>JAWZYV010003902.1:0-617316 GCA_038373885.1 Cheiracanthium punctorium | reverse complement strand
AAGACTTCAGTATATTTTCTAAACGTGTGCCATTCAAAACTCTCAACGATGATGTCTATATTGTTCAATATATACATTAGAAAATCCTTTCGAAGATACTGCTTAAATGGTCACAACCAGAAAACTAAGAAATATTTATATATTTAAAAAGAAATATTTTCTTGATGACACGGAAGTCGCACTCCAAATTAAGTTTGAAGGCTCACGCTGGTGCTATCAGTTTGTGATAGATTGTATATTATAAGTAGACAACCGCGTTAGAATTGAATAATATTTTCTCTGATCAACGTTCTTCGTACAGAAACGTAACAACAGCAGCTTTAGCTTCATTACAGTTTTATATTTAGAAAGTTAATTTATTTAGAACTTCTGGCGAATGCTACAAATATTAGAAATTATCTTTAGTTACAAATAAAAAGTAAAACACCCTTCTGGTACAAAAATTTATTACCATCTATTTCTGTATCATATTATATACCTATGCTAGCGCACATTCAAGAATTTCCATTCACTTGCCGAAATGAAAAACAATTGGAAAAAACACTCAAAATACTGGTGTTAAACAATAACGTAAATAAAAAACTTTGTAAAAAACACACTTAAGATGTTATAGGTAAGAGGATACGTACGTTTCAACCAAAAATTGTTTTGGCCTTCGTCAGTCCAAGCCCTTCGTTGCAAGCAATACAGGGAACAGTTCCCTGTGTTGCTTGCAACGAAGGGCTTGGACTGACGAAGGCCAAAACAATTTTTGGTTGAAACGTGCGTATCCTCTTACCTATAACATCTTATGTGTGTTTTTTACAAAGTTTTTTATTTACGTGAAAAACAATTGTTTATTGAAGCCCTGTAAAAAAACTATTAATTCTATACATACCAAAATCAATACCGGTCTAGTGAAAGTGGTCTCTAACATATACACCAAATTGAAGCTCAATTGAATGCACACTTGTAAATGCTAGCGCACTTTAAAGATTCTCTCCCTATGTGCCGTTGCCATAATGTAAAAGAAATCTTTGCGTTGCCCTGTGCAAAAACTATAAGTCATATACAAATCAAAATCAATACCGGTCTTACGATGGTGGTTTATAACATAAGTACAAAACTTAACCTCAATGGGATGCCCCGTTTAGGAGCTATCGTGTTCACTCACATACACAAACACACACACACACACACACACACACACACACACACACACACACACACACACACACACACACATACATACATACATCTCGTAAAAATAGCATAAATGAATTCAGAAGACCTCAAAATGTGTCAATACACTAAAATCTCGAAGTCAATTTTTTTCATTATTACAATACTTTCTTTACATGGTACATGTTCAGAAAGTAATCAAAATCTGGATTGACACCACTCGACTTTCCGAACACCTACGATTAAGGTGATTAACAAGCGTTTAAATAAATGATATCGCACTTTCAAGAATTTCACCCCATAGGACATAATGTAAAAAAAATCTTTGTCGTAGCCCTATAGAAAAACTATAAGTCCTATACTAGTGTTTCTCAACTTTGTTGGTTAATGGCACAATGAAAATATCTGGATTTATTTGCGGCACACCTGAATATAAAAAAATGCTAAAGTTGTATCATAGGAAGAATGTATAATATAAATAACTATAAAAAAATTTACTTACAAAAAGGTTTTCCCAGTAAGAGGGCTGAAGTTGTTTCTTATAATAACCATAAGAAATATTTACTCACAGAAAAAATTTCATACCTGGTTCCAAAGTTGCTAGACAAGTTCGCATTTCATCGTAAACTGTTAAGTCTTTCTCGTTTTCTGGACTTGATTTCAGTTAGAGTTGTAAATCCATACTCAGAGAAACATGAGGATGCAAAAGGCAAAAGTAATCTTACAGCTTTCAAGTTGATTCCTGGGTATGAATTTTTTACGGACAGCCAAAACTCGTCCAAATTTTTCTCGAAGAAAGTGGAACGGTAAAACATATTGTTTTTCAAATCAATGAGCTGTTCTTTTTCTGCTACTGTCAAATTTTCTCTTTTGGAGATTACAAAAGGGTTGATCAACCATTCGTATTCTACAACGGAAAGTGAGGGAAAGTAGCTTGCTTTTAACTGATGTTTGAAGTTCACCAATTGTGCTAATAATTTCGTCGGCAATTTTATTTTTTGACTGGGATACATTGGCACCGGGAAGGCATTCAAAATTTCCTTTTGATACTTCAGCCGTTAATTTTTCTTCAATTCAGTTCACTTCAGTTTGGAAGTTGAAGTCACGATATTCTCAGATGGACCTTCAAGACTTAAATTCAGAGAGTTCAGTTTTTTAACAAGTCCGAGAGAAACTGAACTTCGAGCAATCAAATCTCGTCAAGAAAAGAAAAATTAAGATATGATTTTTCGATCTCCAAGAACAAAATTACTTCTGCCTTCAAGTGTATAAGCCGTTTCGAAACCTTTCCTTTTGCAAGCCAACGCACTTCAATATGGCATAAAAGATTTTTGTAATCTGAATCCATTGCATCGCATAGCTGAGAGGAAATTCGGGATTTAAGAGGTCGACTCTTCATGAAATTGACCCCTTGGATGACCTGGTTCCTAGCAATCAGCATATCTGGTGTTAAAGGTTTTGAAACAAGAGATTCCTTGTGAATCATACAGTAGACACTTATTGTTTCAATAATTTTTCAAAAACCCTCGTTGCACATTAGACAACCTCTTGCGGCACACCAGTGTGCCGCGGCACACAGGTTGAGAAACACTGTCCTATACATACCAAATAAATACCGGTCTGGAGACAGGGGTTTATAACTTATATGCCCAATTTGAGCTCAATCGAACCCCGTTAAAGGCCATCGTGTTCACTCAGATACACAAACGAACATACGTACATACATCTCATAAAAATAGCATAAATGAATTCAGAACACCCCAAAACGAGTCAATACACTAAAATCTCGAAGGCGATGTTTTTCATGATTACAATACTTTCCTTACATGGTGACATGTTCGAGAGTAATAAACGTCAGATTTTTATAGAAGACTTCAGTATATTTTCTAAACGTGTGCCATTCAAAACTCTCAACGATGATGTCTATATTGTTCAACTAGCTGAAGTATTCGTCCATGACGGGTTAGTGAATGCAAATTTCCAAAAAGCAAGATTTTTCGTCAGCATTGTAGGAGTACACAGAATGGATGTTGTATGTTGCCAAATTAAAAAAAGAGAAGTTATAATTTTTATGTATTGTGAAAATATTACGGGTTAGAGAGTAACTAAGTACTATCATTTCATTCGCTTTAGTCGTAATTATTTGATTCGCGAACGAATATTTACGCATACTGAAATAGTTTTCGCAAAATCTCAAAATCTAATCAAAATTTTTGAAAAATTTGAAGCCTACAATTTAAGTTGAGTGACAGCCTATCATGTCACCCAATTTCGCTTCATTCCCTGCAGTCTTTATTTCGTGATGCTGGCACAAAATTTCAGCATTTTAAAACGATTTTCGCAAAATCTCAAAATGTAATCAAAATATTTTAAAAATTCAACGCCTATAAATTAAGATTAGCAACTACCTATCCTATCACCAAATTTCGTATTATTCGTATTAGTCGTTATTACGTGATGTTTGAAGAAATATAAACGTATTTTGAGAGAATTTTCAAGAAATCTCAAAATCTAATAAAAATGTTTAAAAAACTGGACACCTATAGTTTATATTGAGAAACCATCTATCATGTGACCCAATTTCATATCATTCGCTTTAGTCATTATTACGTAATGCGTCAACAAAGATTCTCCCAGTTTTAAACGATTTTCGGTAAATCTCGAAATCTGATCGATTTTTTTTAATTAGATGCTTATAGTTTAAGGTGAGTGACCACCTATCATTTCACCTAATATCATTTTTTCACCTTTGCAGTTATTACGTGATGTGCGAACACAAATTTACGCAGTTTGTAATGATTTTCGCAAAATCTCAAAATCTAATCAAGATTTTTTTTTTAATTCGATGCCTATGTTTTAAGTTGAGTGAGCACCTATCGTGACACCCAATTTCATATCATTCGCTTCAGTCGTTTTTGCGTGATGCCTGAACACAAATTTACGCAGTTTGAAAGGATTTTCGCCAAATCTC
Source organism: Cheiracanthium punctorium (assembly GCA_038373885.1). Classification (NCBI taxonomy): domain Eukaryota; kingdom Metazoa; phylum Arthropoda; class Arachnida; order Araneae; family Cheiracanthiidae; genus Cheiracanthium; species Cheiracanthium punctorium. The sequence continues at coordinate 613,184 of JAWZYV010003902.1, read as the reverse complement.
AAAATCAAATCAAGATTTTTTAAAAATTGGACACCTATGTTTTAAGTTGAGTGACCACCTATCCTGACACCCAATTTCATATTATTCTCTTCAGTCGTTTTTGCGTGATGCTTGAACACAAATTTACACAGTTTGAAAGGATTTTCGCAAAATCTTAAAATCCAATCAAGATTTTTTAAAAATTGGACACCTATGTTTTAAGTTGAGTGACCACCTATCCTGACACCCAATTTCATATTATTCGCTTCAGTCGTTTTTACGTGATGCTTGAACACAAATTTACGCAGTTTGAAAGGATTTTCGCAAAATCTCAAAATCCAATCAAGATTTTTTAAAAATTCGACGCCTATGTTTTAAGTTGAGTGACCACCTATCATGACACCCAATTTCATATCATTCGCTTCAGTTTTTTTTACGTGATGCTTAAACAAAAAAAGCGTCACGGACAGAATGACAGAATGACAGAATGACAGACAGACTAACTTTTTTTTGAGGCTCGGATCGGATTCCCGGGTGCTTGAAACGGATAGAAATCGCAAAATTTTTGAATTCCAAGAAATGTACAGACAAAAGTCTAATTTTATTTATATAGATATAGACATTAGAAAATCCTTTCGAAGCTACTGCTTAAATGGCCACAACCAGAAAACAAAGAAATATTTATATATTTAAAAAGAAATATTTTCTAGATGAGACGGAAATTGTATTTCAAGTTAAGCTTGAATGCTCACGCTTGTGCTATCAGTTTGTGATAGCATGTATATACTAAGTAGAAAACCGCGTTAGAAATGAATAATATTTTCTCTGATCAACGTTCTACGTACAGATACGTAACAACAACAGCTTTAGCTTCATTACAGTTTTATCTTTAGAATGTTAATTTATTTAAAACTTCTGGCGAATGCTACAAATATTAGAAATCATCTTATGTTACAAATAAAGTATAACACTCTTCTGGTACAAAAATTCATTACCATTTATTTCTGTATCATATTATATACCTATGCTAGCGCACATTCAAGAATTTCCATTCACTTGCCGAAATGAAAAACAATTGTTTATTGAAGCCCTGTAAAAAAACTATTAATTCTATACATACCAAAATCAATACCGGTCTTGTGACAGTGGTCTCTAACATATATACCAAATTGAAGCTCAATACAATGCACACTTGTAAACGCTAGCGCACTTTCAAGAATCTCTCCCTATGTGCCGTTGCCATAATGTAAAAGAAATCTTTGTCGTTGCCCTGTGCGAAAATATAAGTCATATACAAATCAAAATCAATACCGGTCTTACGATGATGGTTTATAACATAAGTACAAAACTTAACCTCAATGGGAAGCCCCGTTTAGGAGTTATCGTGTTCACTCACATACACAAACACACGCACACACACACACACACACACATACATACATCTCATAAAAATAGCATAAATGAATTCAGAAGACCTCAAATCGAGTCAATACACTAAAATCTCGATGACGATATTTTCCAGGATTACAATACTTTCCTTGCATGGTACATGTTCGAGATCAATAAACGTCAAATTTTGAAAGAAGATTTCAGTATATTTTCTAAACGTGTGACATTCTAAATTCTCTACGATGATGTCTATATTGTTCAATATATACATTAGAAAATCCTTTCGAAGCGATTGCTTAAATGTTCACAACCAGAAAACTAAGAAATATTTATATATTAAAAAAAAATTCTTTTCTTGATGGGACGGAAGTTTTTTACTAGTTCTCGTTTGTATGCTCACGCTGATGCTATCAGCTTGTGATAGCATGTATGTAATAAGTAGAAAGCCGCGTTAGAATTGAATAATATTTTCTCTGATCAACGTTCTAGGTACAGAAAACGTAACAACAGCAGCTTTAGCTTCATTACAGTTTTATCTTTAGAATGTAAAACTGCTTAGTACTTCTGGCAAATGCTACAAATATTAGAAATTATCTTAACTTACAAATAAAAAGTAAAACACCCTTCTGGTGCGAAAATTCATTACCATCTATTTCTGTAACATATTATATACCTATGCTAGCGCACATTCAAGAATTTCCGTTCACTTGCCGTAATGAAAAACAATTCTTTATTGAAGTGCTGTTAAAAAAACTATCAATCCTATACATACGAAAATCAATACCGGTCTTGTGACAGTGGTCTGTAACATACATACCAAATTGAAGCTCAATTGAATGCACACTTTTAAACGTTCGCGCACTTTCAAGAATTTCTCCTTATGTGCCGTTGCCATAATGTAAAAGAAATCTTTGTCGTTGCCCCGTACAAGAACTATAAGTCCTGTACAAAGCAAAATCAATCTCGGTCTTACGATGGTGGTTTATAACATATGTACAAAATTTAAGCTCAATGTGAAGCCCCGTTTAGGAGCTATCGTGTTCACTCACATACACACAAACACACACACACACGTACACACACACACACACACATACATACATCTCATAAAAATAGCATAAATGAATTCAGAAGACCTCAAATCGAGTCAATACACTAAAATCTCGATGACGATATTTTTCAGGATTACATTACTTTCCTTGCAATGGTACATGCTCGAGAGTAATAAACGTCAAATTTTCAAAGAAGATTTCAGTATATTTTCTAAACGTGTGCCATTCTAAACTCTCAACGATGATGTCTATATTGATCAATATATAAATTAGAAAATCCTTTCGAAGCGATTGCTTAAATGTTCACAACCAGAAAACTAAGAAATATTTATATATTAAAAAAAAAATTCTTTTCTTGAGGAGACAGGAGTTCCATTTCCATACTTGTCCGAATGCTCCCGCTGATGCTATCTGCTTGTTATAGCATGTATGTAATAAGTAGAAAGCCGCGTTAGAATTTAATAATATTTTCTCTGATCATCGTTCTAGGTACAGAAAACGTAACAACAGCAGCTTTAGCTTCATTACAGTTTTATCTTTAGAATGTTAATTTATTTAGAACTTCTGGCGAATGCGACAAATATTAGCAATTATCTTAACTAAGTTACAAATAAAAAGTATAACACCCTTCTGGTACAAAAATTCATTACCATCTCTTTCTGTATCATATTATATACCTATGCTAGCGCACATTCAAGAATTTCCATTCACTTGCCGAAATGAAAAACAATTGTTTAATGAAGCCCTGAAAAAAACTATTAATTCTATACATACCAAAATCAATACCGGTCTTGTGACAGTGGTCTCTAACATATATACCAAATTGAAGCTCAATACAATGCACACTTGTAAACGCTAGCGCACTTTCAAGAATCTCTCCCTATGTGCCGTTGCCATAATGTAAAAGAAATCTTTGTCGTTGCCCTGTGCGAAAATATAAGTCATATACAAATCAAAATCAATACCGGTCTTACGATGATGGTTTATAACATAAGTACAAAACTTAACCTCAATGGGAAGCCCCGTTTAGGAGTTATCGTGTTCACTCACATACACAAACACACGCACACACACACACACACACATACATACATCTCATAAAAATAGCATAAATGAATTCAGAAGACCTCAAATCGAGTCAATACACTAAAATCTCGATGACGATATTTTTCAGGATTACAATACTTTCCTTGCATGGTACATGTTCGAGAGTAATAAACGTCAGATTTTGAAAGAAGACTTCAGTATATTTTCTAAACGTGTGCCATTCCAAACTCTCAACGAGGATGTCTATATTGTTTAATATATACATTAGAAAATCCTTACGAAGCGATTGCTTAAATGTTCACAACCAGAAAACTAAGAAATATTTATATATCAAAAAAAAATATATATAGTCTTGATGAGGAAGTAGTTCTACTTCCATGGTTGTCCGAATGCTCGCGCTGATGCTATCAGCTTGTGATAGCATGTATGTAATAAGTAGAAAGTCGCGTTAGAATTTAATAATATTTTCTCGGATCAACGTTCTAGGTACAGAAAACGTAACAACAGCAGCTTTAGCTTCATTACAGTTTTATCTTTAGAAATTTCATTTATTTAGAACTTCTGGCGAATGCTACAAATATTAGAAATTATCTTAAGTTACAAATAAAAAGTAAAACACCCTTCTGGTGCAAAAATTTATTACCATCTATTTCTGTATCATATTATATACCTATGCTAGCTCACATTCAAGAATTTCCGTTCACTTGCCGTAATGAAAAAGAATTCTTTCTTGAAGCCCTGTAAAAAACTATTAATCCTATACATACCAAAATCAATACCGGTCTTGTGACAGTGGTCTCTATTATATATACCAAATTGAAGCTCAATTAGATGCACACTTTTAAAAGATCGCGCACTTTCAAGAGTTCTCCTTATGTGCCGTTGCCATAATGTAAAAGAAATCTTTGTCGTTGCCCTGTACAAGAACTATAAGTCCTATACAAATCAAAATCATTACCGGTCTTACGATAGTGGTTTATAACATATGTACAAAATTTAAGCTCAATGGGAAGCCCCGTTTAGGAGCTATCGTGTTCACTCACATACACACACGCACACACGTACACACACGCACACACACATACATACATCTCATAAAAATAGCATAAATGAATTCAGAAGACCTCAAATCGAGTCAATACACTAAAATCTCGATGACGATATTTTTCAGGATTACATTACTTTCCTTGCAATAGTACATGCTCGAGAGTAATAAACGTCAAATTTTCAAAGAAGATTTCAGTATATTTTCTAAACGTGTGCCATTCTAAACTCTCAACGATGATGTCTATATTGTTCAATATATACATTAGAAAATCCTTTCGAAGCGATTGCTTAAATCTTCAAAACCAGAAAACTAAGTAATATTTATATATTAAAAAAAAATTCTTTTCTTGATGAGACGGTAGTTCTTTATGAAGATTTGTTCGAATGCTCACGCTGATGCTATCAGCTTGTGATAGCATGTCTGTAATAAGTAGAAAGCCGCGTTAGAATTGAATAATCTTTTCTCTGATCAACGTTCTAGGTACAGAAAACGTAACAACAGCAGCTTTAGCTTCATTGAAGTTTTATCTTTAGAAGGTAAAACTGCTTAGTACTTCTGGCGAATGCTACAAATATTAGAGATTATCTTAACTTACAAATAAACAGTAAAACACCCTTCTGGTGCAAAAATTCATTACCATCTATTTCTGTATCATATTATATACCTATGCTAGCGCACATTCAAGAATTTCCGTCCACTTGCCGTAATGAAAAACAATTCTTTATTGAAGTGCTGTTAAAAAAACTATCAATCCTATACATACGAAAATCAATACCGGTCTTGTGACAGTGGTCTGTAACATACATACCAAATTGAAGCTCAATTGAATGCACACTTTTAAACGTTCGCGCACTTTCAAGAATTTCTCCTTATGTGCCGTTGCCATAATGTAAAAAAAATCTTTGTCGTTGCCCTGTACAAGAACTATAAGTCCTGTACAAAGCAAAATCAATCTCGGTCTTACGATGGTGGTTTATAACATATGTACAAAATTTAAGCTCAATGTGAAGCCCCGTTTAGGAGCTATCGTGTTCACTCACATACACACAAACACACACACACACGTACACACACACACACACATACATACATCTCATAAAAATAGCATAAATGAATTCAGAAGACCTCAAATCGAGTCAATACACTAAAATCTCGATGACGATATTTTTCAGGATTACATTACTTTCCTTGCAATAGTACATGCTCGAGAGTAATAAACGTCAAATTTTCAAAGAAGATTTCAGTATATTTTCTAAACGTGTGCCATTCTAAACTCTCAACGATGATGTCTATATTGTTCAATATATACATTAGAAAATCCTTTCGAAGCGATTGCTTAAATCTTCAAAACCAGAAAACTAAGAAATATTTATATATTAAAAAAAAATTCTTTTCTTGATGAGACAGGAGCTCCATTTCCATACTTGTCCGAATGCTCGCGCTGATGCTATCTGCTTGTGATAGCATGTATGTAATAAGTAGAAAGCCGCGTTAGAATTTAATAATATTTTCTCTGATCATCGTTCTAGGTACAGAAAACGTAACAACAGCAGCTTTAGCTTCATTACAGTTTTATCTTTAGAATGTTAATTTATTTAGAACTTCTGGCGAATGCGACAAATATTAGAAATTATCTTAAGTTACAAATAAAAAGTATAACACCCTTCTGGTACAAAAATTCATTACCATCTCTTTCTGTATCATATTATATACCTATGCTAGCGCACATTCAAGAATTTCCATTTACTTGCCGAAATGAAAAACAATTGTTTAATGAAGCACTGTAAAAAAACTATTAATTCTATACATACCAAAATCAATACCGGTCTTGTGACAGTGGTCTGTAACATATATACCAAATTGAAGCTCAATTGAATGCACACTTGTAAACGCTAGCGCACTTTCAAGAATTTCTCCCTATGTGCCGTTGCCATAATGAAAAAGAAATCTTTGTCGTTGCCCTGTGCAAAAACTATAAGTCATATACAAATCAAAATCAATACCAGTCTTACGATGGTGGTTTATAACATAAGTACAAAACTTAACCTCGATGAGAAGCCCCGTTTAGGAGCTATCGTGTTCACTCACATACACAAACACACACACACACACATACATACATCTCGTAAAAATAGCATAAATGAATTCAGAAGACCTCAAAACGTGTCAATACACTAAAATCTCGAAGTCTAATTTTTTCATGATTACAATACTTTCTTTACATGGTACATGTTCAGAAAGTAATCAAAATCTGGATTGACGCCACTCGACTTTTCGAACACTTACGATTAAGGTCTTTAACAAGCATTTAAATAAACGCTATCGCACTTTCAAGAATTTCACCCCATAGGCCGTAATGTAAAAGAAATCTTTGTCGTAGCCCTGTAGAAAAACTATAAGTCCTATACTAGTGTTTCTCAACTTTTTTGGTTAACGGCACGCTAAAAATATCTGGAATTATTTGCGGCACACCTGAATATAAAAAAATGCTAAAGTTGTATCATACGAAATACATATATTATAAATAACTATAAAAAAATTTACGTACAAAAGGTTTTACAGTAAGAGGGCTGAAGTTGTTTTTTATAATAACCATAAGAAATATTTACTTACAAAAAAAAATTCATACGTGGTTCCAAAGTTGCCAGACAAGTTCGCATTTCATCGTAAACTGTTAAGTCTTTCTCGTTTTCTGGACTTGATTTCAGTTAGAGTTGAAAATCCATACTCAGAGAAACACGAGGATGCAAAAGGCAAAAGAAATTTTACAGCTTTCAAGTTGATTGCTGGGTATGAATTTTTTACGGACAGCCAAAACTCATCCAAATTTTTCTCGAAGAAAGTGGAACGGTAAAACATATTGTTTTTCAAATCAATGGGCAGTTCTTTTTCTGCTACTGTCAAATTTTCTGTTTTGCAGATTACAAAAGGGTAAATCAACCATTCGTATTCTTCAACGGAAAGTGAGGGAAAGTAGCTTGCTTTTAACTGATGTTTGAAGTTCACCAATTGTGCTAATAATTTCGTCGGCAATTTTATTTTTTGACTGGGATACATTGGCACCGGGAAGGCATTCAAAATTTTCTTTTGATACTTCAGCCGTTAATTTTTCTTCAATTCAGTTCACTTCAGTTTGGAAGTTGAAGTCACGATATTCTCAGATGGACCTTCAAGACTTAAATTCAGAGAGTTCAGTTTTTTAAACAAGTCCGAGAGAAACTGAACTTTGTGCCACCAAATCTCGTCAAGAAAAGAAAAATTAAGACATGATTTTTCGATCTCCAAGAACAAAATTACTTCTGCCTTCAAGTGTATAAGCCGTTTCGAAACCTTTCCTTTTGCAAGCCAACGCACTTCAGTATGGCATAAAAGAGTTTTGTAATCCTAATCCATTGCATCGCATAGCTGAGAGGAAATTCGGGATTTAAGAGGTCGACTCTTGATGAAACTGACCCCTTGGATGACTTGGTTCCTAGCAATCAGCATATGTGTTGTTAAAGGTTTTGAAACGAGAGATTCCTTGTGAATCATACAGTAGACACTTATTGTTTCAATAATTTTTCAAAAACCCTCGTTGCACATTAGACAACCTCTTGCGGCACACCAGTGTGCCGCGGCACACAGGTTGAGAAACACTCTCCTATACATACCAAAATCAATACCGGTCTGGAGACAAGGGCTTATAACTTATATGCCCAATTTGAGCTCAATCGAACCCCGTTAAAGTCCATCGTGTTCACTCAGATACACAAACACACATACGTACATACATCTCATAAAAATAGCATAAATGAATTCAGAAGACCTCAAAACGAGTCAATACACTAAAATCTCGAAGGCGATGTTTTTCATGATTAAATACATGACCTTATCTTACATGGTAAGGTCATGTCAGACATGTAAGACCATGTAAGACAATACCTTACATAGTACATGTTCGAGAGTAATAAACGTCATATTTTTAAAGAAGACTTCAGTATATTTTCTAAACGTGTGCCATTCAAAACTCTCAACGATGATGTCTATATTGTTCAATATACACATTAGAAAATCCTTTCGAAACTACTGCTTAAATGGTCACAACCCGAAAACAAATAAATATTTATATATTTAAAATGAAATATTTTCTAGATGACACGGAAGTTGCACTCCAAATTAAGTTTGAATGTTCACGCTGGTGCTATCAGTTTGTGATAGCATGTATATAATAAGTAGAAAACCGCGTTAGAATTGAATAATATTTTCTCTGATCAACGTTCTACGTACAGAAACGTAACAACAGCAGCTTTAGCTTCATTACAGTTTTATCTTTAGAATGTTTATTTATTTACAACTTCTGGCGAATGCTATTAGCAATTATCTTAAGTTACAAATAAAATGTATAACACTCTTCTGGTACAAAAATTCATTACCATCTATTTCTGTATCATATTATATACCTATGCTAGCGCACATTCAAGAATTTCCATTCACTTGCCGAAATGAAAAACAATTGTTTATTGAAGCCCTCTAAAAAAACTATTAATTCTATACATACCAAAATCAATACCGGTCTTGTGACAGTGGTCTGTAACTTATATACCAAATTGAAGCTCAATTGAATGCACACTTGTAAACGCTAGCGCACTTTCAAGAATTTTTCCCTATGTACCGTTGCCATAATGTAAAAGAAATCTTTGTCGTTGCCCTGTGCAAAAACTATAAGTCATATACAAATCAAAATCAATACCAGTCTTATGATGGTGGTTTATAACATAACTACAAAACTTAACCTCAATGGGAAGCCCCGTTTAGGAGCTATAGTGTTCACTCACATACACAAACACACACACACACACACACACACATATACATACATCTCGTAAAAATAGCATAAATGAATTCAGAAGACCTCAAAACGTGTCAATACACTAAAATCTCGAAGTCTAATTTTTTCATGATTACAATACTTTCTTTACATGGTACATGTTCAGAAAGTAATCAAAATCTGGATTGACACCACTCGACTTTTCGAACACTTACGATTAAGGTCATTAACGAGCGTTTAAATAAACGATATCGCACTTTCAAGAATTTCACCCCATAGACCATAATGTAAAATAAATCTTTGTCGTAGCCCTATAGAAAAACTATAAGTCCTATACTAGTGTTTCTAAACTTTTATGGTTAATGACACGCTGAAAATATCTGGAATTATTTGCGGCACACCTGAATATAAAAAAAATGCTAAAGTTGTAGCATACGAAGAATATATAATATAAATAACTATAAAAAAATTTACGTACAAAAGGTTTTACCACTAAGAGGGCTGAAGTTGTTTTTTATAATAACCATAAGAAATATTTACTTACAAAAAAAAATTGTAAGTAAATATTTCTTAGTTCCAAAGTTGCTAGACAAGTTCGCATTTCATCGTAAACTGCTAAGTCTTTCTCGTTTTCTGGACTTGATTTCTGTTAGAGTTGAATATCCATACTCAGAGAAACACGAGAATGCAAAAGGCAAAGAGATCTTACAGCTTTAAAGTTGATTGCTGGGAATAAATTTTTTACGGACAGCCAAAACTCATCCAAATTTTTCCCGAAGAAAGTGGAACGGTAAAACATATTGTTTTTCAAATCAATGAGCTGTTCTTTTTCTGCTACTGTCAAATTTTCTGTTTTCCAGATTACAAAAGGGTTAATCAACCATTCGTATTCTTCAACGGAAAGTGAGGGAAAGTAGCTTGCTTTTACTGATGTTTGAAGTTCACCAATTGTGCTAATAATTTCGTAGGCAATTTTATTTTTTGACTGGGATACATTGGCACCGGGAAGGCATTTAAAATTCCTTTTGATACTTCAGCCGTTAATTTTTCTTCAATTCAATTCACTTAAGTTTGGAAGTTGAAGTCACGAAATTCTCAGGTGGACGTTCAAGACTTAAATTCAGAGAGTTCAGTTTTTTAAACAAATCCGAGAGAAACTGAAATTTGAGCCACCAAATCTCGTCAAGAAAAGAAAAATTAAGATATGATTTTTCGATCTCCAAGAACAAAATTACTTCTGCCCTCAAGTGTATAAGCCGTTTCGAAACCTTTCCTTTTGCAAGCCAACGCACTTCAGTATGACATAAAAGAGTTTTGTAATCTGAATCCATTGCATCGCATAGTTGAGAGGAAATTCGGGTTTTAAGAGGTCGACTCTTGATGAAATTGACCCCTTGGATGACTTGGTTCCTAGCAATCAGCACATCTGGTGTTAAAGGTTTTGAAACGAGAGATTCCTTGTGAATCATACAGTAGACACTTATTGTTTCAATAATTTTTCAAAAACCCTCGTTGCACATTAGACAACCTCTTGCGGCACACAGATTGAGAAACACTGTCCTATGCATACCAAAATCAATACCGGTCTGGAGACAGGGGCTTATAACTTATATGCCCAATTTGAGCTCAATCGAACCCCGTTAAAGGCCATTGTGTTCACTCAGATACACAAACACACATACGTACATACATCTCATAAAAATAGCATAAATGAATTCAGAAGACCTCAAAACGAGTCAATACACTAAAATCTCGAAGGCGATGTTTTTCATGATTACAATACTTTCCTTACATGGTACATGTTCGAGAGTAATAAACGTCATATTTTTAAAGAAGACTTCAGTATATTTTCTAAACGTGTGCCATTCAAAACTCTCAACGATGATGTCTATATTGTTCAATATACACATTAGAAAATCCTTTTGAAATTGCTGCTTAAATGGTCACAACCAGAAAACTAAGAAATATCTATATATTTAAAATGAAATATTTTCTTGATGACATGGAATTTGCACTTCAATTTAAGTTTGAATGCTCACGCTGGTGCTATCATTTTGTGAGAGCATGTATATAATAAGTAGAAAACCGCGTTAGAATTGAATAATATTTTCTCTGATCAACGTTCTACGTACAGAAACGTAACAACAACAGCTTTAGCTTCATTACAGTTTTATCTTTAGAATGTTTATTTATTTACAACTTCTGGCGAATGCTATTAGCAATTATCTTAAGTTACAAATAAAAAGTATAACACCCTTCTGGTAGAAAAATTCATTACCATCTATTTCTGTATCATATTATATACCTATGCTAGCGCACATTCAAGAATTTCCATTCACTTGCCGAAATGAAAAACAATTGTTTATTGAAGCCCTGTAAAAAAACTATTAATTCTATACATACCAAATTCAATACCGGTCTTGTGACAGTGGTCTCTAACATATATACGAAATTGAAGCTCAATTGAATGCACACTTGTAAATGCTAGCGCACTTTCAAGAATCTCTCCCTATGTGACGTTGCCATAATGTAAAAGAAATCTTTGTCGTTGCCCTGTGCAAAACTATAAGTCACATACAAATCAAAATCAATACCTGTCTTACGATGGTGGTTTATAACATAAGTACAAAACTTAACCTCAATGGGGAGCCCCGTTTAGGAGCTATCGTGTTCAATCACATACACAAACACACGCACACACACACACACACACACAAACATACATACATACATACATACATACATACATCTCGTAAAAATAGCATAAATGAATTCAGAATACCTCAAAATGTGTCAATACACTAAAATCTCGAAGTCTAATTTTTCCATGATTACAATACTTTCTTTACATGGTACATGTTCAGAAAGTAATCAAAATCTGGATTGACACCACTCGAATTTTCGAACACTTACGATTAAGGTCATTAACAAGCGTTTAAATAAACGATATCGCACTTTCAAGAATTTCACCCCATAGGCCATAATGTAAAAGAAATCTTTGTCGTAGCCCTATAAAAAAACTATAAGTCCTATACTAGTGTTTGTCAACTTTTTTGGTTAATGGCACGCTGAAAATATCTGGAATTATTTGCGGCACACCTGAAAAAAAAAATGCTAAAGTTGTATCATACGAAGAATATATAATATAAATAACTATAAAAAATGTACTTACAAAAAGGTTTTCCCAGTTAGAGGGCTGAAGTTGTTTTTTATAAGAAACATAAGAAATATTTACTTACAAAAAAAATTTCATACGTGGTTCCAAAGTTGCTAGACAAGTTCGCATTTCATCGTAAACTGTTAAGTCTTTCTCGTTTTCTGGACTTGATTTCAGTTAGAGTTGAAAATCCATACTGAGAGAAACACGAGGATGCAAAAGGCAAAAGAAATTTTACAGCTTTCAAGTTGATTGCTGGGTATGAATTTTTTACGGACAGCCAAAACTCATCCAAATTTTTCTCGAAGAAAGTGGAACGGTAAAACATATTGTTTTTCAAATCAATGAGCTGTTCTTTTTCTGCTACTGTCAAATTTTATGTTTTGCATATTACAAAAGGGTTAATCAACCATTCGTATTCTTCAACGGAAAGTGAGGGAAAGTAGCTTGCTTTTAACTGATGTTTGAAGTTCACCAATTGTGCTAATAATTTCGTCGGCAATTTTATTTTTTGACTGGGATACATTGGCACCGGGAAGGCATTCAAAATTTTCTTTTGATACTTCAGCCGTTAATTTTTCTTCAATTCAGTTCACTTCAGTTTGGAAGTTGAAGTCACGATATTCTCAGATGGACCTTCAAGACTTAAATTCAGAGAGTTCAGTTTTTTAAACAAGTCCGAGAGAAACTGAACTTTGTGCCACCAAATCTCGTCAAGAAAAGAAAAATTAAGATATGATTTTTCGATCTCCAAGAACAAAATTACTTCTGCCTTCAAGTGTATAAGCCGTTTCGAAACCTTTGCTTTTGCAAGCCAACGCACTTCAGTATGACATAAAAGAGTTTTGTAATCTGAATCCATTGCATCGCATAGCTGAGAGGAAATTCGGGATTTAAGAGGTCGACTCTTGATGAAATTGACCCCTTGGATGACTTGGTTCCTAGCAATCAGCATATCTGGTGTTAAAGGTTTTGAAACGAGAGATTCCTTGTGAATCATACAGTAGACACTTATTGTTTCAATAATTTTTCAAAAACCCTCGTTGCACATTAGACAACCTCTTGCGGCACACCGGTGTGCCGCGGCACACAGGTTGAGAAATACTGTCCTATACATACCAAAATCAATACCGGTCTGGAGACAGGGGTTTATAACTTATATGCCCAATTTGAGCTCAATCGAACCCCGTTAAAGGCCATCGTGTTCACTCAGATACACAAACACACATACGTACATACATCTCATAAAAATAGCATAAATGAATTCAGAAGACCTCAAAACGAGTCAATACACTAAAATCTCGAAGGCGATGTTTTTCATGATTACAATACTTTCCTTACATGGTACATGTTCGAGAGTAATAAACGCCAGATTTTTAAAGAAGACTTCAGTATATTTTCTAAACGTGTGCCATTCAAAACTCTCAACGATGATGTCTATATTGTTCAATATATACATTAGAAAATCCTTTCGAAGCTACTGCTTAAATGGTCACAACCAGAAAACTAAGAAATATTTATATATTTAAAATGAAATATTTTCTTGATGAGACGGGGATCGTACTACACGTTACGTCTGAATGCTCACGCTGGTGCTATCAGTTTGTGATAGCATGTATATAATAAGTAGAAAACCGCGTTAGAATTGAATAATATTTTCTCTGATCAATGTTCTAGGTACAGAAAACGTAACAACAGCAGCTTTAGCTTCATTACAGTTTTTTCTTTAGAAAGTTAATTTATTTAGAACTTCTGGCGAATGCTACAAATATTAGAAATTATCTTAAGTTACAAATAAAAAGTAAAACACCCTTCTGGTACAAAAATTCATTACCATCTATTTCTGTATCATATTATATACCTATGCTAGCGCACATTCAAGAATTTCCGTTCACTTGCCGTAATGAAAAACAATTCTTTGTTGAAGCCCTGTAAAAAACTATTAATCCTATACATACCAAAATCAATACCGGTCTTGTGACAGTGGTCTGTAACATATATACCAAATTGAAGCTCAATTGAATTCACGCTTTTCAACGCTAGCGCTCTTTCAAGAATTTCTCCCTAAATGCCGTTGCCATAATATAAAAGAAATCTCTGTCGTATCCCTGTAGAAAAACTACAAGTGCTATACACATCAAAATCAATCCCGGTCTTACGATGGTGGTTTATAACATATGTACAAAATTTAATCTCAATGGGAAGCCCCGTTTAGGAGCTATCGTGTTCACTCACACACACACACACACACACACACACACACACACACACACACACACACACACGCATACACAGACCGACACATACATACATACATCTCGTAAAAATAGCATAAATGAATTCAGAAGACCTCAAAACGTGTAATTACACCAAAATCTCAATGTCCAATTTTTTCATGATTAGAATACTTTCCTTACATGCTACATGTTCGGAAAGTAATAATAAGCATTTTCAAATTTTTAAAGACGACTTCAGTATATTTTCTTAACGTGTGCCATTCCTACTCTTAACGTCGATGGCTATATTGTTCAATATCGACATTAGAAAATCTTTTCGAAGCGATTGCTTAAATGTTCACAACCAGGAAATGGAGAATTATATATATATTTTTAAATAATGCTTTTCATATAGGGAAAGACCGGGATAGAGGACTAGATTGCATACGCTGTTGCTGTCAGTTAACAGTAGCATGACTATAATAAGTAGAAAACCGCGTTAGAATGGAGTAATATTTTCAGTTCAACGTCCTAGATATGGAAAACGTAACAACAGCAGCATTAGCTTCATCACAGTTTTATTTTTAGAATGTAAAACTGATTAGTACTTCTGGCAAATGCTACAAATATTAGTCCCGCAATGGACTGGGCGCTAAACTCCGTTCCCATAAGAACACGGCAAGTGAAGCAGCATCTGGCTTGGCCAGTGCTTGGGAGGGACTTCCCCCTCTCGGCCCGTCCGCTGTGGAATCGTGTACGCTAATGGGAGCTGGTGCACGTAAAATCCGTCGTGGCTCCAAAGTCTTCCAATTTTTTAAACGATACCTCTGGGGGTGCCGATTTCAGGGGGTTGGTCCCTCCTCTGGAATCGGTTCAAAATTACGGGACCCCGAAGTAAGACGGACTTCCTCCCACTGGGGCTCATTGAAATGGAAGCCGCTCCTTCGGCCCATCACCTGCCTATATAGGAGGATCTGTCACCGCAACGCGGTTGCCAGAGGGCATTAGCAACAACAACAACAACAACAACCAGCTACAAATATTAGAAGTTTTCTTAAGTTACAAATAAAAAGTAAAACTTCCTCTGGTACAAAAATTCATTACCATCTATTTCTGTATCATATTATATAAAAGTAAAAGATATATGTAAAAATTATCTTTTATAATTAAATTACATTTTTTAAATCTTAAATCATTAAAATTGTTCGTGTGTGAGAAAATTCACCAGATATCTTAAATAGTTTTACTTATTGAAAATGAAACTGTGTTTCCGATGTGGTTTCATACTTTGTCAGTTTCTCCTTTGGCATTATGTAGAATCCATAGGAAATGTGCGAAATGCTATATATGTGTAGTATTTATGTTATATTACTAGTAGCGTGGCCCGGCGTTGCCCGTGCAGTGAAAGAGAAATGCTATTTACCTTAAATATAGACTGTAAAAGGAAGGAACGTGAATCCTCCCGCTGCAACTAAACAAAGTGAACACGGCACCTAATAGAGGACACAGGTTGCCGGGGTTGCCAGAGTACAGAGGTTGCCAGGAATTGGACATGGCTAGGCTGGAATGTGATTCCTGCCGCTGCAATGATAAAAAAAGGACATGGGACTTCCCGCAGCAAAATAGAAAATAAAGAACAAAGCATCTGATGGCGTAGAGGCTACCGGGAATTGGAGGTGGCTAGACTTCTCCTCTTCTACCTGTCTGTGTTTTAACAGTCATTTATCGCTAATACCTACGCAACTACTAAAAACAAATAGAGCCTAGTCATCAGTATGAAATTGTAAAGGGAAAGAATGTGAATCTTCCCGCTGCAGTGATAAAAAGACATGGGATTTCCCGCTGCAAAGAGAATAAAAAAGGAACATAGGGCTTGCCAACGATCCCAGTTACAGAGAATTTGACGTGGCTAGGCTTCTCCCATTCTACCTATCTGAGTTCTAATATCTTGTCTTTTATCACTAATACATACGCACCAACGGAAAAAAAATAAATAGTTTCCAGTCATCAATGTAATAACCAGTCTGCCCGAACTTCGCGTAGTGGCTGCGAGAAAGGGGGCGAGGGGTTGGTGGATTATATTAGCACGGTCGCCGTCCCATCACTCTCTTTCAATCGCCACCTCTCTCCCCCTCTCTCTTTCACCAAGCGCGCCGTAGGGACCTTGAAAACCCGTAGAGGAAAGGATAGCTACCTTCATTTGCGGAATTTGCAGTCCAGGGAGAATTTTAACTTGTGATCTTTTCAGAAAAAAATCATATAAAAATATACGCATTTTTTTCTGAAACAGTATATACATACACACACACACACACATGTATATATATATATATATTATTTATTTGGGGGGCGGGAGGATAATACGTGAAGCATTGAAGCTTTGGAATCGAATTTTAAACTTGCTGTACTAACTTGCTCGAGCTCAAGTTTTTAGAAATAAATTGTCTGAAAGTCAATCTGGCGTTTCTTTCAAATTATAACTTGTGATTTTAAAGCATGCAACTTCTAGGCAGGATTTAAAAAGTTATAATTTAAAATAAATTTATTCACAATTACATTGTTGATTACTGCTTCATTTAATCATTCTTTTTTATTTAAAGGTTAAAATTGAAATGTACTTCTATTATTCATTAAGTTACAGTGTTTTTAAAACACGCAAAGTCAGCGTCCCCCCTGAAAAAAAAGTGGGGTGGGGCATCGTCCCCCTCGACTACACCACTGCTTTCACCCTGCCTGACGCCAGAAGAAAATGCCAGCTTTCTCTTGTCTTATTTTGTCAGTAGCGGACATAAGAGCGTTTGGAAACGTCCCACAACCACTCACAACCTTGGGCAATCTGCTAAACTCCTTAAAGTTGCCATCCTTAGAACAATTATTTCTGCAGGTGAACCTTAGAACAACGGAATCACTTGAATCCTTAGAATCCATTTTATTTCTGCAGGTGACACGTGAACGGGCTCAAACTGCGCGCTATGAACTTATTGTTGACACCGGAGAGGTTGCACAAAGACATCCCATCTCTCCAGTCTGACGTCAGTTGCCTTGGTAACGCTTCAGCCAATGAGCTTTCAGCTAACGCGTTGCATTTTTCTCGCTGCAATTCTCTCGACGGGGAGAGTCCGTAGAGAATTTTAACCTGTGATCTTTCCAGAAAAAATCATATAAAAAATCTAATAAACATTTCTGCCCAGTTCAAAATTTAAAAGGGGGAGAAGTAAATGTTTAATCAGCGGTAAAAAGATGGAAAAAATTTTCCCGTTACGTTTTTCGATTCGACAGTTTAAAAATAGCATATTTTTAAAAGCAGTATATTTTCTTCGAAACAGGATTCCCTTTAAAAAATTCCCCAAAATCGGCAAATGTAAGTACGATTTTGTAACGAATTTTATTTGAAAAAGAAAACTCTGTAGTTTACGATGATATAAAAAATATAGTGTTCGGACGAAAATTTAGCTCGTGATAACGTAAAATGCGAGAAAAATGGCCAAAAACCTTACAAAACATAAAATAACTCAAAAACTATTAATCCGATTAATTTCATTTTTAAGGCATTAGCTTTCTCTTGTCCTATTTAGTCAGTGTGCCAAATTTGGTCCAGATCCGTCGAAATGTCTGGACGCGTATAACGAACAAACAAACAGACTTTTCTCTTTTATATATATTGATATTATTATTAACATTTGTAAACTGTTATCTGTTCTATTATTATGAATATTTAACTCAACATTTATTGTCTTCATTTTATTACTTAAAAAAATTAAAATATAAAAACGCATTCCAACAATTTTGCTTTAAAATAAACTACACCAAGTATGTACATTAAAGATATTTCCGTTGCAGTCTTCTGAAATCTTGTTTATATTTTTGTTGACAATAAAATATATCTGGAGTGACTCCACTCAGCTTTCCGAACACTTACGATTAAGATCACTACCAAACATTTAAATAAATGCTAGCGCACTTTCAAGAATTTCCCCGCCCATGGGCCATAATGTAAGAGAAATCTTTGTCGTAGTCCTGTAGAAAAACTATAAGTCCTATACACACCAAAATCAATACCGGTCTTGCGACGGTGGTTTATAAATAATATATATACACAATTTGAGCTCAAACGAATGTCCCGTTTAGGAGCTATCGTTTTCACTCACATACACACAAACACACATACACAGACCCACACATGCATACATACATCTCGTAAAAATAGCATAAATGAATTCAGAAGACCTCAAAACGTGTAAATACACCAAAATCTAGAAGTCGAATTTTTTCATGATTACAATACATTCCTAACACCTAACATGGTACATGTTCGGAAAGTAAAAATTAAAATTCCTTTCTTGTACAAAATAATTCATTGTAATCTACTTCTGTATCAAATTATACAGTGAGTGTCAAAAGTTGTCATTTTTCGTAAAATTAATATCTTTTAATCTTGAATCACATATGGGCAACCTACGGCCCGTCGGTTGGATGTGGCCCTCCAGGGCTTTTGATCCGGCCAACGGAATATATCAAAACCCCGTATAAAACATATAAACAGGTTTGTAGTGGGGGCCAGAACAATGTTGCGGTACTTTTTGTGAGCCGAAACGGCGTTTCGAAACTAAGATTATTATTGTTGTAGATCTTATTTCCTATAGAAAAAGAAAAAGAAATTATTGTATCGCCTGCTCCCACTAACAGTATTCCTGTTCCAATTCTACAGATAACATAGTAGTTGAAATCATCCCAATGAACTGATAGCTGAGGAGTGTAGTCGATTAGGAATTCAATCAACACCTCCTAGACAGAAAGTCTTACAACACCTCCGTCACCGAGCTTTCACGTCATCATTAGGCCCACGTTTAAAAGTGTTATTTTCACAAAATAAAGCTATTAAATATTACTGGTGAATTTATCCATGAATAGTAATATTTTAATAATTTGACATGAAAAACATAATTTTATGACAAACTGCAGTTTTTAACCATGACTAATTAGATAATATGATAGATCATACTGAATAATTTTGTATGAGAAAGTTATATAAATTTTTAATTTTTAATTTAAGATATTTTCTAATATTTGTAGCATTCACCAGAAATTTTTAATTCTTTTATTTTGTGAAAATGAAACTTATGAATGTTGGCCTAGTGCAGACGTCGAATGCTGGTGACGTAGGAGTTGTGGCGCTTTCTATATCCAGGAGGCGTTGATTCAATCCGCCACCTCCTAGATACAGAAGGCCTGAGAACAGAAGCTTTTGCGTCCTCACTAGGACTTCTAATGTGACGTCATCACAGTTTTCCTTACACAAAGTGAAACTATTTAAAATTTCTGGTGAATGATACAAATTTTAGAAAATATCTTAAGTTAAAGATAAAAATTAAAATACCTTTCTGATAAAAAATTATTTATTATGATCTATTTCTTTATAATATTATATAATTAGTGATTGCTAAAATTTCCTATTTGTCTTAAAATTGAATTTTCTATCTTAAATAATTAAAATATTTTATGCGGGGGTAAATTTACCACAAACTTTGAAAAGTTTTACTTTGTGAAAATAAATGTGTGATGACGTCATTTTAGTGGACCTAGTGATGACTTAAAAGTTTCTGTTCTCAGGCCTTCTATGTCTAGGAGGTGATGTTCAAACCCATTCTATTCACTGTAAGTCTGAAGAAAATAAACATCACCATCATGGATGCAAATAAGAAAATACTGCAGAGGTGTCAACTCTCCCGTTTTTTCGGGAGATTTCTCGTCACAATTTTTAAGCAGCCTTGTATTATTAATTTGTTTGGCCTTATTTTAAGCATAAGCCGCTAGTTAAAAATTAGTGGCGGGAAATTGCCTCCCCCGAAAAAAAACAAAAAACAAAACGGGAAAGTTGGCAGCTCTGTAACAACTAACCATTAGACTCTCAGAATTAATGTCGGTAACAAAAAGTACACAGATTTTAAATACGAGGTAGTACTGCTGGCAAATGAAATTTGTGACTGTCTACTTGGGCAGGCGGATCCAGGAAAGGGGCTAAGAAGCTTCAGCCTTCCCAAGAAGTTGTTAAAGAGTAACATTCTGCTTTATTATACACTTTGGATAGGTAAAATGAACTTAATTCATTTTAATAAATTATCCTCTCCCAAATTTTTTTTTCATTGGTTTACATTAAAACATTGCTTTATTGTAAATTTTGTTTGGGTTAATTAAGTTTGTCAAAATTATACATACTATTACACATATTACATACATACATACCAGGGGCGTAGCCAGAAATTTTTCATGGGGGGGGTTACGACTACTGAAACTCACATATATGCATACATGTGTGTGATAAGGGAGAGAAGAATATACATTTTGTATGGAAAAAAATTCCTCATGGGGGGTTATGACCCCTAACCCCCCCTTGGCTACGCCCCTGATACATACACATATTACATACACACATACACATATTACACATACATATACATATTATATTTGTTCCTGACATAAAAAGCCGGGTTTTATGATGATTTGGTTTAAACTTGCCCCCCCCCTACCCCCACACACACAAACGTGCGCTCGGAGTCATGCGTTTCGATTGAAAAAATTTTAGCACTACAGCAAGCACTGCATATACACCAATCAAAATCCCGTATAAATCCCAATTCTACGTCCCGCGACTTTGCTAACATCCTGGTTTGGCCCTCACCCAAAGTTTAGCCCGAAACTTTTAAAAGGTTGGCCATACCTGTCTTAAATCATTAAAAAGTTTCACGAGTGAGAAAATGCACTACAAATATAAAATAAATATACTTTTTGAAAGTAAAACTGTGATGACGTTAAAGCTTCAGTTGTAATACTTACTACATCTACAGCGTGTTGGAATAACTCGTTCTCGGAAATCTGCATTTAACAGTGAAATCTTCTCACATCACTTGTAGATTTGTTCTAACTTAAGTTCTACCTAACTTTAACGTTCAGTAATCCCGGAATGGCTCAAGCTTATTCTAATGCACACAAAAAGCGTGGTTTAACACACAGCGTGGTAATATGTTATCACATGTTTTTCTGTGTTCTTTTTCTGGTTATAAACAGCAGTAGGGTCTGGCGGGATAATTATGACAACTGTGAATTTTGAACGCTTTCAGGTGTAAGGAAAGTACTGTTTTAATAATTACTTCAACAAAATCACAGATTGCACAAATTGAGCTCATCAGAACCCTCATTCGTGGAACTTTTACCACTTGATTTTTTTTAATTACGTGTATGATATTTGTTAGAGCAAACGAAACAACTGATCTTGCTTTTGTAAGCAATTAAAGTTACCCCGGTGCGCAAATAAATGATACAAATTGCTATTCTTTAAATCAAAATAGCGTCTTGGAAACAAGATGTACTGAAGATTACAAGAAAACAACTGATGATAAGAATTGGTGAAAAATTGAAAGAATTTTTATTAAGTAATGTTAACCCTTTAAAAACAAAATCAAGGAATAAAAATAAATATTTCAGGCAGTTTAAAAACAGAAACTAATCGCGATATGTCGTCTATCATGACTTTTTTTTTCAAACTGGTGTACTTTTAATGTCTCAGAACGTACTTCTGCCTTTGATTATAGTGAGTTTTAACGTCTCTTCCGATAATGAAGGCCTCCACACCAATTCAAAATGGCCGACTCCGAAGTTCACGGCTCTGCGTTCATTTGAATGAGTTTTGGGGGAAATAATGATCAACCTTTTCTTTTTGAACAGTAAATAAAATTTCCATTCACATGAAACTGCCTTTATCAGAATTGAAAAATTCTTCATAAGAACTTACAACTTTAATTAAAAAAAATGTCCGTTTCATAAATTTATTACATTAAATTCAACGTCTTTTCATGGGGATTTATTTAAGTCAATTATAACTTTCCTATGTAGCAGGGGGGGGGAATCAGATTTAAATTGAATTCAATTGCAAGTATATTAAGTTTGTGGTTTAAACTAATTAAAATATGACTTTTTATAGAATATACTTAGTCCATAAAAATCAATACCTGATTAACAAAATTTCAGCTTTTTTACAAGCGGGAAAGATGTTTTCTTATATAAACACATTTTTTTTATTGAATAGCAGTTTAAATAGTCAAAATGCAAATTTCTACTGTATTTTGGTAGAAAAAAAGTACCCTTTTGGGTATAAATATAACTCTCATTTCAAGATTTTTACCAAACTAATAAAATTAGATATTTAAGTATTATCCCGGTGGTCCGCTAATACGAGCGATTTTTCGCCAAGATAAATGCCACATGAAATTATAGATAGGTTGCGAGTCTTATAAGTCAAGAAATTATTAGAACGACAGAAGTGCTAGAGCTATATTAGCATTTGGCGAAGAAATTCCAGATATCTAAGTGTTGCATATCGCTTGAACCATGGTATATAATTGAATAAATTTATATACACCATAAAAAGCTCTTTTTAGCGCTATGTTAGTGATATTTAAAAATATTTTAATGTGCTAATAGACTGTTCCTTTTAGAAATAAAAGAAATCCCAGTTGGAAATATCACGTTAAAAATTTACATTTGGTTCATCATTATAAATAACTCAATAACACATGAGCGACACACGCACTTTCAAAAATTCCCCCCCCCATAGGCCATTATGTAGAAGAAATCCTTGTCGTAGCCCTGTACAAAAACTATAAGTCGAATACACAGCAAAATCAATACCGGTCTTGTGACGGTGGTTTATGACATATATACCCAATTTGAGCTCAATCGAATGTCCCATTTAGGAGTTATCGTTTTCACTCACTCACACACACACACACACAGACACACACACTCACACATACATACATACATATATCTCGTAAAAAATAGCAGAACTCAGAACACCTCGAAACGTGTCAATACACCAAAATCTCGAAGTCAAATTTTTTCATGATTACAATACTTTCCTTACATGGTAAATGTTCGGAAAGTAAAAAGGGAAGAAACTGTCTTCTTCTTACCACATTTCTGGATCTCCTGTAAAAAAGCTTTGGGAAAAATGAAGAAAGGCAAAGAACTGATGAAACTGAAATGAGTGGAAATATCGGAAAAAATTTGCTTCAAACAAAACTAAATGTTAACAAAAACAATTAGAAAAAGAAAGTGAACTCGAATTCGTCAACAGGACTGTTCTTTTCTCATTCGTCATCACTCGCTTTTCCTGAAAGTCAACCCTTCTCCAAAAATTTAAACAAACTTCATATTTTGAAAACAACGCCAATGAATGGGATTAGTCCTTTGCTTCAGGTGGAAATCTTGGGTACATGATCAGTGTTCAGGCTTGGGTGATACTGAAACGCAAACAAACCTTGGAAATGGAATTTTTAGTTACGAACTTTATCACTTGTTTTTTTTTTTTTATCAACTTAAACTTTTGTCTCAACATAGGCAATCTCTCATTGTATTTTTAGTGCTATGAACTAAGTGAAACTGTTTCGATTCATTTTTGAAAATAAACCTTTCTATCTCGATACATGTGTTTATCTATTTAAACAAACTTCTATCGTCATCTTACCCACAGAATTAGTCATTTAACGCCACGTGACTAGTAAGATGACGAAAATTCTTTTTTAGAGCTAGGGAATATTTTACCATCTTCCAACAAAAGATTAAAATATTTTTTTTTAAAAACATGACTGGTTTATAAGCTTTCTGTAACTTTCAGGCTTTTAAGCCACTTACTGAAATTAGGAAAAAATATTTTAAGCTTAAGTTATTCAGCTCACCCACTTTCCATTTCCATTTATATTTGGGTTTTATAGATTACAAAGACTTGAGATGAACCCCCATTGAGAGAGAGACTATGAATATGTTGAAATTAATATTATAAAAAGTGAAAATTGTCGTCATTTCATCTTAGAGTATACCGTAGGTATTTATAATTAATTTAATTCATGATATAACTTCATCAGACCGATGTAACTTTTTCAGATTACTTCGATATAACTTTGATATAGCTTCATGAGATCGATAACTTCATTAAATCTTCTCGATCTAAGTTTCAAGATATAACTTCATCCTAAATTAATAATTGGGTTTTAGCCAACATGTTTTTTAAAAGAAAATTGATTTGTCTATACATAAGTGTAAATTTCATTTTACGTAAACTTACAATTAAAACAGAACTTTTAACAAAAAGCAGTATTTAACTGTAGAATTAATTAAAAACATTGGTATACATACCCATAAAAAGAAAGATACGGCAAAACGTTCATTTCGCGTGATACAAGATTCCACTTTTGCAGAAAAGATCAACCATACATACGGCCAGGAAAGTTGGAGCTTAAAGTAAACAATAGGGACTAGGCGCCATTCCGAAGTAGGAAAAACTAGGAAACTAAACAGAATAATAGATGAATTAAGGGTGGAGGAGAGAGGTGGGAGGAATTAGAAAAGCAGGTAGAGCAAAAACAGTACAGTAAGTTACAAATTTAAATAAATAAATAAATACAATAAAATAATCAATCTAGAAAAAGTCAAATTAAATAAGAAATTTATGATTTTATACCTATTACAAGCACTATTCACATTTGTATAAAAACAGTGTCATTTATGTTATCAATTCTTAGGGAAATTTAATCATTCTCAGATATTTTTTCTCACCATAAACATAACAAATAACTTCCCTTGTCATGCTTATAATAAATTATCCTGGAAAATAAATCAGTTTTGAAAGCGGGACAGTTTTTTCTCTTTCAATGCATCTTCGGATGCTAATATTGCAAGACTGAAAAGTTTTTTTTTTTTTTTTCTTTACCTAAACTATGAGGCAGAAATAAAAAGAAAATGCAAATAAAAAGAATTATAAAGATTAGCAAGTATTCATTAGCAGTTAATTTAATATTGAAGGGATCAAGAAAGTGAATGAAAATATAAGGATTATATTCCAGTTTTTTAGAAATTTTAAAGTAGGCATTCAGCAATTTAGCTGCAATTATATATTATTTATATTAGATCATTTTATACTTTACTCACTATTAAAGGGATTATTCATACTTGACATTGAAGAAATAAGTACTTTAAATAGAATCAACTAAGCCCTAGCACAAAGAAAAGGATACTAAACAAATTTTTAACTTATTATTTTTATTTAAATTTAGTTACTTTATAGTACAGCTATATATTCCTGTGTTTTGCTATGTGATAATATGTTTACTCCGATATCTGAAACTTTGTGATACTGTAGTATATAAAGAGTTTGCAGGAAATATTGTATTAAATAATATATCAATGAATACAAATATGTTTTGTAAGGCTGTTACTAGAAGCTAAAGCTATCTTTTCAATGCAACTAATATTTTTCTGAACTTTTATAATGCTGTTTCTAGAAGCTAATGCAATACTTTCAACACCCTAAAGGACAAAAAACAACAAATTTTGTTTCTGAGCTTTTATAGTGCTGTTGCTCGAAGCTTAAGTTATCATTTCAACAAAAATATTTTTTTCTCAGCAATATTTGAACTGATCATGCCGCCATCAAACTTGTCAAACGTGCCGTCAAAAAACTGTATTGCTACCAGTGTATAATTTTGAGAAACCCTGTAAAAGAATTTTAAAAGATATTTTTATCTTTTAAATGAAGAGTAAGTTGTTGTGATGATTTTGAATATATCATTTTGTTTAAACTATCATAGAAATAATGAATAGAAATTCTTTTGAGTAACCCTGTAAAAGAAATGCAAATATGCTACGTATACTACACTGCTAAAAATAATTAGGAGAACAAATAGTTTTAACGAAGTCACTCAAGTACTTATGCCTATAACTAATCCCAAGCAACACAGCAATGTTGTTTCAATGTGGTTTAAATGTGAAATGCTAATATACAAAATGCTGTTTCAATGTGACTTTTCAGTGCCGTTTCCACATTATTTTGTTCAGTTTTCTCCACATTGTTTCAGCATGGACATTGATATAATATTGAAACAACATTGTGAATCACAAGAGGAAAACAAATAAAAAAAAATACCAAGATTTTATTTTTTTAATGCAGAATTATTAAAATCATACGGAAATTTACGAAAAATAAAATTGTTGATAATTATCTACTTGAAAACATCATTTTAATTCGTATTTACTGTTGTAAAAATGCATTGTGACAATGCTAACTAGAAAATCACATTGAAAGGACATGAGTGTGTTGCTTGGGAAATTAAAGTGATGTTTTCAAGTAGATAATTATCAACAATTTCATTTTTCGTAAATTTCCGTATGGTTTTAATAATTCTGCATGAAAGAAATGAAATCATGTTTTTTTTTATTTGTGTTTCTCTTGAGATTTCACAATGTTTTTTCAATATTATATCAATGTCCATGCTGAAACAATGTGGACAAAACTGAACAAAATCATGTGGAAAGGACATTGAATGTTTACATTGAAACAACATTGTTGTGTTGCTTGGGAATGCCAAATAAAACATCCGTAATTTAAAGCGTGGCAGAAAACAGAAGAAAACTTCATAAGCAAAACAAAGTGCTTATAACCAACACCTCCTACATATAGAAAGCCTAACAACTGAAACTTTGACGTCATCATTCGGCCTTCAAGTAATGACGTCATCACAGTTTTACTTTCACAAAGTAAAACTATTTAAAATTTCTGGTGGATGCTACAAATATTAGAAAATATCTTAAATAAAGAATTAAACTTAAAATACCTGTCTCATACAATTATTCATTTCGATCTATTTCCTTATGATATTATCTAATTCGTCACGGTTAAAAACTGCCATTTTTCATAAAATTATATTTTTTATCTCAAATTATTAAAATATTGTTATTCATGAGTAAATTCACCAGAAACGTTGAATAGTTTTATTTTGTGAAAATAAAACTTTTAAGTGTAGGCCAAATGATGACGTCAGAGCTTGGTGACGTAGGAGTTGTTAGGCTTTCTTTATCTAGGAGGTGTTGTTATAACGTGAAACATCAGAAAAAAGTACATCAGTGCAGGAATCGTGATTCCACAGAAGCTTCCTTTTCCGTTTTTCTCAATGCTGAAATTCAATCTTTCAGCTTTTGTTTTGAGAGAAAATGAATTGAAAATGTCACGACAACATGATCTACGGGGATCTATCAGGTTGTAACGAAAGTTTTCCGCCATATCTGCCTGAAAAACTAACTTCTAACTCCTTAGATAACTGTTTTTGAACTTTCGGTACCAAACCTGCACAGTGTCACATGATACAACAATAGTACTTAAAGCTGTACTCATAATTTGTTGATATTATGTAGCTGACTTTTTTCAACACAACTGAAAGTAAATGATGGTTCTAATCGTCTAGAGTGATAGTTCCA
Organism: Cheiracanthium punctorium; assembly: GCA_038373885.1. Taxonomy (NCBI): domain Eukaryota; kingdom Metazoa; phylum Arthropoda; class Arachnida; order Araneae; family Cheiracanthiidae; genus Cheiracanthium; species Cheiracanthium punctorium. The sequence continues at coordinate 585,184 of JAWZYV010003902.1, read as the reverse complement.
TTTGAGACACCTTATACTTAGTGATAACTATATTTTTTACAGATTTCACAGCACAGTGTTATAAAGTAAACCTCATTCTTTCAAATGCCAAAAATCGTTCGACAAAATATGAGCAAATACGCCAACGTAAACTGTGTGCTGACGATGTTTGTGGTGGCGGGAAACTTTCGTTACAGCCTAATATAATTTGGTATACTACTGAGAGAGACTTGAATAATTGCAAGTACAAAGAAGTGTAGTGGAAGCAGTTGGATTGAAAAGAATTGTCATTTCAAGTCTGTGGAATCGATTTCGACAAACAGGAAATGTTTGACATCGACTACGACAAGTTTGCCCACACGACACCACAGCAAATAATAACCGATATATACTGATAACAGCACGTAGAGACAGAGTAGCCAATGCGACTCAACTGCAAAGACAGTTTCTTTTGCCAACAGGATGAAGGGTCTCAAGACAAACAATTCAAAATAGGTTTCATCATGGTGGTCTCTAGGCACGTAGGCAAATGGTGTGCACTCCGCTGACAGGAAGACAAATGCAAAGCGAAGAAGTTTGCTACTGTACATTGCGATTGTATACAATGCGCTTTTAGTCAAGTGCTATTTAATAAGGAGTCCCGAATAACTTTAGAGTGTGACACCAGACGTGTTTTGGTATGGTTAGAAAGGGACACTCGATATAACCTTATTTTCGTTCGGGAAGGATCACATTACAGAAAAAGTGGTTTGATGGTATGTGTTGAAATCTGTACAGATAGACGCAGGCACCTGCAAATCATTCGGAATGGTAATTTGACACCTAGACGATATTCTGAGACCTCATGTCGTACCATACTCTGCAGCCATCGGTGTTCCTTTTCCTTAAATGCATAGTAATGCCAGACAGTCCTGACCAATGTTCCGAGTGATCATGTTTGGATGCAATCGGACGAATCGTTGCTGAAAGACAGAGGCCTTCTTTAAGTGTCCAAGATTGGAAATTGCATTTCTTCAAAAGTGGAACTGCATTCCCCAAAGTGTTACCGAAAGAATCATCACATCCATGCAAAAGAGATTTGCGGCAGTCTTAGCAGTTCGGGGGACCTCACGGTGTATTAAAGATGTATCATTTCTAAACAATAAGTAATTTGCAATTTACATGCAACCAAATTTTTGCCCTGAAGCATCATTTCATGTTCTTTCAACAATTTCAAAGAATTAAAGTTCTTATACAATTTTTGCTGCATTTTTTTTTCTATATTGCAATTTGGGACACGTGTATTCTCCATTTTATGCTCCTGGATGACTATCGCGCAAAGATTTCTTTATTGTTCTGATGTCAAGCTGCTTAGTGGAGCTCTGCCTGCTATTTCCTGGTTCTGATGCGAAGCTGCCTAGTGGAGCCCAGCCTGCTAGTTCCTGGTTCTGACGCCAAGCTCCCTAGTGGATCTCTGCCTAGGATTCTGAGTGCTGATGTCCTGCTGCCTGATCGTCGTCAATTGTCATATTGATGGAAGAGTTATTGGAATAAGAGTTATGGAAGTTCCATATTTTTAAGTTCCTTGTTTCCGTTCGGTAGTGAACTAGTTGTTAAGTTAATAAAGAGTTATGTCAATATCGACGTGATTATTGACCCTTAGACCACACGCTACCTTCACATTTAAAAGAAAAGTAAAGCCTTTTTTCACTGACAAATAAAATAATGAGATAGTTAGTTAATCCTTATACATTATACTTCTTTTAATAAGCTCATTCTTCTTTTAATAAGATTTAATAAACTATCTTCATTAATCTCACTAAACATTTCAATAAGTTAACTTCATTAATCTTACTAATCATTTCAATTTTAAGTGCCAACCATAGCCAAAATAATTTAGTCCATCTTATATTTGTTAATAAATATATAAACTTTTGACTGGTCTTCTTCTTTTTCTTTTTTTTTAATTCTTGGTCCTTCTAACGGGAAGATGATTTCTCGTTTTCATCTAAATCTATTTTATCTCTTAGGAGCAGAACAAAATCCTCCAGGGCGCTATTAATTGGGAAAAAATGTATTTATTGCTAAAGCTGCGTAACTTTATATGCAGATGATTGATATATTTTATTAACAATCCACACATTCTCTGTACACATTTTGTTCTGGAATTGCTCTCACCAAATAATGTCCAGTGTCCTTTTCTAGAAGGTCGCTAAAATACAAAATCATCAATTTATTTTCCTATTTTAATTTCTCGAATAAATGTGGGAGGAAATACCGCGGCCAACGGCTGCAGCGCCAATTGCTCTTGCAGACGGCTTCAAGACGTGTAGAGCGAAGACGTCGCTCTGTGCTGAATGATAATATTTTAATAAGCATTGTATTTATTCTGTAATATATCATTAAAATAAAGTATTTAATGCAGGTAACTGCGCACTGCTTTCAAGCGCCACATAATAAAATTGATTTCCACAAAATACACGGCGATAACAAAGTAAAGTGTGAATATTTTACTGTTTCATTCATAGTCTTAGAAATGTACCCTTCATAACCCACAAATGTCGGAAATTTATTTATCAGTTCTGGCATCAACATAAATTCGTGAATATGGTGAACATAGCCCAGCTTTAATGGGCTAAGGAATACTCAAGTATTCTTTCATGAGCTAGCTTATCGTAATTACTCTCCTCTTCATATTCTTCAGGAGTTTTTCTACTGAGGTTCCTTCAACGAAAGTCTCTCATTCTTTTTTTTTTCCAGCTTCCCATGTCTTTTGCTTCCGTCTCACACAGACCACATCTTTCCAATACTTTCCTCAACTATTTTTCCACCTCATTTTAGGCCGTCACCTAAAATGAGGTGGAAAAATAATTATTTTTAAAACAATAATTATTTTTTTGTTTTTCTGCCCTCTGGTATCCTCTCACTTCTCATCCGCATTTAACAATCCCCATTTAACATATCCAAACCATCTACATCTCTTCTCAGTTATTTTTTCTAACAATTTGTTGTCACAATTGACTAAGCACTAAGATCATATCTTTCCAGTCATTTTCATGTCTTCCGCTTCTGTCTAACTAAGACCATATCTTTAAAATACTTACTATGCCCGCCACTTCTCACTAAGACCATATCTTTCCAATGCATCCCTCAGGTATTTTTCCACCTCTTATTGGGCCGTCTGCCCTTTTGTAGCCTTATTTTCTCATCTACTTCTTTTTAACAATCTGTTGCCTCATTCAACTGATTTCTTACTCAGGCGTTTGATTTCCTCTTTAAACTGTATATTCTAGCTGATCGTCTCAAACAATCCGTATCCGTTGCTAATGTTTTTTTTTCGTTCATTTACCCTGCTGATTGTCCCTATCTCTGCTCCTTAAAGTATAATACTATCAATGATCGTATTATTAATAGTTTTCTTTATATAAATTTTAATTCATCTGTTCCATACACTGAATTCATTGCCGAAATTTCTTTCCTTGTTGATGCTATTCTTCTACTCATATCTTTGTATAATTCACCTTCATCTTATAATTATGATCCTATATACTTAAAATGTGGTACCTATTTATCGTTTTTCCAAATTGGGAGCTAAAGAGTTTTGTGTAAGGGTTAAAAAAGTTAAGTCTGAATGTATTGCACTTACAAAAATTCTACTGTTTTAGAATTAGCCAAATTGCTCTGAATCTACATCTTAGACTTCATTTAAGATATTAGTAAACAAGCCTGCAGCTTGAATTTGTTATATGTTCACTGTATCTAAGCATTTTCTTTTATCTTATCTTTCATGAATAAAGAATCTAACATATCTTTCATTTATGCCAAGGATACTAAGAATATTAGAATCAAACAATATTAGATAATTATCAAAACTTCCTTAAAACTTTCCTTTCTTGTATTCTTTTGATAACCATACAATTCAACATTATTTTGTTGATTGTGTGTGGTAAATTTTATAATACGACATTTTTTTTTAACTTTAGAAAAGAATAACAATCTGTAATTACTATATCGATATATTGATTTAGCTTCAGGGAATATAGAATTCTCCTGACGTTCAGATTTTGGATAATTATTATTTTTCTTCCGTTATTGTATTGATTTCTGTTACATTAATTATACTGAAATCAAGAATGGCATGATGTGCTACACGATAAAGCAACTGTAACGCTTGTGTTAACAGATACAAAGGATTACCTGAAAAACATTCCCAGAGAGGTAGTTCATCATTTTGATACTTACCGGTTTGTAGTATCTAGAGATCAAAGGTCTTGTACTCAAATACTCAAATAATGCTCAAATAATAATGTTTACCTGTTTAGATTTCGTCTGTTGATGAAGCATAAATAAATATATAGATATATATATATATCAGATGGCATTTTGTCAGTGATTTGCATTGCGTATTTATATGTGAATAGTTAAGGAAATAATTTAATTAACAGTGACGTTTCTAACAAATTAAACATTATTATATTTAAGACTAGAGGAAATAAAAAAATTGCACACAAAGGTCACATATGAGTATGTATTTTTTGCTAAAACAACTTTCTTTGTAGAAAACTAGAATATTGGCTGTTTTTGATTATGAAAAGTTTCCTCGCTTACACGTATGCGTCAGGCCTCCTATTTCTCAAATGCAGATACGACTTGTTTATGTTGGTTGCACATAAGTTAAACTGACAGTACTAAAGTTCAATACAATGTATTTTTTATCATATTAATCTATTTATTTATACATTTATTAAGATCACTATGAGAAGAAATACCGTTTTGAAACTTAATATGCGTTGCTTTAACATTGCTAAACTGGCTATTATAAGCGATGTACCATGAAACAAAGAAAAAAACTGATGTGCCCAGAATAAAATTCTTAAAATCAAATGCATAAAAAGGTAATGCGCAAGTCCCGCGCTAATTTTAATACTAATATACGGAAGGTATGTTTCCGAACAACTTTCAATTGCTTTTCTCGTTTCTATTTTGAGATAAGAAATCTAACTCAGAATTTTGTGGCCAATTGTCGCTGTAATAGTTTTCATTGTATAGCGCATAGCTACTTCCTAGATCAAACTTTTGAGACTACAGCTCTCGTCGTTCTGGAGTCAATGGGATGGAAAAGGATTTAACAGGACACTGTATATTTGGACTACTAATTTTTTTCTATTTTATGAAGCTTAAAATTATTAAAGTTCAAGCTATCACAATTTTAAGGTTTTTGTATTAAATTACATAAATCATCAAAGCCATTCCTACATATTAAAGAATAGTTTCTTGAATAAGAAAATCTGAAAGCCATAGTTACCAGTTAGTCTCTAAATAAAAAAAATATTGTTTAAGTCAACACGTAGACAAATATTTCATAAATTATCAAACCTTCAATATACATTTAATTTTTGCTCTTTTATGCATGAAGAATATTCTAGAACTACTTAAAATAATTTAAAGTGACACACATAAATAAAAAATATAAAAGTTAAAATCTATTCTTTAATTGATTAGTGTAGCGTTTACTTTCGTATTTTCTTATGTGTAACACGGCATTTATTAATATAAACACAAAAAACTGGTGTTTAACATAATTAAGTTTAAAAACCAGTATTTTAGTGATCATATTAACGGATTTCGTGTTCCGCCTAATGAAACTCGAAAGAAAACACTACGCTAATCATTTAAAAAATACATTTGAACTCCATAGGGCGATTTCGCTAAATCTTCTGGCGACTTTTTAAGAAAACAAAATTATTACAGAAATCATTAAAACACTGCGCAGTTCGATGAAACTCACTTTTCGTCAAATTATAAAAATGCGCAGCCCCATGTGGCGAAATCACTACTAAGTGACATGTTTTATAACTGTCATAAACTTCTGCAAATTCAGTTGGATCTCTGCATGACAATATTTAGTTTCAGAGCGTTGTGACACGGTATTAAAGAAATGATTAATTATAATTACTTCAATCCATACTCAAGTGAAAGTTCAAATTACGATTACTTTTTATTTTTATAGATTAATCGGAAGACATTTCTGTTGCAATTCACTCATTTGCTTTTGGGCCGCTTTTTATATCCGCTGACGTAAAAATTTAAAAATGTCTACTACGACTATGTATGTTTAATTTATTAAAGAAAAAGAAAAATTGTATGTTTAAAATACAAAAAATGTAATATTTTATTCATTTCTGCTAATTTCATTCCATAATTGAAATATTTTCTAATTATAATAATTAAATGGCTGAATAAGTCGGAAAAAGTGACCAAAACTTTATGGGGTGATAGAACGCATCTACAAAAGCAAATTTCGTCTAACAAAGTATGGGTGGAACCAACGGTGGAACCCAAGCGGTGAGCCGCTAGGTGGCGTTGAACATGGAAACTTGAACGCCAAAAGGAGGTGTTATAAATAGTATGAATGGGTCGGTCGTTTTCTTTTGTGGATACTTTACTTGCAACGTTCCCAGGGCTATGGATTGGTCTAGGTGGCTCATTAGCTTGGCCGCCAAGATCGCCGGATATCTCGTGTTTGGACTTTGATGGTGCTAAAGTGCACCAGGTGAATTATATCCCTAAAGAATATATCAAATCTAATAATAAACTTAACTATTTATTTACAATCAAAATATAATTAACATTACACTTTCAAGCCAGTATTTCAAGGGCTGGGGACTCCCTTCAGTAGACTTTGGAAACAGAGTTCCGTCTAAAAGATACACAAAATGTTACCTTAACTTACTGGCGCGTAGGAGGTATAGAAAGTTTCGCCAAGGCACAAAATATAGGGCAGAGGTTCCCAAACTGGGTGCCACGAGAGTATGTCAAGGGTGCCGTGGAGATAATTAAGAAAAGTGTTTTGGTGGAGTATAATCAAATAATTTCCTCTAAACCGGTATCCCCAAGAAAGTGAGCCAAGCCTATCACTAAGTGGGCTCAAACAAAAATATTTCAGTCAAGTTCAAGACTGTCCTGTAGCCTCTCTTTTATAGGAACTCCCTGAAATGGGGGTATTGTCAAAATTCTATATCCCTTTCCCAAGAGAGTACTTTCTTGATAGTTAGCCCTATAAACAAACAAATAAAAAATAACGCAAAATGCATCCAAACTACTTCATTCTAACCTTCATATTCATATTGCTTTAAAGGAAATCTGCTGCGAAAGTTTTTAGCCTTGAAAGGGTGCCGTAAAATGCTTTTAGCCTGACAAGGGTGCCGTGGGGAAAAAAAGTTTGGGAACCCCTGATCTAGGGGTTTTAATAGACTTTTCCCTGTGGGGCATATGGAAGCCTTAATCTACGACTGCCCCATAATAACTGATATGGATCTAGTCTCCAGGATCACCGTTGAAGCTAGCGATATTCGGGAAATGCGTAGTATCTTCACCAATGTGCGCCTGTCTCTATCCCGTAGATGTATTACAGATGGCTGACGCTTTTTTGAGCAATTTTTGAGCAACTACATCAATTCCATTACTGTACAATGTTTTCAGAAGTATATCCTCTGATCCTTGTATTAATTCTTTAAATGTGCCTGTGAGGAACTATATTTGAACTTCTCAGCGCTTGTTTTCCGACCAACGTCATACACCCTTTACAACGGCACCTAGCGGCTCGCCGTTTGCATTCCGAACATACTTTCTATGACGAAGTTTGCTCGTTTAGATTTGTTCTATTTCCCCATGAAGTTTTGGCCACTTTTTCAGACTGACTCTGTATATCTGTTATACTTCCGTATTTAATCAGGGCACTGCTTGTTTGTTAATTATAGCAAGCCTGAGGGAGTGTCATCTGTCTACGGGGGTGCCTCGGTTGGAGGACTGTTTAAAGGGTTGTAACTCGTATTCACGTTACATCTGGAGGAAACTGATCAAAAGTCCAGACCGAGATCGACAATCATGTAGCCTGGCCCGAACGTGGGGCCTTTACACTTCAGCCGTCTACCATGTTCAGTGGCTAATTCCACTCGGCCAAGAGCATGGGCCATGGCTTTCTGGTGGGCGGCACTCTTTCATGGTGGGCGTCATGGTGCTGCAATAATACAAACGTGATAATGTGGGGCCGTGGTAGCCCAGTGGTTAAGGCGTTGGACTCGTTGCCGGAAGGTTACGGGTTTGATACCGGCGTACCACTAAAGACCACCTTGTACATGCGGTCTACGTACACGTTAAATCCGTGGTTCCGAAAGTCCTCTCGGCGGTCGCTAGCAGTTTCCGAGGGATTCGAATATTCGGAAGTCCACCTACCTTCTGGTGAGGTTCCAAATTGTGGCGGGAAATTCCGGGAAGGACGTATATGTAGTTCTAAGTGACACATTCAGTGCCGCGAGCTGTCCTGTCCTGGCAAACAAACGAACGTGATAATGTGGGCCGTGGTAGCCCAGTGGTTAAGGCGTCGGATTCGTAACCGGAATGTTGTGGGTTCAATACCGGCGTACCACTAAAGACCACCGTGTACATGCGGTGTACGTGCACGTTAAATCTGCGGTTCCGATATTCCTCTCGGCGGTCGCTAGCAATTTCCGAGGGGTGCCAATATTCAGATGTCCCCCACCTTCTGGTGAGGTTCCAAATTGTGGCGGGAAATTCCGGGAAGGACGTTATGTAGCTCTAAGCGACACATTCAGTGACGCGAGCCGTCCTCTCCTGGCAAACAAACAAACGTGATAATGTATTTATGTGTACATTTACAGAACAAACATATGTTAGTAATAAGATTGTGAATTAATTAAATCACTGATTTTAAAAATTACTAAAAAAATATTGCTTGAAAACGGGCTCATATAAAAAATTAATTAACAATTATTGCTACAATGTGGAAGCCAAATTCATATGCCTGCATATATTATTAAAACAGAATACTTGCTTTAAGTAAAATACATATGCGGGTTAAGAAGTACTTGAGTAAGCAATGTACTTAATTCAGTGGAACTGAATTTTATTCCAAATTTATCTTTCCTCTATTTTATAAAACTAATGAAACGGGAGGAACATGCATATGCAATTTTGGGGTTCCAATCTCAATTTATAATATTCATCTCTATATCTCAGGGGGGAAAACATTTTTCTGTGTGTCTTAATTTAAAATCATGCATGAATAAATTTTAATTTGCTCATTGAGTATTTAAAAATACACAAATAGTACCATATATCAAGTGCATATTAATATCCATTTCATTTTACGAATGAAAAATTCTGAAATCGTTTTATCCTATTTTTCTAAGAGTAAACAGCATTATTAATATTCTTTGCAAAATACTTGAATGATACTGTTTGTTCTTCTTAACTAGATTTACATAACGTGGTTTCAGAGAAAACAAATTCATATTTAAAATCGATACTGCAAGTATTAATTCTAATGGCATTTTGTACTAGTACTTAGCGTAAACATTAAATAACATTTACATACACACAAGATTGAATATATTTAATAGGCTTTTGGAGTATTAAATATTCTTTGAATGAAATTTTAAAAAAAGCAAAAACTCATGGGGTATTAGGTATTTAGAAAATAAACATTGTGTAAGTATTCGTGGAAATCGTTGGATTTTGCTGTAAGTCATTTATCAGAAAACAAAATATGTTAATAATATGTTCTTAAAATAATTTACTTTTAAAGTCGCTGTGTACTGTAACCATAAAAAAAATATCCTACGCACATGCTTAAAAATACGAAAAATCTGTTCCATACAATAGGGAAAAATCAATAACTTATTTACTTTTTTATGATGATACTTCTTTACTAATCTTTTTAAATTCAATAACGTGTTGCTGTTTTTCAACTCATCTATCTACGGTATCCAAGCAAGCATAGTAATAATTATATATTAAAGTACAGAAAAATCTGTGTAAATGTATTATAAAAAAGGGCAAAACCTGTTAAATAATTAATAGCTATCTGTATTTCTTATATCCCGATGCTGAAGAAACACAACTCAATTTATTTTCTTTTGAAATCTTAATAGCAACCAAAGAAATCAATCTTAAGCAAGAACTCGAGGTCACAGTGAGCTAAGTTTAGAATGCTCTCCCTTTATAATATATTTTTTTAACTTTATCAAGCTGACTAATTGAAAATTAATTAACTTTATTGATTCTCTATGAGAGAGATCTCTCTGTGTTTACAAAAAGTAGGTTTTTTGTGTTTTTTTTTATTGATCTAGATAGTTCAGTACTCAAAAGAATGTTTTAAATCTCAAAGGGAATGCATTTTTAATTATTTCATATTTCAGTGTACTTGAACTGAACTACAGGAATTGAAGTCATAATTTAAATGGGTAGTTTTTATATGTAATATTGAGAAAAAAACACTTATAATCTAAGAACTTATTTGATAGTTAATATATTTATCCTAATTAACGGAATTGTCTCACTTTTTTAGGGGAAGTGTCAATATCCGTATTAGGGCGATTCAAAATAACCGAAATTATTTTTTATAACTTGCAATACCTCGGAAAAGTTCCAATTTGGATGATTAAAAATATGTCAAAACTGTTTTCTTCGACATTGGAAATGGGAAAACGGTTATTTTCCGTCAGCATCGCTGCCGGACAATGACCGTTTATTTCAGGAACTTTTTATAACAGTGTACAGTCATCAATATTTTAAAGAAATTGATTAGATTTTTCAGATTTTGCGAAAACTGTTCCAAAATTCGTACATTTTCGTTCGCTCACTACACAATAACTGCAAAGGCGCATGAAATAAAATTTAATGACATAGCAGGTGAACTAACGCTATAGGAGTCGATTTAATAAAAAAAGGGATTAGATTTTTAGGTTTTCCGAGAATCTTTTCAAACACCATAAATATTATTTCGCGCATCACGTAATAACGAATAAAGTGAAAGAAATGAAGTTTGGTGACATGATAGACGATCGCGCCACTTAAGCTGTAAGCATTGAATAAAAAAAATGATTATTTTTTTAGGTTTTGCGACAATTCTGTGCATGTTTGTTTCTTTCCTGAAAAACGGCAATGGAATAGACTTAAATTTGGAATATATGTTAAATAGCAAGTTGATTCAAACCGTAGATGCCACAATTGTTTTAAGTATGCCATAGTTTTTGAGATTTTGTCTTCTTGCATCCCTCAAAAACGGCTTAGGAGAATAGAATGGAATTTAGTAACACGTTGAGGAACAATTGAAGCAATAAATGCGGGAATTATTTGAAAAAAATTAATGGATTTAAAATTTTTCAAAAATTACATTTTTTTTCAGCGGTGGGATCTTTTTAAGGTGTCTTGCGTATGTCATATTAGTTGGCTATTCAACTTAAACAAATTTCATTATTTTGTTTTATGTTTATTTACATTTTTAAGATTTTGTGATAATTATGCATAATTTTCTCGAGGCATAATATTATAGCATCTACCGTGAATCAAACAAAATTAAGTTAGAGGGGAGGAACGACCTCTTGGCTTTTAAAGCTCATTCCGCTAAAATAAAACTTTCATTTTGAAATTTTTTCTTTATTGACAATTTCACTCATCACTTTGTTATTTCCCGACATGAAATATTTTAACAGTACACATAAGTTATAACTTTGCTTTCTATACCTTTTCCAATCTGCTAATTCCATTCTTTGTACTCGTACCATACTTACGAAAATGTAGGCTTTTTCTAAATCGTCATTACATCATGCTAATCGGTCAACGACAGGTATTTGAGCTAGAAAAGAATAAAAGTGCACTTTCTTGTCAAAAAATTACTGTCAAAAATGAAACACTGAAGATGACTATGCCCCTGGAAAGGTTAACATTGTAATATAATTTCCAGTAAAGTGCATGACTAGAACCTTAAAATCGGCATCACCTCATTTACTATTATGTATTCTGAAAAGTGATTTGTTCTTGTAAAGGCTAAGTGATTACGATGTCTGAATGGATGGGAGATATAGGCATCATCAGCTTAAATAACGCCCCACCAAGGCCGAGTGGATAGGGCACTGAACATGGTAGACTGCTGAAGTGTGAGGGTCACGTGTTCTGTTTCATCGCTCGGCTGTCGTCAGTTTTCTCCAGATGTCACTTCAATACACATTAAAGACCCTTAGAAAGTCCTGCGATCAAGGCACCCCTAATCCTAAGCAGATAGCCCATGCGTAGCTTCGTCACAACAGCACAAACAAATATTAACGTTCAGTAATGGCCTTTGAAAAATCACGAAAGAATGATGCGCTACCTCTGAACGTTTTTTTTTTTTTTTTTTTTTTTTTTTTCACGAAAAGATAGAGTAATCTTCGATTGCGATTAAAGTTATCATAAAAAAATGTGGTCTCAAATTTTAAATATATTCAAATTTTTAAAATTTAATACATTTAAAAGAATTTTTATATACGAGGGAGCAAAAAACACTCTGTGACAGAACAGTTTTTTACGTTATTACAAAGTATATATTTTTTTTTTCAACAGGATATATTTACAAAAAACAGGATAATAACGAAGCGATTTTTATGATATACAATAACTTAATTATATTAAAAAAATATTTTAAACTTTTTCAACCAAATGAATTCAATGAATATATTGCAGCACATTAAAAATATACAGTTTATATAGATGAAATGAATTGATAGAAAAGCTTTGTTAGTTTGGTTATGACAAAAATGCCCAGCATGATGTTGTTCTAGAGAAAGTAAAAGAATGAAATAGCGACAGAGAACTTCCTGAAAAAGTATTGGTTCTGTAGAGAGGAGAAAAATGTCATTATTAGTGTTTTTGTTCCTTGTTTTCCTGTCCTTAACCTACAATTTGCTCGAAGACAAATAAAGCAAAACAGAAAAACGGTGTTTATTTGCAGAGATGACTCGATGGAATATTTTCCAAAACTTATTATGTTAAAGACATTTGTAGATTTAAGACGTTTTTTGTTCTATTGAGTTTTCTACGTACTGTTATTTATTTATGAAGTCAAAATACTTTTTGAGTAAAGCTTTTAAACAAAATTTGAAAATATGCCTATTTGTTTCCTTTTTTAAGTATATATATTTTTTGTCCCACAGTTAAAATAAATTAAATATATTATATCCAGTGGTGGCCAAAATTGTGGGCACTTTTGGAAATGTTCAGGTTTTCTAACTTTGTATGCTTATAGGAAGTGCTACATCTCACAAAATCCAAACTTATATGTCATTTTATAGAGAATGTAATACTGATTTCAATACGGAAAAATAAATTTAAATATGTGCAATAGAATAAAAGTTTTAATTACTTTAATCTGGGAAAACAATACAGTGATGAAGGGGATTGTAATTTATATCTTTTCAGGTCAATCTCTGTTATTTTTCTGATCTTAAAACTCTCGATTGCTCAATGAAGCATCGATGTGAAGCTGTAATGAAAAATTACGGCTACCCTACAAACTGCTGATAACTCACTGCAATCTTCAATATCTAATGTATCTCGATAATTATTGCCGTTTAACTTTACTGCCGTTAAACTTTTGAACTGCAAATATTTTAAATTAGTTTTTTGTACTGAAATCTGTATTTATCTTTAAAATGATATAAAAGAGTTTGCATTTTGTGAAATATAGCATTTTTTATACGCATACGGAATTAGAAAAAAAAAAGTTTCCAAAAGTGTCCATAATTTTGGCCACCACTGTATATTGGTTAGTCTCGTAACAGTGGAAGGTCTAATGCATTTTAGAACAAAGTTGAAAAAGTTTTTGATTTCAATTTTAGAATCTACCTACGCGTGCTGTAAATGGCGTGAATATACATCGATTGAAATAAATTCATGTGCATAATACATGTAGCCTGTGCTCCTTACAGAAAAACAGCTACAGTAGTAGGGGAGACTGGGACTAATAGGCGGAGTTTTTAGCTAATTACTTTTATTAAATTTTTGTACAAGTTTTTCGATAAAGCTGAAGTGTACCTTTGAAGTACAGATATTTTGCTGTAAAATATTAGGAATTATGTTCCTGTAATGTGTATAATTTGTTTAACAGAAGCTTGAAGAAAGGGAATATTGTGTTCCACACAACTTGCCCCGTGGCGAGGATAGATGGCACATATTGCATATTTATGGGTAAATTGGTTCATGCTTTGTTAAAAGTTATCCTTGGAGTGTTTTGGAAATTGGCAAATAATGTAAAGTTGTTTTCACAGTAAAATTTTTATGCAGCTTTTAAATTATATATATATATATATATATATATATATAAAATTGATAGGGGGATACGTAATAACTAAAAAATAGGCTGCTAAATGACTTACAAGCTTTAATATCAAGGCATGTTTTTTGATATCTTACCGTTATAAATAATTAAAATTATAGATGCGTTGCAGTAAAAACTGAAGTAAAATAGACGGGATTTCACGTTGCAACCGATTAGAGAGTTAAATTGAAATAAGACATGTTTTTATAGGAAAGCAATTTTATTTTTTATAACTACTCTAAAGAAAGGAATTGCCTATTAATGTAATGTACAGTGTAACTTATAAGTTATACAGATGTAAAAATACTAAATGAAACATTAATTTTAGTAGATTTTGTGCTACTGGATATCATCATAAGAGTTACAATTATCACAAATATAAAATCGAGTGTGTGTCTGCATGGCTGCGCCCAGAGATTTTAACACACATTTCTCCGTGTTTGCTCTGCTTTGGTGTTTGTTGGTCTGCATGAATTTACCAGTGTACTTTTTACAAGCCTTTCGAATAGACTTTATACCGCTCCTAATCACAAATGGAGGATCGAAGAGTGGCAGTGTGACGATTTTTGAAAGGTGAGATGATATTTTTTTCTTATCTTTCTTCTTTATTATCGAAACGTCTACTATACAATTTGCGCCGAGCGAGTTGTATGGTGGGTAAAGCACCGTACTCCGGTTTCGGGTTCAACTCCCGGCGGTCGGGGCTCGATCCCCGACTGGGCGTGGTTGTCATGCCCGTCCCTTCATAGGGGGCGACGTTGGCCTACCTACTGGGTGCCCCCATAATAAAGTGGCCAGCACCTTCGGGCCGTTGTCAGTGACAATGCCGAATCCGCAAAGTACCCGCCCGTTAGAAAAAGAAACAAAAAACAAAAAACAGCAACAACAACTATTCAATTTGCTACTGGTTAATTCATGTGCATTAGTAAATCCATAAAACAAGATAAAATAGCAGAAAGTATTCTGGAACTATGTAACTTGTTACAATAAAGTACAGAAATTTTATTATATGTACTAAAATGCTTTTATGTGAGTTATATTGTACAAAGTTTAAATTATTCCATCGTTTAAATACCAGTTTTCTGCTGGGTGCTTTTTTATTAAATGCAGCGCGGTTTTGTAACTCATAACTCTTTTCAGAACTTCCGGCAGCTCGGTCTAATCCTGAATATGATTAGATCTTGTTTATGACAAGTTAAATTGTTTTGAGTTACAGCTGTTAGTTGGTTGACAGCCGAAAATATTTTGCTGTAACGTAAATAGACTAAGGGGGAGAGGGATTCCTCGTATCCGTTTTTTGATCATGGACAGCGGAGGAACAAAAACTTTTCTAAATACTATATTTGATACATAAAAAAAAATAAATAATTTGAGCATTAATTACTCTATTGGTAAAACGTATTCTAGTATTTGGTTAGATAATTATACCAACACAGATATATTGTCAATTACTTATCCTGATAATTTAGAATTAATTAAAAATCCTCTACCTAATAACAGTATTAATTTTCTTTATCTGGAAATACTAATTAATAGGGACAAGCAACTCACTTTTAATATATATAATAAAAGAGATGAGTTTACTTTTAATGTAATTAGTTTCACAGATTTTACATCATCCATTTATAAATCTCTATTTAGAAATATCACAGCTAATCATCTATATAGAGTACTTTCTCTTTGTACTAGTAATTATATGTCTGAGAACATATCTTCACTGTATTATACTGCATTAAGATATAATTACGGTAAAAATTTTCTACATTCGATTATATTTCCTAGTTGCAATAAGACCTACTATAAACATGAGTCCTAATTGGGAATTCTTGGTTGGATAGGTTTGGGTTTGTTTGATGGTTTTATTCCATAAAAAATTATATTAAAAAAGGGGGGTTCGGTAAATTCTGGTTTCTAATTACTACATGTTTATTGCTCTCTCTCTCTCTCTCTCTCAAAACAACAACAACAATGATAAATGAGTTTAAATTTGAACTTATGTATTGTTAAAAAAATGAAAAAAAATGATCAAGAGTACTATTCAAATGTTCTTCTTTAAAATATAATGATCTCAAAATATCTGTCGGCACATAACGCAGTTAGTGAGCTTTAGGAATAGTTAGATGCATTTGCATTAAATATTATAAACCAAATCTATCTCTCTCTTGCTATCATTCTTTTTAATATGACTGATATTTCTAGTATATTTCACTCTTAATTTATATATTTAATATTTAATTTTTACTTATAGTTTAACTTTTATTTATTTCAATCTTATTATTTATTTATTAATATTTAAGTTTTACTTATTGTTCAACTTTTAACCTAAAATTCTGGCAACGTGTATTTTTTCCTTTCCAATTGGCAACAGCCCCATGGATGAGCCATGTTTTCATGCTTACTGCATATGGCCATGTGTTCTCCATTTTTTTTTTCATGCTTGCTTTTTAACAGGATAGCCACCCGTAATTACACATTTAGCTTTCTTTATGCTAATGAACTACATTGAAATCCTGTTATTTTGTTTTCCTTTTGGCAGTAAGTATTCGGTTTGTGGGGCCTGGCGAGTTTAATCTATGCTTACTACGTTATACATTCCAATCCGTACTTCACCTTTCAATTTGTCCACATAATCGTTTTTCTCTTTTTATTTCGTTTCATATATTTTACTCTTTTTGATATGTTGTTTAATTATGAATGTTTCCCTAAATCAAAACATTTATCATTCCATGGATAAATAGAATTTTGTATCTGCTGAGTGGGTGCTACATTGATTCTAAAGTCAAGCCATTTTACTAGATATATATATATTGTATATGTATATATATATATACACACACACATATATATATATATACACATATATATATATATATATATATATATACACACACATATATATATATATATATATATATATATATATATATATATATGTATATATATATATATGTATATGTATATGTATATATATATATATGTATATGTATATATATATATGTATATATATGTATATGTATATATATATATATATATATATATATATATATATATATATATATATATATATATATATATATATATATATATATATATATATATATATATATAAATGATCTTCTTTTAATTAATATAATCTCTGAAATATCTCTACGCATATAATGCGAAGAGTGAGCTATTTAAGTAGTTAGAAGTATTCCTTTAAAATATCATAACCCTAATATATATCATGTCAATATTTCTTCTTATTAAAAATGATATTTTATTTTAATTTTTTTTAATTTTTTTAATGTACTCTATATTATTTCTTATTTTTAAATTATTATTATTATTATTATTCTACTAACTCTTACTTTTCACTTATTGTTCAACTTGTCTCCATTTTTTCTGGCAACGTATAATTTTTCCTCTTCATTTGGAAACAGCTCCATGCTTGAACTATGTTTTCAGGCTTAATGCTTTTGGTCTCTTCATCTCCATTTTTTCTTCATAATTACTTTTTTTTCTGGGTATGTTTTTATGATTACTTTTTACTTCTTAACAGGAAATCCCCGTAGTTACATATTTAGCTTTCTTTGTGCTAAGTAACTGCATTGAAATCCTGTTATTTTGTTTTTTATCTTGGTAGTAAGTATTCGGTTGGTGGGGCCTGACGAGTTTAGCCGATGCTTGCTACCCATTGTTTTACTCCATCCAATTCCGTTTTCTTTTTCTGATTTACCATTGATTGGATTTCTATCTGCTGGATGTGTCTGCTCATTCTTGTTTTTACATAAGATTTTAAGTTCATTGTTTTGCTCATCTATCATTCCATGGATATTTAGAATTTTGTATTTGCCAAGTGGATGCTAGTTTCCCAGACAGCACAGCAAACTTGCATCAAACTTGCAGCAAGCTTGATTTATCAAGTCAATAAATTTGAATTAAGCTTGAAAATTTCAAGCGTGTAAGCTTAATGCGAGCTTGAATCAAGTGTTCTAGTTTACACTTGCCCAGCTTGCATTAAGCTTGACATAGCAAGCTTATTTTCAAGCTTAAAAATTTTTCCTAAAAAAAAATTTCTAAACACACGGGGCGCCGAGCCCGACATACTTTATTTTTCCGCGTATTTTCCCCCTCTATGCTGAAATTTTAAGTTATTTTAATCTGTTCCATCAAACGTCGGCAGCAGGGTTCGATCCCGGGAACTTTAGGCTGGAAGGAACGCGTGCTAACCACTCGGCCATTATGCCTCTGGGAGCTATGACTAAAGTTTGAAGTGACTGTTGTCACGCCAGATCGATAAGTACGGGCCATGCTGATAAGTTTCTTTTATTTTTCCATGGGATGAATCAAAATTTAAATAATGTTATGTGTGATTTATATACTCTAGTAATAGGGAAAAAAACATAGTATAAACTTAAAAGCAGGACACGTTTTAAAACTTTCAATATCGCAACACTCATCGTTGAGCAACACTGCTGGCCAAAATCGAGACAAATGACTGATTTTGAAATCAATTTCGTAGTATAATTGTATTTTATTTTGAAGAATTTCCATATTTATAAATATAGAATCTTTTTTTTTAATTCTAAGGTCAAGTACATTTACGACTGATTAATTATTTTGTGGAGGCCGGATTACGCCTCATTCTACTACCCATAAAGTGAAGTATATTTACTAACTAAATTGTGTTAATTATATTAAAATTTATTTTAGGGCTAATTAATTAGTTAATGGAATTACTAATGTTAAGTACATGTGCATAAAACTAAAACTCCCCTCGTGTTATAATAAAATAAAACACAACTTTTACGAACTTTTCTTTATTGAACAAATTTGAGAAACGCTAAGACAATTAATGTCGATTCTCTTTCACAGATGGCGCCATCAACGTTCGCTTTCAGGAAAAATCAAGTGAGTATCAATTGTCAAGCTTAAATCAAGCTGTATTTAAGCTTGACAATTGAACTTGACTCCTGCAAGCTTGCTGTCAACTTAAAATGAGTTGAACATTCAAGCTTGTATTAATACGTCAAATTCAAAGAAATGTCAAGCTTGATTTAAGCTTATGTGCAGTCTGGGTTGATTCGTAAGTTATGCCTTTTACTATATATATATATATATATATATATATATATATATATATATGAGGTTTGCCAACGGATAATTTGTTTTGATATCTGCTGATACGGTTATGAAAACGGATCACCTGTTTCTTATATCCGCGGATACGGATATGAAAATGCATATTTTGATGCCATATCTGCGGATACGGATACGGATCTTTTTGTTTGTAAATTACTTTGAAGAATACATCATCTTGAAGCAATAGTTTCATACAGGAGCCCTTTAGTGTTTGGCGAATACATGAAGCCCACCACGTAGAAGTATTCAAAAAGCTTATGAAGTTACCCCAATAGCCAATACATGCTAATATCTTAAAATTACTAATACTAATTTAAACGGGTGAATTTTGTGCTGAGCAAGAAAATTCACTTAAAAATAATAAACAATATTTATTAAATTTTAAGCAGTAAAATGTATGTTGAATAACAAAAAAATTAATATTATGGATTTTTTTCATTTCTTTAATTTATCTTGAAAACTCATTTAAGGATACGCTGAAAGAAAGCGGATCCGGATACAGTTTTTCGCTCTTACGGATACGGATACAGATACGGATACAGCTGAGACAGATGCCCATATGGATTCGGATTTTTTTTCCTTCAAAAATTCACGGATACGGATATCCAGCATGCCTGTATTGTATATTAACAATGACATCGCCGGAATCCGTGAAACTATGAAAAGGGTTTGAAGGCAGCTCAGAAAGACGATGAAAAAGCAAAAAAGCGCGAATTAATAAAAAAATACTTTTTGGCCAATAAATAAAATATGAATCTAATATTTTGGTAATTCTTATATAATTTATGTTATTTTTTGTTTTTTATATCATATTGCTTAAAATTATTTAATATTTACATTACTCAAACTTTTGACTGTAGATGATTTTTTTTTCTTGTTTCTACATTTCCCCTGACTAGATGTCCACACTGTCCACGTAAGTTTTACCAATCTTTATTATAACACTGTTATTTAGAGATTATTGAGCCAGAAATTTAGTTTCAAGAACTACGGAGGTGGCTGGGAAAAAAAATCTTCAAGGAGGTTCCTTCGTCTGCATAAGTTTATAAGCCCCTACTCTAAGCATATTTGGAAAATTCCGGAAATGTAAAGTTCTTACCACTGCATAAGAAATTTAGATAGTGACGTACTCAAGGGAAGGGGGTCACAGGGTTTAAGCTTCTTTCGCTTCCCAAATGGAATTTGAGTTTGATCTGTTAGCTCTAATTGATCGGTTCAGCATCCGAGTGAACTACTAAAGCAAAACATAGAGCTTTAAGATTTAAAAAGCATCCAAAGACCCAAGACGGGAAGAAACACTATTCACAGAAAAGGAATCTCAATACAGAATTTTCTGAAAACCGAGAGAGAGCAGGTTGAACACGGGTTCAATAAGTAAATCCTAAGGTTTATTTTTATTTAGTTATTTATTTAATATATCTAGAAGTACTTTTGCTTTGTTTACATTTATGTATCAATCTATATAATTAATTCTATAAAACTAGACATTTCGGAGAGGAATTAGAGCTCCAAGATTTTCTTATTTGCGATTTGAGTTAAATATATGAATTATGTGTGTATTATACTTAACAGAACAGCAATTACAATAATTCCTTTTACTTTTAATCTCAATGAAAAGTGAATATTTATTTAGATGTATGCACAAAAGGATGTTGAAAAGTACACTTAGTGAAAAATTTGTATGTTTCATTATACTTAAAATGTTATCTTTATTCAAATAATTGAATCGTATGTTGCAAGCTGAATTAACGGGCATTCATTTTATTTCATTGGTTTTAAAAATGTAGTGAATACGTGATCGCATAAATTTTCTTAAACATGTATTGTGAAAAGTGCCTATATATCCGAACAGATTGAGGCTGTGTGATGATATAAATTGCATAACCAGACTGGAATTTTTGTGAGGAATTAATGGTCTTTTATCCGTTATTTCAATTAGGCACGTATGGCCGTAAGTAGCATATGTACGTTTTGTCCAATGTTAATACCCATAGAGCTAAAGAGATTAAGGAAATGTACTGGTTACTTAATTTCGCTGTCTTGCATAATTTTCTGAGCTCCAAGCAGTGGTAATCAGCCTTTGATAGTATGAATTGTCGGTATTTTCCACCAAACGTTTTACTTTTAGAAACCTATCATGCTTAAGATCTGTAAATAACACTATTTATTTATTTTTGATAGTATAAACTCGATGTTTCGGTCAGCATGTAGAACCTCAGCCCCCCCCTTTTTACTTCTGGCTTTTTAGTGTTTTGTTTTTGTTATTTGCTTCTTCTTTTTACTCTCTTCCTTTCTGTTTTTGAGGGGGCTCCGGTAATATGCCCTATTTCCTGTTGTTCTCTTTTATGTCGTTGTGAAATTTTATGAGTAACGGAACGAGTTAATTGGAACGAGTGATATAAAAGGCGGAAAATCATTGATCTCCAAAAATATCCCCTTTATAGGGGTAAACAAGTCAAGTCGAAGTCATTAATTTAGCTTTGTCTATAGTTCATTGAAACAGGTTTCATAACGTTTGATAAAACTGTTGAATTTCAAAGAATTTATAAAACACTTATTGAAATTCATACATTCAAACATTTTTTGAATTGCTTTTCAAGATTATATTTGAAATGGAGTCTTCGAATATTTCACGAAGCTGCGCGCTTGAAAATGGTACACGATTTATTTTACTTCACCATTAAAAATGTTAAATACTTTGTTTGAAACATATTTTTCTTACACGTTTATAACTAAATTCATCCGTTTCTATCAAGAATTTTAGTATTAGTTCAGCGTTCCAGCGTTCATTAGACAGCACTTAAACTTTTTGCGACCGAACCTGAGATGTTTTAATAACTGCAAAATAAATGGAACGTAAATATATTTATTAACATAAAAACCATGGTCCATAATTTTTGACGGTGGTTGGTGATTTCTCAACAGATATCAAAAGAATTTTCAAAATGACAATATGTTTGTGTGGGCTATGTTCAACGTTTGTGCATATAATCATGCAAATCTGGGCTGGATTGATATTGATTGAATTGATCGAATAGGGAATAAAAAACAAAACGAAAATATGCCGTTTTGATTCAATGCAATCACATCCCTCTGAATAATAAATCATATGTCAAATGCATTTGCAAAGCTCTTGTTAAATGAATAAGTTACATAATTTGCATGAAAATTCAGTGTGAAATTAGAGACAAAGTTAAGCTACAGGAAAAAAGAAATCTGGAGTGACTCCACTCGACTTTCCGAACACTTACGATTAATATAATTACCAAGCATTTAAATAAATTTTAATCAATGAATAATTCAACAAAAACGTCCAAATTGAAGCTCAATCGAATTCACCGTTTAAACGCTAGCGCACTTTCACGAATTTCCCCCCATACGCTATAATGTAAAAGAAATCTTTGTCGTAGCCCTGTAGCTACGACCCTGTAGCTATACATACTAAAATCAATACCGGTCTTGCGACAGTGGTTTATGACATATATACCCAATTTGAGCTCAATCGAATGCCCCGTTTAGGAGCTATCGTATTCACTCCCATACACACAAACACACACACACACACACACACACACACACACACACATATACATACATACATACATACATCGCGTAGAAATAGCATAAATGAATTCAGAAGACCTCAAAACGTGTAAAGACACCAAAATCTCGAAGTCGAATTTTTTCATGATTACTATACTTTCCTTACATGGTTCATGTTCGAAAAGTAAAAATAATAATCATTTATCGCGGTGTAAAAAATAGACAAAAAGGTTCTTTTTTTCTCTTATCAACCACGAGGAAATTCAATAAGTTTGATAATACATTTAATAAATTTGATAAAGTTTTTTTAATTAAAACTTCTTTTACTTCGGATGAGTCTTATTTTAGAAAGACTTTAAGCCTCAGGCATAGTGATATTTAAATTGAGAAAGGAAGCGGTTAGAAAAGATACTAAATTCCTTTCTTCTTTTAAATACGATTAACAGAAATACAAAGGTAGTTTGAAGTAAAATAAATGAATATTGCTTCAAATTTTCAATTTTTGTAAAATAAAATTAAGATTTTAACGTTACTCTAGATGAAAGATTTACTTAATTAAGTTAGCATAAAGATTTTGAAGTTGCTTAATTACATTTCAAACAGTAAGTAATTAGTCTTTACGTTTTATCTTTTCAAATTGAATTATAATATGTTAAATGACAGGTACAGTTATGCATTCAGATAAATTTTATTCAACACGTGAGGTAATTATTTTAGAAACTGTGTGTTTGGTGAGGGTGAGAGGAATACCATGTCTTCAATTGTGTACTATTTTTAAACAAACAATTTTGTTCATTAAGTTTTGAAGATAATATTTGTTTCAATCACATATATTTGTTTTGGCATTTTGTAGTGTGAATATTCTTTTTCCGTTTTTAAGATTAAGTGATAGATATTTTGATGAGTCTTTACGCTATGAAACGCAAATGAAAGCAAGAAGTAAATTGATTATATTAGTGTCTATGAAATACCCCTTTTAAGTGTTGATTGAATTTAAACTGCAGCAAAAGACGAAATCGGCCGATACTTGAAATGTACAGTAACTTGCGAGTTAAAGATCGAAAAATATTAAATTATAGGTACTGATATTTAATATAAGACTACCATTTTTAACTGTATTTACGTGATAAAATATTTAAAATAAACATATAACTATCCCGCGAAAGGGTAAATGCTAGAAAAATACGTCTTTACAAGAAATTGTAAGCAACATAATTCTTCCTCGGAAATTATCTTTTCATATAGTCGAAAAGATTTAAAGTTTAAACTGAATTTAATAAGATGCATTCTTAGAAAAATAATCGCCATTCTTTTGTGAAAAGTAAAACATAATTGGCTTCTAAATCTGAATTAAGCCTTTTTTTATACAGCCTGTTTACACCTGTTTTGGAAGGAGAGCAAGCTGTCATACGACGGAGAACTTTTGAAAGATGGAAGTTACGGTGATCATGAAAAAACTCAAAATATAAATCACAATAACGGCTAAACGCATCTTTCATCATGCATTCTCAACCTATACAATAATTTTAAAAACGCAATTTATTCCCATCATCATTTTTTCTGTTATTGATCGTTTGATGATTAAACTGAATGAGATACAACGCATAGATGTGAAAAGAGTTAATCGCTTATACCCTTGCGGATTGCGGTTTTTTGGTACTTTTCTTGATTTTTATTTAAAGAAATACATCGAAGATTTATATTTTAATATATTTCTTTAATTCTAAACTTCAAAGTATTTTTATTCATAATTAAGAGTATTTTTAAGTGCACTGAGAATTAATATTTAATGTGACGTTACGAAGTTTCTGGAAAAAGCACGTTTAAAGTTAAAAAATAAATAAATAAACCCATTTTTAACATAAAATTTTACATATTTACTTAATGGACTGTATCCGTATATAAATAATATTTAGAAAAACTATCTTTTGTAGGTACATTTAAAAGCTCAATGTTCCAAAAGTAACTCTAATTAAAGATATTGTTTCATATGCTTAATTCTCTACCAGGGGAATCGCTACCAGGAAAATGCTGGTACTGTTTATCCGCATTGCATATCCGCATTTTTTGTTGCGATTATGAGTATTAAAAGAAATGGCTGTCAGAAATCTCATCATTTTGAGGCCAACTAGCTTTTGATGGCACTTACCTTAGACGACTTTACTTAATCTTTATTACCAGCAGAACGAGAATATAATTGTTGCCGTTAGTGAATTTCGGCGGTTAAAGTCGTTACGAAAGAGACTGATGAGCAAAACGAACTCACGAAATATGATGCAACGAATATAACCTGCACGAAATCGATCTCTGCAACTAGCGCAAAGGGGTTAGTCTGCGAAAAATGAAGAAGTTACAAATGTTGAGAATCGTCTCAGTCTTTCCTTTTATACTCATAATCCCTACAAGGAACGTGATTCTTCACATTAATGCATCTTATTCGTTAAACCACCAAATGTTACCCTGATGGCAACTTTCGGTGCTAATTTGTTTTTCTATAAAAATCGGATTCCATCGTCCACTTTGTACGCTGATCAAATTTAGTTACGTTTCGACATATACTTTACTTGCTATAGTGCTGTGAACAGCTCACACTGTTTTACAATCATCATGTAAATAGATATGTTTTTAAATAAAAGGCTCGGAGATAAAATCTGAAAAGTAGGTCTTAAAAGTAGCCTTAAATATTCTGCACTTGTAAAGCTCAGAGGGTTAAAATGCTGACAATGAGAGATATTCGGGATTAGTTCGCTTCACCGATAAAGGCAAGCCGAATGACTCTTATTGGGCCTTGATCTGAAAGTTATCTCAGTAATTTTTTGTCGTAGCAATGTGCATGGACACGTCATACACGCGAGAGCCGCGGCTGACGAGAAAGACATCCTGCAGTGCTGACATTTTGGTCACATCCTTTTGCCAAATAAGCGTCGTGTTACCTAGGGGGTAAGGCCATCTTAATTTGAGCTAGCCACAGTAAGATGGCCACTCCTCCTAAGTCACATGACTCTTAGTTAGCAAAAGGGTGTGACCAAAATGTCAACACCACAACCTGTCTTTCTCGTCAGTCACGCGCGACAGGCATTTCATTTAAAAGGACCGGGCAAGCCCTATCTCCGCCATGTTAAATTCATCAAATTTATGTATTTTTTTCTCAGAAATGGTAAAAGATAATGGTACAAAATTTTAACAGCAGTTACATAGCTGCCAACTATTCCGGAATATCATTAACCACTTTTTTTGAACAGGAGGATTGGGCTTAAAATAAAGCAGAAATTTTCAATTTGGCGGGGACGTTGGTTACCTTTTTGAAAAAATATTTATAGAAATTTATTGTTCGCAAAAAGTGGTTAATGATATTCCGGAATAGTTGGCAGCTATGCAGTTATAATAACAAATCTTACATACTTTAACAAGTCAGTTTTTTTCTAAATAAAATTTTAAAAAATATTGTAATTTTTTTACTGAAAATCACTTTTAAATTTCCATTTTTGGTAGAATATTACTGCCTAATATGAATAATTCTCAATATATTGAGAAAAGGTCATGTTAAAGTATGTAATTTAGTATGATAATCTGTCATTAAAAAATTGAGTTCAAAAGTTTAAGAGATATTGAGAAAAGGGAACACAAACCTGTAAAATCTACGATTAACGAAAACCCGCTTTAAAGATTTCACATATACGCATAAACTCAGAAGTGCATTAGGGAAATATAAAAAATTTCTAATACTTCTATTTTTCAGGCAAACAAGTGTAATATATCGTTAGAAAGATAAAAGTTTAAAGTATTTAAAGCAATAAAAAAATAAAAATCGACTTTTGACAAAATTTTGCTTACCTGGTTCCCTTAAAGAAAGAAGAAAAAAGCATCCAGAAATTTTAGCAGTCACTGAAGCATACCCATATAACTTTTACACTTGGGGCCCCTACTCAGTGTACCACAGAGTGCGCTTTGGCGCAAACTTTAAGAAGCGCTGCCTCAGATAATGGAGACACCATTCATAAATAATTTCACTTAGAATGCATGTTCTTAAATAAAATATCCATCTCATAATAAATCATAATTTTATGCGCATATATTTACGAAATATTTACGTCAAATCGTATATCACTAGTGACATAAGAGACATCCCGAATAAAATATAGACGCACTAATTTTTCATCTTATAACATTAATATAAAACACGTCGGCAGCATGCGTTCTTTATCTGGAACAAACTCTCATTTTGAAAATTATATCCTAGGTATGAACCAAAACAAAAACCCCTATTTACCCAGACACAGCAGGACCCCGTTCTAAGTATGAAAGTGACAAAGTGAGATTTATGATGTATAATGCTGAAAAAATAACTTATTCGGGGGGGGGGCTTTCTTGAAACTCTATCTAAGTCACACGTATTTATGCACATTGTTTTCGACGCCACGATTACGACAATTTATGACATCACATTTCCAGCTGTTAATGCTTCCACGCATGCACATAAAAAACAATATTGCAGTTTTATTCGCCTTCCAAATGAGATATGTTGAGAGAAAATTGAATTTCTCAGCAGCCGGATACGACGTTTGCCGCTGTGGAGTTGTGGAGCAGGTTAGCTATATTGCATCGAATATAGGATTTTTAATGTGAAAAGTAGATTTCTTTCTTTTTTACCACCATAGCGAGTAAAAGGAGTTGTAAATTGTATGGCAGTTTTCGTTAAATATTTCTTTTAAAGATGTATGTAACACATTTAAGAAAGCATTTACTATACAGGAAAGAACTGCTCACTTAATGTAAGATGCAATATTTTTCAAATATATAAACATTTCGTAAAATGCAACTAACACATGCGAATTTATTCGCTAGAAATCATGCTTAAAAATAAAGATAAATGACCAAGATTTTATTCTTACATTAAAAAAAAAACCTTATGAGTCTTAAAGATACCTAAAATACATCTTGTCATTTGCTGAAGATTAAAATAAATAACAAGACTACAGAAGGCAAGAAATCAAATAGATCTCACCACTTTTCACAGCAGTGTGTTATATTAATGTTATAAGAGTCCTTTTATATCGCACTTACCTAGGCATCTTATTTTCGCAAAGAAGTCACCAATTACTGATTCTAATTTTAAAAGAGATATACTAAAAATAAAACCTCAGAATTATTACGTTTTTTTTTCTTTTATAGGCGATTTATTTATTCAACACATTTGAAATAACTAAACTAAGTCAGAGATGCAAAAATAATCATGAAAAATCTTTTTCAGAAGTTGTAATATTTTCATTTGTAAAAATAAAACCTTTAAATGTACAAGATTGTTTAGAAAAATCTTACACTAACAATATTTGGCAATAACTTCATAAATGGTTTATTTGTTTCTTTCTGTTGTTAAGGCATCACAGCGCTTCGGCGATCTTCCTAGTAGGGGGTAAATTGATCGGAGGACTTCCAACGCGTATTCACGTAGCATCTGAAGAAAAACCAAGTCCAGACGTTATATCAACAACCGCGCTATGGGGTTCGAACCCGGGACCAGCATACTTCAGCTGTCTACAAATTTGAGTGACTTATCCTCACTGCCATGGTGAGGCCTCTTCATAAATGGAAATCCTCATACAATTTTGTAGCCGATTTCCGATTCTTTCTAAAAATTTCCCAAGATGTTGCAGTATATTATTTATCAATTGAATAGCAAAGTTTTAATAAAATTTCTTTTTTTTAACTTTACACATAATTTATTCTTTTTCAAAATTGTCTAAAAACATGTGAAGACTTTAACTTCCAATTCGTTCAATCTCAGAAAACGAGAAAATTAAATATACTTTGTATTCTGGTGTGTATGGTGTGAAATGTTGTGGATGGTTAAGTTAAAATTATATTCGGTCAATTAAATAGCTCATACGAGTATTTTCAAATTTGTAGTAGTATATTTAAAAGCAAAAACTGTTAATTTATTCAGTTAAATAATTTTCATTTGGAATGTTTTTCTTTGGACTATTGAAGTTGTAATTAATTGCTTAGATGCCTACCCATGACAATTACTGATTTACAGTAGTTTCTTTTTAGGTATAAACTGCCGATAAGGTTAGTTATAATATGCGAGTTTACATAATACCTGAAATATGTAGCTATCAGGATGAGTCCAATGTCATGAATGAGAAAATTTTCTTAAGGCAGAGAGATTAATGAGTCTTATTAGAAGTTTAGTGTTGTCAACACACGTAGACTGACACTCACATATTTCTGATCTTTTCAATGTTATATCTACGATATGGGTTTTCATTCGGATAAAAAAAATTGTTGAACAGATGCACACCAGAAAGAGTCTTTTCTGTTCCTGTCTCTTGAAGAGAACTGGTATACATTACAACGATTAAAAAA
Source organism: Cheiracanthium punctorium (assembly GCA_038373885.1). NCBI lineage: Eukaryota > Metazoa > Arthropoda > Arachnida > Araneae > Cheiracanthiidae > Cheiracanthium > Cheiracanthium punctorium. The sequence goes on along the minus strand of JAWZYV010003902.1, from coordinate 556,038 downwards.
ATATTGTATTTTATGAGGGATTCTACTTCAGCTAGATGATTGTAATCTTTTAGTTCAGTTTATATACATACCAGGAACTGCTGTTTTGACACAGTATTTCATTAAGAATTCAAGGTAATACACACAATAATCTTAAAGCGGGGAGGAAGTAAAGTAATTTCAAAATCCTATGTATAAACCAGAGATGCCAAGTCTCCCGCTTTTTTCAGGAGATTTCCCACCACTAATTTTTTCTTACAAACTTATGCTTAAAATAAGTCCAAATATTTAGTGAAAAATAAAATTGTGGTGGGAAATCTCCCGAAAATAGCGGGAGACTTGGCATCTCTGCATAAACCATCCATATGCTAGCTAAAAGAATTTCTATTATTACCATAGATATGACGTTTTTTATAATAATTACCTTTGGGATTCATTATTGCCAAATGAAAATTAGTTAAGTACTCGAGGGATTAATTGCAATTAGATTTCAGTGCTTATCTCATAAATGTAATTATTTACACTCCTGCGCTTTCATCGATTTTTGATAAGCAATTTAAGAATTTTTCAGAAAGTAAGTATGCAATCTTAAAAAAACAATGGACGTTGAAATAATTCAATACTTGTATCAGTTTTCGAATCACCATAACATCTGTGTACTATTTAATATTGGTGACGCATATGAAGTTATTAACGTGTGTTTGGATGTCTTGCAAAACGTTGTTTTGCAGAAATTCTTCATTTCAAAATTATCAAATCTGAGTTTTTTTATGCGAGGTACATTATTGTGATACATTATTGTTTGTTAATAAGTCTGAGCCAGTAGTTTAAATTTTTGTATGTTTAAACTACACTAAATAAAACATACTTGCATACATTTACTCGCTTATCTGCAATAAAAAAGGCCGCTTTAAGGGAGAAATAAAATATTCATAAATTACAGGCATTTGCAGATAAATAAATGTATGCTGCGAGTTTGAATTCGTCTGCCTGAAAGGACAATACATTTGGATAGAAATCAACTAACTCCATCCGTTTGGCAATACGCAAATATATAGATTCCCTATATATATATAAGTGCCAGAAGAATTCTCGGGAATACCATAAAAACATATGCGAAATAGAGCATGAGTGAGAAATTGCTTTTATTTCCTGTATTCGATCTGACATTCGCATGAGTTATGTGTGAGGTAGAAAAAATAAATAAGTTAACGGACTAATGCAAAATACTTCTAGTAGACTATAAATATTTCAATACGTACGAAATAAATGTTGCGAACCACGTATAAAAACAGTGGGATTACTGAAATAGGTGATAAAATTAACAAGATTTACAGAATTTCCCTAAGAAGCCGTCATGCAGATATTTACTCCTAAAAATTCCTTAAAATAAATAATCACACATACTTTTTACGAATACACATACATTTTCCGAAATTCATATAACATCTGTATTGAAAATCGTTTACTAATTCATGTAGAAAAAATGTAAAAATTCAGATTAGATTCTAGGCAGATAAAACCTCATTGATAATATAATTATCAAGAAAGTTAAAAATATAGTTCATGAAGACATCTTTTAGCAGGGTCTTAAGAAAGTACGCATTTTTTAATTTTGAAATATTTAATTTTAAAAACTGATACGAATCTAAACAGTGTTAGGTGTTTCACGGTATAAAGCACATAAACATTAATCCTTTAAATAGCAAATCATCAAAATTTTTGGGGATTTAAACCCTTCATGGGAGGCAACGCAGGTACCCCTATAGGTGATTCCTTACCAAATTGATTGATATTACAGGACTAGTAGTAGCCAGTGCCAATAAACGGCATGCATCCCCCATTAGGAAAAAAATGCTTTATGAATGGCGTATACAGCTTGTCATAGACATGGACTGTCTGAAACACTATTCAAGTAGCTGACGCTAGAATTCCGAATTATGGTGTAAACGCAAACTCGTTTATATTTTTATTCTCCGCCTTAAGGTGAAAGACACTTAAAGTGATGGTAACATATGAAAGTCAGTTTTTGCACATAATGATTGTTTTTATATCTCACCTTTTTTACACTGTTTGATACGAAAATCTGCACATAAAATTACGCAGAATCCGAATGACCTCACCTGCACTGATAGTAAGGTCAGAATTATGATATTTTTTGAAAATTTGTAGGAAGTTTTTCCAATACTTCTATGTTCTCTTAAAGGTGAAAATAATCATTAATTCTTTTGCCTCATCTTCTAGTAGAATTTTAGTTGAGTTTGTTCCAAACTTATGATTGTTCTATTTTTCATGTAGGTCGAAGTGATAAATTTCTGGAAATGTGAAACCAAATCTAATGAAAAACAAAAAAAGATCTGAAATCTAAGTGAGATTTAGAGAAAGACATCACTATGCTATTTGCGCATGTCAGAAAAATTTGTCGTTCAACAACAGATATTAATTTGAATTACTGAAGCTATTTCTTATAGATTTGTTTTGCCCACAGATCTTAGTCTACCCTACGTAACATTCTTGTGAGTATTAAGCAATTTCGAAAATCCCCAAAAACGTTGTCATTCCCGGGTCCGTATTTTAATTTCGCCTCCCGAGCTACACGGCGTAAAGGCATATGATCCCACAGATTTAACAGGCAGGTTTACCGAAAGAAACCAATTTTCACGGATCTATCGGGATATAAATTTCAGTCCTTTCATCCAGGGAGGGCACATCTTACACTATGAAAGACTGGAATTAACCGTGGACAATAGACAAAATATTCTATTTTTTTTTCTATAAAAATAAAAGTGATCGGGCTTTAAAAGCGCTTCTCATCAATACCACAAACTTTTTTTTATAATTGTTCAAAAGAATACGTCATGTGACCTATGTGTTAAGTCCGGAAGAAAGTACGCACAGTAAATAACAACAAATTGTAACAAATAACAATAAATATCAAATAATCTGCTTCCCCGATACTAATTGAATACCAGTAGCACAACTTAGTCAGAGCGTGAAACACATTTTACTCCATCTTATCCTGACCACATAGCCAGACTTTCTTGATACCTTTATACAAGCTGTTAAAATTAAAATACGTCTTTAAGAAAACAAAATAAAAAGTATCTTATATATCTACTTATGAAAATTCTGGTTGCTAGAACTTCCGTTAAAATATTATTCGATATAGTTTCTAGTATGTTCAATTTTCCATCAATCGGCCTTAAAAAAACATTACGTAGAAAAAATTATGAGAAACTTTCATCATTTCAAAAAAAAATATTTTTTTAACGAAACCCATTATACGTTTTTCTAATCAGTGAATTAAATTGCTTTTTACGGGAAAAATTCATTACGATTGTTGAGACTTCTTACTAATACAGTCTAAAATCTGATCATTGTTTTAAAACACTGGCAGTACTACTGTCAAGTTAGATTATTGTAGCATTGAATATTAATGTAGCAGAATTAAAATATTGACTGTATTTTATAAAATATTTATGTACATAGATGCACACAGATTTTTCATGTGTTCTGAAAATATGTGACCATTTTCAGACCAAGTACATGTTTTAAAATATCAGGTACTTTTAAAATAATAGTTAGCACCATTTAAATAAAGTGTCATAGTAAGGAACGCTGCACTCATTGCATCTCCCCCGTATTTGATTCGGAGAAATATACCTATTTTGACTTGCATGATCTACTAAAGTCCAAAATACACTTCCAAATTGTAAAACGCTGGCACATTTGAAACTAATGTTAACAACAGAAAACTATTGGTCCGGAGCACATCACTATGTTTTTAAATCTGAAAAGAATGATACTTGCAGGATCATACAACAAGGCGTCGGATCATTGATTCACCGATGAACTTAAAGAAAAATTACCTTGTATCGAACAAAGTTTTACCTTAAATTTGTGGTTGTCAACAGCTGTACACGCATTCTGTAATTACCCCGTGGAGAAAGAGTGACCGCCAAACTTTGAAAGTATCCAGATAATGAATATCCGAGGAAATCAATGACTAAGAGACAACATTAAAACACTCTCAAATGATAACAAATCCGAAATAGAAATAAGAAAGGGTTGACCGCAGTCAAAAACAAAAAATTACATTGAAGGTGAAGAAGTGTTATTTTACAAATGCCAATACATCAGAAATAATGCCAGAATTTTAAATTATATTAGATAACCAAAAATATGTTGTAGCTTGATCAATGTATTGGGTAATATGATCATATCAATAAAATAATTCGCAAACACACATTTTTTTTAGCCGATAGTTCAACTTTTTATAGTATTTCGTCTGAACGGCTTTCTAATCATTATAAATTTTTCTTTGCATCCTTTAGTCCATAAAATTAATAGAATATTCACAAATTGAGTACAAACCTAGAGGATACCAAAACCGCGGAATACTCGTACTCCGATGGATTCACCAATGGAGCCAATGGATAAACAGACAAATTCTCTAAACCCTGTCCTAGATGATGGCATAGTTGCCAACTGCTCCGGAATATAATTAACAACTTTTTGTAAACAGTTATTTTCTGTAAAAAATTATTCAAAAGATAACCGGAACACACGCTTACGAAATTTTGTTATGATTTAGGCCAGAAATTACTGTTCAAATAAAATAGTTAATTATATTTCGGAGCAGTTGGTAACTCAGTGATAGTGATGATGCAAAACCTCAGTGCTATAAAGTCTTACAACCACAAAAATGACAGCTACTGGGTATTTTCTCCTGACGAGAAACTTTTTCACTCAACTTGAGGTTTGTAATACCGACTAAAAATTATCAGGAATACGCCTTAACATGCTTCTGCGCGCTTTTATAATCTGCTTCCCTGATACTAATTGAATACTAGTAGTACACCTGCATCAGAGCGTGAAACCGTAATGTTATTCAATCTTATCCTGACGACACGGCCAGGCTTCCTTGATTGCTTTCACTCTCCGACGATACGGCTTACGTCTGAACTGAAATGAACTGAAGTTCTGGGTTTTTCGGAGCACCTTAGCGTAGAGCTTTATCTCCAGTTTGTAGTTATATGTCTTGAGGTACTTTATCATGAGGTGGGTGGGGCCGGGGGCCCGGATCAGTTACAGATCAGATTGGTCGCGCAGGAGTTCCAGTTCACTATGAGGGCGCAAAAACGAAGAGGACTGCTTTGGGGCGTTTTCGATTGCAGGGTTCGGAGGGGTCATAGTCCGGGTACTCCGCGGCTATTTCATTGGGAAGCTGGTTCAGCGTACCATAGTACCGAACAGCAAGTCTGTAAATGAACTGTCTAAGAGTTTTGATGTTGAGGTCTCTTCTAATGGCCGCGTTCTTTAGGAAATCATGCCCATTATGGATTGTGCGCAGAATTCCATTCTGCTTGCTTTCTAGTCGGTCAATTGAGGATCTTGCGGCATAAGCCCACACCGGTGCGGCGTACGTAGCAGTTGGTCTTATAAATGTCTTGTAAAGAAGCGCTTTGTTTTGCGGAGAGAGGTTCTTGTTCTTAATGACGGCGGCCAGCTTCCTGTAGGCCAGGGCCATCTTGGCTCTGGCGCTATCAATGTGAGGTCTCCAGGTGAGATTTCTGTCGATGGTGACGCCAAGGCATTTAACCTGTCCTTCCCAGTCAACCGGAGTGTACGGCTTACGTCTTTGAGAAAAAAAGAATATGTATGTTATAAATATATTTACGAAATTTCTGGTTGCTAGAACTTCAGTTAAAATATTATTCGATATAGTGTCTAGCATTATCAATTTTCCATCAATCGGCATTAAACGTACATTACGTAGAAAAAATTATGAAAAATATTCATCATTTCAAAAAAACATTTTTTAACGGATCGTATTATAGATTTTTCTAATCAGTGAACTAAATTAAATATGACACTTGGCTTTTTACGGGAAAAAATTCATCATGATTGCTGAGACTTCTTACTAATACAGTCTAAAATCCGATCATTGTTTTAAAACACTGGCAGTACTACTGTCAAGTTAAATTATTAACAACATTTACTGTAGCATTGAATACTAATGTAGCAGAATTAAAATATTGACTGTATTTTATAAAATATTTAGGTACATGTTTACATGCACATATTTCATGTGTTCTGAAACTATGTGACTATTTTCAGACCAATCATATGTTTTAAAATATTAAGTACTTTTAAAATAATAGTTAGCACACTGCATAGTGTCATAATCAGGCCTTCATAATCAGTGGTCAGTCATAATCAGTGGTGCGCCCTTCGTGTGGATCTATCTAAGGGGTCCTAACCCGTATTTACGCTAGGTTTCGGAGGAAACAACGGAAAACTCCGAACGGTTAGGTCCAGGATGCGGCCTGGTTATGAACAAGGTACCTTCCGTCTCAAAGTTAAGAGCGCTAAGCGCTCGGCCACTGGTCGGGTATGCATAATAGCATACCATGATGTCATTTTCATTGCAACGAAATTTTGCAAGTCTGGTCAATTTGACCCGCCCAGCGGTTTTAATTATTCTTACTTCCAGTGACGCAGTTCTAATAACAATTACAGTAACAATATATATATATATATATACACTCATGTCCATAAATTTGGGATAATTCAGAATCACACAGAAATTGATCTCTAAAATAAAAATTTCACCTGTGGAATGATCACACATATCTTGAAGAAGAATATGCAAATTACAGGAAACCACCAGATGGCGTGGATGGTACGTCACAAAGACGAGACTGTAAGAGAGGGGTATATAAGGAATGGTAGCAAAGAAGTAAAATTGTTCACAAGCGCTGTGAAAGCCTTTCAGTGCAAAAACCGCATAGTTATGGCACAAAGGAGGCATTTGGATGATGTTTTACGTGGCAGAATTATCGGACGACTGGAATGTGGACGTACCCAGCTGGAAGTATCCGAGAAACTTGGAATCGCCCAGAGTGTCATCTCCAGGCTTCGGCAACGATTCCAAGATACTGGTAATGTGAGTAGACGTTACAGCACAGGTCGCCCCCGAGTTACAACGCCGAATGAGGACCGCTATTTGGCAGTTACTGCCAAAAGAAACAGACGGAGTACAGCATCAGACCTGTCTCGTCAGCTCTCTTCAGCTACCGGTACGACAGTTTCAAGGCAGACCGTGTACAGACGCTTAGGGCACATTGGTCTATATGCTCGTAGGCCTGTCAGACGTGTTCCACTTACCGCAACTCACTGTCGCCTGCGATTAACCTGGAGTAGAGAGCATGCATTGTGGACACCGCAACAGTGGTCTTGTGTGATGTTTTCCGACGAGTCCAGGTTTAGTTTGGAGTCTGATTCTCGCCGGACATTCATCTGGAGAGCGCCAGGTACCCGTTACCACCAAGAGAACACCATTGAAAGACACTGTTACGGTGGTGCAGGATGGCTCGTTTGGGGAGGAATTATTCTTGGTTCCAGAACTGACCTGCATGTTCAGAGTGTAACGATGACAGGCCACATCTATCGGGATGTCATTCTGGAACAACATGTACGTTTGTTTCGGGGCGCCATGGGTGCTGAATTTGTGTTTATGGATGACAACGCCCGTCCTCACCGTGCAAACATTGTAGACGAATGCCTTCAATCGGAGGATATCACCCGTATGCATTGGCCAGCATACTCACCAGACTTGAATCCAATAGAGCATGTGTGGGATATGCTTGGCCGACGAATTGCAGCCCGTCAACCCCCTCCCACCTGTCTACCGGAACTTCGGAGTGCATTGCTTGATGAGTGGTGTAATATTCCCCAAGATCAGATTGATCATTTGATACTCAGCATGCCTAGGCGTTGTCAGGCCTGTATTGCATCGTCCGGGAGACATTCTCCGTATTAACCATCCTACTAACCATGTTATACTGTTTTTTGTAAATAGGTTCTTGTTTGAAATTTGGTCAAGGGAGTAAAACTTGCAATTTTTATTAATTATGTCAAACATATAGCATCTTTTTTGCTCTTTACTTTTTGTTTAATAAATAGACTTTACAAATAAGTCAAATTTGTTTTGCTTCTTTCTCTTTCTTTTCCTGAACTTCATTATCCTTAATTTATGGACATGAGTGTATATATATATATATATATATATATATATATATATATATATTACTTATAATATAATAGTAATCTTTATTCGAATGTTAAGGTTAGACGAATGCCATTACCGTTCAAATATAGTTTTATAGGCCGGGGGTTTTAAGTATAGATCAAATTGCACTGTTCTAGTGTTTAATAGTTTTTCTATATTCCTGCATAGAATCATAGCGCATTTTTATTTTGCAATCCTTTACTTCTTTACTTTGGAATTCTGTATATCTAGTGCTTTAAAAATAATTAAAAATGCGAAATTCTCTAAAATTGTGTTTTTTTTTTATTTTTGGCATGAAAAAACAAGTGATTTGAATATCTTTCGTTGATTATTATGTATAAAAATAACACAAAGTTAGAAATCCTCTCATTTTTTTTCTAAGTCATAACACGCATAATTTCTTGTGCGCGGCTGACTTAGAAAATAAATAAATAGTAATAATTAAGTACTGCTAAATTCATTTTATAGGTTTAAAAGAAAAATAAAGATGCTCATAAATAATGATAAATGAGTTAAAAAAGATCTCCATTCTCGGTTGTTAGACAAGTTATAATTTACAGCGGATCTATGGACTATTGTAAGTTGATGTTCAATGATTTTAAGTGCGTGAATGTCTACGGAACATAAAGGATTTGAAATGAAGGAATTATTGCTCATTTACAATTTTGTGTAACTGTATCCCTTAAATTTACACAATCTGAAATATCCATCGACATAGCACGATGAATGGTAATATATATATATATATATATATATATATATATATATGTAATAATAAAATAAACTTTGCTTATTTAATTTAATTTTATTTGAAAAGCCTTCTTTAATCTTTTTTACTCTCACTGTAAAGTTTGTTTCTCGGCCACACAAATATTACGCTCAGAGACGTTTTTTGAAGTTCCATAAGAAGTAAAATTGTTGATTCAGCAGTAGTCTTCAGTTTTCTGTGGCTTTGCTTACTACGTTCTTTTAGAACTCCTGTGTAAGCAGGTGTTTCTCATGTCTTGATTGACAAGCTAGTTAACTAATTACGTTTGAGAGTAACGCCTTCGCGATCGTGCTACACCCTGCCAGCAGGTGTGGTAACTAAGGAGTATTTAAACAAGAGCGTGGAAATTTTGGGAGCTTTTAGAGTTTCAGCTTAGCTTTTAGGAGTTGGAACGTGAAGCTTTTGCAGGAGCTTCCAGCTTTAGTTGTTAGACTGCTATGTACGAAGATAGCCCCGGAGCTAAAAGGTCGCCGGCCTGACTCCTGCCCTCTGTCCGAACTTTGAAATAAAATATTCAACCTAGAACCCCAATGGAGTCGTGTCAATCATTCCAACAAGGAATGGCGTAAGGCCCATTCTTTACATATATATAATTATGTATATATATATATGTATATATATATGTATATATATATATATATATATATATATATATGTATATATATATATATATATATGTATATATATATATATGTATATATATATATATATATATATGTATCTATATATAGAGCTTTATCTTTTAGACTGCGATGTAAGAAGATAGCCACGGAACTAATAAGGTCGCCGGCCTGACTCCTGCCCTCTGTCCGAACTTTGAAATAAACTATTTAACGTAGAACCCCAATGGATTTGTGTCGATCATTCCAACAAGGGATGGCGAAAGGCCATTCCTTACATACTATATGCTTGTATGGCATATAAAAGCCATAGTTGGTCTCTTTTAAAATTAATTGATAGGTATCTGGTTAAGATATTCATTTTCAGCACGTGCTGCCAAAGCCTGTCAGTCTATTGGTGTCTCGCTAGTGAACTCCACCTTTGTCTACGTTATAGAAAATTAGGTTTTGTTATTAACTTCTGGTCAAATTGGTGATTAGTGTGTGGTGTTATCCCCTTGCGGTATGTTGCTGAACTACTCATTGTAAAATTTGTGAATTTGGTGCGTTACTGGCTCTTCTCACACTCACTTTAACCTACTCATGTAATCCGGATGTATAAAATCTCCTCTTGTATACAATCTATACATTTTGTTACTGCAAACAAAAATACTGAAAACACATTCAATTTTACATTTCAAACTTTTCAATAAAATGTGAGACCATTTAATATCATTCATTTGCAGGCTTTTGAGACATACTCCTAGCGTTACGTATTTTATAAATAAATATACACTGCAGGCTTGGTCAATGAAGCATTAATAACAACTTGTGAAAATTACCGCTGGGAGTACTTGATTGTCCTTAATGTTGAAAGCGCTTGAAATCTGAAGAATGAGTCATGGAAATTGGGACAAGACACGATACGCGGGAGAGGAAAATGCGGAAGATGTATCTATACTGATACTTAAATCCTCAGTGTGATTTACGTTAACAACAATGTAATCATTTTCTTTTTTTCCGAAGAGTTAGGAGAGTTGCGCAGCTGTTTCAATTGACACTTGAAAATGTGACTATGCTCTTGGGAGAGCCAGAAGTATTTGATGATATATCTGCTCGGAACGTATTTTATTAATGTAGGATTTAAATGCGCAGAAGAGGCAAAGAGAATGAACGTTTTGTTTAATATTCCTTTATAATGCGTCTGGCATACATTTTGTGTAGTGATTCATTATTGACAAAATGACACTTAAACAGTATTTTGAAATATCCCCAGAGTGAGTGTTCAACGTGTGCTATGAATGTTCTCAAATGAACTCTGATGATTTATCGGTAGATTGGATGGCTTCAAAAAACTCTTAAATTTATTTTATCTAGGGGACAGTTCACCCATTCAAGGCATGAAAACACAAAAAAATGCTCTACCTTCAGAAATGATTGACAAAAAATCTATCACAGGTATTGAAATGTTTTTTGCAGGGTGATTGCACACGATACTGTTTTGTATAGAAAAATAATAAATAAATAAATTACAGTTTATTTACTAATTAAAAACACAAAAATATATAACACAAAATTTCACACGTCTTCGAAATTACTTAATGCGCTTCGCGCAGGATAACAGCAAAACTTTTCCATTTCTACCAACTAATTTCACCTTAAGTTAAAGAAAATACTCCTACTGTTGATATGAAAAAAAGTCATTAAGATATTTAAAATTGCAAGGAAAATAGTTGATTTTAATTAAGAAAAAACAAAATTCTTGCATTTTTTTGGCTTTTTTTGTTTATAAAATTTTTTCTATACGTTTTATATTTATAATTATTTTATGCATATCATTACTGTGAAGAAGTCCTGAAAATTTTAAGGTATTACGTTGAAACATTCCAAAGATGTGTTGCGCGGAATGTTAAAATTTTCAATATTGAGAAATAGCCACACTACAAAAAAAGTCTCTCAAATTACTGAAAAAACCTGTCAGTCAGGCCGCCAGTTTATTTCCGTTTTTTTTTTTCACAGAAGACTTTTGTAAATTTTACAGAAATCTTCCGTATACGGAAAAAATACGGAAGACTTCTGTAAAATACGGAAATAAACTGGCGTCCTGGCTGAGAGTTTTTTTCCTGTCAGTTTAGCAGACTTTTTTTCAGTGCATTTAAAGATAAAATTCGACGTTTGTGTCCGTTATATATGGTCGTTATATATAAATCAAATGGTCTTTAAATCGAAAAATTGTAAAAGGTATTGGAAAACTGTCAGGACTTCATCAGAGAGTCGTTAAATCGGGAAGGGTTGCTAAATAAAAGGCCACAAAATTGCGAGCTGACTATATTTTTAAGAACGAAGTTACCCTACTTATACAGCTTTATCAGAGATATAGCGATATAACCTGAAATAAATTTCGGGGTGGCCCCTATATACTAAATCATCAGAATTTCTCACAAAAACATAGAATGAAAACTAAACATCACCGTATATCGTTTCTGTTTCTAAGAATGTGCTTACTACAATATTTTAGTTCCAAACTACTATGGTATAATATCTAAATTCTTGTATTTCAAAACTTTAAATTTAATTTTTTTGATGGAATTTATTTTTATTTGCAGTTTTAGTTTATTTCTAGCGATTTATTTAAGCGTATTTCATGCAAGATATTTAACTCATTTACTTTAATCTACCTCCTATACATTCATGCATCCCAAGTGTAATTTAAATAAATGAATGCCTATCTCTGGTTATTTCGTGTAATTATGAAGAAGAAAACATTAAAAAAGCAATTTAATTAAAATAAATAAAAGTTTATATAAATGGAGGAGAAAGTAGTTTTAATTTATTTTTAGAGCTTAGTTTAATAAAAATGCGCCATGCAAGTAAGAATTTTTACTATATGATTGATCTATGTTTTTATAGTTTTTAAAATCTGTGTAATTATACGCAATCTAAATAAGTTTAAATGATTTATCATTTATGTAATTATAATTTCTTAGACATTTATTAAAAATAACGTTTTTATAAAACTAGCTTTGTTTAATACAAAAGCAAAATTTTTCCGATATTTCTTCACATAAAAGCATCATTCTTTTACTTTTCTCGTTAATACCTTGCTTTACTTTACTTTTTTCTGCGTTGTATAGCGTAATAAAAATGTTTAGTCAATTGAATTTTTTGTTGCTACTTTTAAAAAGAAGGATAAAAATTAATGGTTGTGAAGTCTTAAAGGATTTAAGTTTCAAAAAGCCGAATTTATGTCATTTTCTCTAAACAAATTGAAAGCTTATGCAAATAGGGATAATTATTTTTACACTATAATTAGGTAGTAATTCTTTACGTAAGAAAAGAGGAAGTATAATACAGTTTAATTTTTTTTTTGTCTTTGTTCTTCAGCTTATACATTGAGATGAATTTCAAAAGAAATTAAATACTGCCCGGATTTCCGATGTTTCTAATTTCTCATCCTAAGTATTATTTATCCCATGGCCTATTTAGCTGAACAGAACTGTATAGGGCATAAGAAATTAATTTGACCTTAGTTTAAAATTTCATAGGTTTTATTTTCATAGCTTTAGTTCTTTTTTCCTAATTAATGATAAGTAAAAGGAAAAAAAAAAACAATTTTTAGAACATAGCCTTTTCGATGCGGTTTTTTTCCCTTTCCATGGGATTTAACAATGTTTGGCATTGACTTTTGAAATATATTCAAAAAAATTATTATGAGAGATTATGAGCGATAAAATTGTATCGCTCAATGGTTTTGAAGTAGCAAAGTAGTTTGATAAAATATAGGAAAGAGAACATGTATTGAGGTTATTTGAGTCTGCTGATTTTCTTTTCTGATTGATCAGACCGCAAAAACTAGGCTTCGAATTTAAATCCCACTGTGCATATGTTTATCGGTCGAGGCATTTCTATATAAATCTTAGCCCAGATATCAAGTAAAATTAAATGCAAAATACATAAGTGGCAAAAATCCATTTGAAAGTTTCACGATTTTCAAAACTAAGACAGTTACTATTTTTCTTTCAATTGTAACTATAATGATAGTTTATTTCATTTAACCCTTTAACGCACCTTGTTCCCGCTCTGAGAACACCAAGCTCTGACGTTTTGACTGTTGCCAGTCACGAAAATTAGATTTGATTTCTATAAAAATAGTTGCGGGTGACATAGCTCTACGAGAATCCTTTCCTTTTAGCACGTCATTTCCCGTAAAAAAATTGTCACGATTATTTTTAACAGCACTGACATCTGCTGAAAAATGGAAGAATGCGAGAACAGCTGTAAGATTGCATAATGCTGAAAAAGGGCTGCCGTTGCCATCTCTCGACTTAACTACGGCAAAATGGCGGACAATCGAAACGTTCATCGCGTGCCACAGATCTAGAGACCCTTTTTTGACGGCAGCTGGCTGTGTCGCGCAGCCAGCTGCCGTTAAAAAAGGGTCTCTAGATCTGTGGCACGCGATGAAAGTTTCGATCGGCTGCCATTTTGCTGGTAGTTAAGTCGAGCGATGGCAATGCGTACCCTTTTTCAGCATTGGGAAAGGATTGCGCCTCAAAGGGTTAAGAGAGTGAATACACTTCAGGTATACTGGATAAATTCAGTTATCTATTCTATACTACTTGTCTTCTTCATTTATTATTTCACACGATTATAAACACTTAGTTCTTAACCCATTGCGGTACGGTGTGTTCGGTCCAAACACACCGTACTCCTTTTTACACACACATGCGCATCTATACTTATTATAAAAGAAGATGTCTGTGTGCGGGTCAGTGTGTCGGCGGCGTTACGGACAAACGGCTACACCTAGAAACATCAAATTTAGTACTCGGGAAGTTTTAAACATGAAGGTGTGCACCTCGAAGCGATTTTTTCAAAATTCGACCTAGAATTTTTTTTACTTTATGTTTTATGCGATTTTGGCATTTTTTCTCACCTAATTCGTAAAAACGGCGGTAATTACGCTCGCAGCAAAACGGCATTTGTATCATCGGATAGAGGAGAAATTTTTCTTTTAGAAACAGTTTGTTCTGAATACCTAACACAATTTACCGATTTTTAGAATTTTTTTTTACTAAGCATCGACTTCGGCGAATTTTTCGTAAAATAATTTTTAAATTGTCGCATCTTGAATTCTGTCCGTCATAACTTTTTGATATTTTGACAAATCGTGAAACATTCTTTTCTCTCTTTAAAAATAAAAACGAAAAAATTATGTAAATTAGATGATATTTTACGAATTTTAATGCAGCCTAATGTTTAGAATTTAATAGCATCAACGCGATCTTACGCCATTCATTACATTGCGATCGCGGCACGAGAATTTATGTTCGGTTGTTGCCACTGAAAGGATTACAAAAAAAGGTTTTATCAACCAATCTAGCTTTGAAATGGGATATCGGAATTTCAATTTGCAAGTGAGGATCTATGACGTCAAATGCTTTAAGATACGTAAAAATTACGCCATAATTTTAACTCATTTATTCCAGCTCTATTTTCAACACAGGGACGCGATATTTTGATTAAAATTTACTGTAGAAATAGACTAAGAAATTCAGGATTATTATTATAAGAAGTGGTATTTTAATCCGGTGCTTATTTAAAAATGGAAATGTTAATTTTAAAAGTTACAATATTCGCTTCAAAGCGCGATATATTAAAATTTTTCTATTTACTATTTTTATTTTTGGCATTTAATTATGGCGCAGGCGTTGCCTAACATATGCATGCAGGTTGCGAGTATAGTTTTATTTTAACGTTGAATTACGTTCCTCCATAAAGGAGAGCTTACGGGATTACATTAATTGATCATGGCACGTGATAATTTAATTGCGTTGCCACAAAAAGGATTAGAAACAAAGGTTTTGTTTTTCAACCAAACGATTTTTTAAATGGGATATCGGAATTTCAATGCGCAAGTGAGGAACTATGACGTCAAATGCTTTAAAATACGTAAAAATTTACGCCACAAATTTAACTCATTTATCCCTGCTCTTTTTTTAACACAAGGAGGCAGTATTTTGATTAAAACTTGCTTTAGAAATAAACTGAGAAATTCATGATGCCAACCGGGGTATCTTTTACGGTAGTTAAACAGTGACGTCATAAATTTTTAAAAATGCGTGAAATTCTTAAATTCTGCAACTCTAACGTCCTGTCACAGTTATAGCGATTCTAAATTGCTCCTCGAGATGACACAGTTTGATGTTTTCAGTAGACAGAACTATGGAGGATTTATAAGATATCTTTATATTGGATACATGGATACTTAATTTGGAACCGCTTGAATATTTTTCACCACGGTGAGATGAAATGTTTTGCGGTGCTAAATACGCCAATCTTACAAAACTATGCATAGATTAAATTTGTATGGACAGCTTCCTTAATAGCAACTATTATGTGAAATGAAAAATGTTTATGGTAATGCGTAAATTGCTAAAGAATCGCCATAGAATATAAAGGTACCATTTGTTTCAAATAATGTAAGCTGTTTCGTTAAATTGAGCATTAAAGAGGGAGAAGTGAAGATAGATAGTATTAATATGCGTAATAGGTAGTATTGGTAGATTTGTAAGGATGATATGAATAAATCCCAATATACAACGTTAATAAATATTTCATGAAATTAAAAGTGTTCTGTTTATCCTTTTCCAAGGGTTGTTTTACAACCAACTGAACGATAAGTAATTCTAATTTGCGTCGATATATCCCGCAGTAATTTCAACAGAGGAGATTACTTGAACTTTTTAAAAATGAAATTCGCAGCTATTTTAAAATAAACAGTTGTCCATTTCATGTAGTGTCTGAGGTATTTAATGCTACAAATTGAACCTCAAAAGTGTATAATATAGAAATAACACATTTTGAAAGTCAGGAGTTCTCTGCAAACCGCTAAGCTTTTCACTTTTCTGATCGCGAATGATACTGATGTAGTTTTTTGAGTCATTATGTTGCAATGATGCCAAGTTAGTACTCATGATGCAAACTGTACATTATAAGTCAAATAATTTCGCTTTTATTTTAGATTTCACATCACTGGAATTAAGTGGAATTACACATGTAAGGAAAATTTTCGTTTCCTACCGTGCGAAGAACGGGCACGCAGCTAGTATATATATATGTACAAATACAGGGTGTCCAGTGCTAACGGTGACGAATGGCTATTCCCTAAATCTTTAGTCAGAGACATTAGTTTCAGTTGCAAAAATACTTTAAATTATACAATCAATTATAAAAAAAACAATCGAAGTCAATGAATCAGTTTCTAAAAAAAAAAAACGAAATTAATTTTTTTTTCGGTCTCCCGGTCTTATCAGTTATATTTAGAAAAAAATGCTTTATACAATTTTATGCACAATAAAAAAAATCGCCCTTCTACAACCAAAATTTACCGAATTATAGCTGCTTCAAATTAGAGCATTTTTAGAGCTGCTAAATAGGAGTTGTATGAAGAATGAATTTGAAAAAGTCTGTTGTACATGGTTTTAATTAATCGTTCATATCAAAAGACCTCGGGTGGATTTTTATAGAACCTGACTACAATCCTATGCTTAAAGATTTGTACTCTAAAATTAGTTTTGTTTCTTTTAACGCATTATGTCCAAAAATGAAGTTCAAACCTGTGATTTAAAGTTTCAATATTTGTATGGCCACTATCGGGACATTTTTAAACATGGAAAAGTGACTTAAGTAAAAACGTTTGTTGCTTCATAACTCGGTGAATTGTGGTCGTAAAAGGGCTATCGTTTTAATTTTTTGCATTAAATTATATGTGGAAGAATCTTCTACATATAACTTACAGGGCTGAGGGGCCGTATAAAAATTTAAATTTTGCAATTTTTACGGGAAGTCATTTATTGACTTTGATTGTTTCTGATATGATAGATTATACAATTTAAAGCATTGATGCAACTGGAACTATGTGTCTCTGACTAATGGTTTAGGAAATAGTCATCGGGCACCGATAGAACTGGACACCCTGTATATGTGCATGTGTGTGTATTTGTGTGTGCGCGCGTAAAAACATGAAAATGCGGAAAATGTTCTGGCAAATTGGGTGCCCAAACAATATCCTTTATTTAAGGATTTTTTTTTCTGTGATTTCCTGAAGAAATTACTTTCCATACAGAAGCTCACCCTTGATGTGCGGAAATTGTTCATTATTCAAATGTTAATGAAGAATTTCCTTAAAAAATGACTCGTGTAAATAAAAGTTGATTATTGTGTGAACCTATTTTAAATTACAACAGTGTGTCAGGGTTCTAGGGAATAAAAGTTTCGTGTTCGAAGTGTCCCAAAAGGCCTTGGACATAAAGTATACCGTGCCTTTCATTGAGGGTTTTCGGGTTTCTGCCAACTTTTAGCACGTGATGATTATAATTTTTTAAGGTTGTCGTTTAACACTGGTGTGAGAAACGAATAAACTTAATTAAATGGTAGTGGCAAATCACATTTTGAGATGGTATTTTTGATATTATTAACCTCCCAACCTCGCACTTTTTACAATATCTTACACATAAATTCGACAGAAACATATGTGTATATTTTATGTATATTGAACTTTATAATCTGAACATCTTAATCAAAAATATGCTTGATGTCTTTCTTGTCAATAATAATAATAAGTAAAATAAGTAAAATCATTCCATAAGTTTAATGTATTAAATTATTCATTACCGTTGGCCTACAGTGCTTTAAATATTGTATGGGTGTGAACTTAGTAAACAACCAATGTACTTGTAAACAACTTATTTCTCAATGACGTTCGACTTTCTCTTTGTTTTGTGTCCAAAAATGTTATTTAATTCGGATTGTTTTTGTACATCTGCACATAAACAAGAAAATAGCCTTAAGATATTTCTCAAAACGTAATGATCAGCGTTAATATCGCCACATTAATAATTTAGACGCAAAAAAATTACCGTGTCCTAATTTCTTACATTATAATTCCATTTTCTGAATAAAAATTGTTTCAGTTGCGTGTAATATTTATGCTTATATATGCACATACAAAACAATATTTTCTTCATTTTGATAACACTGCAATTACTCCGTACGCGGAATAGAAGTTTAAAATTTTACATCTCTTTTTCTTATGAGAATTAAAAGGAAACATTTTTTTTCTTGTCGAGATTACTTTTATAGCTACCTTTTTAAAGTAGGCATTAAAAAATATTTTTGAGAATAACAGCATGTCCCTTGCTTTAGAAACGACTTCAAGAATACAAAAATTTTTTTTATGAATTTCGTTTGAAAAGTGTGCAAATAATTTTAGTAAATTGAAACATATATTGGTAGTCATCTCTTGAAATAACTACTGATGAAATGAAATATGCATACAAGTAATCTTAATTAGAGGCTGAAAAAGGGAACAATTTTTGCATGTTTATAGAATTTAAACTAAAATTCGAACTTTCTGTAAAACAATTCTTTCTTTTATTGCAAAAGTGCTACATTTTAAAGCTTACAGTTGTGACTTTCTATAAGAAATGTATAATTTTAAACATACTGGGTAAATATTCAATATTAAATCGATTCATAATATTAGAACAAGATTGAGTATCTCCTTTACCAACAAATGAACCGTAATTTTATTGAAATTAAGAAAAAACCTAAAATAACAGATAAAATGAAATATAGTATGCGAAAATTTAAAACTGTGCTTTAATAACACTTACTGCCTCTGTGTTATGGGAATGTTATGAGATTTGAAATATAAAATATATTAAAAAAAATACATTTCTAGTTACACTTTTAACTATGTACTTTAAATGAAATTTTAGTTTTGTTTAATAAGTATTTTGTGGTGTATATAATTCTTCCAAAAGATAAACAGAAAGAAATATTTATATTTAAGCGAAAACTTGTCTTTTATATCATCGGTTTAGAACCAATTCATATATCTGCATATCTGACTTTTTTCAGATGAAACACTATTTCTTCATATAATTTATCGTTTTTCTTGAAATTTAAGATTCATTTAACAACATTCACTTTTGGTTTTACAGTTTAAGTGGACCGTTTGTCTTTAAACTTAACGTGATCTTTGCTTGTGTAAACAGTATGAAATTACTGCAATTTTCAAAATATGCCTAACATAACACCCTGATATTAACAAGCTCATGATTTAATCGCCATTTTAATGTAAGTGTTAGCTTGCGTACTAATGAATGCAGATACGTATCGACAAAAATACGAAGAATCAGTAGTTAGATGCATATTAAATAAAGCAAGATGCATAGCTTAAATAAAGTAGTTTAGTAAGTACCAAGTTTTTAATGTATGAAAGGGGATTGTAGATGTTTTAAATTAAGAAACTTTAATTATACAATCAACTTCAGATAGAGTGAGCCTGGGTGAATTTTCACCTATAGGGAACCACAATTATTAGTAACGACTCACACACATCAGAAATGTATATAGTATGTTTCGAGTAAAGTGAACCATGACTTCGGTTAGAGTGGACTTAGAAACTAAACTTTCAAAATTCCGGAAACGAACAGATGATAACTGTTGGTTGCCGACCCCCAAGAATAGCGATTTTTTTGTATGTGTGTGTGTGTGTCAAAAGGGGATAAAGCAAGGGGAGAGGGTCGGTATTTTTTCATAGCAGTGATGCATACTAATATTCAAAAATACTGACTAACAAAAAAAAGGTACTTTTCAAACTGATCAAAAACACATATTTCGCTCTTGACATTCAAACTTAATGGATTGTGCGTTATCTTCATAAATGCGATTAATTGTGTTCCGTTTAGTTAATCGGTTAACTGTATAAATATTTTCTTAAGAAAGAAGAGAAAAAAACTATTATGTGTAAAAAACTCTATTAAGTTAACTTCGGTTTCAGTGAACGAAATTTGCTGGTCCCTGCAGGTTCATTATATCAGGAATTGACTGTATGTTAATATGAAAAAATGTTATCCTTTCATTGGCAGTTCGTTCTAAATTTTGAGAGGAAATGCTCTGATTATTTTTTAATATTGATTATATTAATTTAGCATATAGTAAGTGTTAGTACTCTATCGTAACCCATTTTAGATGCATGCGTCTGAGTGAACTAATGTGAACTAAAGTGAATTCATATAATAAAAGTTGTTTTCTTTTGTTTCTAAAGTGAGTCTAAAAGTGAATCTCATTCCATTTTATCGCTAAATATACGGACGATCAAACGAGAGAGGCCTTGAATTTAAAATTCCAATTACTGAAGTATACTTGAACAACATTCAATTTTTACTAATGTCAATCATTTTTACCGCAGTGTAGTATAGTTGGTATTGGTTGTTGATACATGATATACAGGATTTCTCATAAATTTGTAAACAGCTTAAAAATTGTAAAAAATGAAGCTAATTCTATCTATTTAATGACAGCTTTATTAATTGTTATTCCCACTAAAAGAAAGTTCTTATGTAACGGAAAATAAATAATACTTAAAAGTTTTGTTGATTGAAAGCGCTGTACACGAGCAATCGCAGAGAATATGCAAATATATGTTTTGTAACGGCAAATTGTGTGTTCTAACGTTCATTTTAGGGGAAGGTGAACTGAAATTATCCTAAGAAGTGAAACGATCTACATACGTTACCTTACATACAGGTAGCGCCATCTACCGTGTAACAGATAAAACAGTTGTGCCAGGAGAAGAAGGAGCAGTGGCAGTATTGAAGTGATGACAGTATTAGGCGTCTAAATGGAGTAAGAATTAATTCAACTACCGCAGTTTGTGTGTCATGATGCGCTAGAAAGATACCTAGCATTCACCTCTGAAAACAAGTTTGTTCCAATGTAATTTTCTTTAAGAAATTTCATTATTGTTACAAAAATCAATGAAATATCATAGATTGAATTCTTGAGTCCAAATCCAAATTCAAAGGATAAATTTAAATCCATTAATTCGAGATAAAAATCTGAGTAATGAAAAATGTATTAATAAATACTTCTTAAATCCTACGACATGACATCTTAGAAAATGTTAAATGATTTCGTTCAATCATTTTTTAAAAACATTTATTTTATTTAAAATCCCATGAATAAATTGTTGCCAGATGTTTTGATATCTTCTAATTCAATAAAATACTTAGAATTAAACAGAAACCTTTTTTTAGGTTGTCTTAGTCCTATACTTTTCATCCCCCCCCCCCCACAAAAAAAAGAAACAGAAAAATATGAAAGTTTTCTTTCATGAAACAATTACTTGTTTGTGTTAAGTAAAATCAAAAAGATGCAATCGGATTGTAGTGATTTTGAGATGTTTCAAATAACAAGATTATACTTAACGATAACAAATAAAATCATTGTAATTTAAATTCCTTTCTTTTCAAAAAAAAGAACAGAAAGTATCATTAAAGATGGATAACAAAATGATCTGCGATCTTCAAATAAAAAAGTAACGAGAATAAATGCTAATTAAAAATTTAATTAAATTTATTAGAACTATGCTTTGTTTATTTTTTATAAGATCAAAATATCTTAATTTTATGCTTGGATAATATTTGCTCTTTAATTATAGTTTGCAATTATTTTTTCTCTGTAGAGGATTCTTGATATGCTAGTGGTTTCAGTATTATAAATTTAAACAATTAGTAGTTTAAACAAAAAAAAAACGATGCAAATAGAATGCAGTTTATCACTTTGCGTATTTATATTGCTTTACTGTTGGCGTTTGCAGATTATTCGAACACTTGTAATATTAATTTATTTTATTTATACTTTATTAACCCAGCGTTAACTAACATTTAGCTTTAACAAAGATCATTTCTCAGCTGCATATTTCGATAATGTTAAATTATTAATTTTTATTTGTTTTAATTGGTGTTAGATATGGCGTGTATAGGTAACAACATACACATTAGAAACACATAAATTTGACTAATTTAACTATTTATGTGCAGTGGTCACTGCTTTGTTTAAAACAATAAAGAAAGGTAATGTTAGCAAACGGCTTATTTAAAGAAAGTAGTCAAAGATACTGTCGGTATTCAAAGGGAAGCACATACATATTGTTTCCTGTTAATACCAGATCAGAAACCTAGCACCCCTTGAATATATATATATATATATATATTTTTTTCTTGCAAGTTTGTTT
This sequence comes from Cheiracanthium punctorium, assembly GCA_038373885.1. Taxonomy (NCBI): domain Eukaryota; kingdom Metazoa; phylum Arthropoda; class Arachnida; order Araneae; family Cheiracanthiidae; genus Cheiracanthium; species Cheiracanthium punctorium. The sequence continues at coordinate 533,530 of JAWZYV010003902.1, read as the reverse complement.
GGATAAAAAGTTTAAACAAGAGAATATGGCAATCAAGCAGTACTTGTGTTCCATTTTATAGACAAACGATTTTTCATAAATAATATTTATCCGGCTGGTAGACATAATAAGTAATGAAAAAAAAAATTCTTCTAGAATAAATAGGATTTAATGTTATAAAACTTAATTTTATTTCTAGCAATTCACAAGTACACACATACTGCTATGTCCAAGTAACCTGTATGTTACTCTAAGGTCGCGTTCGAGAATTCATCGGTGGTACACCGGTAACACCAGTGCATGACCAAAGCGTTCGAAAACGTTTCTGTCATGCAGCGGTTGTCTGCTCAGAGTGACCAGAGCGCGACCAGAATGACCCTGCTAGCGAGGTGGGTTATTCCGGTTATTAGAGCAGTGCTGCCAATGTTTATTTTGTATTTCTTCGCTTGGAATCGGATGTGGTGAGGATGACCGTAACCGGTCGACAACCGTGACGTCACTTAACCGGAGAATGACCGCAACCGGTAGCACCGGTGCATAATCGACCGGTGATTTCTCGACAAGCCCTAAGTAGCTGTTAAATATCACTTTGTAAGGTGCAAGTTTTCGTTAACTGAGTTTTATAAACAATCCGTTTGTGTCCCAGAATTTCATCAACATGAAGTAGAATTTTTATCTATGCATTTCCGTCAAAGCGTTTTCTATGAAAATTCCATGAATTTTTTACAATACGTGGTCAAAATTTTCACTGTTATATCAACACTCCAAAGTGATTATTAACAGATACATGAAGACGATGTTTGAAAACCCGTTTTGGTGTGCAATTATTTAGGAAGCAAGTTTCTAGTATAGGGGTTTCAAACTGGCGGCCCTGAATGTCTTTTTTTGGGGCCAGCGAAGCTTCCTGGGAAAATAACTAGCAACATCAAATTAGATGCTCTTATTGAAAGAAAAATAGTTTTTGTGAAAATCCATGTCATTTCTAACACCTTTCATTTGCGAGTAAATTTGATTTTCCTTGGTGTCAATGAAATTTAGTGCGTCCATGTGTCCCTAGTAACACAATTAGTCCAAAAAACGTTTAAAACACGTTTTTTAGCGTCAAAAAACGTGTTTCCAACGTAATTTAAACGTTTTTTGAACTAGTTGTGCTACTAGGGGTGTTCTATTACTCACCTACCCTCGCTTTTCACTAACTCGTCCGCAGACTTACTTTACTCGAGGATAGTATCTGTCTCTCAGATTCTTCTACTCTCCATCTGCCGAGACTCTCAACAACAGAGCTTGATAACGTCCTTTCTTTAGAAGTTGCAGCAGAAGGCGCAGATTCTCACAAAATATTTTGTGTATTTTTACGTTAATTTCTCCCTCTTATAATAATTTTATTTAAAGTTTTCACTTAAATTTTACTCATTTTGATTTTCTTATTGGCTGGTAGTTAGCACACCACTCTCTCTGATTATGGGCTTGGGTTTGGTTGTTAATTCGTCTGTCCAATCGTAGATGGCAACGTTCAAAATTATTCACTTTTTCTTCAATCGTAATTTCATTCTTGTGTTTGTTATTTATCATTTGGTGGAAGTTTGCCAGTTTCTGATCAATGCCTTTAATCTTCTGAGACCCTAAAGTAACTTTACTGAGAACCTATTTACGTTGCAGCCCGACATTAGACAAGTGTATAAAATTGCGGCCCGTGAGCATTTGTAAGTTGGAAACGCTTGGTCTAGTTAGTGAATAGCCTACGTCTACCAGAAGCTTGGCCTTGAGCGCGTGGCAAGTACGCATATTTTAATGTAGATCACACATTGCATTTGAACTCTATGTATACGATCATGTCTAAGATGCACCCCTGTGTTTTAAAGAAAGTCGACGTCTATGCGTACCAAGTAGTACTTAGCACCAAAACTAGCACAGGCTTTAACAAGAAACGTCGTACAGACCTTGCATAGATAATACTATCTAATAACTTTAAAACTGCAGAGACTACCTAACAGGAATTCGAATACCAAGAAGCAATGGTTCAAATAGCTCCTAGGGAAAACCAATGAATGACGTCTCTCAGACGTCAAATGTAACCAAGGGGTTAATGCGAAGAATAGAACTGTTAAACCACGATTTTTTTCGTTCGTGATTTCCTACACTGTGACGAAATATGAACGCAAGGAGAAACGATTATCATTCGAGCGCGACACCGCAGTGTAGCACAATAGTATCGCTTGTGATCTCCAATCAAAAGGACCCAAATGAAAAAGATTTCTCCTAAGACGTTTAAAGTTTCGTGACGTCACAGTGTAGAAGATCACGAAAACATAAATGCGTGCTGTGATAAAGATCACATATCTAATTTTAATAATCATTCACTTTGTGTTTCTTAAATTTAATCTATTAAAGTGATGTATTCTAAATCATTTCTGTTCTCATTTTTCTGTCACTTCGGCTTTTAATCTGTAAATGTGCTTTTTCCCGTATGCATGTCTCTTAATTTTTCATTTATCTCATGAGACATGCGGAGCCGTTCTGAGCTAAAATTAGAATACGTTACGTCCGTTTGCAATAGCAACGGCTTTGTGCTTACCCCCTTTGGCATAGTGTTGGCGTCATTATTTTTTGTCGCCCTGCGACATGTTTAAAATTATTTGCTCGTGATTCCGACATTTTAATTTTATTGGATTAGGTCTTAGATTTGCTCTGTAATTGGCGTTATTTATCTCGGCCAAATTTGTTTTCTCTCCAAAGTGAAATCCCGTGTTGGCGTAGTTCTTAAATCATTCTATATTTTTATCACTGTCCTTGTAGGACATTTTCTGATTTCACTTGTATATATATATATATGCGATGAATATAACATATCTAATTTTAATAATCATTTACTTTGTGTGCATTTTTCTTAATTGTTCATTTGTCTCATGAGACATGTGAAGCCGTTCTGGGCTATAAATAGATTACACAAGAAACAAAAATAATTTTAAACTTGTTGCAGGGCAACAAAAAATATTAACGCCAACACCATGCCAAAGAGGGTTAAGCACAAAGCCGTTGCTGTTGGAAACGGACGTAACGTAATCTATTTTATGCCCAGAACGGCTACACATGTCTCATCAGGCAAATAAACAATTAAGAAAAACGCATACATGAAATGCGAATACACAGATTAAAAGCCGAAGTGACAGAAAAATGAGAACAGATATGATTTAGAATACATGATTTTGAAATGATGAAATTTAAGAAACATAAAGTAAAGGATTATTAAAATTAGATAGGTGACCTTCATCACACGTGCTTTAACCGTTCCAGTCTTCGCCTTAATGTCCACATGGTATCTTTTTGTACTAAATCGATGACGCGCCACAACATTGCAAATCACTTCTTTCTTTTTTTTCCCACTCTCGTCCTGTTTTTGATATAGGAATACTAACGCCGCAGCTTTCTACCAGGTGACGCCGTAGGTTGTATCATTCAGCAGCGCAAGGCCACTTTACTATTCCAATACACCACTTTTATGAATGTAGCATCAGACGTTCCGAAGTTAAGAAGGTAGCAAGGGACTTTTTTTGGGGCATACTGCAGAGGTTCCCAAACTTTTTTCAACCGCGGCACCCTTTTCAGGCTAAAAGCATTTCGCGGCACCCTTGTCAGGCTAAAAAACATTTCACGGCACCCTTTTCAGGCTAAAAACTTTCGCGGCAGATTTCCTTTAAAGCAATATGAATATGAAGGTTAGAATGAAGCAGTTTGGATGCATTTTACCTTATTTTTTGTTTGTTTGTTTTTAGGGCTAATTATCAAGTAAGTACATCAAGTAAGTATACTGGGAAAGGGATATATAATTTTGACAATACCTCCATTTCAGGGAGTTCCTATAATAGAGAGGCTACAGGACAGTTTTGAACTTGACTGAAATATTTTTGTTTGAGGCCACTTAGTGATCGGCTTGGCTCACTTTCATGGGGATACCGGTTCAAAGGAAATTATTTGATTATACTCCACCAAAACACTTTTCTTGATTATCTCCACGGCACCCCGCGGCACCCAGTTTGGGAACCTCTGGCATACTGTAAAAAAGCAACTGGGCAGACTCTCCCGCTGACACCAAAAAGTGCAGTCGTTGCCATTGCGCGATTTCACTACCAACAACAGAGCGGTCAATCGAATCGCCAACATCCCGCCAAACCGTCAAAAAACATGTTTGACACAGTTGGTTGTAAGGCATGCGATTGGCGATTCGTGCGGCCGAACTGTTGCTGGTAGATATATCCAGGATGACAACGGCTGCACTTTTTTAACAATGAGCATTCAAACTAGTTCTTCTGTATAGATGGTGTTAACCAACATAACTAAAATTTTTAAAAGCAAATTAGTTATATTTTAATTTAATTATATGAGACATCATAAAAAGTTTCTTTTGATATATCTTATTAACTTTTGTAATAGAATTTTTAAAACGAGAGCTTATTAACCCTCACATCTTTCTAATTGAACTGTCAAATGTTTCCCAACCACAACTTCACTCTTTCCAAACAAAAAGGAAGTTCATCAATTATTTTCTCTTTGGCTTTACTCTTCGAAAAGACACCAAAGAAAGCCGATTTAGCTATAAATTACCTTTAAAAGAGAAGCCCATTTTATAAGACATTATGCTGTGTAACCCTACAATTCTACGACCAAACTGAGTCCATTTTCACTTGGAAATGGGTATTTTCTAAGCTCAATGACTGTTGGCTGCGCTGCATAGATACTTTTATGTCGTAAACTTTAAAGGAAAGCTATAAATACGATGGGATTTCTTTCATTTAAAGAGTGGTTATGCAAGTTTTAGCTGCGGTAGAGATACTTTTTTTTCACGTGAGGATAGTGTTATTGTAGTTTTTATTTTAAAAGCAATAGTAAGAATAAGATGAATATTTTGTCTGTCGCATTATTTTGAAGAGGAAAAATATATTTATACGAATAAATGATAAGAATAAATTTCTTTATACAATTTACATAAATTAGCAGAGAAAAGATTTAAAATAACAGAATACATATTTAAATTCACTTTCAAACTAATAACTTACATGTTTCAAAACAATTACTCGTACAATAATGCTCAGAAGTTTATGTTAGAATAAGAAATAATAATATATAAATATAAATAATATATGCATATAAAAAACACCTTATCTACTTGTGTTGCATGTAATGTTCGCGAAAAATTTAAAGTGTTCAAACTTTCCGAAAGACTTGTTGTACGCACATGAGTTTTTTGACAAATTCAGTGTTTGAAGCATACCGTCATGAGTTTGCTACCAAAGATATATTTGCCTTTTCAGCAACCGCGACTAATCTCGGTGAAGTGCCAAGCATTCAAATCAAAACCCTTCGAAGTTGAATAATTATAGGACATTTTTCTGGTTGAAAAGATATATTCATAGTGCAGATTTAGACAAATGAATCTGTTTTCCGCATTCGTGGATGAATTCACAACAACTGGATTACAGATGAGAAGACATTCGCTGATACCTTTTAAAGAGGACTTCGGTAGCCTTCTCAATGCATCGGGTAAAACTTTAAAAAATTACGGAACCAAAGTTCCAAGTGAAAGCCAGTAATTCAAAACATGTAAGAAAGTACTCCAACATTAAAAGGAAATTCTCTGAAGTAAGGCACTTTTTATCAATAACATTTAAATCTTCAATTATAATTTTTATAGCGTCTAATGGCTATGCCATATGTGATAGAGATTTTCTTCGTCAATATTTTTTAAGCAAGATGTTCAGTTTTAAGACTACATGAATATATATTCATTGATTAATCTAATAATTATATAAAAGTCATTTTGTTAGCCATTAAAGTATATATAGTAGCTCAACGTGTTCTATTATAACCCGCGCCATTTGAAAAGATGTGTACTCTAAAAGGTTCAAATGCAGTAATATTTGTTTAGTATTGTTTGATTAAGGCAAAAAAGAATGTTATTAATATTTCTGAAATTATGAAGGATTTTATTTTTTTCGTTTTATATTCAATCACCAAGAGAATTTATTTATAATTAAGTACTCTGAGTGTTAATATCGATAGAAATTTTTCCTTTTAGAAATATAACACTAAATGCATCATTTATCAAAGTGTTGATAGTTCCTTATTTCCAGTTATTAATACAGTAAAATATATTATGACTTACATAGACACAAACGCTAATAGGGATTTTAAATTTTTGCATGGACGCAGTTGTTTTCTCAGCTATTACACTTTATAGAACATTTAACTTTATATTGCAACATAATTCTTCATCTGTTAGAACTAAATCGAATTCCCTTAATCATAGTTCAGTCGCACAAAATTTTTAGTATAGAACTTTCCATACATTTAATTAACATTGTTAAGGTATACTTTATATATATATATATACAGTTGTAGTATTTAATTACTTATCAATCACCCCCCCCCCTGAGACACACAGAGAGAAAACGAAAATGTTTGTTATGTACAATAATTAAGGGGCTTCTTTCCTGAAGGAAATAACAGCTTCAAATTCTGAGAAACGTGCTTAAAAATGTAAATTTCCCTGTTATTACAATACATTTTAAGTGGAGCAGTTTAATTTTTTGTATAAAAACAAGTAATAATTTTCCCGTTTTTCTTAGAATTCCAATGTTTGAACAAAATATCAAATATTTAATTAAAAAAAGAACTCCCTTCATTCTCGTTGCACTTGTAATTTTAAATGAAATTAAACAGTTTACGTAATAATTTAAATTATTCCTCCACTTTCTGCCGTTATATGTTTCAACTGAACGAAGATAGTCTGGAATTGAAAATCGATTTTAACGCTTTTATTCTTATTTTAGTGACTATTTTCTCATTTTTATTTGACTTTTGTTTCCACATGATCATTTATTTTTCGGATAGCTAAGTTCTTTTGCAAATATTTGCTTTGTTTAGGCTGCAGAATATATTTTATACGAATTAGTCAATAAAGCAAACTACTTTTTCTTAATGGAGCTGTATATAAAACATGATCAAATAGTAGTACAGCATATCGTTTTTTATTACATTTTGAGCTCGGGAAAAACTAGACAGCGGTCTTCCTATATACTAATTATATGTGAACATATTATTACATTTTATCACGCAATTCTATCACAATTTAACATTGAATGAGTGTAGAAAAAAAAATTAAGCTTTAATCGACTTAATATTGACATTTTTTTGAAGGAAGAGTCTTAGTAATTCCAAAATAAATAAAATCATTTAAAATACTAGGATCGATTAAAAAAATAGCAATAAAATCTATAATTCTGCCTTTTTACGCATAATTTTTGAAATGTGAATAGCAAAATATTAAACCTCCCATTCACATGAATACGCAATAGATGCTAGAGAATTTAGAAATGTAATTTTAACAATACAAGAATCTATACCTAAAGAACCATCTACAGAACATGGCATATAAAAATAAATAAAATAGCAGGATTTAAGAATAGTTACTTGCAAAAGGGCTATTAATTTAAAAATAGGGTTCTGTCCTGCTAGCGTAAAAAAATGCTGCTTTAAAAAGAGGCAGTAACACAACCCTCAGAGTAATCTAAAACCTGAACAGAAAGAAATACTGACAGTGTCCGGACTTAAAAATGAAAAACTAGTAGCCAAAATATACAGAAAGATAAATTACGGTATTGGTGTGTCATTTAAAATTTCAAATAATAATAGATATCATATTATATTTATAATTGATAATGCTAACTAACGATACACGGGATGTTTCGTTCAAACAAACTCTCTGTTATTTGATTTACTTTAAAATCTATCCTTTTCAAAAATTCTTCATAAAATGTAGCATTGATTTATATCAAATGACAACGAATCTGCATAGTTAAACTGAATATTTAGTGCCTGTTTTCAAAATTCAGAAGTATTACGAAATTTTAAGTCATAATAAGCAACTCGAAGAATTTAGAATGTACAAGAAAGTAGATGAAGTCTTGAAAACGCAATATTTACAGTAGAGGGCAAAAGTTTCTGAAAAGAGACAGTTGACTTTACGACGACATTGCCTAAGATATAAGGAAATGAGATGCAAATTTCCAGGTTTCAAGTGCTTAATATGTTTGCACTGAATTTAGAGTTGAAAGCTTTTGTAATGAAGTAGTAGTATTTTCTAGCAATGTTGTTTTAACGATCCATTTGTAGTTGAATATATATATATATATATATATATATATATATATACTTCATTACATTTTATTGTTTGGAAGTACAGAATAGTTCAACTAATAATACAGGTTGTTCATAAAAGCGTCCAACAAATTAAGAAGTGCAATAGAAGGCATCAAGAAGATGAAAACTTACCCTATAGCATGGGGTCGCAAACCACATTGAGAAGGTGAAAATGTAGAATAATGCATGCAAACTTCAAAGTAAGAAGCACAAGTAAGAAACGATTCCGGAACGCTGTCGAAGATGCCATGTATTCATTTAATGTTTGCCATAAGGATGAAAGTTCACGCTGTGAAATCCTCCTGTGTGTCCACAGGTGTCACATAAGCCAAACGGAGTGACATCTGTTTGAGTGATCAACTGACGACCACCTTTATCTCCTCTGGATTCATAGCGTGGCTGACGAGAAAGACAGGCTGCGGTACTGACATTTGGTCACACCCCTTTTGCCCTCTAAGAGTCATAATACTTAGGGAGTGTGGCTATCTCGGACCAGGATGACAACACCTCCTAAGTCGCATGACTCTGCGAGGGCAAAAGGGGTGTGACCAAATGTCAGCATCGCCGCCTGTATTTCTCGGGACCCAAGATTCAGAGCCTGCACATGTTTTTCACATTTATCACCTTCCCAGCTTCTTTTGGGACCCGTTGTGGTAAGCTAAGTTTACATAGCCTTGATGAGTTCTGTTACAACTCTCAACTCACCAACTAAATTTAGGAACATTCTATATATACTTTATAAATTTATAGGGTACAAACTAGAATGCTTCAAAACAGTAAAATACAGCGAAACTTTTTTTCAAATTACCAAATAAAAATGAATCTTTGCACTAACACTATTCTAGAAAACAGCACTTCATTACATATAATAAAAACTGTAGGAGGACTATAATGAAGAAGTTGTTTAGCTGTTTTAAATTCGTGAATTGTTAGAACAAAAATAGGTTCATTAAATTAAACAGTTTAGTTGCGATGAAATGACATAGACGTAAGATACTTTGAAACTATTTCTTTAAAAGGTCTAAATAAAAATAGTAAAAATTACGGTCTAGTGGTGGCCATCGATAGTAAAACACCTGGTACCTGAAGAGCAGTCAAATAATGGTGGAGTGAGAGAGAAAATCCAGATGCAACAAGATCTGACATTGGCGAGAATATGCGCTTGGCCAAGGTAACCAACGTAAATTTAGTCCAATAAAATTTAAGTAAATAATCAGTGATTGGATAATTTTGAAAACCGGTTCATGGCATCAAAAAATTTAAGTATGCCAAAAAAAGAGCGAACAATGGAGGATGAGACACACTTTGCAAAGTAAAAACTAAAGTAACAAACTCCACTTTTAGGTAAAGTATCGCCACTCAGACTGCTTGCTGTATTAGGCTGAGAGAAATACGAATTTTGAAAGCCAAAGAAGGAATGAAAAAGAGAGCAGAAACAAAACCTGTCAAAATGTGCGGTTTTACATAGAATAATTTTAAAATCAAGGTATAGAGAATATTAAATAGGTTCGCATATCACATTATTAAATATGTTCATATGCATATGTTCTCTATCACAGGGACTTCACTTTTAAATTGCATGATAATACAAAGTTTTTGTGTTATGATAAATTTATATGAAGGATATCGGCCAAGGGGAAAGGGATTACGTTGGGTAGAGGGATTTTAAAGAGGTTCTAGCGCGTATTCACGTTACATCTGAACAAAACCGAGCAAAACACCGGACCGTTTGATCGATATCTGCGATGTAGACCTTCTCCCTTCAACTATCTACCACGTTCAGTTTCATAGCTATTCGACGAAGGTATTGCTCATAAGAATACAAATATAATTAATTCCAGACATCTGAGAGCCAAGCTCTACAAAACTGCAACTGCACTAACCAACTAAATCTTATTAACATGTGTCCACTGTGGTTAAGATTGTTGTTAAATATCTTGTTATCTGCACAGATCTTTTTATGTGCAACAGGAGAGCATGAGCAATCTTTCTTCCACTCTTTTTAAACTTGTGGAAGGAAACCATTGTTCTATCTTTGCAAAAATGCAATCTAATATGTTAAACCAAAGTCCATACCAACGATGTGTTCAACAATTTATTTACTGCTTAGTACGCATTGCGATAAATGGGAACTGTGCATCTTTTGTGATAATCTACCTTACAACTAAAGCAGGCATTCTATGGTTTAGAAACGCTGGTACTAAATCAGCTTTTTCTTCATAATTTCAATTTTTGCATATAATTTTGCACTAAGTAAAAACAAGGGCATCGAACAGGCAACTGTTGGATGAGTAGCTAGCAAAGAAGATTAATGCCAGAAGCGACATTGACTTAAAAAAGCCATAGTAAACAAAAGTGCAAAAGTTTTATGAAAAATATCATAATACTTGAAATAGTAACTGATATCGGATGATAGGTGAGAATAAAATAAACTAAATGATAAGGTGTAAGAGTAGAAGGGATCTGAAAAAAATAAAATAAAATAATGTATTAAATATGAAACATTCTTAGAAGACTGATCCATTTGCAGACACCAAAATAAAATAAAAACTACACAATAGGATGTACTTGTAATTTTTTTATAAATTCAAGACATCCATTTCCTTCAGAAGAATATCTAAATTTTTTAAACATATTCCAATGATAGAAAATAAATAGATTCTAGTGTTAAAAATGTTTGCCAAATTTTCAATTTAGATTTATTAAGATTTCGTATGAATAAATCAATAGCTTTGAAGCCAAATACGAACTCCGCGTGTCATAAATCAAAAACAATATTGAAATTCTTTAATGAAATTAACTTAAAATATACTCCAACAATAATATTTTTATTTCCTAGTTTTCATTTTTAGGTGATTTGAATTCCCGGAATTTCTTCCTAAATAAAATTGTCTGGGAAATTCTTGAAAATTCTTTTTTCTTGAAAAATGTATTAAATAATTAGTTGCAATTAAATAATTATTCAAAAATTACTGCAGATTCTTTGGATTAAAGAATATTTGTAAATACAAATCATACTTTAAAAAACCTAATAAATTTATATTCACGAAATTCAGCAATTTGTGGAAATTTGCGTGCATCCTGGGAGCCCAAAATAAAGTTAATGGTTTTATAGTGTACTTAGCGTGACACAATAAATCGCGAAACGCATCCACACAGTTTCATAAAATATGCATATTCATGTTTTTAGAAGATATTAAAGGCGCCTTTTCTTATTGTTCTTGTGGAAAAAGGAGAAATTACGTGCTTCACTGTACTTTGATTGCAATCATTCCATTTCATATTTTTATTATGATATTACATTTTCCAATGGGGAAAAAAAAGAATAAAACTTAATTGCTTTAGATGAGTGTTTAATACACATATATTCCCTTATTCATACGAGCATCATCACTCAAATATTCTGTTGTCTCAATTTCAAGAACTTTAAAGTAAGTAAATAAACTACTAGTTGTTTTTAACATATTTCAATTTCACATTTTTCAGACACAGTATAATTAATCTCAGAAGCCTGTTTGAAAAATTCTACGAAAAGTGTGTCACTCAAAATAGATGCAAAGTACTGAAGAAAATTCCCACCTCAACTTACTCGACTTTCTAAATAGTTTAATGGGATAATGTCGGACTCCATCGATTAATAGGACGATGAAATCGACTAAAAAATTGATCGTTTCATTTTTAGATTTTTGTACCTAAGTAACTGTTTAACAATACTCGCGCAGAAAACTAAAATCATTTTTCATAGCTTCAAAACATTCCAAAATTAATAAAAAAATATTAATAACAATTTAGTGTATATTCAGGAAATGTGAAAACTTTGAAATCCATTTTCTTAAGTCTTTCCAAAGACAATTTTTCTATAGAAGATTCTCTATGCGCATAAATTTTTGACCTATATTAATAAATTTCAGCGTTGTTATTCAAAATACCCTATAGAATGAAATCACATTTGAATAGAATGAAATCTGATTTTGAATCGCTTAAAATTTATGTTCCCATAACAAAGTGAAATGTGAAAACTTCCCTTAATAAGGAAAATGCTGCAAATATTCGCTGCAATAATGTTGCAAATATAAAATTAGAAATATATAATACAAGAAAACGAAACTTTTGATCATAATCTTAAACGTATAAGTTAAATTGTTTATAAGAATGTAATAAAAACCGTTTCTCTGCTTTCGATTACAGTAGAATCCGATTATGAACTATCGGTTAAAGGTATGGTATTTATCATGGTATATTTTCAATGCACTGAACCGTGATAATTACTCGATTTGATCTGGCATAATGTAATATTCCTCTTATTACAATACATTTTCGTAGCAATTTAACTATTCCATTTAAGCGGGTTTGACTGTATTTGCACGCGTAAACGATCTCATACATTTATTTAATCAACTCTCAGACACTTCTTTTTGGATTTGTAAATGATCTCATACAAATTTTTAAAGTGTATTTTTAGTAAAAATGAAAAAAAAAAATACATAAAAAGATAATACGCACGGAGTATTTTCGAAACAACTTTGTTAATCGGAAATTCAAATTCAAAAACAAATATTTGCTGTAGTGTTAAATTTTCAAATTAGCGATTAATCATCACAGTCAAGTGTATGATTTTTCACATTTATGGGATAAATATAGCATAAAGTCTATATTTATTGCATTTGTAGAAATGATCAGCATGCGGCATCTCAAAAATATTGTCTCTGTCGGCCATTTTTCTGCGACTTATGCATTCTGTCAAGTAAAGTAATGTTGCGGCGTCACAATATGTGACTATATGGACGTCTTCAGAAATCTAAAACAATATATTCAAAAGTGTTACACGTGTTTCAAGGTATCAAAATTCAACCTGTGTTGTGGCTATGTTAATATTAATTTAATTTTTAATTACTAAAGACAGTAAAAATTTTAGATCTGTGAATACTTTTGTCTGTATAATCATGAATTTCTTAAATGTGGATTTTTTGTTAGTATTATACTACAAAAATGGAAGACTTTCTTATGTAACAAAAGTATGATGTCATAAAATATTTCTATAGAGAAGACTCTGAAAAACTAGTGCTTTGAGTTACAGATAATCACACTTCTCGATATACCAATCTCAGGTGTTTTATAGGAAACCAATCTAGGCGAAACAAAATATCAAATAAACGGAAAGGGGGATACTGGGAAATAAATGCTTTTCTTTTTTATTGATAGACTGTTTCTCTGTTTTCGATTATTTGCATTTGTGAAAGACATAATACACTTTTTTGCTTTATGTTAGATTTTTGTAATGATAAATAGAATTCATTATTGGAAAGATGTATACACGGTGACACTGGCATTGCGACATTTCCAAATAAGATAAGTATTTTTCGTCTATCAAATGTAATTTTTAATATTGATTTTATTATTGTAAACCCCTAAACTGGCATTACCTTTTTTTAATAATAAGCGAATGACGAGCGATTTACTAGTGTAATATTATTTTGCTACAATAACAAGTGCATGCTCACTGATATTGATTAAGTGATCATAATAATATTACACTGTATTGAAAATGGTTATCTGTGTAATGAATTGTAATTTTGTTAATTTGTTCTTTTATGCACCTGAACATAAACTTTTATGCTTTCGAGATACTTTATAATTTTTTTTTATTTCTCGCTTTTTTGTGACAATGTCTAAATGCTTTGCTACCGCAATATTTCATATAAAATGTAAAACTACATTCACGGTTTTTGTTTGCACACTCTAGAAGATTATTGATAACACGTGAAGAATGAGATTACTTGCAGTGCAAATTAACATATGATTAATAAATAATGTACTATAATTTGAAATTAAATTGAAGCAATAGTCATTATTATGAAAATATATTGAAATAATGAATTAATAAAGACTAATATTAGTAGGTACCACGGAAAAGACATTTTATTAATTTTGAACATTTTTTAACTTAAAAAAATCTCAATTGATTTCTATTTTACCTTGTATATGGGTTGAGCGTTGAAAGGAGTAAAACTATCAAGATTATAAAACTAACATTTGTTTTTCCATCTTTCCGCCCTTCACAGAGATATATAATTTTTTTTTCAAAATATTTACCTCTGACATTTCTTTTTCATCAGCATATTAAATAATAAAACTGGAAAATATTTGAGAATATAATTTGATTAAGTGCAGCATTACGCATATACGCTTTTAAAAGTCCGATTGATTTCCTCTACAACAGTTAATACTTTAACAGTCTTAAAGTACTTACGTAGGCACATCGTATAACCACCTGAAGCAGTGTGAATGCTTGACATATACTCCAAGTTAAATATATATATATATATATATATATATATATATATATATATATTTTGCAATTTATCCAAGAAATGTTATCGTAAAATTTAATCAAATTAACGTCTTTATATATAATTTTAATAAGATTGCTGAGGAATGTTATGTATAAAAGACGAAAAGTATAATCTTGAATTTCTGATATCTTTGATAGCATTATTTTCTTGCCCTCAGCTACTTAGTATTTTCAGTTTACAAATGTCGTCACCAAAAGTTAAATTATTTAAAAGGAATAAGATTGTCACGAAAATTGCGGCTCCTGTGTTCCTTTCATGTTCCAGTCTGAAAGTTTGCATTTAGTTGACTTTGCCATGTGTTATAGTTTAATAGCTGTGTGAATGGTACGCATGGGCAATTTGAAAAATCGGGCATTTCAGTTGTGTCGATTCAAGAGCTAGATTTTTCTCATTTTTTTTTTATCGAAATCAATCACATAATTCTCTTTTTAATTTTATACAAGAACAAAAGAAAAACAATAATTTTCAAATAGATTTTACTAATAGGAATTGAATTAAATTAAGGATGGTTTGAAGACAAAAAAAGTTGAGTATATGTGGAGTATTTTATGATTCCAAAAAAAAAAAAATAAATGTACTGAATGAAGACTCGACGAAATTTAATTTATTATTTCTTGATTTAGAAACGAAACTATACGACGATACATAATTGCTTTTCTTCAAATTCGCACGTAAAATAATTTAGAACTTTATGTTAATTATCGTTAATTCCTTTAATGGCTTTCTCTTTAAATCACAGCGCCTTGTTATTGTTTCGTAAGGTATAATTTTTCAGATCTGAATAATTTCTTTGTTCTATTGTGTGGAGAGACTGATTTGTTTCTTTAAATTCAATTTGTTGGTTTTCATTTCTTCAAGGAAAAAGTACTCAGAAAAAGTAAAACCATAACATATATTATACACGTTTGTTAATTAAAGTAAATGAAAGAAAAATAGGAACTGACTTAGCTTTAAGAATCTATTAAGTTAGATTTTTTTAATTAAGGTTCTGGTCTTTCGGAAGTTGCTTAATCTCGATGCATGAAATATGCAGGTTTCCAAAATTAAGGATACAAACACTAAATTAGTGGTGACTGAAGAAATAATTGGCTTATTGTACCAAAATTTGGCACTGAGAAATATGACCATAGGGGCAAGCATAGAGCAACATAACAATATCAAAAAGATGTGAAATGTTACTTAATGTACGGGTTGTATAAAAAACAGTGCAATCACGGTTCATCATATATCGTGAAAGGTCCGTCCATTATGGAGTGAGGCCACCTTGCACTGCTGTACATGCTCACAATGAGCCGTCATACTGTTAAAAAGGGCCATGAGAGACGCTTTGTGGTTGTAAATCTGATCTTTTTGAAAAGCGAGCCTTTAAAGCTATGAAGACGGGCGGTCGATTTCTCAACCAAGCCGCAGAACACCTTAAAGGACGGGCATGATTCATATTTCGACCAACTAATGCTTTCCCCCTTTGTAATTGTTCACCTGTACTGGACCGGCGGGGAGAGATGTCAACATTCATCCATCAATTCAGTTGTACCCAAGTTCCTGAAAAGGAGAATATACACGTAAAGCTAATCCCCTTGTTGAAGAAGTTCGCTTTACTTCGGGAGCGGGAAAAAGTAATTCATCAATGATTGTTGCACAAATAGCAGCTCAGCTAAGAGTCACTGAAATGGAGGAAAGCATTTTTCAGATGCTCCCGTCCTTCTGAAACAGCACGGCCAAAATTTTCCCGCCGTGTAAAGGTTAACACATGTAGGGTCCTAGAAAGGGCTTGAACGTCGAGCAATGGGTTAGAGTAATATATTTTCTTGACCATCGCATACATGTTCTATAGGACTGAGATCCGGAGACTTTGCAGGCCATTAGACTTCGCAGACCAACACATATTCTCTGATTGAAGAGAATCATCAATAATGTGTTGTTGTGTTGCTGAGAGATTACGACCTATTATCCGCACGAGGGATCTAGGCTGATGGTATTCAATAATGTGAGACCTGTGTGGCCTCACATTATCGTACATAGAAAATTAATCAGAGTCTGCTGCAGACCGTAAAACACACCTCACATATTCTTCAAATACATCTTTCCCATAGTTCTGTGCGGCAACACAACCCAAATAAAGTCGTGCGTCAGTGTTGTACGATTACCAAACAGGATGCATCACTAAACAAGGATTCCTCTGCCACTAAACTGATCAATTTCCACCGCGTTGGAAGAATGATACAGAGTTCTTTGTGACTACACTAGTGATTCCCAGCGAGTATTCGTTGCGGGGCTTGTGTAGCAGTACACGGTGGCCACACTCCATATAAGATGCCTTTACCTAGATATGATGCATCCTGGTTTGACCGTATGTTGTACATGCTTTTGCGTATTATAACATGTACTTATCTCACATATTGTCCGAATCAATAAAAAAATATGCCTAGGCACGACCAGTCCCTTCAACCGTCTTTGATGGATGCAGTTTTGCGCAATAGCTTGTTTACCAATGATGGAACAGTCAGTTTCTTGTGCAAAGATATAATTTACAATTAATGAGATTGAAAACTTGCCTCGAAAGAACAAGAAGTTTTTTACTTTTGGTGTCAGAAAAAGAGCTTTCTTGTCATATAAACTTACAGATATTTGTAACTGAAATGATTTATAGAAATAAATATGATACTATGAATAGTATACCTGGTGGAAAAATCAGAAATTAGTAAAAAGGTCTCCTTTAGGCATAATTGATGTTGTGTCATCCCTCCCACTTTCCCACACCTCTCCACTCTCCTCAAAATATTTGGTATATGGAAATATATCTCTCTTTATTAAAAAATTCACCCCTCGATTAATATGATTTTCCTTTTAAATGCATGCTATGAAAGGCAAATTGTGATAGAATTTCTGTTTGAGTGAATCCATTTAGATTAAATTTAATCCATTTCGTGAAAAAAAAGTAGATAGATTGCTAAAAATTTTGTTGCAAATAATAAACTTAAGTGATTTACATACAAATTAGGTCCTTAAAATTTGAATATATTTTTGCTTTACGTTTTCCAGTATAATTTTCATTCAAAATAAGTTTTACCGGAGGGCTTTTGAACATTCATATTTGTTGGTAGGTTCCTTTATTCTTTAATTTAAAGTTATTAGTAAATAATTTGGCGGGAATAAGTATTTATATACAGTCAGGGGCGTAGCCAGAAATTTTTCATGGGGGGGGGGTTACGACTACTACAACTCATATATATGTATACGTGGGTGTGACAATGTAGTGAAGAATATACATTTTGTATGGCAAAAAATTCCTCATGGGGGGTTATGACCCCCCTAACCCCCCCTTGGCTACGCCCCTGTATACAGTTTTATAAAATAAAGGAAACGTTAATAGAAAATAAATTTTATTATATAGATATCAATTTAAACGTATTTTTTATTGTGGTTGATATTTTGTGTAAATTCCGCTATATATTTAATAGGTCTAAAGAAGAAAACTGTTACATATTTCATAAGTATAGTAATAGTATTTCAACAAACGTTTAGTTATCAATAAATCTGATCCATGACGCTCCAAATTTTAGAAATGGAACCGTCATGCATTAAACAGTAGTTTAGTATGAGAGAATAATAAGGTTACAACAAAACTACTAACGATACTAAACTATACTACATAAAACAATACTTTAGAATAAAACATAGTTACATATTCAAGGAAGTGTTCATGCATAGAACTGTTGACAGCGAGTAGAAATCCCTAGCTCTCTCTGCGTCAGTGCAACGTTGCTCGCTTTTTCACTTTCTCTGTATTAGCTCTGCAGCGGCTTTTTTATTTCAAAAGTAATTGAATATGACTTATCTAATTCCGATTTTTTCAGTTGCAAACTAGAGAGCATAAATTCATTCTTTCACTGACTCAAGAATTTGAAGCTGAATTAAAATATGAATTATAAAAAAAAATTAGATAAAAGTTGCGATTTAAACTTCTGTAGATTATTAAATAAATAGTTTTGTTAATATTGAACACGACTCAGGGGAAGTGATTTTATATCTCATAGATTTCTTTTTTTTTAGTTTTATTTTATTGCATTTTAAAACAGAAACAAATAGTTACATTAATAAATGATCACTAAAAAATTCTTTCAACATTTCTTGTAGCTGGCACCGCTTACTAAATATTTAAAAAAATATGGATACAAATTTATGTACTTTATTTAAATGTTAGATTCACCGAGAGAAGTTAATATACAGAAATAAAGGCTCGGATATTAAGATTATATTAAAGATTAAACTAAGGAACCTTCAAAAATCGTATGAATTAGTTTAATCAGTTCAGTGCAAAGAACGGAATCAATGTCGACTGGTACTGAGATATGATTTTTGTTAAAAGCCATTTTGAACATTTATTTTAAACACCATTTTAAAGAAGCAGTTTGAACAGAAGTACACATATTTTTCAATTTACTGAACTCGCACTAAAGCGCGATTTCACTTACGCGAATTACATTTTCAGCGTGTTTTTCACGAAGTTCTTAATGCTAAAACAACTCCTCGCACGCAGTAGAGATTTTTAGCCAACAGCAAAAAGCGCCAAAGTTTATTTATTCATTACTTTATGTGGACAATGGTAGTATATAGTTAGGGAATGGCTTAAAAATCTTTAGGGATGTTTATCGGAGTCTAAAACAACTGTGAATGTGTTTGCGAGAAATTCCACTATGCAGGCGTTCTTTGGTTAACTGAATATGATGCATTTATAATTTAATGATATATGCTTGTTAATGTTGCCATCTACCATATATTAATTTATTTATATTTTTAATTAATTATTACAAAATATTTTTGATTTCAAACAAGATTCCTTTACCTATCAAGAGTAATATTTCGAAAATAGAAAATATTTTTATATTATTTAATTTTATTTGAAAAGAAGTATTAAAATCCCGGTTTTACTAGTTTCTTATTTTCTTATTTAATAAGTAAGGCGTAGTCATGGGTAACATAATCATTATTCAGGTTCAGGGGTGCAATTTAGATTTATTTTTCTAGCTCAGCTGTTTTTATTCAGCTGTTTTAAATTGAATTCAATTAACATATTTAATGAGATATTAGTTCTTCGGTGGCAGATTTGTATTATTTTTTTAACAAAATCAATGCATGAGTTATGAGATAAGAAATTGCTCAATTATTTTGTACGTTGTCTTAGGTAAACATTTCATGATTGCGCTCGTGTATGTGGAATTAATTAGTACTTACTATTAAGATGTTTTTGTGTCATTTGTGTGAGTATTATTATTAAATTTACGATGTTAACAATCATGAGGATGATAAATATAGCACACATTTTCTGTATTTAACTAAAGATATTTCTCTTCTACATAGTGTTTTCATTTTATATTAAAAAAAGATAGTTAAAAATACTACACGTAGAAAGTATATTATTTAGTAGATTGACAACGTCATAATATTTGTACAATGAAATTTCTTTTTAACTTGGTGATATATCTAATTCGGTGTACTGAAATTTAAAATTTAAAACTAAAATGCTAAAATATGTTAATTAAAAATTAATAGTAGTTAAAAAAGAAAAAAAGCTCAGTGTTATCAATTTGCATTGGATTTTTAAATGAACAAGTAAAAAAGTAATCAACGTTTTAAATGCTTCAAGAATTTTCTTTTATTTGTCGTTAGACTTGCAATCAGATCATATGAATATTCCTGTTGCTTTCTGATCTCTATCCAAATCAAAAACCACGCGATTTTTAAAACAGCATAAAATAAGCTTGTAGCGACGAGTGAATTATTTGTGGTATGTATATAAAGTAAAATAGCTGTTACAATGAATATTTATGAGCTTAGTATTTCAAATCAAATTCCTGATTAAAGTCTATCAAACTAAAAAAAGAACATGGTTTCATAACGGATTAAATAAAACGAAAAATAATTAAATAAATTTTAAAATTTAGTTTCTGGAGACAAATGTTACTTTTTTCAGGGATAGGATGAATTCTGTTAGTTAGATTAGAGAAAATTAAAGTGCCTTTTCCCTTTTGCATGTTTTATATTTTAAGTGTGATTAGAGATATGCTAAGATATAAAAGTAAATGCAAGTGCTCTGGAAATTTTTAATTTTGATAAAAATATTTTTTAAATTCATCTAGCAATATGTTTATATATGAAGCATAATTTATACGAAGTTACTTATGAAAAATTAAAATAAATCTTTGTGACTATTTAAATATGGTTGATTTCAGGATGCAAGTTAACATTTAAAGTAAATATATGTTTTTTTAAATCTTGTATACATATAGCTATTAAAGACTAGCATGGATATTTGAATATACACGCATTTATATATGCATACATATGTTACGGTAAAAGCCCGAAGTCTGGTAAATCCTAGGTTTTACCCGTAAAACCAAAGTGGCTTGTTGAAAGTCCGAAGTGCGCTTTAATATGATTTCAATTCGGGCTTTTACCAAGCCTTTGCTGTAAAACCTAGGACTACCAAATCCTTCAGGTAAAAGTTCGAAAGGAGTGATTTTTTATGACAGTGGGTGCTAAGGTCTGTAAGTATGGTAGTATTAAAGTTTTTACATTTGACTCTTTTTATCAATATTTTGGGGCTCAGTTCGGGTTTCAGGGGTTTCAATTAGCAGCAATTTTACTTTAAAAAAATTACACTGAACTGTAAAAGCATTATTTGAATCAATTTCAAAATAAAAATTCTTTGTGAAAGGAGAGTTGCCACTTTTTTCTTTTTGGTACCTTCAAGGTGAAAATTAGATAAATAGTGCAAATGTGCTACGTCGTGGCAACGGCCCATGGGTTCAATATTTTTAATACTGATAAACTTTTTTATAAATACGTGGAGTTCCTTAGAGAGAAACTCGCACCGCTACAGATTTTTTACACGTTTGACGACATGGAGAAACTGACTAAAAATATAATCGTTCGTTCTTAGGTTATGACGTATGGCGACTTATTATGGTTTATAGTATTAGATTACGCAGGTTTGTATCATATGATTGAGTTGTAATAATATGGCAGATAGAGCAATGGTTATTTTGTTTTATGGAGAAGCTCAATAAATCAGCTGCTGCATATTTCAGTGTATTTAAATTATCTAGCATAGGCATTATCCACTACCAAGATCGCATCACTGGTCACTTTATTATGAAGGTACCTAATAGATGGACCAGCATTTCCTCTTATGAAGGGACGAATAAAATGACACCCAAGCCTGTGCCGGGAATCGAACCCGGACCCGTGGTGTGGCAGAATGGCTCACACACAACCCGGGAGAAACTTAAGGTAAAATACAGTATCCGCAAAATAATGTAACGTCTGTAATGCTATATCTGTTTCAAATATTTCTTATTTCAAGTTAAACCCTAGTAATCAAGGTGTTTGCATATGTTTTGATTAGAAATACTTGGTGGGACAAATACATTCACTGAAAAAAAGACAAAATCATGTATTTCCTTTGTGTTATTTTTACCGCTTCATCTGCAGAAGAATGCCATTCTGAACTGTTACAGCTACTGTTTAATGAATCTTAACAACCAATGACAATTACGTTGCTGTATTTCTTATATTATTGTATAATATTAGTACATTTATCAAACCTCATGCGTCACCACCAAATTTTATTTTTATTGTCTAAATTATGCAAAAAAAAATTCAAAATCTATTGAGTTTTGTAATTTTTTCTTTTCTCGCGATTCCTTACGCTCTAATATTGCAGAAGAATTAGAGGAGAAAAATGCAATACTATCCACTGTGCTTTATTAAGTTCCAAGAATATACTATATACAGGGTGGCCATAATTAAACTGCAAGTGTTCAAGGGGTGTTGGAGAGAAAACTACCAGGAATATTTCAGTGAAACTTGGTATCTACACGTTTCAGAACATGCGCAAGTCAAATATGCAATTAAAAATAATCGCCATTTTCACCTGATAGATGGCGCTATATCGTGTTTCAATGCTTATGGACGTCATATATGCAAATTTTAAGCCCATCGAACAGTGTAAAAACAAGACCACTTTGAGTAATGGCCAATCATGACTCTGAATAAGAAGGAACATGTATTGTTAGTGAAGATATTCTATCAGAATGATAGCAATTATTGAGCTACTCTGAAAGAATACTGACGTATGAAACGGTTAAGAAGAGGTCCTATGAGTGTCAATGAGAATAAATAATGGTTTCATTGTTTTCCAAAGGGTCTTTATGAATTGTTTAAATTGTGATCTTAATTTACGTTAATTTTTGATTACATGTTACTGTAAAAATTTAATTACTGAAGCGAATTGTATGGAATTTTGATAAACTGTAAATGATGTTTAATATTGTTTACATGCCTCTTGGAATGTCTATTGGTTTTGGAAGTTGTATATGCCACCGGTGAGCTTTGAAGTACGGTACAGCGCCATCTATCGGGTGAAAATGACGATTTCTTTTTCTTGCATATTTGTTTTGCGCATGTTCTGAAACGTGTAGATACGAAATTTTACTGGAATATGAAGTGAAACAAAAGATGTCTAAACAAAGCTGAAGTGAAATAAAAGATGTCTTATGAAGTGAAACATGTACAGCTCCTGTAAGAAAAGGTCCACCCGAACTTCATTCAGCCGTCGATCATGGTGCAGCAAAATTATTCATACCACTCGTTAGCAAATAATATATACTTCAATTTTCTATACATACAGTTTGCATAAGGGTCCATCATGAAATTGCTATCCTGTTTTAAAATAAGCTAAATTTTTGAAATATGAAGTTAAATCAAGGTAATGCTAATGGAAAAAATAAAATTGGTGCCTATTTACTTATGAAGATGGCCCCTTAAGCAAATTGTATGTATAGCAAATAAAAGTATGCGTTATTCATAACCCATTGGTATATGCAACTTAGCTGTTCGACAAACGATGGCCGAATAAAGCTCAAGTGCACCTTTTTTCCCGGAGTTGAGCATTTGAATTCCTATAATTGTACAATGTTTGTACAAAAAGTATCGGGAAAAGTTTCGGAAAATTAGATTTATTTCAGCTCTTGCTACAAAACCGCAAATGTCTTCAAAGGGCATAGCTTCGACACACATTTGTCAGTGGCTTTTGCACGACCAGAAGACTCCTTTGTGGGTGAATTCCAGTAGGACGTCATTAAAGATACCCGTGTGGGCTTCTTCTTAGCACTTAGGGTCTCGTGGCCGTATCCTTTAAAGGGGGATTTCCTTTTGGGAATAGGAAATAGTCTCCTCTTGTCAAGCCAAAGGCTGTTAGGGGGTTGGGGAATCGTCTTGATGAAAGAATATCACCAAGTAGCCGAGATGAGTAAGTGTGACTTAGGGAGGATGTTTTTTATTGCGCTGTCAAGATCCAAATTCCCATTTCTGTCGATGTCCGGTCTCAGCCGGTTTCACGCAACGTTGCATGTTAACGTTGGTTCTCGACGTCGACGGCCGTCAAACAAGGGACTCTTTCTCCGCGTTCTCCCGGCCATCTTTGAAGAACGTGTGCACTGTCGCTTGAGACAAGGTTTCATCCTTGAATACTTGGCCAATCATGCCCGATGCTCCTTAGCCGATTTTGTTAGCCCAACACAAAATGTGATGGCGTACGACTGTTTAAAAATTCGCTGCAGTTTTTAATTGCATCGACTCACTTGACAGGGTTCACAAAAAGAACGATCTAGTCTGAACGACCGACCGTAGTGGGGCTGATGCGTGGTGTGTCTTAAAGTTTATATCACCCACCATTGAACATGCGTGGTGCGAGTGCGCTTTGGTTTACAGTAACGCTAGATAAAGACATTTCCTGATACTTTTTATACAAACCTTGTATGGTATAAAATTAAAAGAAGAGTTTTTTTAATACAGTTAATTTAATTCCGAAAAACTATAACGTGATGAAGATATTCACAGAAGGTATGAATATTTTTATACACGCTGATTTACTTTAAGTTCTTAACGCTAAATTGAAACGCTAAATTAATTATCATATGTGTAATTATTTATCAATATAAATTACATCTGTTTCAACAGAAAATCTGGCGAAAGTATCTCATTTAACTTTTGAACCTTGTCCAAAACCTATACTCAAGGGCTTATGGTATTAAGTCTAGTTACTTCTTAATTCTGTTTTTCTAGCCCCACCCGCAACCACCTAAGACACGTCTTCATATTTCTGTCTTACACTTATTAAGACAGTTTCCTGAAAAGTTATTATTTATGCAAAGGAAATGGTTTTTTTTTTTTTCCTTTTTTTATAAAATATAGTGCAGCGAAATATTCAACGAATTATAAAGCAAACGAAGATTTATAAAAATGAAGTAAAAATATTTACTGAATACTAGCATACTTTTGTAACAAATAATTCATCAAGTAAAAATGAATAATTTTACATGTATTCGTTTTAATAAATAATGTATTTATAGAAACTTTCTGAATTATCAATAAAAGTTATTAAACAGAAAATGCTTCCAGTTAAACTTTAAAACTTTAGCAGGATTGAATACCATTTGCAGGTTTATTGTTTTTATTCTCCAGCTCTTCCTATTCAATTTGATATTTATATTTTAAATATTAACAGCTGAAATAGCTGACCCTTGACATATGGTAATCGATATTATAATATATGTGTATAATGGTTGATTCGCTACCAGACTGACAAACTTGCAGTGGGTGTAGTGGGTACCGAGACGGTTCAGAATCACATAGCGATGCGGGGTCGGAAACGTCGTCTTCATCTACCTCTTAATAATCATTTAGCAGAAGTGTTCAAGGGATTTTAAACTTTCCAAACATGGTTTTTCAAAAACAAATCTCTCTTGCACCGGTTGCGCTTGATAAAAATTGTTATTTCAGAATTGTTTCTTCCATTACATTTATGAAATTGTCTGAGGAAAGCCCATTGTTTAGACGCACACTTAAACACTTTTTCCAAAGTGATTATTAACAGGTACATGAAAACGACGTTTCCGACACCGCATTGCTATGCGATTCTGAACCGTCTCTGTACCCCCTACACCCTCTGCAAGTTTGTCAGTCTAGTAGTGAATCATCCTGTATGTATATATATATATATATATATATATATATATATACCCATTTATCCATCTCTTTCTCTCTGTGTGTGTATATATATATATATATATATATATATATATATATATATATATATATATATATATATATATATATATATATATATATATATATATATATATATATATATATATATATATGTATATATATATATACATATACATCGCTTAACCTTACACCTAAATGAAATTTTCCGTATTCATCCCCCAATAAGAAACTGCTAGTAGCAGATGCAACAGACCTACAAGTCTGACGATAAAGAACTAAAAAATAACAGTAAACCCTTCTAGAAACATTCAAGCATGAAATTATAAAATACACCATGCATCATTCATTCACGATGACCGCTCGCCTTTCCCAAGGATGCGATAAAACCAACTAAATTGAATGCATTCAGATGAAACCACTTTCATTCACGGGAATATACAGCCATGGAAACATTCATTTTTTTTTTGTGGAATCGTAGAGAGTGTATGAGATCCTTCACTATCAATTACCTTGCTAGAAATTTGGAGAGTGTTTTCGCTTATTTTTGACATCAGACTGCACTGCTTGTTTAATGTACAGTTGCCGAAAAAAAAAACCCGCCCACGATACTTTGTACTTTTGTCGGCTGTCGTTCGTCGTACATCAAAGCTATAGATACCAATCGTTTAAGATTGACGTACACTTAAATTTGCTATACATACAAAATGCATAAGGGGCCATCTCCATATTAAAATTCACACCAACTTTTTCCCCCCAATAGCAACCCCTAGATTTCACTTCCTATTTCAAAAATCTGGAGTGACCCACTCGACTTTCCGAACACTTACGATTAGGATCATTACCAAGCATTTAAATAAATTTTAATTAATGATTAAAACATATTTGCCCAATTGAAGTTCAATCGAATGCGCCGTTTAAACGCTAGTGCGCTTTCAAAAATTTCTCCCCATACGCCATAATGTAAAAGAAATCTTTGTCGTAGCCCTGTAGAAAAACTATAAGTCCTATACACATCAAAATCAATACCTGTCTGACGATGGTGGTTTATAACATGTATACTCAATTTGAGCTCAATCTAATGCCCTGTGTAGGAGATATCGCGTTCACTCACATACACACACACACACACACATACACACGCACAAACATACATACATCACGTAAACATAGCATAAATGAATTCAGAAGACCTCAAAATGTGTAAATACACCAAAATCTTGAAGTCGAATTTTTTCATGATTACAATACTTTCCTTACATGGTACATGTTCGGAAAGTAAAAATGTAGCTCATTTTAACCCCAGATACCAATTTTCAATAATTTTCAATGAAAAATGAGTGAATAATGAGCTTCCTAAATCCCTCTCCCCCTGTAATAACAGGTTTTTTACATCTTTTAATTAATATCTCATATAATATGGATAATAAGAAGCTGATTTTATTCGTACTATTGGAACTATACGACACAAACATAGTTTGCTATTATTATAATTTTTATTAAAATCATTAATATGAATTATTGATTATTAAATTAATATTCAAAAAATTATGAATAGCGACTTAGCCAAATTTTGATGGAAATAGATGCAGAAAGTAATATTACATGCCTGTCTAAAATGTCAAATTTTTACTTCCAATAGTTTAATTTATTTTACACTAGCCGCCTCCGACGACAAGTTTGTTCGCCATCTTAATAAATCATGTTCTGAGAGAATCCTGTCTCTCACTGGCTTCCTTGGCACTGAAATCTCTCAGATTCTGAATGGAATTTAAAATTAAGATGGTTACAAACAGGAGCGGCCATAGGGTAAGGGGCGCCTCCTGCTACCATAAAAAAGACGCCCCCTTTTATGTTCTACTTAGTTTTTGAGTTCGAAATGACGCCCATTCGAAGGCGTCGGGCAGCCCTTGGTTACTAATATAAGATGGTTAAATGATATAAACTTACAAAAAGGTACAAATTATTTTCTTCCTATATTATTTCTGAAGAACTTCTGTATGTACTCCCCTTTATCAAAAAACAGAAAGGGAAAAAAAAGTAAGAAAATCTGAAACACTATCAGATTTTAAATACACACTAAAGTGCTATATATTAAAAGCTTATTATAATCCATATGTCTTCCCTATTTTCTTTCCTTATTCCATTAAGTTCGAAAGTATATTATTATACAATATTTGATAAACCTGTACATTTCCTTGAAAAAAAAGGGTTAATCCGGGATCTATGCCGAATATTTTTTTGAATTTGTGTAAAAATTCTCAGGATGCAGATACAATAAAATAAATCATGCTGAGTTATTGAGTTATTAAACGTACTATAAAAAACATGTGTAATGCGACAAAAATATTTAAAATATAACTTATGTATTTTAAATTTTTTTTTTCTAAATGGGTGTACCGCGGGTGAGACACGCCTCTTGTGCGGGAGTTATACCGTGCCTATGAGCTTCCATAAGGGAGGGGGAATAGGCACTTGCCCCCCTCTAGAGATTTACTATATTCTGTTATGATGTAAACGCAAGTGCATCTCAAAGCAACATCGGAACTCAAATTGTTACAAGCATGAAATTCCCCCCCCCCTCTAGAAATTTCTAATGAAGTTTGCACCCCTCCCCTAAAAAATTTGTATGGGCGCCCATGGAAGCATCTATTATGAGAAGTTAATGGAATAATAAAAGAAATATATTAAAATGAATATTCGTATCTGGACTATAATTACCTACGTAATAACGAAAAGAAACTAAATGAGTAAAAAGAGACGTATTAGAAGGTTTAAACCAATATGAGTCTGCCGACTTAGTTCATCACTAAAGTTAAATACCTACTTTTTAAATTAAATTTTAATTGCTTTTCATCAACAACGTAACATCAGTGTATTTAAGAGAGGAAAAAAGTGGATTAGTGTTTATTTTGGTTTATTTGTTTTTGATCTTGTTTTATTCTTTTATAAAATGTGGACGCTTCTAATAAAATCTGTAAACAAATTCAAAATTGTCATCTGGATTTTAAAAACAATATTTCATTGAAGTAAGAACGTTAAAATTCAAAATTATAACGATTGCAATTAACGACTAATAACGGGCCCGACTTTGTGAGCCCGCGAAAAATGAAAGGAAAAAAGTTAATAACACTTAATTAAATCCAGAAAATATACTCCAGTAACGTAAATTCAGTAATATAAAAAATAAGATACGGAGAGATAAATTAAAATTTTACTAAAGCGGAATCCCGTACGAAAGAAACTGCTGCATGTTTACTACAATGGCAGTGCGGCGTGCATCGCATTTTGTACGGTACAGATGTAACACGTCACAGTTGCCTGTCTTCGCAGCGGAAAAAGGCGTAACCATATACACAGTTCTCTGGACAGGTGGCACAGATAGTTTTGACTTAGAAATCATGAATGGATTCAGTAATTAGCGTAAAAAATTGACTTAAGCGTAGCGTCTTTAAAAGTTTGCATAGCGAACTCATAAACTTACCTCTAAATAAGGTTTATATGCTTTTAGATAAAGCAGGAAGTCATTCCTGATATGCATTAGTTGAGGAAATCTCACTGCACACCTATACTGCGGGTTTGAATGCTATCTATCTATCCACAATTACAAGAAATAAAAGGGTACGGCATATTTCCCGCATGCAGCGACTCTCCCGGAGTTATTCTATATAACCAATAACTCGCATTTCTATAAGTCAAAAAGTAATAAAACTTTTCCGCCGTCTTTTCACAGACAGCAAAAGTTGAATTCGTTTACCGTGCTGTTAATTCATCTTTGGAAATGACACAATATACAACTTAAAACTAATAAAAACTATCAAAAATCTAGTGTTAGAAAGTCAGAATAACCTAAAAAAAGTTTTATAAACATACATACATAAAAGAACTTTACAGGACGAATGCTTTGTGTAGTACAAAGGATACATCCTACTTAAGCTGTAAAAAGTTTCTAATTACGCACGCAATAGAAATTGAGAGTCGTGAAAGGGAGTTCGTAATTTTTCTGTCAGGGTAGAAATTGAAATTTTCTTATAGCTTAAGAAGGACGGACATTTTGCACAGCCCGAAGCGTGCCATCTGAAATATTTTTATGTATGTGTTTACAATTTCATGTTACATCGCTCTGTAAGCGGATTTCCTGCTTTATCATAACTTGATTATGAAAAACGATAGGTAATTTGCACTTACATATGTATCCGTGCTTTAACCTATCCTTCCTTAATATGCTAAGTGTGTTACACGCAAGTTTTTATCTTTAAAAATGATTAATGTCATCAATTAACGCTTGGAACCTAAATTTAAAGTCAAAATACGAATTTTCTTTTCATTCTTTCTTTCCTCCTCCCCCCTCCCATTTTAACTTACATTCAATTTCTTTACATGTAGATTATACATCATTTCCTTCACAGTACTTTGTGGAAATTAGCAGCGAAATGTCCAAAGACATTATTTTATTTGGAAATTTAGAGAAATGCTAAGTTATAAAAAAATAACTGTCACAATGGTTTTTTTTACGTTTCCTATAGATAAATAAATAGTTGAATACATTAATTAATCCGCTATTACGTTATATTCAAATGCTTATTCAATGACAATTTTTGGATATATAATTTTTATAAAAAGATTTTATTATATTACGTAACATTATTTATTATAGCTT
Source organism: Cheiracanthium punctorium (assembly GCA_038373885.1). Lineage (NCBI taxonomy): Eukaryota > Metazoa > Arthropoda > Arachnida > Araneae > Cheiracanthiidae > Cheiracanthium > Cheiracanthium punctorium. Next base: position 503,272 of record JAWZYV010003902.1, on the reverse strand, counting down.
TTCATTAGCAGAATGGTGCTTTACTAGACAGAAAATACCTTATTTATACTTATATGGAACAGCCCTAAAAAGTCACATGCTCGGTCGGCTATGTAACTAAAGTAATGCATACCAAAAACAAAAATGTACATGCCCAAATATATTTCTACATTTTATTCCTCTGTAAAATCTACATTATTCAGACTGTTTCTGTTGAAAAGAAATATTGCAATAACAAATCAGTATGCACACCTAACATCTAAGCATAGCATAGTCACTACTATGTCTGAAACCTTTTCCTGAAGATTACGAATCATTAATCGCTAATTTAGGACCAAAATCTTGAATTTCATTTCCACCAATGCTGATTCTCTTAAAATCATTTAGAGTCAATTGATAATCTAGAACAAAGACATGTTTTAATTCTCTTCATGGAGCTAAATCTACACTCAAAAGCTGAAGTGAGGTATTGCCGCTAGGACATTGATAAAATCACTGAAAAAATGGAAATTTATTTTTCATCCACAACATTTTGAAAACTCGATGCCATTAAAAAAGTGATATTCTGTTTTTTTTTCATTTTGGTGTTATTGTTGTTGCTATTTTAAATCATTTATGGCTGATCATTTTACATGTCCGATCGACCATGTAGCAAACAAAAAAGAAAGAAAATGCCCGTCTAACAATTTTGCTTGCCCCGGGCATGTCAGGCAATAGATTTTTCCTGCCCTGACTACTTATCTATTATCTCTTTCACAACAACTCTTTCACAATTCCCACAACGCTGTTGTTTTATTCAAATATTGTTGCGTTCAGTACAATACTTTAACATTAAATCTCTTAATTGCAAAAAAAATTTAAAGAAAGGGTTCAGTTAATCAATAAAAATGCACATTTATCTATTTATCAATATATGCACATCCTCATTCACGCACACACACATAAATATATATGTATATATGCATAACGTAGAAACAGAGTCTCCAATTTTATTACTTTTGCTATGACAAGCGTTGTTTTCAATATGCAGCAGAGTTGAAATAATGAAGTTAGACATTTTGGGCAACTGTAATTTCATGCACGGCCGCTTTCAATTTGCTTTTATTAACCGAGTGCAATGCTTTATATTTTAAGCAACTGCTTCATGTCTGTTGGTCTGCTTCATAGAAAAGGGACTACTTTTTTCAAACAATTCTTGAACATGATTTTAAATTAAAGTCATTTTTGAACGAACGAAAATAGATGCTGTGTACATTTTTGTTCCATTGTTTCAATATATACTTTTTACTTTTAAATGTAGTTCAGTATTCAGCTTTTAAAAGTGAATTAAATTATTATTCGTGTTTTATATTTTTCTGTGAAATAGTTCTTTAAGAATTTAGCTCACATCTTTAATTGATGTTTTGTAACTTAATCCTAGAAGCGATTATTTTGCGTTATTCACATACACGCAGTTTGATATTTTTAATTAAATGAAATGCCTAAGAAATCGACACACATAAAAGTGTATATGAAGTGTGCATTTTTTAAAGTCACACTATCCACCTTTGCAAAACACATTTTCCATTTTAAAATTAAATACTATCTTACTAGGAATATTACAGGTTTATAAAGTAAATAAAAAACTTTGTAAAAAGCACACATAAGAAGTTATAGGTAAGAAGATACGCACGTTTCGGTCAAAAATTGTTTTGACCTTCATCAGTCCAAGCCCTTCCTTGCTACTGATGACGGTCAAAACAATTTTTGACCGAAACGTGCGTATCTTCTTACCTATAACTTCTTATGTGTGTTTTTTACGAAGTTTTTTTATTTACTTTATCGCTTAACACCAGTAATTTGATTGTTTTTTAACGTTACAGGTTTATGTCTATACGCAAGTAGTTGCTATGGCAACAAATATGTCACACTCTAAATACTGTGCAAATATATCACGTTTGTTAATAAAAATCAGTTTTGCATTTTTCTAAGACCTATAAAGTTAAGTGAAGGCTATAAAATAGTTTTACTACTGTGAAACAAAAATATTCAAAGTCAGGTATATTGACTCTTCTGTTTTGAACTTTAAAGCGTAAGGGAAATGAGATTGTAAGAATAGTAAAATTGCTGAATAAGTAATCATTCCAATCACAAAAGACCGAGAAGGGACGGCTTATACAGGGAAATCCAAAAACACTGACCAAGGATTTTATTGATCTTACGCATAAATTACAATACTACTTAAAAAAAGGTACAAAACGCTACGCTATCGATTCTAATTCTCAGATAATTAAATCTTTAAAAAAATAAACGAAATTTAAGTTTTTACAGGGTCCCCGTACAAAATTTCCCAGTTAGTAAAATATGCCCGATACATGAATTAGATTATGCAAGAGATTTGAGCATTTTATCCTAAAAATGTCCAAGATATGAAAATAAATATATACTGATTTAAACCACTTTTCAATGGCTTTTGCAAGGGAAAAATGACTCTAATGATAGCGTTTCAGGGTATTCGTAAATAAATTATGAAAGAAAAAAATGATTGCATAAATACATAATGCTTTTGCTATTATTGTTATTGTATAGCCCCTCATTAACGTATATTAACTTATATTAAGCTTAAACATTTATCTGAACATTTTTATGATAAAAGGCTGAAATTTTGTGTAACACCTGATTAATGTATGGGGCAAATTCTACTCATTGGGATTTTTTTTCTAGGGGCAGTACAAAGAATTAAATTTTGTATTTATTTAATCTCCTGAGGATTTAAATAAATCCTAAAATATTCTGTACCTGCTTTCACGTAACATTTTAACTTATTGCATATGTGTATGATCGATATTTAATAATTTTAAATAAAGGCAACCTATTCAGTGTTTTTGGTACACCGTGTATAGAATTTCTAACTAAAATATCTTTCACGAACTAATTACAATCCACATGGATGCCCGACATAAGATATTATCAAATTGCCAACTACCCATACTTAAAAAAAGCATTTAAATCAATCACATAAATTATAGTGTTTTTAATGATTCGTCCATGAAAAGTGTTACTTTGTGTGCTGAATGATATTTCTTTTGTTTCAATAACTGGTTAGTTGTAAATAAAGTAATCTTTTAATTTGTAAAAATTCGAATTCAGTTTTCCGTGTAAATTAATATGAGATTGTAAAAGAAGAAGAAAAAGGAAAGAATACACACATTAGTGTAGAAATTAAGTAGTACACGTCAATTTTGTCGGATTTTCTCCACTATATAAATATTTATTTTATTCAATGTAGTGAAAATAGAAGACGCTAACATGTATTTTAACATAAATTATAAACAATCACTTCAAATTGAGTACTCCATATTACATATTCATTTGATATTAAATGACAGCATACTTAAAGTATTTTTAAAAATCATGAAAATTCCATTACATCAATTACAGTGAAAAGATATCTTCCATATAAAACAATGCATTTTTTTATTTAGGAATACTTATCATTACATGATATACATATGGATTACTTCGCAAACACAGAATTTAAAATTAAAACAAATTTACTGACTTAAAGTCGTCGCTTAGATAAATAATTCAAGCATGATGACCTATTCCTTGTAGTGGCGGGTTTCTTGTTTTGGTTACATATACACAGATGGATATTTTAAAACAGAAACAAAGCTGTGTGAATTACACGTAAATATATTAATAGGATTTCTGTTGAGGTAAATATAGAAAACATTAATTTAGTGCATTTTTGAGGAATTATACTCCTACTGCTGTTCAAGACAATATATAATCTTTTAAAATGTTCGTTCTTGAAATTACACGCATCCACGGCAACGCAAAGCTTAAAATGGGATATGAAATTCAAGTTTTTAAATTTTTGTGTTGTTCTTGGTAGAACAATTTATTTTTTCTAATCAACAAATTCTGAATACCTACATTTTTAAAAATATTAAAAATGTAATTAAAAAATTAAAATATTTCATACAATATAAATATATAAAATTTATTTTATTACAGCCCATATAATTGTAACTAGTTAAATAGTTCATTGATAACACATTTTGATAATAGTTTTTAATAGCAGTTATTTCATTCTTCGTCGGTTATTGCATTGCTATTCGCAATTTGCATTAATATAGCATTGCATTAATATAGCAATTAACAATAAAATGCGCGCGCACTTTTATACATATTCAGAGTACATACTGAGTGCAAATATTCAAATTTCTATAAGAATGCAGTTAATGTTAAAGAAACTAAACAAGGTGGTGCATATTAATCCTTTGCGTTGCTCACGAGATGACGCTGTAAGCTTGTTTTAACCACATAAATAAATTAAACAATTAAAGATTAGCCTTTTATAGTATTTATATTAAAGCAATCTAATATCTAACTGTCCAATAGAAAAGAGCCTATTATATGTTGTTCTTAATTTATTTTCAAAAATCTTGAAAAATCAAAACTCTGTACCCAAAATTTTGATAGGATGGGATTAACAAACAATTCATACAAAGCACACATATAGAGCGTAATGCCAAGTTATTTGACAGTAGGATTCCATCACTTTGAAATTTGAAGATATGGTAGCAGTCTTCATATACACAGGTTTATAATATTTTGCTTCATATTTACACTTACTTACGAAGTAACTGAAAAACATTGCAATCTGGTCAAAGACGTTTTTCAGTGATATACTTCAAAAGCTCAGAATAAACTACACGAGTTCATGATATGCATTATACTAAAAAGTTTTTTGCAAACATAAAAACACGTTGAATTATGATTCATTGTGATATATTTTTATGTACAGCTTCATAGTTTACTTCATAGGGGGGTAAAAAATTGAGGTTATAATTTAGTTCTAAAAATTCGTTCATTAGGTTCAGGGAAATCTTTTCTTCGAATTGATCAATCAACAAAATCATTTGTTTTAAACTTAATTTAATAAATTAAAAATAGTAAAATCTTTAATTATTTGATATTTGTAAAATTTAATTTTTATTCTTCATGGTTTGTATGGATTGAAATTATTTTTTAGATGCAAACAAAAATTTCATGCTGGCTTTATTCAGTGAAAATGCAATAATTATGAGACAATTTCATGCTGCGCGCATTTAGTGAAATCGCAATAATTATCAGCAAATTAGTAAAACTTCTGCGACGTTTTGCTAATTAATTTTAGATTTTTTTACCTCAAAGAATCGAATAATCATGCATGAAATTTGAATATAAAAATAATGCAAATAATGTTTCCCATGGACTATTTCATTTACTTTTTTAGCTCGTTTTTACTTTTAAATTAACCGACCGTTATTCTTGCAACCTTTAGCTCGCATGACTAAAAAGTCCAAAATCACATGAAGGGGGAAAACATCTACAATTTAATTTTATATACATCCCCCAGTTCCCTATATTTACATTTATATCTTGCTTATGCAAAAACATTGCTAACATAAAAAGCTTGATATTGGTACGACCAATATTCACCGAGCTGTAAAACATGGCGTTTATTGAAAAAAACCACTTTGCTCTCATCGATATTTATATAATTTCAGGGGCCGTTAAGTGAAATGTAGAGGAACAGCAATTTCGCTTGAAAACTTATACAGAAATATAACTTGTGTCTACTTTCTTTCAATATTTGAAGTTAATTGCAGATATCGAAGAGCATTGTAGTCCAAGGAATTCACTTGCAATAAGAAAATAAGAAACAACATATTCGACCGTTACAGTTTATTTATTTTATTTATATATGTTTACTTATTTTCTTTACATCTGTTATATTTTATTTTCTTTTGAGTTTATCTGCGAGAAATCACTACTCACGTTATTATATGCATCCAATCAATTAAAACTGCAATAGATTGTGTACCGACATTTTTGTCTGCAATAGCTATAATTAGGCAGACATGACACCGTTTTTTATGTTGAGCAATAATACTTTTGTCATGAGCATGTTTAGTTGTTTGTCGTTAAGGCAGTGCTACATGAAATATATGCCTAGGGCGGTGGACTTTTTTTCATGACCAGTCTTACTCTAAAAGCTCATTGCAATACGAGACGATAGAGTGACATTCACTGATAATTTCCGTTTTTTACGGCCCTCTCCCTATTCGTTATAACTTTGAACTCAAATTTCTCTGTATATACTCATCGTACCAAAATCTAACATTTTACTTTGTACTGTTTCTGTGACTGTAAGTTTTTCTAAATATGAATGCAAGTACCTAGGTTCTGTATAAAAAATTAAATTGCATATTTTTTTACTGTTTTTCCTCTTCATTTTTGCATAATTATCATTTCTCTGCATCTATTTTTGACCAATAGTGTAATTGGAAGTATGCATCCAGAATTAACGGTTACAGAAATAAAGGTAGATCAAGTTAAAATTGGAAAAGCTGTATAAAATCTCGTGATATATACTTAAATTTCTTCTTAATGAACACACATTACAGTGAAATAATTTGTTTACGTTAAACGGTTAACAGAATGTTATTTGTATGTTTTACGCCATATCGTGTGTACTTACGTAATATTTGCATAATAAACTTTAGTGTACGCCAGTATATTATGGGTGCAACAAAAATACATATTTGGCACTCACGTTTACAAATTACAGAATATGCATAAAAGCAACCAAAAAATTCTACATGAATACACACAAACACTGCTTCTGAATAAAATGATTTCTTATAAGTCTGAAAAGTTTCTACTTATAGATAGTAATTTTTGTTAAGAGTCGTAATGCATTTTATAATATTATTGTATAAAAATATCAATATGTGAGAAAACAGATTTCTGTTAGTGGGATGGCCAGTTTCATTGATTGGAAACTCGCCCCAAGCTGTAGTAATATGAATGTGTAATAAAAAATTGTAAATTAATTATTTAAATGTGAATGTCTGTTTTGTGAAAAACAATTAAGTTTTCATATCTTATATTTAGTAAATTTTCATGTGATGACAACGATGTTATAGCTCTTTCTAATGTAATTTGTATATTTTCTTATTTTTTTAAATTTAAATTCATTCGTGTGTTTAAATAGAAACATTTTAAATAATCTCAGTTGAAGTAGAAAATAACACAGTAAAAAGAAAGGCTTTTTTTTGTCTCGTATGACGTGATCTAGAAGTGTTCCATTCGTCACATTAAAAAGTATTTTTCATTTAAAGTTCCATTAAGTGCCTTAAAACCGACTTATACAGCGTGCATTTTTAATCAATATCTTCCGAAATAGATTCTAAAATGGAAATTGTCATAGTCAGGCCATTAATATACAAACAAGTTAACAACACGATTGCATTACAAAACTTAATCAGCGAGTCATATATCCCTTTTCTTGGAATTAAAAATAATTAATAACTTAGTTAATTACACCGTAGAATGTCGTTTCGGTAGTATAAAAAAAAATTCCACCCTTCAATCAGCTGCAGAAAATTTCAACCATCCACACGAGTAGATTGTAACAGAAACCAAACAATGTTGCTCTTTACTTTTACTTCCAACATTTCTGCTGATATAGATACTCCTATAGATTTTTGCATAATATGTTGGGTGGATCTTTTTACATCAATAGAAATGAATCTATTATGAATAAGTAAAATACTTAACAAAACTTTCAATTATATTTATTTTTTAACTGGAGTGTTTCTTCTTACCTGCATTTTATTTCATCACTGATAAACACATCTAAATATATTCTCAATTTCTCTACATTCACCAAATGTTCGTATATTTAATTCATGAAATATACATAGAAAAATTTTAAAATACCAAAAATTAACACATTGCAATTCAAAGCCTTTTGTATATATGGAGACTGCAGAAGACGCTTCCACTGTGTAATTTAAAAAGTCCATATTGACCAGAATTCGGTATATATCCGCAGAATCATTCCACCATTTTTTTAAAAGTTCATAATCTTTATAAAATGAAATCTTAACTATACTTCGTGATATATAAGACAGCAGAACCCGGGCAGTTTATAACTATGTTTATCCTCCAAGAAGTTTGCCTTTTGCTTTAAAGAACATCAGAGTTGCAACTATAATGACACAAGCTCCTGTTTTAATACTTCAGTGGATCATTCTTGAAGTGTTTTTGTAGGATACATTGATATGCAGATATAAAACATCTATAATCGGTTTAATCCTTTTTTTCATCCAGAAAAGATACTGATATTTTTATTTTCCATAATACGATACTGTAGGTTTTCATTCAATCCAATCTCCAGTCCCAACGTTACCTAAGGAATAGATATTAAAATGATTAAAAGTTTTGTAAATCATAAGATGTTTAAAATACAGTCGAACCCGCCTAATAGAATAGTCAACTTGCCACGAATTAGAAATAAGTGGGATATTCTATTATCCGGGATCAGATTGATGATTTACTAGGGTTTGGTACGTTGAAATTTTATTACATTCAGCGGGATATTCTTTTAATGGATATTCCATTAAGCCGCATGATGTTTTAACCCTCCAAGCGGCTGAGACGTAAAATCCCGTCAAATTCGTTCCAGTTTTCACAGCAAAGCATCTATAACTTAAATTATTTATAACAATCAGGTATCATAAAATATGATCCGATATTGAAGCTTGCACGTAATTTAGGAACTTGTTTTTCAATAATTACAAATCTTTCTATCAAAATTTTATTTTTTGTATTATTTCAAAGCTACTTGAAAATTTTACCGTAAAAACAACTTTACATTATTTGTCCATTTCCAGGACGCTCAAAGGGACCGATATTATTATACGTAGGCTCGTCTGTAGTTGTTTTCCAAAAAAGTGGGATATTCTATTATCCGGCATCAGATTGAGGATTTACTAGGGTTTGGTACGTTGAAATTTTATTACATTCAACAGTATATTAGTTTAATTGATATTCCATTAAGCTGCATGCTGTTTTAACCGATATTACATTAATTAGGCTCGTCTGTAATTGTTTCCCCCCCAAAAAAAAAATCAGCTGCCATCGTAACTGTAACACCGGACGTGCTAGAAAAAAATCGTGGGACGAATTCTGATTCAAATCGGACATCGTTCGTGTTTCTGGTGTTCGTCACATTGAGCATAACTTTACGGTATTTGTAACTTTACAATGTTATGCTCAATTTCTTTGCTCCCAAAATGTGTTCATCCCTTGTTGTTATATAAGTATAGCTGTTTAAATTCGGGATATGCATTTGTAGTCACCCTGTATTTCAAAATTCCTTCAGTACATCGGCCTGTGTCTACAATTTGAAATATCACAATCAAAAATTTAGATTATAACGATTCTTGAGAGTCATCTACATTATACGTTCCCAAACATTAATACGTGAACAGTCATGTAGATTATTTTGAATAAATGTAATGTATATTTGTGTTTCAAATCTTTATATTTACTAGTAAGTTTAATGCATATGTAGTTCCAGATAAAACGGATTCTCCCGTAGACTATTTCAGAGTTAAATTTTATTCTTAGCTGGATTGTAGAGTTTTTAGCGGCTACTCGCTGATCGTAAATCGCTGTTGATTTAGCTACTATGGACGGATTTAACACGTAAGTTCGCGTCATAGCTGCAGCTAGGTACTTAACATTATTATTAAGAATATACCAAAGAAAATTAATTTATTTTTTTGTATCCATGTTTTTAAATTAATCATAAAACAATTATCAGAGAATTGAACACTTTCGAAACTGTAATTATCATTGCTTTTGTCTCTATTATTGCTATATAATAGCACTAACGGAAACCCTGTTACTATTGGAAGCATTGTAACGGGCATTAAAATGATGCTAGCAATAAATTTAAAATAATATTTGAATGCAGTGTATCAACAATTAGAGTAGATATCTTTTTTTCTGAAATCGAAGCAAATGATGTTTCCTTTATACTCCTAAAGCAGTAAAGTAATAACGTTCTGCACCAAAATAGACAGTAAACAACAGAACATGCCTTTTAAAGAATAAACTATGAAAATATAGCTCAAAACTTTAAAATAACAGAAGCAAAATGTTTAAAGTAAAACTCTTAAATTACACTAGATCGGAAATGAAAAATAATTCTTTTACGGTGAATTGCCTTAACCCATTTATGCCTAGCGTCCTTTTTTTGGGACGGCATTTTCGCTATCATTCGAAAACGTTATGTATTTTTCCGAGCCTTTATTTGCGAGTATTGAACCTCAATTCCACAAAACATTTTAATATGGCCAAGTGGGATGTTGACATTTCAATTTTTATACATAATGATTTTAAATGAAATCATCCCTTGTTCAAAAAGTTGACATCAGAAATTTATCAATTACTGCTGGTGTTAGCAAAAATCGAAGAAAGTCGCAAAAATAGCCATGCACGAATGGGTTAAAAGGGATTCTTAAAAGAGATTATATATGAATTATTCTTCTACACATCAAGAAAACGACTTCGTAAAACAATACCATGTATATTATTTATATCATGCTCAAAAATCCGAAGCCACATGACGTTGCTTTCAAAACGCTCTCTCTAATATACTATCAGTCAGCGGATTATTATCGGCTTTCAAAATTCAGTTTATTCTTTACACGTTTTTCAATGTAGCTCTATCATTTATTATTTAATTCAGATGAAAATGCATATAATGTATTTATTATGATGAGATTTTTTTTTTTTTTTGTAACATGCAAACTTTGTGTTACTTGCCAGGAAATGAGTTTTCGCAAGAAAATATATCACCGATAATGACAAGTTTTCGAATATTTTGAAAGCCTCTTTTTTTATAAGTTTATGGCAAACAAGATGTCATTAAATATTCATAATACTATATAGTTTCAAAGTGTAGAATGCATGTTAAACGTCCAATTTTTCAAAAATGACACAGCTATTTTCCCCGGAATTAATGATGAAAATGCGGAAAAAACATAAATAGACCTGCGGTTTTTGTATTTATATCCATCTAATTTGCAAATTTACTGTCAAGGAATTTATTTTTTTGCTTTAAAATCTTAAATGTATAGCAATTACATCACAAACTATTCTTTCATTTTTAGGAAAAAATAAATCATTCAAATTAGCTTTAATTGTGCATTTCGTACATTCAGAAGAAAATTGATAATGTTTTGAATTTTATTATGAAAACAACGCTTATTTTATTTTTTATTATATAGGGTGGTTTAGAACTCTTGTACAAAAACATGTGAGGGATGGCAGAGGGAGTCAAGACGGTCAATAATCACATTGCTATGTGGGGTCGTATACATCGTCATCTGTATCAGTTAATAATCACTTTGGAATAATAGTGAACTTTCCGACAGATCATTGGCAGAAAGAACTTGTCAAAGTTGATTATTAACAGGACTGATTATTAAATTAGGGATTAAATTTAATAATAAATCCTGTAAATAAACAATTAAGTAGAAATTAATCCTGTTAACAGTCAGTCCTCACAGTATTGATTACTAAATTGATTATTTAAGTGATTATTAATAGGTAAATGAAAATGCCATCTTCGACATCACATTGCTATCCGATTCCAAGCCGTGTTGGACTCTCTACCGACAGTTACATTTTCCTAAAAGAGTTCTGAATCATCCTGTATATGTTAAAATACCTTGAATATTTACAAGTTATTTTTTAGCAATTAATATGTCAGTATATTAAGTAAAATACGCGAAATGTAATTGTGACAAAGTAGATCAATTGACCAAGAATAAATAACATTTTTGCTTCTTTAGATTCTAGCAACTTTAAACGAATAATCTTTATCGGGATATTTCTTTGTGCGTGCAACTAGATTACAAAATGAAATTGAATGAAATGTGGTATTACGGCCAATTATCTGCGCGAGGGATCTAGGCCGAGAGGGAGATTGTCCTCCCTAGGGGATTTCCTAAAGGGTCCTAACCCGTATTTACTCGAAAGTTCTGAGAATTCGATGGTAAACTCTGTCGGGCGAAACTAGATTAGGAATGTATCCGTAAACTGTTAATTTAAAACTATACATTCAATTGAATCTAAGCGGAAATGTTAGGAAATTTCAGGAAACATTATGTAACAATTAAGTTTATAGTAGTTATTAAAAAAAAGAAATTAGAAAGGTAAAAAATAATAAACTTACCTCTATAAAACAACTTCCTTGAGTCAAAACATTTATTATCCTAAAAAGAAAAAAAATTCTTGATTTTCTAAATTTGTTTTATTTATTTTATTTACTAAATCACTTTGAAAAAAATTACATAAATAATATGTATTTATATTAGAAAGTATAAAAGTATTCTTTATTTACCGTTTAAATATTATTTCTTTATGAATAAGCCGTCTAGTTTTCTATTTCGCATAACAACAGTATAAGACTTTATTAATTCGTAATAAATGAATTGTTTTACTTTTTTCACTGGATATGATTGCAGAAAATTATACATCGTTAACAGTTTGCAGAGTTTTCCTTTGTTGATTGCTTGAAAAAAGCTGACGAAAACGGTTCTTTATTGCAAACAAATAAATAGGCCAGTGCATATATTTTAGAAATTTCAGCACAAAATATATTTGTATTGAGATAAAATACTTTGTGCTTTTTCATGTTTTTGTTTTATAAATCTCGAATTTAAATATTTAAAATAATTTTTATTTGATTCATATGCTGTATAATGCTGTAAATCTATTACGGTTTAGCTACATTTTAATTAATTATAATCTATTGATTGACACATTAGGATTCATAATAACATCTCTAAGTACAAAGTATAAAGGCACAAACGGAATAATGAAGCACTTTTTTCTGAGAATAACTTCTAATTTTAAATTATCGAGTATTTTAAAGTGCATTTAAGTAGATTTAAAAATTATAAACAGAAGATGCATCCCCTTATAAAATAACGGTATAGCACATTTCTGTGAAGGAGGCTAAAACGGAAATAAGCAAATAAAGTCTGTTCGTATATTTTGAAGAATATAAGTATTGTGCACGAAATAAGAAATACTGCATACAATTTTTGCCTTCAGTTAATTGGAGCTTAAAGTAAAGTGAATGTGTGCTTGTGTCAACAAGCAATATATCATATCTACATTAATCATTTCAATGAGCATAAAATCATTCATCAAAAGGGCTCTAAACACAATTAGTATTGAAAAACGAACAGGTTTATTTATTACTAGCCGCCTCCGGCGACCAGTTGGTTCGCCATCTTAATAAATCTTGTTCGGAGAGACTCCTGTTCTTCACCGGCATCCTTGGCACTCAAATCTCTCAGATTCTGAATGGAATTTAAAATTAAGATGGTTACAAACATGGACGGCCCTACGGTAAGTGTCGTCCCTGCTAATGTAAAAAAGACGCCCCCTTTTATGCTACTTAGTTTTTGAGTTCGAAATGACGCCCCTTCGAAGCCGGCGCCCAGATGTGTTGCTTACTGTGTCGGATTACAAAAATAAGATGGTTAAAAATGATAAAAACCTGCAAAAAGGAACAAATTATTTTCGTCTTATATTAATTCTGAAGAGCTTCTGGATGTATTGGCCTTTATCAAAAATGGAAAGGGAAAAAAAAAAACCTCAGAAAGTCTGAAGCATTTTCAGATTTTAAATACGCACTAAAGCGCTATGTATTAAAATCGTATTATAATCCACGGGTCTTCCCTATTTTCTTTCCTTATTCCATTAAGTTGGAAAGTATATCTTTATTCATGAGTGTGATTAAACACAACTAAAATTGATATTTCTATCCTTTTTCTGGATGTAATACATCAGAAATAGATGGGAAAAGCTGTGCAGAAAAATGCACAATTCGAACTGAAATAAAGTTTAAAAACTCATTCAGGTGTATTCATAATTCAAGGAGCAGAAGCAGACGATAAATAGCGCTTGGCGCTAGAATCACATATCCTCAAAATCGTATATGAACCATTTTATTTGTTGCCAAATTAAAAAGTTGCACGTTTTAGTCTCGGAAAATTTTCAAATCCTTTTTAGCTTTTGAGTATAAAACATTTCATTCCTGCTCTGATTTCACATGCATACGATGTTTTAATTAAAAAATAACCTTACAAATAATGTAAACAAAAAAAAATCGTTATTCTTTTATTTTTACTTTAAGAATCTGAATCATTTAATAAACTCGCCAAACATGGCAACCTAGATAGCTAACCTCTCCCTCTTTCTACTGCAGGGTTACAATTGCGAAATGGCGAGAACAAAAATGATCATTTTGCGACACGTTTTTTATTGATATCTCATAAAATAATTCGAATTTCGAAAAAATCGCTACGAGGTGTGTCGAGACCCGTCTTGGAGAATTTCCTTACAAAATTTGGTAGGTCTACGATCACCCGTTTCGGAGCTACGCGAGACACAGACAGACAGACAAACGGACAGTTTACAGATTGCTTTATTTATATAGATAGATAGATAAGCGTTTTGAAGGTGCATCCAACATAATATTTTACATGTAATACCAACCTCACAGGAGGTTCTCGATAATCCTTATTTTTAGATGAATAATATTACAATTTTTATATAGATATAACTATACGATAACGAATTTCGTCTGTTTTGCGATACAATTGGCAGAAGCAATAAAATATAATAATAATAATAATAATAATAATAATAATAATAATAATAATAATTTAGGTTATACACGTACCTCAATATCATGATTAAATACATTTGTTCGGACGGAACGATTATATAGAGGCTGAGGAGGACGATAATTATTTGCAAGTATAGTTTTTGGATGTTGTTCGTCCCCTTGCATCAACCGTCTCAGGAGAAATATCTGAAAAATACAAAGAAAAATAAAAGAAAAATCATTTATGAACATGGATAACTAACCTAAAGCATTGTAATGTTTATCAGAATTAATACGTTTTAGTACTTTTTAATTTATAATTACAATATATAATTATGTTAAATTTATCATAAATGCAAATTATTAATTTGATTTATATTTTTATGCCACTGTTAATTATATACGTAAGTTATTTTTTAAAAAGTGGGTGGAGTAGGTTTTAATAAAGTAACTTTCTTATATTTTTTTAAACTGGAACAAAACTGAAGTTCAATGAATGATAGTTCCTTTCTTGCAAATATTAGTATTGCATTAAATAGTTCATTCGACTATCACATGATTAGGTATACTTCTGATATAGAAAGAAAAAAAATCCTACATAACTTGAAAGATTTTGTGCTATTAGATTTTGTGCTAAAAATACTATAAGATTTTTATAGTATTTTTTTAGAGAATATGTTAACGGTTACGTTTATAGTAAACGTAAATTGTATATGTTTAACATGGAAAAATTTACAACCTATTAGAAACATACTATCTCAAATTTTTGAACCGCAAAACATCATTTGCAGGCATGGTCGATTATCTTTAGAACTGCTGGACTGATTTTAATGAAATTTGATAAATACATACATCGATATAATACAAAACAAATAACCATTCAATAATTGTAATACACACATATGATAGTGCGTAACACATGTTGAAGTCGGAAAGTATGAAACAGCGGTTGCATAATAAACAAAAAAATGGGTTAATAGGGGGATGACAGATATACAGGTCTCGCAGCGTCATTTCATACTTGAAATATTTCAGTTTATCATTTTCTGTGGCAATTGGTCCACTCGTACACCAACGCTATTTTCATTCCTTGGATGGTTCTCGGAGGGGGGTTGCAAGTTGCAATTGCCCTCCACAGAGCGTCCCAGCGTCCCAGAGGTGCTCTTTAGGGTTAAGGTCTGGAGATCTGGCTGGCCAATCCATCCGGCGAATATCCTCACTCTTTAGAAATTTGTCGACCAGAAGTGCTCTATGTGGCCTCGCGTTATGGTCCATTAAAATGAACTCAGGGCCAACTGCACCCCTGAAAAGCGAACATTGGACTCCAAGACCTCATTCCTATACCTCACACCAGTCACAATGGCTCTTTTAAAGTCATGAAGAGGTGCGCGGCCATCCAGCATGATGCCTGTCCAGACCATTAAACCTTATCTGCCACAATGGTCGATTTCGCTGACATTGGAGGGTAGGTATCGGGTCCCTAGTTCTCTCCATACGAACGTACCGCGAGAATCGCTGTTTAGGCTGAACAGGGACTCATCAGTGACGAGAACGGTCCCCCATTGATCCATACTCCGATATCTATGCTCTCTGAACCATGCTAAACGGATTCTCCAGTTCGTAGAAGTGAGTGGGGAGCCAGCAGCAGGTCTTCTTGTAAACAACCCTCTCTTATGAAGTCTTTTAGAAACAGTTACCTTTCATACACGGGTTCTTGTGGCTGCATACGACTCACGAGAGAGCTGAGAAGCTGCAGCACTCCTGTTACGCCTCGCTATAATGGACAAATGGTGATCTTCTCTGGCCGTCGTTGCTCTTGGATGACCTTGCCCAGGCTTTCTCTCGATGGATCCGGTATCCTAGAACTGTTTCCATGTTCTATGAGAGTTCAATTTAACGACACTGGGCGTTAAATTGAACTCTCTACAAATCTGGACTTGAGATTGGCCTGCTTCTAGCTTCCCCGCAATTCGCCACCTCATCCCATCATCTAAACGTTGGCTGTTATTCATTTCTATTGTTACAATTTGAAATGAACCGATTGCTGCAAAATAACACCAAGAAATTTGCCGAGGTTTTCTAGTGAACGTCTTAACTTACGACTCTTAAAGCTTGTTTCGCTACTGGCTCCGCCTACGCACACGTGTAGGCTTACGTATTTGACGTACAAGATTTACATTTTTGTCTAAAATCAGAGATTTTACATTCAGGTCAGGTCTTTTCATGAAATTCGATAAAATATGCAAAATTTCATTTCCCCAGCGTATACAGAGGGTGATTATAATTAAATTTCCACTTGAAAACGATCAGAAAAGGATAGCTACTGGACAAAATGTTATTAAAATTGGTAACTGTGTAAAGGTGGTCTGGGGATTAATTGTCGGTGAAAAAAAGTTCAAAAATTCAACGTCAAGAGCAAGGACTTATTTAAGGGGGGGAGGGGGAATTCTAGGGATATGAACTTCCTCCCCCCCCTAAATTTTGATTTCTGTTACTAAAATCATAATTATATAGTGTCCTTTTGAGAAAAATGCTGCCTTTTTTACCGTTTGGACCCCCTCCGAAATTTTTGAACCGCCTCTAAAATGTTCTTCATGGGGGGGGGAGGGTCGGACTCCTGTCCCCCCCCCGTAAATACGTCCTTGCCCCTGGTATTGAATTTTTGGGGTTTTTACCGCGGATAATGTTAGTCCCCTGACCACATTTACACAATTACCAAGTTTGATAACATTTGGTCCAGTACTTTTCCTTTTCTGATCGTCTTAAAGTGGAACTTATAATCACCCTTTATATATATATTTGTTATAATCACCCTCTATATATATATTTATATCAGTATCCCTATATATATATTTATATCTGTGTCAGTTATCCATTTTATAAAACAGTATAATGTTTTTAAAAAGTCACAGTTCTTGGTAGTTCTTGCTTAAAAAATGATATATTTAAAAAAATGATTTTAAAAAGTTTTTACTTACACTCCAGCACTTTTGAGCGAATAAAATAATGCATGTTTTACTGGGGACACTTCGTATTATTCATTAGGTTTAGTAACACATACATTGCATGTTTTTATTCATAATATTACATATACTTTTTCTAGAGAAATTTTTGAATCTCGTATGCTGATTAAAAAATTCAGCTCGACAGTAACTCATTTTGAAAAGTATGTAATTTAATGAACTGCTAGAATGAAAACATACCAAGATATCATTTTTAATTAAGGCATCAGCGATTTTTTAAAAATGACAAATTGATGCAAAAACTTACAGTAAGTAAAATGCATTCGATTAGAAGGCAGCTTTATAATGTTGCACGTAAACAATGCATACATGAAAATATCTTCTGTTTTTCTTTTATGTTGAGTAATAATTGTTTAATAAATAAACATAGGCTTTCAAAGTTGATACAGGATACATTATTGAGAGGATGAATGCACACATAAAGGTTGTCATGTGTAATATTTAAAAAAAAAGAACTGGGAATAAAACATAACCTTATGTACGTGGAACTTTCATTCTAAATTATCCTTCTAAATCATTTTACGAATCACGTTTCGACACAGGTGGTAACGGGGAAATAACTAAACGTCATTAAGTGCTAGAATGAAAAGTGCATATACGTGATACATTTCCCCTCACATAAATTATTTAATTCGTTGTCGAAAAGAATTTCGAATCAGTAATTTTTATCTTTGCATTATGGAAACGCGACTGCAGATACATTATTAAAATACCTTTCTTTATATATAGTATAATGTGTTAATCTTTATATTTTGAGACAGTTTTATGCTTGAATAAGTTTGAGGGTGTAATAGTTTATTAATGCAACTCGAAATTTGGAATACATTATTTATTGATGTTATTTAGTTATTATTAAGAGTTTCCTATTAGAATCCAATACTTGAAATCTAAGATAGTTGCATTAAAATAACGCTCACTAAAATTAAAAATAATAAATAAAGCTTATGATTGCTCATAAATGTGTGAACTCAATTTAAAAGATTGACCGACAGCAAAATATCACAGATTTAATTTATACCTTTCACAAAAAGAAACAAAATATCTTAAAGTTGCATATATACTTACCTCTGCTTTTGTTATATATATAGGTTTATTTAAAACAATCCATGTGACAGTTTCATGGCAGCCGGGCATTGTGGTTGAGCCTTCATATGTCATAAATTGACTAGTGTCAGGGAGTATTCCCTGAACTGATATGTGCGTTATATTTACTGACTGACCTGCAAATAATATCAATTAAAAAAAATAAGTGCAAGCATTTCGTCACAATTTCAACAAATGCACTCAAAAAAGGACTTTTATTACTTTAAATTTGTTATTGAATTGCTACGTAGCGGTCCAGTAAACTTCAAGGCGTCCAGGAAAAACATAAATTGAATGACAAGGCTAAATTTTCAAAATTCTTAAATATCTCGAATACTATTGCTTTTTCTGCAAATCAGGCTCCCCTTAACTCTATTATCTACCTTAAAATATAATTCCCACTTTTTAATTCTTTAATTTCAATCTTTTAATCGGCTTTTATAGTTTTAGATTTAGGTGTTTGATTGCTACGTAGTTGCTGTTTGCAAACCGGAAAAGCTTGTCCCAAACATACACCATGATCAAAGACAAAAAAATTTAAGAAAGCCTTTAAAAATGTATGTACATATATATAGTGTCTTACATTTCTTTCAGGGAATAACATTGTATACAATCAACAAACAACAAAAGTTTTTAAATTTCAGGTAGATACATTTTGCTCGACATAGCTTTGAAAATAAAATCGATTCCGTTACACAGAGCAATTTTTAAAATAGTAACTTCAAACTTACACTGTAAAACTCTGATTGAATGCCTGCTCGCCTTATCCCTATGATAACGGTATAGTGCTTTTGAATTTAGTGCAACACAGGGTGTTTTTGTCAATTAATAACATAAATTGAAAAATTCTAATACTATAGATTTCATATTTAAATTCAGCATGACAATCTCTACCTATTCTCAATTAACGTTTTGAGCATTTCATTTCATGGAAATGTCAGCTAACTTTTTATAAACATTATGCGAAGAATAAAACGATCCCAGAATGATAAAAATAACTTTCTTTTTGATAAAAATCTACTTTCAAATGTAGCGATGAACATAGCTTAAAGGTAATTCTAACGTGTTTTCTAATAAAAATATCTCTTCGGCGTTCAACAAACCAGTTCGGTTCAATTTACGTACATTGTGACAAACAATGCTAGTTAAATATTATTTGTTTTCAAGATGTAAAAGGCCCCGGGAAATGATTATTTAAAATTCTTTCGGTATGAAAGATTCGTTAAAGATTGTTTAAAATTTTGCGCTGGATCTACTTTTCTTTAAAAATTTCTACGCGTAATGTATTCAGTATTTCCATTCATTGTACATTTATTCGCAATGCATATATAATAGGAGGATAGAAAATAATGTCTTTTTTCTACATAAAATTTAATCAAATTTTCAAAAAGTTCTTACAAATAAGCATACCCAAACATAGGATTCATATTTGTTACATTTTTACTCGGAGAAAATGTTTTGTTCAATTGAAAAAAATTTTGTGATTTAACAAAAATTTGGCTGGCGCTGATTAAACTGAATGACTTTGTTCGTTTTAAATTTTCGGTTCGTTGGTTATAACAAATTACGTTGGCTTTAGCAAATTTTTGGTTTTAACTTCCCAAAACGTTTGCTCTACTAGTTCTAGCAAAGTTCTAACACAAATTGTTTTGTAATTAAAAATAAATAAACAAATAAATAAATTCAGAAATACCAGAACTTCTAAAACTTACTGGAAGCGAGCCCATAATTCTGGTAGGCGGAACAACTTTTCCTAGAAACTAGAAATTTAGTAATCTGTAGCGAAGAAACATTTTAATTTTTCCTGAACACGGCAACCCATATAGTTCACTGTAAGCTTTCTAGAAAGCTATCAGAATGGGCTATTTTTTGTAAATTTTACTGATTCTATCATGAAAGGTATTTAAGGAATTACTGGTTAAAAATATTGGCAAACATTTCATCTTGAACTGTTTCACTGTTTCATTGCTTTTAACTTACCATCAATTCTAGATGTTGTATTACAATTGGTGTCTTATATATAGGTTTAGAATATAGGTTTTTTCTGCTCTTTTTAAATATGGGGTCACCTTTTGTCTAGCGTGTCTAGCGTGTATACATATAATATATTGTATGTATATAGAGTATGTAAGCCAAATTCAACCTTTTAGTTTTGTAAATAACTAATTTTTTTTAACTTGAAAGTCGAAAGCAATATGAGAAAATATAATTATATATTACATGATGTACGATTTATAGATATCCATATACTATTACATATGAATCCGACACATAGAAACTTTGGCTTGTACTCGAATTCTTTTTTGATAGGGTCTAAATTTTGTATAATCAGAAAAATTGAAATTATGAGATAAAATGTTTTGTTAGATTAATATGTCTGAAGCTCGTACAGTGTAAAAACATAAATATTGTTTTAGAAAATCATAAATTTAGTGAAGATGCATGTATAATGTACAAAGTATTCGAACGTAAGTCATATCTCTTTTGTCAGTTCCATGTTTAAGACAGTGTTCGTAAAAATCATCGTATAATAATATTTCATATTTAGTCCAATAGCTAGATCCAAAAAAAAGTCTCTGAATTGGGCAAGCCTAGTTTTTTATAGCTCATTACATTTGTTGTGTACACAAACATACTGCGGTCAGTCAAGTGAAACTGAGAACTGGTGTCTCTGGTGCACTGTCAAAGCTGTCGTTTTTAAAGAGGTAATAAAATGAGTTGAACAAAGCTGAAATCATTTTACAAATTGGGATTGCATATAAATCAAAGTTACGACAGTCAGTAAGCTGAATGAGGAGACAGAGCTGGTCAGTCGGCCCCACTCTATTTACAAAAATTAAATACTGCGCAATTCGTTTAGCAAAGTACAAATCATTTTTGAGGGTAATAATTGTTATATAAATCATAAAAAAATGATCAGTCAACGCTTTTATTGGACAATGCCCGTCAGTCAGCAATGAAAGAAATAAAAAGTTCACGCCCGCGTTCGGCATTTCAGGCGGCGTAATGTAAAACAGTTGCAAATTAATCCAGAGCCAGACCCAAAAAAGTTTCCGAATTTATCAAGTCTAGATTTTTTATAGCTTAGTAACAGTGGTTGTGTGCACAAGCGTACTGCGATCAGTCAAGTGAAACTGAGAACAGGTGTCTCTGGTGCGCTATCGAACTGTCGTTTTTACCGATGTAATGAAAAGAATTTAGCAAGGCTGAAAACCTTTATGCAAAGTGTATGCTGCACATAAATGAAAGTTATGACAGTCAATCCACTGGATGTGATGTTTTTACTTACACTGGTGCTGAATGCCCCAATGTACGTGCAAAAAATAAATACAGTGCACTTCGTTTATTCCACTTCAAAAATTGTCTGAGGGTATTAAATGTGATATCGGTTATCGGTTTCGTGGGACAACGTCCATCAGCCAGCAAAAAAAGTAAAACTTACTGTTAAAAAGAAATAAAGAAATAAATTTAATTCAACGAAACACTTTTTAGCTTGTAATATTACAACAAATTACTCATTATTAAAGAGTATTTAAAGAGTATCTCTCCCTATAGGTACAATGACCCCAAACTATTATGTACATAATTTCACTCCCTTACCCACGAGTATACTTGCGCTGTTTCCTACTCTCATACGCATTAACTTTACTTTCCGCCGCCTGAAACGCCGAGAGCGGGTGCGAACTCTTTTACTTACTCCTGTGCGCTTACTTTTTTGCTGACTGACGCGCGTGGTCCCGCAAAATTGTTGATTGATCATTTTTTTATGATTGATATAACGATTAATACCCTAAAAAAAATTGAACTTTGCTAAACGAATTGCACAGTATTTAATTTTGTACATACAATGAGGTCGACTGACCAACTCTGCCCCCTCATTCTTCTGCCTGACTGTCATAACTTTCATTCATTTGCAATTCCAATTTCTAAACCGATTTTCAGCCTTGCTCACTTCATTTTATTACCTCGTCAAAAACGACAGCTTTGATAGTGCACCAGAGACACCTATTCTCGATTTCACTTGACTAACCGCAGTATGCTTGTGTACTCAACAGATGTAATAAGCTATCAGAAAAACTGGGCTTGCTCAATTCAGAGATTTTTGGGAGGAATGGCTCTTCGACCATTCCTTTCAAAATGATCTTTAAAAAAATAATTAGCTATTTAAAGACTAAAATGGGAAAAACAGCTATTGCTCGCGTACTTTGAGTATTTGTAAAGTATTCTATTTTCATGTTTTTTAAAAAGGACAAGAACAAACTTTTCAACTTAGCCGTACTCAATAGCACATAAACAACACATTTGAGTACCATGGTAACTTTCCCTACGAAGCATAGAAAAAATAAGGTTATACCAAGATAAAAGCTCAAAAGTTCTATAATATTTCAAATTGATTCATTCTAATTTGCAGAATTGGAGGAAATGTTTCGAAAATACTATTTTTACTCATGATACATAGTTATTCCGTATGAGATCCGAATTTTCGTTTAATTTAAATAAACTAAGAAATAATGCAAACTCCAATATATGTATAGAAGACCAGCCAAAGTGTGATTGTGGCTGGCATTGACACCAATCAGCTATAACTGCATTATCATAGCGTTTGAAATTGTCTTGACTAAACATCTCATTATCACCAAGTCGTTAGTCAGTACACCATCTTGACGGCACAGTGTTAATCAACTTAAGAAATAAGACTCGAATTGTAATAAAATCTTTGAATAGCGTTTGTCATTTTACAAAACATATATATATATATATATATATATATATATATATATACATATATAAACAGGGTTATTTTTTTTTACCTGATACTATTCATAGCCACTTGCTGTTCGACCTAGCAAACAAAATGACACCAAACTCGGTGTAGAGACTAATGATGACATCGGAAGTAAGATTCCCTGATGAAAAAAAAAAGTTCCAAAAAAAAAAAAAAAAAGAAAAACGCCCATAGAGATTCATGGCGCTGTGCAACGTAAAAGTGTTACACAATATAATAATAGTAACACTTTTAAAATTTCACTGAAATGCTAAGATTCATTCATTACATTCACTTCCGCACCTCGGAATTCCACCCTTTTCAATATGAACGCCGTTCTCAGTGAATTTTCTGTTTGTGCAAGGCACGCTAGGGCTAGTTTACAAAGGGAGGAATCCCTTGGACGTGTTCGGGGGGTTCTAAAATGTATCCACAGCACTACCGCACTTAAAGAATGCACAGTGTAATCACTGAAAACGGCGCTTGCATTGAATGTGGGGAATTTCCTCGACAGGGAAGTCAATGTAGTGTATGAAGCTTAACATTTCACTGCAGTTTTTCACAGTAATTGAACTTTTCACATTGTACAGCAACATGAGCCTCCCCCCCCCGTAAACATATTGGTCCTAACTTGAAGTTAATAGTCTGACTCTTCCAGGGGCAATATCAACTTCCATACGTCATCTTCTGTTCTTGTTGCTACTAACAACGGTCAACACCATTTTTGGGTCTGACTTCTACATGTTAAATTTTAGTTTCTCCTACGCCCAAACTAAGGAAAATATTTTTTTTTTTCAAATGAAAGTTTGCCTTTGTAGAAATTAAAGCAATTTTTCAATTTTTTGGCAAAAACCACTGATTTATATATATATATATATATATATATATATATTTTATAATTCCACTCTAAATAATGATCAGAAAAGTTTTTGCTGGATATAAGAGCCTTTTTATTCAAGATTTGTGATAATCAATGACATATAAATGTAAAATAATAAGAAACTAATGTCTAAAAGTGAATAGTTTTCGTATTTCTTTTATGCTCGTATGAGCAAATAATAATACAAACAAACAATAATATTACGAATAATACTCCAAATAATACTACAAGCAATACTACAGAGTAACAAATAATAATACAGTTTATTTTCGGGTTAATCAAAGTGCTGCCATCTTTCGTTTATGAAATATATTAAAATATACTTAACGACGTAAATCAGAGAAAAGCAAACTTTAAGAACTAAATCTGAAAATTTAAGTGTTTTTCAATGTCCAGAATCAGAATTTAAGCATGAGAACAGAAACAACAAAAAAAGTTTTTTGTTGACCGGTGTAATGCCCTCAGGCAACCAGGGAACGCGGCCAGAACTTTCATATAGGACGACGATAGGCAAAAGAAAGCGGCTTCCATTTCTTTCTTTCAATTTGGAGGGGACGAGATGAAGACCGACTTAGTCTCGGGGTCTCCTAATTTTCAGCCAATTCCAAAGAGATACCTATCACTTGGATCTGAACCCCCAGAGTTATCTTTAGAATATGGAGGGCATTGGAGCCACGAAGGGTTTTTAAGCGCACCAGCTTCGTTTAGCTTCCACGATCTGACAGCAGTCCAGGCGAGAAACGCTGTAACCATTCCAAACACTGACAAAGGTCAGGGCTGCTTTACTTTCGGTGTTCTTATGGGAACTTATCTTAAACGACTAGGAAACTGTGGGACGTATTTTGTTACGTAGTGTATTAAGTATGAGTTTTTTTAACTGTTAAAAATGTATTTTAATTACAATTTATATTTATACTTACAAAAGGAATAATTATATATTGGGGGGGGGAGGAACCTTCTTAGGTACGTACGTTAAAATTTCATTGCATTAATGTTTTATTTTCTTCCTCGATTAAATTATAAAAATATGTCTAATAAATTGCTTTTATCTTTCAACTATTTGTAAACTTCGTTATAAATATTAAGTATTTTTATATTTTAAATATTGGATTGGCAACGAACTAATTGCAATTTCTTACATGAAATTCAGACAGTTAAACTTTTAACAAATTTTTAATACAGGCAATCTGTGCTGAAACATCAGATTCATATTTGGTACATTTTAATGTAAGAATTTTACTAGTAATATTTTTTTTTAGTCCCCCCGCCCCTTTTTTCGAGTATATTTTCCTTGCAGGACAACTTTCAAAATGTCCTGAAATTGATTTTTAGGTATTCGTGAATTCTGTATTTTACAGTAAGAATTTCACACATATCTCTATTTTTCTTTGAGGTCACGCGGGAGAAAAAGAACTTTTTGGCCCGCTGCTTCCTTAAAGTTACGAATTTTGTAACTGCTCTCTGACTTAGCACCTATGTTAAAGAACTCACGTATGTACAAATTTTGTTTTATTAGCTTCAGTTGTTTTGGACAGGCGAAATATTGACATACAGAAGAACGAAATTACTTTGTTGTCTAATCAATATTTGCAAAACTACAAATATTCAAAAAGTAACATGATTTTTACCTTTGTGAATGATTTTGTCAAGCTGTGATGTGAGCAATCGTAAATCGGGACTAGAGAAATTTGATATCTAGAATAATAAAAAGAGAGTATTTAAAATAAATATAAATAATAGGATATATGTATATATTTTTAAACATATTAAAAATAAATCTTATAAACTAGACATTTAAAAGTTTTAAAATTATGATGGTAAGACAGATAATAGATGGACCAATTCAAAAAATCATATACAGATAAAATAATGACATTTCGGATTTGTTTAATAATATGTCCGAAATGTGAAATTCAATGAATATTAAATAGATATTACAGTTCAGCAATAATGAGAGTATTACTAGAAAAAATATTATCATTGCCGAAAACGTTTCTGTTCAAAAAATTTAGTTACGAACAAAAAGCTTTCTTGATCTAAAAACCAATGCTTTAGGTGAAAAAAAATCTATGCAGATTCATATAAATTAATCTAGGAAAACTTTTGTAAAAAAACTGTTCTTATTAATTAATATTTTTTAATTAAATTGCTAAATTAAACCCTTTTCTTGAAGAAAATGAAAATATTAATTTTTCATAAATATTCTTTTTATTCAAAATATTCCTCATTTTATTTTTTAAAATTTTCCACGTTATATTTTTATTTGTATACATAGTCAAACTTACTTATTAAAGAAATAAATATTCATCAATAAAAAATAAACTTTTTATTAAACTGTAGTATATAAGTATTTTCATAAAAAAATATATCAACTCAGAAATTTTCAATTTAATATTTAAAATATAAAATACAACTTTTTTTAATTAAAATATTTTAAAAGAAGCTAATTTAGAGTAGGTATTTTGAATTCATAAGTGGACTGCAAAAATGCTTTATAAAAAGTTTTAATGAATGTTTTAAAACAGAAAAACGTCACATTTGTTTATATTAAAGCATTCGAAATTTAATCAGTCAAAATCTAATTTAGAGCAGAATCATTACATTTTAATAATAAAATTGCCCGTCAACAAAGCAAATTTATATACAAATGAATTGTTGGAAAATATTTTTTATTGTATGTCGTTTGTTTACGTAATTCTAATTCTTATTGTTCATTGACCTTTGTATATAGGTGTAGTGGAATAAACTATTGGAACATAAAAATTTAAGTATTTTCAAATGAATTACTTAGGTGTATCCACTATTTGAAATTATAATTGTTAATTTTATGTTAGCGGATTAATTTTTTAAAAGATCATTCACAAATAAATATTAGAATATTTTATTATATACTGAGTAATAGGGGTAGCAAAAAAAACCTTTTTACGAAATTCGCCTACCCTAGTGCGATTTTTTTGCCAAATTGATCAATAAAAAGTGGGCGAATTTCAACTCGATTAGTTATGGTCTTAGGTTGCAGCAATGGACCCAACTTTTGAAAAAAGAAAGGTGAAAAATTTCTAAAAAATATTTTTTTTTTAAATTTGTGTCCCTAGTACTGAGCTTCACCTTAAATGATTAAATAATAGATATGTAAATTTTCCGCTAGATCGATTAATATGTTCAGTTCCCGCAATGAGCCTAAAATTAAAAAAAAAAAAAGCTAATAGTAAAGTATATTTCTCCGACACATTTTAGAGACATTTCATTCCTTTAGTATTAATAATTTGTGTGTAAACCAAGCCTAGATAACGTAACTAACGTAATAAATATGTTTGCAATAGCCATTAACAAATGGTGCTGTTGCAAGCCTCCGCATTCTCCCGATCTGACTCCTAATGACTACTTTCTGAAGAGCGCACTTAAAGACTATGTCCACCGAAACCATCCACAAGAATGACTATACTTATACATAATGATCGTCGCTCGGTTTTGCCTTGCAGCTCTCTCTGTTATTCTTGACATACGTTGGGAGGGAGGTGAGGGGTTCCAGTCCCACTTGTCGAATACCTTTCAACATAAGATCCATGCATTTATAACCTTCAATGTAAAAAATTCGCCTTTTGACATTAAGATTACATCTATATAACCCCCCCCCCCCTCACACACTGCTTGAAGAGATTGTCTCCGTATTTAAAGACACTGTCTACCTGAACTCTCCCAATATGTTAGAGAATTTGAATTGTCGAATAGCGCGGTATATGAAACCATTCCCATTTAGACACTACAGAATGTGATGACTGAATGTGATGTATGCCAAACGATGAACATTTTGAAAAACTTTCTACACACTAGGGTGCATCGAGAAAACAGGGCACCTCCAGTAGGTTAAAACCTTGGTTTTAAAATTAAAAATGTCAAAAACAGAGTTCAAGAGAAGAACGCAGCAAACGGCATGTTTATTAAGTAGGCTTTAAAATTTTGATACAGAATTTTTGCAAAAGTAGTTACAACAGTTGCTAACAGCGGCACTGCTTCCTCCTAAAGTTCGTATTACCATGTATCAGTATATTCGTTTTCTTCAAGCAGCCACACACAAGTTTTTAAAATGTTCATTATCTGGAATACAGAGATGTCAGAAGCAAAAGGAAAATGAAATTAGTCATCCCATCCTGCAGCGTTTAAGTGGGAACGGTTTAATTTGCCGCATTTATCGACAATTCATGCTCTCTAGTGTAATGGGAAAGTTCAGGTAGACAGTGTCTTTCAATATGGAGACAAATGCATACATACTTTTCTTAAAGGGTGGGGGTTCATAGAGGTAATCTCAATCTTAAAAAGCGAAATTTTTACGTTAAAAGTTAGAAATACATGGATCTTATGTTGAAAAATATTCGACAAGGGGACTGTAACTCCCAGCAACTCCCCTACCCTCACGTACGCGAAGAGTAACAAGTGGAGCTGCACGACAAAATCAATCAAGTATCCTTATGTATAAGTATAGTCATACTTTTGGATGGTTTCGGAAAACACAGTCTTTAAGTGTGACCCCTCAGAAACTAGTCATGAGGAGTCAGATCGGGAGAATACGGAGATTTGCGATTGCAGCGCCATTCGTTAATGGCACTCTTTTGCAAACACATTTCTTGCGTTATTTACGTTATTGAAACTTAAATACTTGATCTACACACTTAATATAATTACTAACTGAATGAAATATATCTGAGATGTGTGGAGAAATTTACTTTTTTTTCACTTTTTTCAAATTTTCGGCTCATTGCGGCAACTGAGCATATTACTCGATCGAGCTGAAAATTTTAACAATTTTTATTTAGTCAATTAAAGTAAACTTTAGCGCTAGGGACAAGAAATTTTGAGAATATACTTTTTAGAAATTTTTCAAAAAATTGTTATTTATATTGTTTTTTTTCTTTTTCATTTTCTTTTCTAAATTTAGGTCCAATGCGGCAAGTGAAGACCCAAAACAATCGAGCTGAAATTCGACACGCTTTTCATTCAGTCAATTTGGCCAAAAATATCGTTAAGGGTAAGCGAATATCGAAAAAAAGGGGTTTTCGATACACCCTTCTGCATAATCTATTTTTTATGAATAACAACACTTTCTAATTTAACCGATACAGAAAATTCTGACGTACACTCGTAAACCTTTTCGAGAGGGTGTGAAATTGATAATAAATTAAAATTAGTATTACAGAGAATTTTAGTTACACGAATTTTAATTGAATAAATTAAAGATTACGTAATAACTTTGCAGACAACAAATATTTAATGTCCCATAAGAGTCTTATCTCTGAAACAACGTATGGAAAATATCTATGTTGATGGCGATTGATATATTGAAATAAGTTTTTTTGGGGTGGGGGAGAAAATGATATATTTCTTATGGTTTGCAATTATATTTGACTTGGAGTAGTAGTGTATTTCAAACCAGAAGCAAAAGGAAATTCGGAATTCCAGGTACTTTTTCCAGAGATAACCTGCTGAAATATCTACCAAGATGTGCTAGATCAGTGGTGCGCAAACCGTGGGTCGAGACCCCAGAGGGGTCGCGAGAAAATTTTTGGGGGTCGCCATATTCAAAGAAATTCTAATTTATGAAAAATCTACAATTATTCATTTCAAAGAACGGAAAAATACAAGAGAAGAAACTGACAATTATTATTTTACGAGCGCGATATTCGCGATCGCTATCACGGGGCTTCAAAACCCCGTTATCATGCATCGTGATCTGCGGTATCGGCTGTTTACTTACACCTATAACTAATATAAGCTTTGAAAAATTTCTAGAAAATGAATTAGGTTGGATCCATTTTCGTTTGATATTATTAATTCCAATATCCCTTTAAATGTAAAAGAACAGTTAATTGATCTTTCAAGCGACGAAACACTGCGCATTCAGTTTAACTCTCCAAAACTTGACAGGGCCACCAAATCCTTTGGAAATAGTACAGACTGAGATGTATTTGAATCTTCGGGTTACTTTGTACAAAAAAGAAAGCTCTGTGCATGTGTTAAAATACTTGATACAATTCACATGAAGGTACCCGGTTCCTGAGTGGCTCATGTCTACACTGATGGCTCCTTTTTTGACGATGGTATGACTGCAGGATCAGGAGATTTTTCGAGTCCGTTCTCCTTTTATGCCTCTGCGGAGAAATACAGAACAGCTTTTGACGGAGAGGTGGAAGCCATCAGGATTGCTCTAAAGCAGCTATTGGCTCTCGAAGATAAATTTATTGGAGTAGTTTTGTTCTCTGATTAATAAGCAGCCATCCAGGCTATTGGCTCAACTAGTCCTCCTTCATCGTACGAAACCATTCAATGTTGGAAATATGTGCGAAAGTTGGTTTGAAAGAAGAAGCATGTGGCGGTTCAGTTCCTGGTCATTGTGGAGGAAACGGGAACGAACAGGGTGATTTCCTTGCAAGAAGGGGCTCGAGATTGCTTCAGTCAAAATGCTCTACAATTTCTTATCACTCCATCAAGCTGTATATTAAACAAATTATGTCTAAAAATTTTAAAATACAGCTTCTTGACCGTCTGCAGTCAAAACAGTGGAAAATGGATGATCTCCTGGCCATTCTCAACGCCCCGCGTCGTGAAGCTGTCGCGCAGTTCCGTCTTTTGAGTGGTCGCGACTGCCTTGGAGAGCATTTCCATCGTTTTGGGATTTTGGACCATCCAAGCTGCCCTCTTTGTGGTACTGACGAGCCATTGAATCGAGAGCACCTTCATCGTTGCATGTCACTTCATGGCGACTCCGTGACAGCGGTGTATTGGAAAGGGAGAGAGCATTTATGGCAATGACTTCGGAAACTTGCCAAAAATTTTGGTTATCGATTGGAAACGAATATGCTGATTTAAAAAGAAAGACAATCAATATTTTGATTCAGTATGCATCGACCTACTCATGTGAATCCGGCTTTTCAAGTTTCCATTGGAACAAAATATCGATCTTGATTGGATCCAGAGAATGACTTACGGCTTGCGATTTCCAATACAGATCCAAACACAGAAGCAATCATGAGTTCTTTGCAAGCACATACTTTACTTTGACTTTTTATGATGTAAAGTTTTTTTAAATTCTTCTTCATTAAAAAATATTTATACCCATATGCATAAATAAAGCATTGTTTCATGAAATTATGTGTTGATTCATTAACTGATTTTTATGATGTTAAAACTTTTATGATGGTTTATAAGTTTTATGCGCTATTTTAAAAAGGCGTTATTTCAATCTATAACGTCACGACACTCTTAAAAACACAGTGTAAGAGCAAATCCCAGAAAAAATTTCAATGTAATTTCGTTGTCAATTAAAAATAAATGTCTACTGTCTATCCAGGGGTCGCGACAAAGTTTTACACAAAATAGGGGGTCGCAAATGAAAATAGTTTGCGCACCACTGTGCTAGAGCATACAGAAGTCTCAGGTACCGTCATCAATTACGCACTCATTTGCATCGCCAGAATTGGGCTTTACGTTCATCTTCTATTAATTTGACAGCTGCCCAAAAAAGGTTAGGGAAGTATTTCTTCATCCACCCTACAGTACTGACATCAATCAGTCCAGTAGACTTTGACTTAAAACCCACTATTACCTGAGCCTAAAGACAACCGAGCAGAAATGACGCATTTGACAGAAACGGAAATCTTCCAAGCCGTTGGCATTCAAAGGAAAATTGATTTTAAGGTAAAGACAGCCAAATAAGCATGCAAATATTTTTAAAAAGTTATAGTAGAAGAAGAACGTGTGTATTATTTTTCAAATGGTTCTGGAATTATGCCATTCAAAGTGCTATTAAAAGAGTTCTTAAACAATTGTCCATAGCGTCAAATAAATAAATAAATAAATAAATAAATAAAATAAAGTAAAAAAAAATAACAGCTGTGTTACCCCATTTACAAATGTCCACATTTAAATCTTGTAATTTTCTGTGATTTCCTTCATCCTAGTTTTTATTTTTATTTATTTATTTATTTTTGAAGTGGGGTGGGGATATTATATGCCGATAACACAATAAAATTCCTCTCTAAAAAAAGCTTCGTTTTAGATAGTAATGTTAAATCTTCATGAATAAAAAAAAATAAAGCTTACATGCTTAATATTGTACAACACAGTTTCAGCTGCTTGAATTCCGGTAAACCGGTTACCATTATAATGGTAAAAGCGCGACAGTATGACTTTTAAGTAATTCTATGCGGATCTCCTAAAATCCCATTAGCCTTTACACCTGTGATAGTCCTGAGTCAAGCATAGGCAGTTGAAGCTTCTAACGAGGTAGGTTACAGCATATAGAATATTCAATAAATTATAGAGATTTTGCTTGCACAAATTCTTCTATAAAAATTGCATAGCATTTTTATAAATTTGGGCGTACAGCGTGTTATTTGTATGCTTATAATACATATTTGCGCGGCTCCTATTATGCCTTTTAGCCAATTTTTCGAGTATTTACTTTAACATTAATGTGACAAGTTATCAGAAAACTTCCCTTTAAATTTTTCTTTCTTTTAAGTAGTATTGTTTTAACTGTGCTAACATGATTTAGATAAAGATATTAGAGTTAAATTAAACTTAACAGATTAATAGAATCATAATAATTTAATATTTTTTTGCTACTACTACACATACAAAATTTTAAATTAAACTCTGATCTTTTAAATGCAAAAAGTTCTAACGACTCATACATTTGACGAAATTTGCAGTTTTTATGTTTTAAAATGAATTACTTAAATAATTTCACTGAAAACTCATTAATCTTAAATGTTGCATAAAATAAATTAAGATTGTTTAATTTTCGTTAAGGGACCGAAAAGGCACATTCGAATTTATGCATGACGTTCTTTCAAACCTTTTATCAGTGTGTAAAACAGTAACATAATAACGTTAAATAATTAATCCTCTTTAATTAACATGTTTAGCGATGTGTATTTTAAATACTCATGCTGTTTCTTTTGATATGTTTTTCCGGTCTTTAGGTCAACTGTATACGCAAATTTCCTTTATTTTAATTAACAGAACTACGAAAAGTGTAAATAAAAGTTCCTTTCGACGATAGTAAATTAAAAAACGTAAAAATCAGCACAAAAAGTAAATTATTTAAGCTTTATAATTTTTAAACGAAAATTAAAACAACAATTTTTTAAAACGGGCATTACACTTTTTTATGGAGAAGGAAAAATTAACAATAAATGAAGTAATCAAATTTATTGTTATATCTTTCACATTTATTTAGCTTAGATATTGTTCAGTTTTAAATTTTTATGCAGTACGTTTACAAATGAGTAACCCTATGTCTAGTAGCCAGAAAAATGCTTCTTCACAAACATATAGTTTTACGATTTATCCACTTATGGAGGGCAGAAAACACTAAAATGACATTTTTTAAACTTCCAATTCCCAACATAACTGTATAAAAATTACTTAGAAAACGCATGCTTAATTTACAATAAAGAACACTTTAAAATACTAGGGAATGTATCAATAAAAATAAAAAATCAGTTACACTAAAAAAAAAAAAAAATTCTCTATGATTTATAGAACAAAATTTAACAGACTTTGTAGTAACAAAGCTTTGCGGAAACATATTTTTTTGGAAAGGAACAAAGATGTTTTTGGTAGTTCTCTTTCAAAAACCATTCAAATATATATCTATATATGTATATTTAAACAAGCAATTTATGATGGACCGAAAACATTAAAATGGCGTTCTCTCATAGTGAATATTTATCTTTAGCCGAAGTAAAGAATTTGTATAGCGATATTTCCTCGCTTTTAATAAATTCTACTTCAAAATGTGCATCCAAAACTCGCATTCATATGTGTCATTTAAAAGTAAATTATTTCCAAACAGGGATTTTAAATTGAACTTTAAGCATGCGTATTTTTCTTATAAGATGTTTGGTGCATATGGTAGAAATATGCTCAAACTTTTTTTTTCTTATTATTTATTTTCAAACGTCTATTTTATTAGTAAAATCGTTTCTTATACAGCTTTGTACGGGTTTCCATGATTAATTATGTTAGGCTGGTACTTTTTTATGCATTAAATTTTATTTTTCAAATAGAAAATACAGTTCTTCTCAGAAAAATGTGTAATTTAAAATAGGATAGACCTAGTTTCGAAAAGATTTTGCGAAATGTATTAAATCTTTCAAAGATATATGACACAGAGTGAAAATTTTTATGAGAAAAAGAAAATTGCATTCTATTTCTTACATTAGTTTACACAAAAGTAATATAACGTGAAGTTCCAAAGCTACTAATGTAGTAACTAACATGCTTTATATTTTTATATGTTGGAACGTTCAATTATTTTCTATGAACATATAATATAACTATTTAACTCATTACTAATTTTCAAAAATGGTTTAATTATTTTTATCATTATAGTCTTTATTGTGTAAAATACTTTTGACAAATTATCGTTGAGGTAAAGAATATGTATGTACCTTGTACGAAAAAAAATCTAAGATTTGTATTTTACTTTTAAAACCAGATTTATTTGTCTCGTATTGAATAGTCTAAATATCCGTTAAGAAATATTTACCGTTCATTTGTCGAAATATAGAAAAATAATACCGTGATCTCTCACTTATATGAGCTCTCTTTAATGAGCATTTATTTAGCGGTTTCGGTCGATGACATAGGAAAGCACTGAAAACTCTTATTCATTTATGCTCCGCAATAAAAGAGACACTATCAATTCCACTCTTCACACAGAAAAATACTCTTTAGAAATTCGTGATTATAAAAATAATCTTCGTTTGTAAATTATTTTTTGAGAAAGTAGCAGCAGGAGTTAAACATACCTCAGATACTTAAGCATTTCCAGTTTCCCGGTGTTCATAAAAAATGGAGTAATTCATTAAAAAATAAGTTCATTGTAGTTTAAAATTCAGTTTATTTACATTTTTCAGTGTACATACCGTAATAAAGCTCAATTTTGCAGCTTTTTCAAATTCATTTCTTTCACTTTTCGTGCATTTTTCTCACTGCCTTGATGAACTTGGGCCTTTCATCATACAACACCGCATACATATCTTTAAAGAAAGGTGATCGGGGACTATACGGGATTTTGAATAGAAATCTGTATTGCTAGAGTGAAAACAGCAATTTCTTTCGTAATTTCTGTGCGGCCCCTGAAATGCGATTATTTGACGTGATTTTTTCCCTGCGAATGACATTGAAAAAGAGTTAAAGTCAGCGTTTTATTTATCTTCATATCGCTGACACATTTTAAGGTTTAGTTCCCAAATTTTGTACGTCACCTCATCAGTGTATGGAGCGCGTTTTACTGACTGGGGATAGTTTTGTACGGGGATCATATACAAATTTTAAAAAATGTAACTTATTTTAAAAAAGAGGAACTTTTTCTTAACGGAGTCTAATTTCTCACCTCATTTTGAACATTTTTTTTTCAATTTACACTGGCCACTTACCTCTAACACATAAAAAATTAAAGCCCATTACCACCTTTTTGGTACACCCTGTGTATCACTTCTGGCCCTCCAGATTGTATGGCGGTTAACGCATCGCTCCCAAAAAGATCGTGGGACAGCCTTCGACTCCCGGATTGAGCTTTTTCGTAAAGCTGTCCGTCCCATCATAGCGGGAAACGTTTTCTTACTTATTAGGTGCCCCCGATATAAAGCGGTACAGTAGTGACCAAATGTCTACATAGGCAAATGTCCGAAGTTCGAAACTAAAGGATATATATATATATATATATATATTATTTTCAAATTAAATATGTATTATTTTTCAAATTAAATATTGGTTTTGTTTCTTTTAACTATTTTGTTAGATTCTCAACCGCCAAGGACAGAGAAAGAAGGCGTCGCCCAAACAAGGCCTGTACTTCATCCAGCACACGAAACTGCTCTTCTGAATGCGAGGAAAGCCTTCGGCTTCCCTAAACGTGATACCTTCAATCTACCAGAAGACGCAGGGAGGAAAGAGAAGGTTGAATAAAAAAAAAAAAAATTTGTCTTAGAAATTTCCGGTGCGACGTTACTTTGGTTTTGATATTTCTATATTATTAGGTTGTAAAGAAAGTTTCCTGCCACAGCAAATTTCGTCAGTGCAAACAGTTCGCGTTGGCGTGTTAGCTCATATTTTGTCATTTGAAGTAGGGGCAACCCTAAGGTACTCGGCGCCCCCCCCTGAAAACCTAAAAAAGTGCCCTTTTATAATCTAGATAAAGTTTTCTCAATTTTTATGCTCGAAATGGCGCCCTTTGGAAGATGGCGACCCGATGCGGTGCTTACCGTGTCGGACCGCCCCTAATCGAGAACTAGCTAAGGAATTAGACGTTAGTGCCATGCCTATTAGTCGTACTATGCATCGCATAAACTTGACCATCAAGTTTAGTCGCTGGCTGAATGTGTCGATTGAAGTAGATTTGGCGGAAAACTTTCGTTACAACCTGATATATTCTATATTTTACTGATAACAATGAAGAAATCATCCTTTTAATTGAGTTATTATTCTGGATTCCAGATCAAACACCACCGCTCATTTAATTAAGACGAAGTTGTTTTTCTAGGACACTTTTAAGGGTTAAACGGTATAAATTATCATTTGTAACCATGCTATGTGTATTGTGTAACGTCTAAGTAAATTTATTTAACCCTTTGAGGACGGGCGGTTGATTTTTCAACCAAGCCTTAGAACACCTTAAAGGACGAGCATGGTTCATATTTCGACCAACTAATGCTTTCCCCCTCTGTGATTGTTCACCTGTACTGGACCGGCGGGGAGAGATGTCAACATCCATCCATCAATTCAGTTGCACCCCAGTTCCTGAAAAGGAGAATTTACACGCAAACGGAATCCCCTTGTTCAAGAAGTTCGTTTTACTTCGGGGGTGGGAAAGGGTAATCCATCAATGATTGTTGCACAGAGAGCAGCTTCAGCTAAGAGTCGCTGAAATGGGGGAAAGCATATTTAAGATGCTCCCGTCCTTCTGAAACAGTACGGATAAAATTTTCCCGCCGGGAAGAGGTTAAACATATCTCTGTGTCTATAACTGAAAAAAGGCTGAAATTTTGTTCATCACTCAATTAATGTATGGCGGCACATTTTACTAAAAGGAAATATTTTATAGGGGTTAAAATTTTCTTTTTATGAAGTTTTAATCTCATAAAAAGTTTATTAGGTTTGCGACGCCGTGTATATCACTTCTGCCCTTTCAGATTGTATGGTGGTTAATGCATCTCTCCCAAAATATCGAGGGACGGGTTCGACTCCCGGATTGAGCTTGTTCGTAAAGCTGTCCGTCCCTTCACACTGTTTTCTGGCTTAATGAGTGCTCCTCGGTATAAAGTGCTAAAAACTTCTCTTTAGTAGGGACCAAATGTCTACATAGCCAAATGTCCGAAATTGGAAAAGAAAAGTATATGTATATCAAAGTATCAATATATATGTATATTATCTTATATCAAAGTATCAATATATGTATATTCTTTTAATTATCCCTATTATTAATCTTTTAATTCTGTAAAAAATTGTGTGGCGAACTTGTTTCGAATAATAAATCCTTAGATAAATCGATAAACGTATTAACAGAGTAGTGTCTGCTCTTACAATCGCACCAGTTTTCATATTTTTAAAAGATGATTTATTTTATACGAGCCGCCTCCGGCGACCAGTTGGTTCGACATCTTAATAAATTCTGTTCGGAGAGTATCATGTTCCTCACCGGCTTCCTTGCCACTGAGATCTCTCGGATTCTGAATGTAATTTAAAATTAAGATGGTTAAAAATAGGAGCGGCCCTAGGATAAGTGGCGCCCCTTTCTAATTTAAAAGAAGACTCTCCCTTTTATGCTCTCATTAGTTTTTGTTTTCGAAATGAGGCCCCTTCGAATCCGGCTACCAAATGCGATGCTTGCCATGCCGGGCCGTCCCTGGTTAATAAAATTAGATAGTTAAATGATAAAAACCTACAAAAAGGTACAAATTATTTTCGTCCTATATTAAATCTGAAGAGCTTCTGGATATACTAGCCTTTATCAAAAAACAGAAAGGGGAAAAAAAGTAAGAAAATCCGAAACACTTTCAGATTGTAAATAAGCACTACAGTACTATATATTAAAAGCATATTTTAATCCATGGGTCTTCTCTATTTTCGTTCCTTATTCCATTAAGTTGGAAAGTATATCATTATTCATGAGTGCGATTACATAATTAAAATTGATATGTTTACATCATTTTTCTGGATGTAATACATTAGAAATAGATGGAGGAACGCTGCACAGAAAAATGCACAATTCCAACTGAATGAAAATTTCAAAAACTTATTCACAGGTGTATTCAGCAGACGATTAAATTACGATAAATTGCGCCGAGCGTTAGAATCATCTCCTCAAAATCGCACATCAACCATTTTATTTTTCGCCAAATTAAAAGTTATGCGCTCTTTAGTTCGGAAAATTTCCAAATCCTATTTTACTTTTGAGTATAAAACATTTCATTCCTGCTCTGATTTCACAGGCACACGATATTTTCATTAAAATATAACCTTACAAATAATTTAAATAAAAAAATTCGTTGTTTTTTTATTTTTACTTCAAGAGTCTGAATAATTTAATAAACTTGCCAAATGTTGCAACCTAGATACGCTTAATCTTCACTCTTTCCACTGCGGGGTTACAATTGCGAAATGGCGACAGGGCAAAAATTTGCCTTTTGCGACAAGTTTTGTATCGATATCTCCTAAAATAATTCGAATTTCGAAAAAATCGCTTCGAGGTGTGTCGAGACCCGTCTTGGAGAGATTTCTGTACAAAATTTGGTAAGTCTACGATCACCCGTTTCGGAGCTACGCGAGACAAAGACAGACAGACAAACGGACAATTTACAGATTGCTTTATTTATATAGATAGATAGATAAGCGTTTTGAAGGTGCATCCAACATAATATATTACATGTAATACCAACCTCACAGGAGGTTCTCGATAATCCTTATTTTTAGATCAATAATATACAATACATGGTTTTGGAAAATCACAAAGAAATGGAATCTGCCTGCAAGCGAACCGGTTAAGTCAGGGACTGATTGGCATTCAGGGCACGTGCCCTGGGCCCCTGATTTTTAGGGGCCCCAAAACTTCCTTTTATATAATCATAATAGCTACTAAAATTATCTCTCGAGATAAATATATCTGATTACTTCATTTCTTCACAAATATTCAAAATTTTTAATTTAATGTAACTTGTAACGCTATAAATTATGCATTCGATTCGAATTTCGGTAAATTCGATATTCGCAAATTCGTTCGGACACCTCAGCATGCTCCTCCTTTTATCTTTTCAAAGGTGTGTGACGGCTGTAAATACCCTTAAACATTTCAATATCGAAAAAATAATTGCTAAGCTATTGTTATTACGAAGTGATATGTTTGTTTTAATAAATAGTTTAGTTCTAGTTCTAGTTCATAAATCTGATGCTTGATTGGTATGCTAAGGCCCGTGTAATGGCGGTTTTTGCTTTTAGTCTTCAAAAATGGACTGATTGACACTTCGAAGATTAAAAGGGACTTCAGAACACGACAGTAAAAATGTTGTTCATTTTGCCTATTGCAACTATTTCAAGCGATAATGATCAATACAAATTTGAAAGTATTATGTTTAGCACATTAACGCTCAGTTATCTATTTTTAGACCTTCTGAAAATTTGTAGGTTGCAAAAATATCTAAGCATTAATTTATTTTCCTGTTTTAATTTCTCGAATAATAAAATCTGATTTCTATTAAATACTCAGCAATAAGAAAGTAAAATGAGAATCTTTCATAGACTTATTCATATTTTTGGGGAAAGGCGTACATTCTTCATACCAAAGAAATTTCGGAAATGTATTTATCTCTTCTGGCATCTTCATAAATCGGAAAATGAGCTGAAAAAAGTTGGGCGCTAACGGGTTAACAAGCAAAGCCCGGCTAAAAGTCAACATGAGAACATTTGGCAGACATTTTTCATGGGGGCCCTTTCATTCCAAT
Organism: Cheiracanthium punctorium; assembly: GCA_038373885.1. NCBI lineage: Eukaryota > Metazoa > Arthropoda > Arachnida > Araneae > Cheiracanthiidae > Cheiracanthium > Cheiracanthium punctorium. Next base: position 463,023 of record JAWZYV010003902.1, on the reverse strand, counting down.
ATATATTTATGTTTTTTGTCATACATAAAACATACAGTATGTAAACAGATCCTGATTACCGAATAGCCCAACTAGACCTCATCCTAGGACCCCCAACTTTAGATTTTAATGTTAATTTTCGCTCTCAAGAATCTCAGCCGTTAGTTGATTTTTTAAAAGAAAAATTTGATCTAACTATGAATACCTCTCGACTTCAATCCACAACGTGTTTCGATACAACGATGGATGCTGTATTTTCAAAAAAATTAGCAAATTTAGAGAGTAAAATTTATCTTTCACATTATAGTTACCACAAACCTATAATTTCATACATAAAAAATGATGATGACATTCAAGTACCTATTTCCACTGAATAATATGAATATAACATTTATATAATCTTTTTAAAGTACATGAATAATAAATGTAATTAAATTATAATATGATAGTTATTTTAACTTAAAGTTTAACCATTTCAGTGATATGTGTCTTAAACGTCAAAGAAGTTTTACTTCAACCGCGCATAAAGATTACACGCTTACACTTCTTTTAAAATTCTGGCATTGTATCTGATATATCTGCATTTGTAAAATGACACTTGATTTTCTATGTAATTATTTGCTTTTGGCGGCGGTCTACAAACTCTTATTTCTATTTTGGATTTGTCATCATTTGAGATTATTTTTTCCTGATACCTCTGAGTCTTTGGTTTCCTCGAATATTCATTATCTGGATACTTTCAAAGTTTGGGGGTCACTCCTTATCGACAGTGTAACTACAGAGAGTGTGTACAGCTGTTGAAAACCACAAATTGGAGGTAAAACTTTGTTGGATAAACGGTAAATTTTCTTAAGTTCATTGGTGATTCACCACTCTGCCGCCTTATTATATGATCCTGGAAGTATCATTCTTTTCAGATTGAAAAACATAGTGGTGTGTTCTTGACCAATAGTGTTTTGTTGTTAATATCAGTTTCAAATGTGCCAGCGTTATACAATTTGGAAGTATACTTTGGACTTTAGTAAATGATTCAAGTCAAATATGTATATTTCTCTAAATAAAATACCACGGGGTGATGCAATGAGCGAAGTGTTCCTAACTATGATACTATGCAGTGTGCTAACTATTATTGTTAAAGTACCTCATATTTTAAAACATATGCTAGGTCTGAAAATAGCCACAAATTTTCAAAACACATGAAATATCTGCTTGCAAGCATGTACCTAAATATTTTATAAAATACAGTCAATATTTTAATTCTGCTACACTAATATTCAATGCTACAGTAAATGTTGTCAATAATTTAACTTGACGGTAGTACTGCCAGTGTTTTAAAAGAATGATCAGATTTTAGAATGTATTAGTAAGACCTCTCAGCAATCGTAATGAATTTTTTTTCTTTAAAAAGCCAAGTGTTATGTTAAATTTAGTTCATTGATTAGAAAAACCTATAATAGGTTTCGTTAAAAAAAGTTTTTTTGAAATGATGAAAGTTTCTCATAATTTTTTTCTACGTAATGTGTTTTTAAGGCCGATCGATGGAAAATTGAACATTGTAGAAACTATGTCGAATAATATTTTAACTGAAGTTCTAGCAACCAGAAATTTCATAAATAGATTTATAAGATATATATTTTGTTTTTCCGCCAACGTTGGTTCTATGCAATAAACTCCTAAAGGTATCACGAAAGTCTGGCTATGTGGTCAGAATAAGATGAAATGAAATTACGGTTTCCCGCTGTGATGAAGGTGTACTGCTGGTATTCAATTAGTATCGAGAAAGCAGTTTATAAAAGCGTGCCACAATGTGTTAACACGTATTCGTGATAATTTATAGTCGGTATTACAAAACTCGTGTTGAGTGAAAAAGTTTCTCGCCAGGCGGCGATAGCCAGCAGCTGTCATAATCGTGGTTGTAAGCCTTTATTGCACTAAGGTTTTGCATCATCGCTATCACAGAGTTTCAAACTGCTAGGAAATATAATAAATTACTACTTTATTTGAACAGTAGGTCCGGTTACCTTTTCAATTAGAGGTGAAATTTTGCTGGATAAGCGGTAATCGTCGTTAGATTCTTCGGTGATTCAACAATCCGACGCCTCGTTGTATGATCCTGCAAGCATCATTCTTTTCAGCTTTAAAATCATAGTGGTGTGTTCTTCACCAATAGTGTTCTGTTGTTAATATCAATTTCAAATGTGCCAGCGTTCTACAATTTGGAAGTGTATTTTGGGCTTTAATAGATGATTCAAGTCGAAATATGTATATTTCTCTAAACAAAATACCGCTTGGTGATGCGATGAGTGCAATGTTCCTAATTATGACACTTTATTTAAATTGTGCTAACTATTATTTTAAAAGTACCTGATAGTTTAAACATATGAAATATGTGCGAGCATTCGCATACCTAAATATTTTATAAAATACAGTCAATGTTTTAATTCTGCTACATTAATATTCAATGCTACAGTGAATGTTTTCAATAATTTAACTTGACAGTAGTACTGCCAGTGTTTTAAAACAATGATACGATTGTAGACTGTATTAGTAAGAAGTCTCAGCGATCGCAATGAATTTTTTTTCCGTGAAAAGCCAAGTGTTATGTTAAGTTTAGTTCACTTATTTGAAAAACCTATGATAGGTTTCGTTAAAAAAAGTTTTTTGAAATGATGAAAGTACGAAGGTGGTACATACACTCCATCTTTCTTCGGCTTCAAAAACTTCCTCTTTTCAGCGTAGTGTAAGCAGAGTTTTGCATAGGAATAAAAAATGCACAGGGTATTACTTTTCCCGTACTTTCGTGACAAGATGTCTGTGCTGTACCGCCTACGAACATATTCGTAGTGTAAAAGACATGTGGTAACTGCATTTCATTTCGCATAGCATTTGACAGTTGAAGAATATTTTTTGCGGATAGTTAGCAATGTTTAACTACAAGTAATTCTCACCTAGAAAGTCTCTGCTTGATGTACTCTCAGCGTATAAAATATGCATATTTATAATAGAAATATATCTCTAAATGCAAGGTCTAGTTGCTATTTATTATTCTGAACATTATGTATGACATAATAAACAAAAGAGTTTTTTGTATCATTTTGCACCTATCTCATTTTGTTCGATCAATATGTAAATGCCTCAGTTACTTCCGTAAATGACTTTTAAATACTCTGAAATTGACGCATAATATTTGCACATTCATTTTAACAATATGAGCTCGATTGAGGTCAAACAATAAAATCTTCATGAGAGAGAATATATATATATTGCATGCATTGCAACGCTTTCAGATTTTAAATAAGCACTACAGTACTATATATTAAAAGCACATTTTAATCCATGGGCCTTCCCTATTTTCGTGACTTTTTTCATAAAGTTGGAAAGTATATCATTATTCATGAGTGTGATTACACATAATTAAAATTGATATGTAAAAGATCCTCTTTCTGGATGTAATACATTAGAAATAGATTGAGGAAAGCTGCGCAGAAAAATGCACAATTCCAACTGAATAATAAATTTCAAAAACTTATTCTCAGGTGTTTTCAGCAGACGATAAAATTACGATAAATTGCGCCGAGGGTTAGAATCATCTCCTCAAAATCGCACATCAACCATTTTATTTTTCTTCAAATTAAAAAGTTGCACACTTTACTTTCGGAAAATTTCCAAATCCTATTTTACTTTTGAGTATAAAAAATTTCATACCTGCTCTGATTTCACAAGCACACGATATTTTCATTAAAAATGACCTTACAAATAATATAAACAAAAAAAATCGTTATTCTTTTATTTTTAGTTCAAGAGTCTGAATCATTTAATAAACTTGTCAAATGTGGAAACCTAGATATTCTTAATCTTCACACTTTCCACTGCGGAGTTACGATTGCGAAATGGCGAGAGCAAAAATGTACCTTTTGCGTCAAATTTTGTATCGATATCTCCTAAAATAATTTGAATTTCCAAAAAAATCGCTTCGAGGTATGTCGCCAGACCGGTCCTGCAGAATTTCCATACAAAATTTGGTAGGTCTATGATCACCCGTCTACGAGCTACATGAGACACAGACAAACTAACTAACTAACGGACAGTTTACACTCTGTTTTATTTATATAGAAGATAACGCCACTACTGGCGATTTCTAGGACTAAGCTACCAAATACTTCTTATTAAAATTGCAGTGAGTGGAAAGTGCATTAAAATAAGAACAAATTTCCTAAGACTAATTTATTTTTTATGGGAATTCAAATCTTTGTGCAGATTCTGCCCACATTCTGATTTCCAAAAACAATCATTATTTTTCCATAGACCAACAGTAAATATTAATAGGATTTTCTCACAAAAGTTCTAGAAATATCATACATATTTGGCTTGTATCTGCTTCCATGAATATTCAAAAAGTATTCAAATATCTGTGCGCGTTTACAAGTTTACATGATAGAACTATGACCTTCCCCATAATTAAATATCAAATATACCTAAAATATTTCTGTCATGACACGTGTGGCATTTATTCTGGCAGAACAGAAATTTCTTCATATGCAAGTGAATTTATGATGGATGGAAAGAATTTATGTTTGCAATGTCGTGCAGCAGGGAACATAAATCAATGCATTACACATAAAAGTTTCTTGTGTGATACACTAGTCTCTATAATTACTCATTTTAATGCATACCTCTACATGTATATTTAACGAATTCAAAGGAAAAACGAAATTCCGTACATTTCCTAATTAAACCTTTAAATGCTGCACTATGATCCAGGAATAAAATATATAATTAATTCACCAAAATTATTTTAGAAACACCCATAATGTCTAAAAAACAAAATAAAAATGCCATTAAAAAGTTTCCTTCACTGATTTCTTTGAGGTTCCATTTTTGGAGCATTGGCATGTAACGCTATCTTTCCTTTTCTGTATCTGCTTCATGTAAACAACAAAACGCTGTATGATAACTCTAAAATTTTATGCAGTAATAAAGTTTTACGTGATATTTAGGTGCATAATGAGTAAAATTTAAGCAAAACTCAATAAAAAAAATTGTAGTTTTAAATTTAGCATAATATTTTATAAGAAATGCAATGCATAAATGTATAAAAGAACGAAAAAAACAATTTTACGCTTGCATAATCTTGACTAATAATACATATAATATAAATAAATGCAGTTTTAAAAATGTCGGCTACCTGATCAAGAAATAATATATTATTTTTTTCTTTAGAGGGTCTTTAGAATTTCAACCAGCAATACAAAAATTTTAAAACCCACAAAAACACTAATTTCTCTTTCTAATTTTGTAGCATTTTGTTCGCAATGCCTATGATATTGTGGGAACTGTACATGCAGATGTAAGCACTGAATGTATCAAAATCTAATAAAGGAACACAAGCAACACATACAAGAGACATCCCTGATTTCGTATATCGTTACATGGCAATGTTCCTTTTTTGGAACATTGCACTTTTATGCAAGATTAAGAAAAGGTACCTTGATATATTTTCAATTTTTTTAATATCTCTTTGAATCCATCCATTGGAAATACAACAGGGGAATTTTCGGGTGAATTTGAATTTTGGGGAATTTTAGAGATTTTTTTTTTTTTCTTGAGTAGTGTAAAAATTGTAAAAAATGTGATTTTTAGAAATTTTTCTGGGCTGAAATTTTTACGTCTGGAAAATACTTAATATATCAAAAAATCAATCACACTTTCAATAATAAGCAGTGTTTTTTCAAACTGATAGATATGGCAGTTTATTTTTAAAAAAATATTAAACATGATGTTCCAAAAACATTGGCATGTAAAAGGTTGATACATGGAGATATAATTTATTAATTGGGGATTTTTTTTATCTATGGGTGTATAAAAATTTAAATTCGACATTTGTTTGACATCTTGAAAATATTTATCATCAACATAAATCTATGTACCTATGTACCACACACACACACACACACACACTGTTCAAAATATATCTGTAAAATAACGGAAAAACGACTGGCAGCAAAGTTGCCAAAATGTCCGTTCTGTTTAGTATTTTTCCGTTTTCTGCACTTGTAACTTTCCGTTTTACCAAAAGTATGAAATAAAACAGGCCACCCATCGCTAGGATCGAACCCTGGGCCTACGGATTGGGAGACGGTTGCTGTAACCACTAGACACTACGCGACTGGCTCTGGCTTGGACAAAGATGAGCTGAACGCTATTTTAGTTTCCTTGCGGGAAAGAAATTCGCTCGCGTTTAATGATTTAAAATTTCAAATTCGTGACAAAGTGTTGTCCAGTTATTATTAACATAGTCAATTGTTGGATTAGCAAGAAATTAATTTCGATTTTCACAAATGTATGTAATTAGTAAAAACATTTACTCTTTAGCTATTTGTCATATCATTTAGATTTCCTTACAGATATGCTGCAAACACGGAAAATCAGAAAATAAATACACTGACTCCTAAAAATATAAAAAAAAACACCTTGATTTTTCGTTCTCATTTTGAAATAATAATAAGTGAAATTATTTTCTAGCCAGTTCTATAGATTTAAGAATGTTATTTGAAATACTTTTTGCTTTGAAAGGGAATTATTCGTTAAAAAAGTAATTAATTCTAGTTTAATTTTTAATGACTCATGCGAATGCTTTTGGTGTCAATAATTTTTTATATCTAAAATGTCCAACGAAAATCCATATCTCAAAACTACTTGCAAAACTTACAAACCAAACCAAACTTGGAAATTGACCGTTTTCACAAGAAATTTCCGAAAGTTGCAATCATTTTTCTTCGTTTAACGGAAAATTACCAATTCTTGGGGAAAGCGGTCATTTTCCTGAAAATTAAGGCTGGAAATACCCTGAATTTTCAAATTGTTTTTAAGAGTGTATATCTGTGATCAATATTTAAGGAATGAAAGCAAGAATAAGGAATTTTCGGGACACCCAGTGTATACAAAAGAAAATTTTATTACAATTGATACCCTACACACAATCCTCGGATGGCGTGGACTCAGATGAAAATGTTTTTAATGCGTAGATTTCTTCTAATTCCGTGTTCTGATTACTATTGAATTGTACTATGCAGTAAAAGAACTTAGAACTAGTCTCTAGCCCTTTTAGTCAACTCTGTTGACTTTATTCCCGTTTCTAAGTGCAAGGGGCTCGAAAATCCCTTAAACGCTGCATCAGTAGTCAAAAGTCCTTTTAGATGTTATCGTGTTATTCTTGGTATCAAGCGCAAAGGGTCCGATTCTCCTTGGATAGAGTATGAAGATTTATGCCCTTTTAGATTATTTGTCTTATGTTACATGTTTATAAAATCATATGCTACCGTGCCCACGCATTTTGTTTTTGTGATCGACGTGACGTTTATGTGAAGCTCAGGACTTCAAGCCTTTAACGAGTGGTGTCCTCGCCGTGAGGACGCTAAAACTCTGACGTTTTGAATGTCCTCAGTCAAAGGAATAAATTTGATTTCTATAAAAATACTCGAGGGTGACATACGTTATCGAGAATCCTTTCCTTTTTAGCACATCATTTCCCGTAAAAATTGTCTATTATTTGTAAAATTGTACGGATTTTTTTAACAGCACCAGCATCTACTGAGAACACAATGCATTACCAATACTATGGCAATGCACTGATACAGAAGAACAACTGGATAGGCTGCCAAAAACTGAAAAAAGGTCAGCATTTGCCATCGCTCGATTAAACTACCAGCAAAATGGTGGTCGATCGAATCATCCATCGCTTGCTACAAATCTCTGTGATCCACATATCACTGTGCGTGGACAGCCAGGTGTGTAAAAAATGGTCTCTAGATCTGTGGCACGCGATGAACGATTCGATCGACCGCCATTTTGCTATTAGTTAAATAAAGCAATGGCAACGGCTACCGTTTTCTCACCATTAGAAAATTGTTGATCTTTAAAAGGTTAATTCTTTTCGCACAACTTTACTCTATTGAACATCTTGAGTTGATGACACTGAATATGTTGCTGAAGTATGAAGGTCCAGGTCTCTGGATTACCTCGCTGCTCTCAATGCAACAGTCTGGAACTTTGGGCATTTTTCTCCAGATGCAATGTGAATGCGTATTAGAATCCCGAAAAATGTCTAAGGAACCCCCCCCCCCTATGTAGATACCCCTCTTGCAGGTTTGCCTTAAATACAATGCACACTTTTCTTAACTTATGACTACCCTTTTTCTAGCTGTCAAATCACAAGTGAAACTATTTTATCGTATGAAACACAATGAGTTTTATACGACTTGTATTTACTCTATTATGTATGTGAATATGATGATTATAGTGCTTTGCTTACTACTATACTATATATATCTCACTTTCTAATATAGGTAAGGTTTGCCCCATAAATACTTATCTAAGCTTTTCTTCCTTAAATATTGGTCATAGGCATATAGAAACAACTGCAAAGTTACGTAAAAGAGGTAACGCATTTTATGATACCGAATAAAATTTTCCGCAGATTATATCTAATTTAATAAAAAATTTCAATTTTAATACGACGCCAGAAGAAATAATTTTCAATTATTGAAAGATGCCCTATACAATTATTAGGTTATGTACAAAACATCAGACTTTCGTTAAGAGAAGACTCTGAGATAAGAATATTAATATATGTTGACTTATATATGTTAATATATGTTGACTTAAATTATATGACAATAATGAATTATAAGAGAAGACTCTTCTAAGTCATTATTGAGATAAGAATATTACACACTTCTCTTTAGTAGAAACCAAATGTCTACATAGGCAAATGTCCGAAATTGAAAAAGAAAAGTATGTATATTATATTTCAAATTAAGTACATTTGTCAAAATATATTTGTTTTTATAGCAATAAAAGAAATCAAATTTAATACTGCCCGCACAGTTTTAATTAATTTTAATTAATTAAAACTATGCGGGCAGTATTAAATTTAATTAATTATATTTTTAGTTTAATTAATTTTAATTACATTTTTTCTTTCTTTTAGTCTCGAAATGTTTCCTACTAACACTGAAAATCTTCAGGAAGTTTGCCAATCAAAGTTATTATGATACAATCGACTGCCAGTCGAATTAGTTTTACATTTGAATCCATGGGATGAATATGATTCAGTTATTTCACGTGCTATCTATAAGAGAAGTCTATATTTATTCTTCTAATTATCCCTATTATTAATCTTTTAATTCTGTAAAAATTTGTGTAGCGAACTTGTCTCGAATAATAAATCCGTAGAGGAATCGATAAACGTATTAACATACAAAGTTTGGTAGGTGTACGAACACCCCTCTGCGAGCTACGCGAGACACAGACAAACTAACTAACTAACTAACGGACAGTTTACACTCATTTTTGTTTACACTCGTGTCCATAAATTAAGGATAATGTTCAGGCAAAGAAAGAGAAAGAAGCAAAACAAATTTGACTTATTTGTAAAGTCTATTTATTAAACAAAAAATAAAGAGCAAAAAAAGATGCTATATGTTTGACATAATAAATAAAAATTGCAAGTTTTACTCCCTTGACCAAATTTCAAAAAAGAACCTATTTACAAAAAACAGTATAACATGGTTAGTAAGATGGTTAATACGGAGTATGTCTCCCGGACGATGCAATACAGGCCTGACAACGCCTAGGCATGCTGAGTATCAAATGATCAATCTGATCTTGGGGAATATTACACCACTCATCAAGCAATGCACTCCGGAGTTCCGGTAGACAGGTGGGAGGGGGTTGACGGGCTGCAATTCGTCGGCCAAGCATATCCCACACATGCTCTATTGGATTCAAGTCCGGTGAGTATTCCGGCCAATGCATACGGGTGATATCCTCCGATTGAAGGCATTCGTCTACAATGTTTGCACGGTGAGGTCGGGCGTTGTCATCCATAAACACAAATTCAGCACCCATGGCGCCCCGAAACAAACGTACATGTTGTTCCAGAATGACATCGCGATAGATGTGGCCTGTCATCGTTACACTCTGAACATGCAGGTCAGTTCTGGAACCAAGAATAATTCCTCCCCAAACGTGCCATCCTGCACCACCGTAACGGTGTCTTTCAGTGGTGTTCTCTTGGTGGTAACGGGTACCTGGCGCTCTCCAGATGAATGTCCGGCGAGAATCAGACTCCAAACTAAACCTGGACTCGTCGGAAAACATCACACAAGACCACTGTTGCGGTGTCCACAAAGCATGCTCTCTACTCCAGGTTAATCGCAGGCGACAGTGAGTTGCGGTAAGTGGAACACATCTGACAGGCCTACGAGCATATAGACCAATGTGCCCTAAGCGTCTGTACACGGTCTGCCTTGAAACTGTCGTACCGGTAGCTGAAGAGAGCTGACAAGACAGGTCTGATGCTGTACTCCGTCTGTTTCTTTGGGCAGTAACTGCCAAATAGCGGTCCTCATTCGGCGTTGTAACTCGGGGGCGACCTGTGCTGTAACGTCTACTCACATTACCATCATCTTGGAATCGTTGCCAAAGCCTGGAGATGACACTCTGGCCGATTCCAAGTTCCTCGGATACTTACTGCTGGGTACGTCCACATTCCAGTCGTCCGATAATGCTGCCACGTAAAACATCATCCAAATGCCTCCTTTGTGCCATAACTATGCGGTTTTTGCACTGAAAGGCTTTCACAGCGCTTGTGAACAATTTTACTTCTTTGCCACCATTCCTTATATACCCATCTCTTACACTCTCGTCATTGTGACGTACCATCCACGCCATCTGGTGGTTTCCTGTAATTTGCATATTCTTCTTCAAGATGTGTGTGATCATTCCACAGGTGAAATTTTTATTTTAGAGATCAATTTCTGTGTGATTCTGAATTCTCCTTAATTTATGGACATGAGTGTATATAGAAGATAACGCCACTGCTGGCGATTTCTAGGACTAAGCAACCAAATATGTCTTATTAAAATTGCAGTGAGTGGAAAGTGCTTTAAAATAAGAACAGATTACCTAAGAGTAATTTATATTTTTATTTTTCAAATCTTTGTGCAGATTCTACCAACATTTTAATTCCCAAAAACAATCATTATTTTTCCATAAACCAACAGTAAATATTTATAGGATTTTCTCACAAAAGTCCTAGAAATATCATACATATTTGGCTTTATCTGCTTTCATGAATAATAAAGTATTTAAAGAACTGTGCGCGATAAAGACACTGGGCAATCAATTTACATGTTTACTTGATAGAACTATGACCTTCCCCATAATTAAATATCAAATATACGTAAAATATTTCTTTCATGACATGTGTGGCATTTATTCTGGCAGAACAGACATTTCTGCATATGCAGCAGAATTTATGATGGATGAAAAGAATTTATGTTTGCAATGTCGTACGGCAGGGAACATAAATCAATGCAATATACTTAAAAGTTTCTTGAGTGACACACTAGTCTGTTTAATTTCTCATTTTAATGCATACCTCTACATGTATATTTAACGGACTCAAAGGAAAAACGATATTTTGTACATTTCCGAATTAATACAGAGATGCATTTTACTAATTGGGGATTTTTTTATGTATGGGTGTATAAAAATTTTAAATTGGACTGTTTAAATTGGATGATTTGTTTGACATCTTGAAAACTTTTATCGAACACATAAAACTATGTACCATTTTTTATACTTCGCAATATACTGTATATATATCTGTCGTCTATATTTGAGGAATGAAAGCAGGAATAAGGAATTTTTGGGACACCCTGTATATATAGAAGAAAATTTTATAACAATTGGTACCCTATGCCATAGCTACCAATTACTACGGAATATAATTAACCACTTTTTGTAAACAGTATATTTTTAAGTATTTTTTCGAAATATTAATTAGCTCACGCGCACAGTGTAAAATTTAGCACAATTTTAAGCCGAAAGTTCGTGTTTAAGAAAAGTGGTTCGTTATATTCAGTAGTAGTTGGCAGCCATACCCTATTTATAACCCTGCGGATGGCGTTGACTCTGATCAAAATGTTTTTAATCCGAATATTTCTTTTAATGCCGTGTTCTGATTACTATTGAATTAAATTATGCGCTAAAAAAAACGTACAACAAGTCTCTAACCATTTTGGTCAACTCTGTTGACTTTATTCCCGTTTCTAAGTGCAAGTGGCTCGAAAATCCCTTAAACGCTGCATCAGCAGTCAAAAGTCTTTTTAGATGTTGTGTTCTGCTTGGTATCAAACGCAAAGGGTCCGAATCTCCTTGGATACAGTATAAAGATTTGTGTCCTTTTAAATTATTTGTCTTATGTTACATGTTTAAAAAACCTATGCTACCGTGCCCACGCATTTGGCTTTTGTGATCGACGCGACGTTCATCTGAAGCTCAGCACTTCAACCCTTTAACGCGAGGTGTCCTTGCCGTGAGGACGCTCAAACTCTGAAGTTTTGACTGTTGTCAATCACAGGAATAAATTTGATTTCTATAAAAATACTCGAGGGTGACATAGGTTATCGAAAATCCTTTACTTTTGAGCACATCATTTCACGTAAAAATTGGCGATTATTTGTAAAATTGTACGGATTTTTTTTAACAGCACCAGCATCTACTGAGAACTAGTAGAATACTATGGTAATAAATTGATACAGAAGAACAACTAGATAGACTGCCTAAAGCTGATAAAAGGGCAGCATTTGCCATCGCTCGATTAAACTACCAGCAAAATGGAGGTCGATCGAATCGTCCATCGCTTGCCACAGATCTCTGTGATCCACATATCGCTGTGCGCGCACAGTCAGGTGTGTAAAAAATAGTCTCTAGAACTATGGCATGCGATGAATGTTGATAGTTGAATCAAGCGATGGCAACGGCTACCGTTTTCTCAGCATTGGGAAATGGTTGATCTTTGAAGGGTTAATTCTTTTCGCACAAATTAACTCTTTTGACCACCAGGAGTTGATGACACTGAATATGCTAGATGGCAGAAGTATAAAGGTCCAGGTCTCTGGATTACCTCCCTGCTGTCTATCTAATAGTCTGCAGCTTTGGGCAGTTTTCTCCAGATGCAATGTGAATGCGTATTAGAATCCCTAAAAATGTCTAAGGAACCCCTCCTATGTAGAAATGTAGATAGTCCTCTTACAGGCTTGCCTTAAATACAATGCACACATTTTTCTTAACTTATGACTTCCCTTTTTCTGGCTGTCAAATCAGAAGTGAAACTATTTTATTTTATTTTTAGATCTTCCAAATGCGTTTGTTGTCCCATGAACATCTTTTGTCTCTCTGGAAGCGTCTAACATTCCTAAGTTCGAAATTTATAATATTGGTTTCGTTTCTTCAAACTTTTTTGTTAGTTCCTCTACCTCCAAGGACAGAGAAAAGAAGGCGTTGCTCAAGAAATGTCTTCACTGCCACGAGTACTCGAAACTGCTTTTCAGAATGCGAGGAAAGCCTTTGGCTTCCCTAAGCTTGCTACCTTCAGACTTTAAAAGATTGCAAACGAGCCAGAAAGAAAAGGTTGAGCAAAAAAAAAAAATTTTTTCTTAGAAATTTCCGGTATGATGTTATTTTGATTTTGATATTTTGATATTCTATATTTTACATATAACAATGAAGAAATCATTCTTTTAATTTGAGTTAGTATTCTGGATTCCATATTAAACACCACCGCAAATTGAATTAAGATGAACATTTATTTCTAGGACACTTTTAAGGTTTAAACGATATAAATTATCAATGAAACACAATGGGTTGTGTTTCATACATCTTATTAATATATTTAATTCTTTCTTTCTTTTAGTCTCGAAATGATTCCTACTAACACTGAAAATCTTCGGGAAGTATGTCAATCAAATTTATTATGATACAATCGACGGCTAGTCGAATTAGTATTACATTTGAATCCATGGAATGAATATGATACAGTCATTTCACGTGCTATCTATAAGAAAAGTCTATATTTATTCTTTTAATTATCCCTATTATTAATCTTTTAATTCTGTAAAAATTTGTGTGGCGAACTTGTTTCGAATAATATAAATCCGTAGAGAAATCGATAAACGTATTAACAGAGTAGTGTCTGCTCTTACAATCGCACCAGTTTACATATTTTTAAAAGATGATTTATTTTATACTAGCTGCCTCCGACGACCAGTTGGTTCGCCATCTTAATAAATCCCGTTCGGAGAGAATCATGCTCCTCACCGGCTTCCTCGTCACTGAGATCTCTCGGATTCTGAATGTAATTTAAAATTAAGATGGTTAAAAACAGGAGCGGCCCTAGGGTAAGTGTAGAGATCCCTCGTAACATAAAAAAGACGCATTCTTTTATGCTCTACTTAGTTTTTAATTTCGAAATGACGCCCCTTCGAAGCCGGCCCCGCGATGCTATGCTTACCGTGTCAGGACGCCCATGGTTACAAAAATAAGTTGGGGTTTAATGATAAAAACCTACAAAAAGGTAAAAATTATTTTCGTCCTATATTAATTCAGAAGATTTTCTGGATATATTGGCTTTATCAATAAACGGAAAGGGAAAAAAAAGTAAGAAAATCTGAAACACTTTCAGATTTTAAAAAAGCACTAATGCGCTATATATTAAAAGCGTATTGTAATCCATGGGTCTTCCCTATTTTCTTCCCTTATTCCATTAAGTTGGCAAGTATATCATTATTGATGAGTGTGATTAAACACAATTAAAATTGATATTTATAACATCCTTTTTCTGGATGCAATACATTAGAAATACATGCGAAAAAGCTGCGTACAAAAATGCACAATTCGAACTGAAATAAAATTTAAAAACTCATTCAGGTGTATTCGTAATCCAAGTAGCAGACGCAGACTATAACTAGCGCTTGGCGCTACAATCACATCTTCTCAAAATCGCATATCAACCATTTTACTTTTCGCCAAATTAAAAAGTAGCACGTGTTAGTCTCTGAAAATTTTTAAATCTGAAAATTTCAAAAACTTATTCACAGGTGTATTCAGCAGACGATTAAATTACGATAAATTGCGTCGAGCGTTAGAATCATCTCCTCAAAATCGCACATCAACCATTTTATTTTTTGCCAAATTAAAAAGTTGCGCACTTTAGTTCGGAAAATTTCCAAATCCTATTTTACTTTTGACTATAAAACATTTCATTCCTGCTCTGATTTCATATGCACACGATATTTTAATTAAGAAATAACCTTTCAAATAATCTAAACAAAAAAATTCGTCTTTCTTGTATTTTTACTTCAAGAGTCTGAATCATTTAATAAACTTGCCAAGTATGGCAACCTAGATACGCTTAATCTTCACTCTTTCCACTACGAGGTTACAATTGCGAAATGGCGAAATCAAAAAAATTGCATTTTGCGACACGTTTTGTATCAATATCTCCTACAATAATTCGAATTTCGAAAAAATCGCTTCGAGGCATGTCGGTACCCGTCCTGGAGAATTTCCATACAAAATTTGGTAGGTCTACGATCATCCGTTTCGGAGCTATGCGTGGTGCAGACTAACTAACGAACAGTTTACACTCTGCTTTATTTATATAGATAACGCCACTACTGGCGATTTCTAGGACTAAGCAACCAAATACATCTTATTAAAATTGCCGTGAGTGGAAATTGCTTTAAAATAAGATCAAATTTCCTAAGATTAATTTATTTTTTATGGATATACAAATCTTTGTACAGATTCTGCCTACATTCTGATTTCGGAAAACAATCATTATTTTTCCATAAACCAACAATAAATATTAATAGGACTTTCGCACAAAAGTTCTAGAAATATCAAACATATTTGGTTTTCATCTGCTTCCATGAATATTAAATAAGTATTCAAATAACTGTGCGCGATAAAGACACTGAGCAATCATTTTACATGTTCACATGATAGATCTATGACCCTCCTTATAATTAAATATCAAATATACGTAAAATATTTCTGTCATGACACGTGTTGCATTTATTCTGGCAGAACAGAAATTTCTGCATATGCAACAGAATTTGTGATGGATGAAAAGAATTTATGTTTGCAATGTCGTGCGGAAGGGAACATAAATCTATGCATTACACTTAAAAGTTTCTTGAGTGACACACTAGTCTGTATAATTACTCATTTTAATGCATACCTCTACATGTATATTGAACGAATTCAAAGGAAAAACGAAATATTGCACATTTCCTAATTAATACATGGAGATACATTTTACTAATTGGGGATTTTTGTATGTATGGGTGTATAATAATTTAATTTGGACATTTGTTTCACATCTTGAAAATTTTTATCGACTATGTACCGTTTTTTATACTTCGCAATATAGTGTATATATATCTGTGATCAATATTTAAGGAATGAAAGCAGGAATAAGGAATTTTTGGGACAACCATTATGTATAGAAGATAATTTTATTACAATTGTTACCCTATACACAACCCTGCGGATTGCGTTGACTCAGATGAAAATGTTTTTAATTCGTAGATTTTTTCTAACGCCGTGTTCTGATTACTATTGAACTGTACTATGCACCAAAAGAACTTAGAACTCGTCCCTAAACATTTTGGTCAACTCTGTTGACTTTGTTAACGTTTCTAAGGGCACGTGGATTGAACCTTCTTAAACTCTGTATCAGGAGTCACAAGTACTTCTAGATTTTGTCCTGTTCCGCTGGGTATCAAGCGCAAGGGTCCGAATCTCCTTGGATACAGTACGAGGATTCATCTCCTTTTAGATTTAGTTGTCTTATGTTACATATTTATGAAATCCTTTGTTATCGTGCCTACGCATTTGGCTTTTCTGATCGACGTTCATCTGAAGATCAGAACTTCAACCCTTTAACGCGTGGTATCCTTACCGTGAGGACACAAAACTCTGACGTTTTGAATGTTGTCAGACACAAGAATATATTTAATTTCTATAAAATACTTGAGGGTGACTTAGTTACTTGAAAATCCTTTACTTTTTAGCACATCATTTCCCGTAAAAATTGTTGATTATTTGTAAAATTGTCAGGATTTTTTAACAGCACCGGCATCTACTGAGAACTGGAAGAATACGATGGAAATGTATTGATATAAGAAAAGCAACTGGATAGTCTACTTAGTGCTGAAAAAAGGGCAGGAGTTGTTATCGCTCAATTAAACTACCAGCAAAATGGCGGTCGAACGAATCGTCCATCGCTTGCCAGAGATCTCTGTCATCCACATATCGCTGTGAGCGGACAAGCAGGCGTGTAAGAAATGGTCTGTAGATCTGTGGCTTGCGATGAACGATTCGATCGACCATCATTTTGTTGATAGTGAAATAAAGCGATGGCAACGGATACCGTTTTCTCAGCATTGGACAATGGTTGAGCTTCAAAGGGTTAATTCTTTCGCACAAATTCACTCTTTTGACCATCATGATTTGATGACACTGAATATGTTAGATTGCTGAAGTATGAAGGTCCAGGTCTCTGTATTACCTCGCTGCTGTCAATGCAACAGTCTGCAGCTTTGGGCAGTTTTTTCCAGATGCAACGTCAATGCGTATTAGAATCCCTAAAAATGTAAACCCCTCCTATGTAGATACTCCTCTTGCAGGCTTGCCTTTAATACGATGCACACATTTTTCTTAACTTATGACTACCCTTTTTCTAGCTGTCAAATCAGAAGTGAAACTATTTAACTTATTCTTAGATCTTTCAAATGCGTTCATTGTCCCATGAAAATTTTCTGTCTCTCTGGAAGCGTCTGACATTCCAAAGTTCGAAATATATAATATGGGTTTCGTTTCTTCAAACTTTTTTGTTATTTCCTCTACCTCCAAGGACAGAGAAAAAATCGTTGCCCAAGAAAGGTCTCCAGGGCCACGAGTACTCGAAACTGCTCTTCTGAGTGCGAGGAAAGCCTTTGGCTTCCCTGAACATGATACCTCCTCTGAATCAATGCCATTTCGCCAGAGAAAGAGAAGGTTGAACAAAAAAAAATTTTTTTCTTAGAAATTTCCGGTGTGATGTTATTTTGATTTTGATATTTCTATATTATATTCTACATTTTACTGATAACAATGAAGAAATCATGCTTTTAAATTGAGTTAGTATTCTGGATTCCACATTAAACACCACCGCTCTGTTCATTAAGATTAACTCGTTTTTCTAGTAGACACTGTTAATGGTTAAACGATATAAAATATCAAAGAAATACAGTGGGTTTTAGACGTCTGGTATTTTCTCTATTATGTATATACATATGATGATTATAGTGCTTTGCTTACTACTATACTATATATATCTCAATTTCTAATATGCAGTGTCTCCAACCTCTACGGAATATAATTAACCACTTTTTCAAAACAGCAAATTTTTCAAACATTTTTTTCAAAATTGCCCGCCAATCCAATGTCAGACTGTCTTTGGAATGTTGAAATTTCGTTATATTCTAATACAAATTTTACTGTTCAGGGAAAGTGGTTAATTATATTCCGTAGAGATTGGAGACTCTGAATATATATAAGCTTGTCCCATTATTACTGACGTAATCTTTTATTCCTTAAACATTGATCATAGACATATACACACTACTACAGAGTTAATTAAAAGAGGTACCGGGTTTTATGATACCGAATAAAATTTTCTGCGGATTATATCCAAATAAATACAAAATTTGAATTTTTATACGACGCCCGAAGAAAAAATTCTCAATTAGTAAAACGCATCCAATACATTAATTAGGTTATGTACAAAATATCAGACTTTCATCAAGAAAAGATGTGAATATGAATATGTGTTGGCTTAAACCGCTTTACAATGGTTCTCGAAGAGATAAACTTGCATCGAAAGATTGCGTTTCTGGGGCTGTACACAAATTATAAAATAAAGCATTGAGTGCATAGATATATACTTTTCCTCTTATTGGTATTGTGTAACCCCTTACCTATTGGCAGAGTTGCCAACTGCTCCGAAGTACAATTATCCTTTTTTTAAACAGTAATTTATGGCTAAAATTATTGTGAAATTTCGAAGTCCCGCGTACGGGCTGCATAACATTTGGAAAAATCTTAGAAAAAATTATTGTTTACGAAAAGTAGTTAGTTATATTCCGGAGCGGTTGGTAACTCTGCTATAGGTATTGTAACATCTTAGTAAATTTATTTAAACATATATCTGTATGTATACATGAATAAAGGTGAAATTATTTTCGTCACTTAATTAATGTATTGGTTCACATTTTACCAATAGGAAACTTCTTATACGAATTTAAATTTTCTTTTTATGAAGTTTTAATCTGATGAATAATTTAATAGCTAACATGAATCTCTGCACCTTTTGATTTTGTATTATGTAATTTTGTAATTTATTGAATATGATCAGTATTTAACTAATACCGTCCTCAAAAATACTAAATTAGGTCCTCAAAAACTGCATTGCAAAAACTGCAAAAGTATATCTATCCTCTATGAGATGCATAGCGTAGTTTCCGTAATACATCTGTTAATTCTATTATCATACAGTATGTTTCTCTACCAGACAGACAAACTTGTAGGAGAACTCAGGGACACAGAGACGATTCGGAATCCCTTAGCAATGCAAGATCGAAATGCCGTAGTTGCGAGGTATGGTTCAAAGTAGCAGAGAAGAGGAACAGAAACCGCAACAGACGAATGCGACTCAAACATTTTATTGAACAATTGTATTGTAGAAAGTGTCCGAAATTACGGCCAGAAGGCGTCAGACTGGCTTGACAGTGGCACCGTATGGAATTCCTTGAGTTCTGTAAAATTCCGGGCTTATTGTGTATCCTCCCGGCAGCTGCAAGTGTTCGAGCGGATAGGTCTTCAACTGAAGAAACCACATTCTTCATTTGAACCCAGAAGAAGTCTATGGATGATAGGTCCGGCGATATGTCAGGCCAATGCACCGGAAACCACGACCTATCCATCGCTGTCCAAAGGTTAAGTCGAGGTAACGGAAGGCGTCATTCGTGTAATGTATAGAAGCCCAGTAATGCTAGTAGCACTTGGAGCCACGCAAACGACGGAGGAACACGTGCTATGTCAGACATTCGTGCAACAGTTGCTACAGGAAGATTTGGTATGCCCTACCAGGAATAGGACTGGGAGACGGTATGGACCAGTGAGGTAGCTCCAAGAATTCTGGCCGAATTTTTGAGCGGAAAATCCCAGTGCACGTGGTCGCCTACCACGGTTGTTCTCCAAAGACCATATAAGGGCGTTATGTTGATTGAAGCAACGCCTCCTAGATACAGAAAGCCTTACAACTCCTGCGTCACTCAGCTTTGACGTCATCACTAGGCGTACGAAAGTGACGTCATCACAGTTTTAACTTGGCAAAGTAAAACTATTTTAAATTTCTGCTGAATGTTAAAAATATTAGAAAAAATCTTAAATTAAACATTAATATTAAAATACCTTTCTCATACAAAATTATTCATTATGATCGATTTCCTTATCATATTATTTAATTAGTCATGCTTAAAACTGCCAACTATCTTAAAATTATATTTTTTATCTCGAATTATTAAAATATCGCTATTCATGGGTAAATTCGCCAGAAATTTTTAATAGTTTTATTTTGTGAAAATAAATTTCAAATGTATGCCTAGTGGTGGTATCAGCGCTTGGCGACGTAGCAGTTGCAACATGTTGATTGACGTCTCCCTCACTCGTGAAATGTGCTTCAGAGGTGGGGAGCCCTGTGTGTTTTTGGGGATTTACGCGAACGGGTCAGATGAACCTGAGGGGGGGGCTGTACCTTGCATCATGTTGAGTACCTCCACCATATGTACGTCCTCTATAAAGGGCCGTGCGTCTAGGGCAGCTCATCAGATTAGTAAAAAAAAAATTGATCGTCAGAAATATTGAAGAGCGTCAGATTAAGATAAGGTGGGTTAATAACTAGCTAGTTAAGATGGGTTTATTACTAGCTGAAAGGAAACATCACATAATCTTTTATTCTTCTTATTATCTATCTTCTTATTATCTTCTTATTATCTAATAGGTCCTCACAACGCTCGAGTAAATCCCCGATTAGCATCATGGGCTCCCCTACTATCATACATGAACAGCACGGGCAGCAAATGCATTATCTGCATCACTCTGTTGCAGGAACCATGTAGCAAACGCCTTCCGGAGAGGATAATCCTCACGCTCTAGTGAGAGGATATGCTAAAGAGAGTATGTTCTCATTTGGTTTGCTGCGAGTACCATCGAAACAGGGGAGTAAGAGAAACTTGCTTGTTGGTCTATCACAAGAGTACTCGCCACACAAGAGTTTATACAACAGTCATAAGAGTTAACAAGAGTCACAAGAGTTTTTTTCTGCCAGACGTAATACGGTCCCCTCACTGCCAGGTGACCTCGTCGTTCATTGTAGTTCTCGTTAAACAACGTCTAAAAACAGTCTTACATAACCTTCTACTCACACTTGCGAAGGTCGTGATACGTGGAACACACCTGGTACAACCACCGAGCGGCTTGCTCATTCAACGCCTCCTACATATAGAAAGCCTTACAACTCCTACGTCACAAACCTCTGACGACATCATTTGGCCTACATTCAAAAGTTTTCGTTTCACAAAAAAAAACTATTAAAAATTTCTGGTAAATACTACAAATATTAGAAAATATCTTATATTAAATATTAAAATTAAACTATCTTTCTCATACAAAATTATTCAGTGTGATCTATTTCCTTATCACATTATCTAATAAGTTATGGTTAAAAACTACAATTTGTCGTAAAATTATATTTTTTTATCTCAAATTATTAAAATATTGCCAATTATGGGTAAATTCACCAGAAATTTTTAATAGCTTTATTTTGTCAATATCAAACTTTTAAATGTAGGCCTAATGATGACCTCAAAGCTTGGTGACGTAGCAGTTGTAAGGCTTTCTATATCTAGGAGGTGTTGGCCCATTACCCTACTACCTCGTGTATCGGGTCACATATACCTACTTCCAGGATGATCTCTATTCACGCAAACCTCCTTCAGCGCCACCTACCGCAAGATTGTCTGGCGGATTCGGGCAACACCTCCTACACATAGAAAGCCTAACAACTGAAACTTTGACGTCATCATTAGGCCTTCAAGTGATGACGTCATCACAGTTTTAGTTTCACAAAGTAAAACTATTTAAAATTTCTGGTGGATGCTACAAATATTAGAAAATATCTTAAATAAAAAATTAAAATTAAAATACCTTTCTCATACAAAATTATTCATTCCGGTCTATTTCCTTATCATATTATCTAATTAGTCATGTTTAAAAACTGCCATTTTTCATAAAACTATATTTTTAATCTCAAATTATCGAATTATTTTTATTCATGAGTAAATTCACCAGAAACTTTGTATACTTTTATTTTGAGAAAATAAAACTTTTAAGCGTAGGCCAAACGATGACGTCAAAGCTTGGTGACGTAGGAGTTGTTAGGCTTTCTCTATCTAGGAGGTGTTTATTCGGGACACCCCAAGCACGTTCCAGATTGCAAGGAATGTCATGCTGCACCATTGTTAAGCCTGCCTGACCACTTGTGGTCGTAATTTCGAAAACCTTTCAATAAAATGTTTTCTGGACCATTAATCTGTTCCTGTTCCTTTTCTTTTACTCCGCTTCTCTGCACCACAGATCGCAGCTACGGAATTTTCGATTCTAAATTGCTACATAATTAAATCTTATTTTTGCCCCCTACACCTTCTCTAAGATTATCGGTCTGGTAGTGAAACACGCTCTATAGATATATATATACATTATATACATATATAAATAGTACATCTACACACACATGTGTTATTCTTTTGCATTTCTAATTGCAATTTACCATTTGCACAGAACGAGACAGTGCTTGTATTTTGTTGAAGAAATGTGATTTAGAATAAACGAAGGTACAACGCATTATATTTCGTTTGTCGCTACTTTGGAATACTTTAAATAAATGCTCTTAGAAAGACGGCTTTTTAGTTATTAGTGAATTTGACCACTGCTGTACTGAACACGTAGAGGGTCCTTCTGCAATCATTAAAAATTCGAAGATATATATATATATATATATATATATATATACGGGGCGTACAAAAAGTCCCTGACACATTTCAAAATTAAATATAAAATCAACTAATTGGGTTACGAGATTGCGGTCTGTATGATGAAAAAAGTCATATGATGAAAAGGTTTGTTTATGCAAATAAAAAATAGTTCCAAATTTCACCCATAGATGGCGCTGTAGAGACAGTAAAAACAAAACTCAAACAAATATTCAGCATTTTAATTTTGTGAAGCAGATACAAGCATAACCAGCTACCGTATTTCAATATGTGCACCTGATGTAGCTCTAACCACATCCAAACGGTACTCAATTTCATTCCACGCATTTGGTAGCTTGTGGTTTTGATTGAATTACCTGTGTGATTCGCCTGTTCTTTTCTTCGATATCAGCCACAGGAGAGGAGTAAACTTCATCCTTCACATATCCCCACAGGAAAAAATCATGATGGGTTAAGTCTCAAATGAAATACGCATTTCACCTAAATGCAAGGTCAAGCAGCGCCATCTATGGTGAAGTTTGGAACTATCTTTTTTATTTGCTTAAACAAAACTTTTCATCATAAGTAACCCAATCAGTTGATTTTATATTTAATTTTGAAATGTGTCAGGGACTTTTTGTACACCCTGTATATATATATATATATATATATATAATACACTCTCCTAGTTTTAACGTTATTTAATTATGCATTTTTAATAGTTTATAGGCAATACTCTCTTAATACAAATGAAAACTATCAAAATTTGTTACTGGAAGGGCATTCTGAATTCCTTGTTAGAAATGACAGCCCGTTATATGAAATAAATTAGCTTTGTGTGAAAACTTTCTCGAACCTACGTATTAAATGAAAGACTGAAAAATTGAAATATTCGTACTCCCTTATTATATTTTCAGAAACAAATGCATTCATTCACAATGATAAACCGATGAAAATGTTGACTCCGTAAAGTTGTACTCAAGAGATAATGTTTGTTCAGCATTGGAAATAATTTAAATTTACCTACCTGTACCATAGCCGACACTGCTACAATGCCTTGCGTTTTGGGTAACGCCTCTGTCATGTTGTCGTATAATTGATTATTGTACCCTATAACCTGCAACTGTAATAAAATAAATTTGAGTTAGATACGGGAAATAGAATTTATTTAAGGTATTATAACAAAAATTTTTAAATTTACTGATTTTCAATGAAAGTTATTATATAGAACAGAATTAATATCTTTAATGAGATAGATAAATGAAAGAATTTGAGATTTTCAATTAGTGTAAAATAGTTTAATAATTTTTCGACTTCAAATCAATTTTCAGTGATATTCTATTATATGTTATCGTTTCATATTGGGAGTGAACCAAAAGTAAAAAATTCCGGATGCTTTAGATGTTTTTACAAATATTTATTCTTTAGAAATGAAAACACATTTTATTTTAAGTAAGACTACAGTTCTTCGATTGAAGTTTCTGATAATTATTTTAAAATGAATTGAATTTTCTTTTAAAATGTTCAAGAGATTCTGCGGTTATAAAAACCTATTTATTAAGTTCTAATTCCAAATTCAAGCACAAGAATTTTATCTAAATAAGATGATTTTACTACTTTCACAATTAGTGTGACGAAGTTAACGAAATATTTTCTAACATTTTTAATCGAAGCGGTCCCTCGAGAACAACGGTTTAAGTTAAATGGAACAGATGATTAAAGATAGGACAGTTCAAAAGGCGTCTGCTTATTTATGTGCAATTTTAATGGCATTTATAAGAGACATTTGTATTTATTTACTATATTTAATGTTCCGTTCAAATAAAATTGAATTCATGTTACAAAAGATTGTGCATGTATTATTTTTATCAACTTTTCATATTCAGCAGTCAATGCACTCCAAGATATGCATTCAAAGGGAATACACTCCTTTATTAAACGGTTAAAATCACACTAATAAAATTACATATAAATTCTATCTCCCAATCTCTTTAATATCTAACTCATTACAGGAAATACACATACCTTTACTTATCGGTGCGACAAAATTTACTCAATGCTTCTGTACGTACATTCCAAGTACATTGTTTAAATCATGTTCCACTATGTACATAAATTTAAAATTAGACTGCCTTAAATTGAATTAATTATGGACACTTACCTTATAATTTGGATTATAGCCACAGTTTACAATACTTTTAAACTTACACAAAATTGAAAACATTTTATTACTTACTGTTTGAGTCTGTCATTGTTTCGACATACGCTATTTTCGTCTTAGAAACATTTTTCTGACCTCGAATGTTCTCCGAGTTGCTTAAAATTCTATCGAATCGGAAAATTGGGCCAATTTATTTAAAGAGACGATTTGACCGATTTAAAATGTACATGTATAGGGCAGAAGGTAAAAAAATTGAAGGAATTTCAATGTATTGCCTGAATAAAGCTCATTATCTCATGGGAAAATTTACAAATTTAACCTACCGTTTTCATTCATAAATAAACGTTCTTAACAATTTGGTATTTATTTTATTTATACAGTTTAATATTAATAATATCACTCTGAAAGAGTAATTAAACAATTATATCACTTTTAAAATGTAAAGTAAGTCAAAACGCAACCACTCAACCTTTAAACTAGTAACAATTTAGTTTAAAGCACTAAATCCCCTGCGAAATGAAAAACGCATCAGGAATTTACACTAAATATATGAATACTTATCCCAAATTTTAACCACGCTTTTTACGCTACATATTCACCTCTTTAGAAGTCTGTTGCATTGGCTGATATTTTAATACTCATGCGTGACTAGTAACATTTCCCAGTTTCCAATGGTGTTTGATATTTAGATACATGATAATAAGATTTATATCATCATACACATCATGAAACAGTACCACCACACTTGTTTTTACCGTCAAAGTATGTGATTTTAATCAAACAAAGACTGATTACTTAACGTGCTGTGCATTTTATTTCAACCAAATTTTATCAAAATGCATAAATGGTATATGAAATTACACGTGTTCGCTCAATACTTATTGAAAATCAAACCAGTCGACAGATAGAGAAAAAGTTCTATAGTATCCAATTTCATGGAATATTTTTTAAAGAATGAAAGGAAATCATGAGAAAGATATTCTCTGTACATAATAATACAGCTGCTTAAACACTATATTTTACTAGTGGGCTTAAATATTAATTTCCGTATTATTTCGAATTTTCGAAATTATTAAAAAATATGAAGTGATCGATTAGCAGAATTTAATTTTTATTATATGTGTTCATTTATAGTATTTATTTATTTACTTATTTTAATTAGTTATTATTTTTAAGGAAAGCAATTAAATCACCCAATGCTTTTCATCTATTTGAAAGCGATACGAACTTGAATATATTATATTCGTCTTATTACTTTAATCGGCTACAGCATAAAATAAAATATATTATTTTTACCATCAATTCAATATAATCATTCACTAATAATAAATTAGGTTAAGTACCTCTGCCGGAAATGCATGCCCGGAAATTGTATGTTCCGAACCCTTGTCATCCGTCCTTCCGTAATGTAGCAAAATCTCATGTACGCGATATTTATAAGATAAGGGTCCTCCGCTAACTGATACTGCCGTACTATCAAGATCCAGCCTGAATCGAACACTGTGGCCTGTATTTTTGAGAGTTCCGTTCACCTGCAAAATAAAGAAGAAGAAAAAGATATCTCAATCACATAAGATTAATAGTTCTCGGATGTATTCGAAGAACTTTGGAAGGAACAAGTTTTTCTGAGTCAAAGTGACACATATTAATGATCACGAAGAGTTAAGTTCAAAGTTTTCAAATTCCACTTATAATATTCTGATAAAACAAGAAAGTACGTTGGTGGAAAAAAATATTAAGCGCTATTATTGCACAAATTATTCTTTTGCTATAAACTGTAGTTTCTATGATTAAATAATTCTAAAAGGTCCGAAAATTATAAGAGAATATTGGGAAATAAAAAAGGAAAAAGTCTGTTTTATCTTCTGAAACGTATTTGCTTAAAAAATTTCTCTCACTCAGTGCATATATTTTAAAGAAATAAGCTAAATACGATATATTGGTTTCAAAGGCCTTACAGCCGTCTAGTTAACTATCAATATGTATTGTAATGCATTAATACATTGCGGTAAAAGATAATTAAATATAATTCGTCAGTTCAAAAGCCATTAAGTAGCCCATAATTAGTCACGTCTTTTCAGAAATCATTGGAAGTAGTAGATGTGTAAAATAAATATGTTGCATAAATATGTTGCGCAATTTATATATTACGCAATGCATTAGTAATTTTTTAAATATAATATTTTGAGTTTTTTCAAACAAACATAAAACGTTTTATTTTTTATTTTGAAGACATCTTTTCTTCTTTCCAATTACTCCGTTGCCGCTAAACCTCCCGTAATGTTAACCTGCTTTATCTCTTGCGAGTTCTGATTAAAACTTAATGGTTATAGTTTAAGTCTTGATGAGAAAGATTTCATATATTTCGAGCACAATTATCAAATTAATTCTGACTTCGTTTCAAATAATTTCATTTCACCCATATATTTCTTTCTAAGCATTAGGTAGGTACTTCACTATTGACCTGTTTTTCATAAATAACTTGGAGTTTCGTTAATGGATTTCTGGGGAAAGTTCTTCGATTGCGCACAGTAGTTTTAATAGTTTTTCTTCCCTCTAATCCACCTTCTTTTCGATTAAGGGATGCAAATTACAGTATTTTACTTTAAAATGGTTCATTAGAGTAAGAAGTTGCAATATGCGTTGGTTTGGAAAAAGGGAAAAACTTGGAAAATATTATTTTGACTGATTTAATCGCATCTCATGCATGTTTGTAGCTACTTAAACCCTGCTGGCTAATATCCTTTGAAATACGAAACAGCTTTTACATTAAATTTAACACACATCTGTACTAATCATATAAAAATATTCGCAATATTATAAGGTAAATATATATTAAACGAATGTTGATTTAAATGGATTTAAATATTGTTTTAAAATAATGCAAGAATTTTAATGTATGCATTGTTAATTTCATGCAAATTATTTGCTACTAGTTTGGACACGGTTTGTTTCTTTTCTACAGGAGCTACTTTCCGTAAAAAATGTTTATTCCTAATAACGAATTAAATTTATGCGTTTCTCATTGGAAAAAACACTTGTGTTAAAAGTTATCTTAATATAAAATTCAGTCAACCAAAGAAACACGAAGAATAGGGTGCATTATAATTCACATGAAATAAAGTATATTGATTAAGTTTCATGATTAATAACTTAACGCGAGTAATAAGTGCCTCACATCAAAAGAGACTTTTTTCATTAGTATTATTGTTATTAAAACTATCACAAAATTTTTCTCAGCAAATTAGTAGAAGTCAAATTTTAAGATGTCTTTGTATACTTTAGTGTTTTTTATACGAAAAACACATTTCAGTGGTCATAAACTAAGTTACAGTTTAAACAAAAATACATAATTCAGATATTAACTGAACGAGTTTTAAACTTTTTCTATTAAACTGAACCAATAAATTGTAAATAAAATTGTGCAATTATTTTTAATGCCTTTCTGTCATTATCAATGTAAAGAGAGAAATTTTTACTTTTGTTAAAGAAAGAATTTGTTGAATAAAAACTTAATATTTAACAACTAAAAACACATTTGTTCAAAGTAAATTATCTTTTATCGGACAGCTGGTACACTTTAGTTAAAACCCTCTGAGCGTTTTGGAAATGGGCAAATAATGTAAAGTTGTTTTTACGGTAAAATTTTATTGCAGCTTTTAAATTATTATAAAGAAATAAAATAAATTTTAAAAGAAAGATTTGCCATTATTAAAAAATAGGCTCTTCAATTGCAAACAAGTTTTAATATCAAAACATATTTTATGATATCTGAGTGAAATAAATAATTAAAATTATAGATGCATTGCAGTGAAAACTGGTATAAAGTGGGCGGGATTTTACATCACAACCCCTTGGAGGGTTAATGCCATAAACCCATTTTGCTCATGAACTTAGTTTTTCATTTTACTTATCGCTCAAACAACTGCATGTATATGATGTCAGCACATGTGACGTTTACAGACAAAACAAAACATGTTTAGTATTTCCTTAAGCATTTGCATTGTTATTGCAGTGAAAATAACTAAAATTAAAAAAAAAACCAATATAATTTGCAATGGAATTGCTGCACGTAATTTGTACGCATTGCAACAAATTTTGTACAGAATGTCTTATACGCATGTATGCCCTAAAAATGATACCGATTATCCCCGTATGCTGAATGGCTTATTATTCTATTTAGGCTTAAAGACACTGTCTGGATGACAAATTCCATCAGTAAATGAATAATAAAACAGTATATGGAGTTAAAAGTTGTATAATGTAACAATTACTTTTATGCATGCAAGCCATAGTTTGTATTTAAAAAATTCTACTTATGAATGTCTTATACCTATGTACGCCCCACAAATGATACTGATTACATCTCTAGCCTAAATAATAATTATTATAATTTAAGCACTTAACACGTCTAATTGAAGAGCGCTCTTTTACTTCATCAATATTTATGTATGGACTCAAGATAGTAATGATTAAATAGAATTCATTGAAAATCATTTCTCGTTTTCTGTTACCTTTTTGCTATTAAGTGGTTTTCGTGACAATAACTGAAAATCCCATTTTCCGAACTCACGTTATGTTAAAAGCTATGATTCAAGTAATTACTTATGTATTGTTACCAGATAATCATCTATCTGAATAAATCTGTCTTTAGAGCATGTGCAGAATACAGTACTCAATTCTCTAAAGAATTTAAAAGTTTACATGGGTTACTGTTGGTGGTAGTTTAAAACAGTCTATAATCGCGTTTCATTTCCATTTAGCTCTATAGAAATTTTACATCTCTTTAAGGAAATCGAGATACTGAATATTATGCATTAGTTAAAACTTATGCCTGAGTTTAAGCGTTCTGTAAATAATTGAAAAAATAATGGACAATTTTCGTTACCAATCGAAGCGATATGGTAATAATATTGTTTTTTGTAAACTATAGGGATATAATTTATTTTTTATAAGATATCAGAAATGTTACACAGCTTAATGGTGTTTTGAGCCAAAACATTTTTTTCAGCAACAATATCTCACATTCAACACTTCAGGCTTCGGGAGATATTACATTTTGAAAACTGAGCAAAATGCGATAAAATCTGCAAGTATGCAGAGTGTCTCAGTGGAACGTTTAAGAACTTCTAGGAGAGGTATCCGGCATTCTCAACGATTCTCACGAAGCCATGTAGCATTCTACTGTCTGAAATGCTTTCCCGGGACGTTGTTGTACAGGGTGGCAACAATTAAACTGGTTAAGTAGAAGTACATTTTGCCGGTATTGTACAGAGAAATGATAGCTACAGAAGATGCACCTACTTAAATATATGTATATATACAGGGTGGCCATAATTAAACTGCAAGTGTTCAAGGGGTGCTGTAGAGAAAACTACCGAGAATATTCCAGTGAATTTTGGTATCTACACGTTTCAGAACATGCGCAAGTCAAATATGCAAAAATAAAAAATCGTCATTTTCACCCGATAGATGGCGCTTTACCGTATTTCAAAGCTCACCAGTGAAATATACATCTTCCAAAACCGATAGACAGAGCATAGTGACATTCTAAGAGGCATATAAACAATATAAAACATCATTTACAGTTTATCAAAATTCCATACAATTCGCTTCAGTAATTAAATTTTTACAGTAACATGTAATCAAAAATTAATGTAAATTAAGATCACAAATTAAACAATTCATAAAGACGCTTTGGAAAATTATTAAACCATTATTTATTCTCATTGACACTCATTGGACCTCTTAATCGTTTCATACGCCAGTATTCTTTCAGAGTAGCCGAATAATTGCTACCATTCTGATAGAATATCTTCATTAACAATGCACGTTCCTTCTTATTCAGAGTCATGATTGACCATTAGTCAATGTCGTCTTGTTTTTACACTGTTCGATGGGCTTAAAATTTGCATATATGACGTCCATAAGCATTGAAACACGATATAGCGCCATCTATCAGGTGAAAATGGCGATTTTTTTAATTGCATATTTGATGCGCATGTTCTGAAACGTGTAGATGCCAAATTTCACTGGAATATTCCTGGTAGTTTTCTCTCCAGCACCCCTTGAACACTTGCAGTTTAATTATGGCCACCCTGTGCATAAAAGTATGAGAATTAAAAAACGCCACGTAAGGGAATACTTCTATTAATAATTATTTTACATGAAAAAAAAAACTAACATGTGTCAAAGAAAGGGTATAAGACTTTAAAGGTGTAAATTAGTTAATACTGCCATGAAGTCCTCACATCTACACTATGTGGTTTTCCGAATGTTCTCTAATTATCTTAGCCTAGGTAGCCGTTACCTTGCTGCTGTCAAAGGGGATGCCATGAACCAATGACTTCATGTCCTCCATAAAAATAATTCAGTGTACAACAGGTCCAATGATCAAGAATTCCAGCACACCGGTCCACTGTTCGTCAAGTTTGGCGTTTAAATATTTACGAATATTATGGCTGAAATGGCCCCTAAATAAAATACCCCGAAATAAAATCCTAGCTGCGCCCCTGGTCCACAGTGAAAATAAATTATCTCACAGTTTGTACTTTCCAACTTAGTGTTCCTTAGTGTCTTATGAGAGATATCGAAAATTAAGAATAAATTTTAAATGAATACAGTTTCAAAAAACTAAAAAACAAGCTTTTATAGCAAATCGAACTAAAAAGTGAAAAATAAAAATATAGTTTACAAAAACTAAAAAACACGATTGAAGTGATACATAATTGAAGTAACTAAAAAGTGAAAAATAATTCTTAATAAACAACTAAATTAATGAACGAAAAATAGTATTATTGTGAAAAAAGCGCGGAGTGCTTGAGAATATTCGATCGGTACGATTAGTAAAAAAAAATGATGCAAAAAATATAGCACAAAGCGCCCCACACTTTTTTCACAATAATACTATTTTTCGATAGTTAATTTATTTCTATATTAAGAATTATTTTTTACTTTTCAGTTAGTTCAATTTATCAATGAAGCGTGTTTTTTAGTTTTTTAAACTATTTCAATGCCACTGATGTATATTTAACAAAAACTGGACAAAATTTGTCCATGAGGATTATTGTATGCTTTTACTGAGCATGAAAACAATTGTCTACCGTGGTTAGAAAACCATTAAATTGTTAATAATGGAGGAAGTCATTCTTTTTAAATTAATATTTACAGAATTTCAGGAATATTCCTACTGACGTGTGGTAAAAATGTATCTAAGTATTGCTTAAGATGAAATTCATACACAAATTAATTTTAATGTGTACATGAAATTAATGAAAGTGCGGTTGCAAAATACTTTTTCAGACAACACTACTGGACAGTGGTCATTAATACCTCAAAGAGTAAATAGGTAGACAAGAGTGGGTTATTAAGGAATAGTCGGTAAATATGGAAGTCATTCTTTTTAAATTAATATTTACAGAATTTCAGGAATATTCCTACTGACGTGTGGTAAAAATGTATCTAAGTATTGCTTAAGATGAAATTCATACACAAATTAATTTTAATGTGTACATGAAATTAATGAAAGTGCGGTTGCAAAATAGTTTTTTCAGACAACACTACTGGACAGTGGTCATTAATACCTCAAAGAGTAAATAGGTAGACAAGAGTGGGTTATTAAGGAATAGTCGGTAAATATGGAATGCCGTGTTTTCGGCTCTGTTAGTTGCTGTTGTCTAGTGAGAAAACCATGAACTACTCAAGAAAGATTCCTATGTTACAATGCATTGAGAGTTGTTCGCTTATTGATATCGTACCACGCGCTACAGAACAAACTGCGTTTTCTGATTTTCAAGAGTTTTTTCAGATCAGTTTTTAAACATTTAAACCTAGTACACACGTGCATACGCATAGAGTACACTAATAGAATTGCAGTTAGTTCTACTTTGGTTGTTGTTTTAGATAACAGTGTTTTAGCCATCAGTTTAAATGTTCATTTTCCTAGATGGCGAGTCGGGTATTATGGCATACTTGATAACATTGGAATGGATTTCATGCCATCAACAAAAGAACCTGAAAAGAAAGACGCTGAATGTATCTTGTGTAACGGAAAATGCTCCGAAGATCAACGAGGAGAAATTGGAAATCAGTGCTTAAGCCGTTCTGTGGCTCACCTTCACTGTGACGGAGAAAGAAGATCGTGTAGACGAATTTTGTAAATAGACCAGACGCAAAAATGACGTAAACGTTATCTGAAAAATATGGTTTTACAGTTAAAGTAACTGTTTTATGAAGTATAATTAGTTTTTTAACGGTTCGAATAAAATGCATTGCGAATGTGTATTATGTGTCTTTTCAGCATATTTTTTACTTGCATCTTTCGGTGTTTCTGGAACTAATTTTTGTTTGACTTAATCCGTTTCGTCCATGCTTTAGACAGTATTTTAACAATTTTGGAGCCTTTACACTTACTAGTTCGATGTATAGAGAGCTCAAAGTAGGGTTTCTTAAATTCTGACCACCTCGTATCGATTAAAATAAATATGAAAAAATATCTATACACGCAATCCTGCTATGATGTTCTCCTCTTTTCAGTATTTTAGTGCCGATTTCCTGCATGTGGCACTTGACGAGCATTCTAGCAATTGCGAATGATTTAAGAAACTTGTGTTTCGCTTTTTTATATCTATTGTATTCAGCACATTTGCACCAGGTAGGCTTATAACAATGGACAATTTCAATTAGAATTATTATTATTTCAGTTATAAAATTAATTGAATACCGTTAAGCGTATAAGTACATAAATTTATAAATTAAATGTAATCATTTATATATCTAGAAATTAAATGTATATGTCAAAGAATAAGCATAAAACGTAACTTGATTTTCATTATTAATTGCCATTATTATTATTATTGTATTAAATAAACGTCATAGAACTAAAAAGAATTTTTGTACCTTATGTTTTTCTACTTCTACTTTTCCCATTCCTGGGTCGTACAATAGTATTGCAGGTTTAATATCCACAGGAGATTGCCTACGACCTCTGTTGCACAGTTTCCATTCTGGATTGAGCAAACCCCAGTAATCTGGGCCTGAAATGAAAAGTGTTTTTTATATAAACATAATGTAAATAAAATTATAATACGCATAATACAAAAGCATTTTCCAGGAAAAATGTCTTGCACAGCAAGTGAAAATCAAAGAAAAGTTTTAATGCTACATTATAAAATTGTATACAAAATAAGGTTTCAATCCATTCTATACTATATTTTGGTAGTTCAAGTCAAACAATCATTGCATATGTACTGAAACTATCCCGAATTCTAGTGTTAAGCTCTAAGAAAAAAAAAGAAATTGATATGCTCAATTGGGATAGCATACCATGAAATCGTCACCACTAATGACGATGTAATTGACCAGACAGCCAGGCTCATTGGTCACACACCTTGATACCTGAAAAGTCATGGGACATCAAGATGAAACGTGATCATGGTAGATGGGATATCTCGTGTGTACCACGTCATGAAAACTCATAAATTTTTCAGTGTATGAAATGTACAGCAAAAATAATATTCTTTTTTTACAAAAAAAATATAATAAAAGTTATTACAAACTACTCCGAATATAGTCTTATATATTTGTAACCGGTGAAGGCGATTTTAATGTATGCATACGAAATGAACTTAGAATCGCAGTACATTTGAATAACACATTGTCTTTTGTTTTCTTTTTTCAATTCTAGCGCATTGAAAAATGATTGAGACGACAGTTTTGAAATATACTAACTATAAATGTCGTTGTGTAATTCCTAATTTCATTGTGTAAAATCCCACTGTTGCTATTTTTCTAGAAAACTAAATTTCAGTAGTGACAATTAAATGTTAAAAACTATATTGCTCGCTATTGAGTCCTTGTAATGAAAAATAGTTTACTTGTACAAGCACATTTAGGGTAGAGAAATCTTGAATATCGTTCAGACACACAAACAATCGCTGAACTAACACTAAATTGTTGCAATCTTCTATGAACGTCATCGTCAAGAATTCGAAAATATGCTCTGTCAATGCCAAGCTCGAATGTACTCCACACACGTTTTCAGTAAGAATATACAAGGGAAGCCTTTCTCTGTAATTTGCTCCACACTTGCATACCGTAAACAAGAAAACCCTGAAAACACCCATTAGACAGTTCGACAAACTATACGAGATTCCCGTAACTGTCACCTTGTCAAATATATATATATATATACCGGGCGATCCAAAAGTCAGGACAAACTTTAAAAATTGATAATTCGAAAACGAATCCAGATACAAAGATACAGTTTGCACAAAACGGATGGAAAATAAACCGGGTTTTGTGTGGCAACGAAACGAAAATAGTTCTCTTGGTGTCCAACAGATGGCGCTGTCGGATTTCTGATATAGGACTGTACAAAGTGACAAGTGATATAAAAGGGCAGTCGAGGTAGGTAATGGCAGTCGAAGCTTATACGCATGGAAATGCTGTCCATAGTTGAGAAAGCCCTCTCAGTCAAACTTTATTATAAGAATGCGGGAAGTGCCACATTGGCATTGCGAGCATATCGCTACATGAAGGGCATGCGAGGCAGAAAAGGACCAATAACGCCTTCTGCATTGATCAAAATGATGAAGAAATTTGAATCTACCGCATCTTCTGCGTCACGTGCAAGAGGTGGTCGTCCCTCAACAGCCGCTGCTGTTGTCACGACAGTGGAGCAGGCGATTCAATCCATGTCGGCGATTTCTGCACATGGGGAGAGGAGTGCCCGAGAAGTTTCGAGGCAGACAGGAGTATCGTACGGAAGAGTGTGGAGACAACACCTCCTACATATAAAAAGCCTAACAACTGAAACTTTGACGTCATTAGCAGGCCTTCAAGTAATGACGTCATCACAGTTGTACTTTCACAAAGTAAAACTATTTAAAATTTCTGGTGGATGCTACAAATATTAGAAAATAGCTTAAATAGAGAATTAAAATTAAAATACCCCTCTCATACAAAATTATTCATTTCGATCTATTTCCTTATCATATTATCTAATTCGTCATGGTTAAAAACTGCCATTTTTCATAAAATTATATTTTTTATCTCAAATTATTAAAATATTGTTATTCATGAGTAAATTCACCAGAAATTTTGTATAGTTTTATTTTGTGAAAAAAAAAAACTTTTTAGTGTAGGTCAAATGATGACGTCAAAGCTTGGTGACGTAGGAGTTGTTAGGCTTTCTTTATCTAGGAGGTGTTGGTGGAGAGCACTGCGAATAACTCTGAAACGGTATCCCGATAAGTTGCAAGATAACCAAGAACTGAAAAATCCTGACTTCGACTCTCGTCGAGATTTTGGGTATTCAGTAAAATGGAAGAGCAGCACGACTGGCTTTACACTGTGCTTTGGATAGATGAGGCGCATTTCGCACTTTATGTTGCTGTTAACACCCACAATTGTCGAGTGTGGACCACAGAAAATCCACATGCATTTGTTGAGGTACCCTTGCAACAGCCTAAAGTGACAGTCTGGTGTGGCTTCACTGCTGATTTCATAATTGGTACATTTTTTTTCGAGGAAGTCACACAGACGGGTTTCGAAACAGGATCTGTCACTGGTCAGCGATATGCAGCACTGTTACAGAACAACATTATTCCTGAACTGCAAGCGTGACAGGCACTTCAAACAGTCACCTTTATGCAAGATGTAGCACCACCTCATATTTTTTTTGCCTGTGTAACATCTGCTACGCTCAAAATTTGGGGAGGATCGCATTATCAGGCTTTCAAGATCACGCGATCTTACGCTCTGTGACTTTTCCCAAGATCTACCGATCTTACGCCCTGTTACTATTGGCTGTGGGGATTATTGAAATCAAAAGTGTACCGCGACCAACCGGCAGCACTGAAAGATGCCATCCGCCAAAATGTGTCTGCCGTAACGCAAGAAATACTAAATGCTGTGAAAGTTGTGGTGACTCGTCTCACAAATGTACTTCTGAATGATGGGCAGCACATTGAAAATTTACTGTATTACCAATTAACTGTAATTAAACTGACTTGTAAGTTATCAATATTTTTTCATTTGTAATTCATCTTCTGGTGAAATAAAACACTATAGCGCCATCTGTTGTTCTCCAACAGAACTATTTTCGTTTCGTTGCCACACAAAACCCGCTTTCTTTTCCATCCGTTTGGTGCAAACCGTATCTTTGTATCTTTATTCGTTTTCGAATTATTATTTTTTAAAGTTTTTCCTGACATTTGGATAATCCGGTATATAAGACAGTGAGGTGTTTTTTTTGTAAACGACGGTAATCGAACCTATATAAAAAACATTAGCGGTTCACAAGATACCTATCAGTGCAAAGTCATGCATTTACCGATATTTCATTAATGCTTAAACGTTTTAAAACAGATAGGGTACAAGTTTTTAAATTCAATCTGTATCGTATAGCGTTTACCCGACAAAAGCAAAATTAATTCTCTGGAACACGTCAATAAACTTAACTTAGAGCTTTCCTTAATTTCATAGACTGACACTGTAACTGACAAAAGCGTAACATGACACGAATCGCTATATTTATTCCATTTGTACTGGTAGAAGCTATCGTACGGTTTTCAAAACTTAAATGTATCGGGAATCAATATGTATTGCATGAAGAAACAATTAACGAAATAGTGAAGTTGTATTTCTAGAGAGTGAAACAAAACAAGTCTTAGGATTTACAAATGAGTCAGTTTTGGAACTATGTTCAAACAATTTTGCGAAAACATTTTGCAAAAGGATTACCAAATTAATTATTAATTAAAGGATTACCAAAGTACCAAATTCGTACAATAAATATCACAGAAGATTTGATAACGATCAAATGGGAATTACCTTATTAATACTTATCAATTTCCATACATTTATTTAATGACGTTGGTATTTAAAATTAAAAATTTCCAGTCACGTAAGATCAGAATTAGAAAAAGTAAAATAAATCTTTAAAGTTTTGCAGTATTGTTTTCGAAAGTTTTTTACTGTTAAATAGTTGAACAGAGATGATTTTAATCAAAAATTTCAGTGAAATAATGGACGGTAAAAGCCTTAACTAGATGCACTGTTTTACAAAGTTTTCTACGGATAAATTTTAGCGTAAAATTCGAACTTATTTCTGGAAATAAATAAAATACAGAATCGTGAAGAGCGAAATTGTGTAACATCTTTATTAAACTTCTTCAAATAAATATCTAAAAAAAGAAAATCCAAGAAAAAAATATCGATTTTTCTCTTTTGGATTAAGCTTATATATCTTATGAAACATGCTGATATCGCAACTTTTATAGACTTTACGTTTGATCTGAGAGGAAAAGGGAAGACTAAATTCCAGGTAGTTCTTATATTTCTATTTTTTGGTTATTCTTTGAGAACGTGGTAAATACTTTTAAGGATTTATATTTCTTTAGAAAAGATTAATGGCTCTCCTGGAATAGTGCCTATCACACTCATGAAACAAAAATCCTATATCTAATATCATGTTTAACTGCTGTGAAAGTATATACGCTCGTTAATTATATTATGAGGGCACCTGGTAAGTAGACCAAAGTCACCCCCTATGAAGGGACGGACACAATGACAGCCGCGCCCACTCGGGGATCGAACCCAGACCGTCGGGAGTTGAACCCGAAACCGTCGTACGGTGCTTTACCTACCATACTACCTGGAAGGCTACTGAAAAATATAAGCCTATGTTTTCTCACCGTTTAACTAGTGTTAAAGTAAATAAACTTCAATTTTATATCTGCATGTTGCTCCAAAATTCTTATTTTGGATTCCAGAAAAAAAAAATATCTATTCGTTTTTAGAAATACATACAAATTCTGGCTAAAAAAATTAAACTCACTGAATATTAACTGTAGGAATAGCTTTATTTGTTAGCAACTATGAAATTATGGTCCCGCAGCGGTCTGGGCGCTAAACTCCGTTCCCATAAGAACACGGCAAGTGAAGCAGCATCCGGCTTGGCCTGTGCTTGGGAGGGTCATCCCCCTCTCGGCTCGTCCGCTGTGGAACCGTGTACGCTAAAGGGAGCTGGTGCACGTAAAATCCGTCGTGGCTCCAATGTCCTCCAAGTTGTTAAACGATACCTCTGGGGGTGCCGATTTCAGGTGGTGGTTGGTCCCTCATCTGGAATCGGTTCAAAATTAGGGACCAACAAGTAGAAGTCCAACCCCCTCGAGGGCACTGGCACCCCTCTGTCCATGGTCTATCCATGGACACGACAACAATAACAACAACAATGGAATTATGCAATAAAAGTATTTTGATTCTTGTCTGACACTCGCACCAGGAAGAGTTAAGGAGATAGTAAATAGAAAATTATTATGATTATGATCATTATTAGTCAGAGTCTCCAACCTCTAAGGAATATAATTAACCACTTTTTCAAAACAGCAAATTTTTCAAACATTTTTTTCAAAATTGCCCGCAAATCCAATGTCAGACTGTCCTTATAATGTTGAAATTTCGCTATATTCTAATACAAATTTTACTGTTCAGGGAAAGTGGTTAATTATATTCCGTAGAGGTTGGAGACTCTGTTATTAGTATATGTTTATAACAGACTCGTATTGCTGCGCTGAAACGTACCCGCAACTGTTACTCGTGCGTTTTTAGGAGAAAACAAGGCGACTGTGTTGAACCCCGTTACTCAATTCTCCGTACTTATAGCCCACTTTAGGTTTTTGTTTCCAAACCACCCCATTACTTTATGTTTCCAAAACTGAAATTAAAGCTGGAAGGACCTTCCATTCGACGACATCAAGACGATTTCACAAAATGTTATGACGGAGCTAAGAGGTATTCCATCATACGACTTCTACCACGCTGTGAAGAGTCTTGTGGATCACACGAACCGATGCGTAAAATCACAGGATTTTTATGTAGAATAATAGAGCTAAAAATAACTTTAGACAGACCATATATATACAGTGTGTTACAAAATTCGACCGACGAATTCCGAGAGTAATTTTGGTAAGTATGAAAAGTCATCAAGCTGATTGATGAAAACTTATATTAGAACATGGAGTTGTAAACCATGTTGAGAGGTTAAATATCGAGAAAAAAAAAAAAAACGCATGTAAGTTTCAACATCACGCTGCAACGACAACAGTACAGTACTAACTAGAAAAATATTTCTTGATTAATTATTACAAGAACTTTCGGAAGAGGCTTCCGCTGACGTCATAGCACAGTATACAATGACGTATAAACGATTCCCAGATGCGTTTAAAGATATCTAATACGTTTTTGATGTCGGCCGCAGCCACGAAAATTTGTGTTTTGAGTTCTAAACTCCGAAATGTCCACAGCCATTCATTAAATGAGTGATTTAAGATGGAATTTACTATTGAACGTGAAAAAAAAATGTCTGGTTTTTATGGAAACTTTTTCCTAAATTGTAATCCATATCCCTGTAAATTTTAAAACTTTGGTTAACACTGAGAAATACATTTTCATGGAATTATTTTATCGGAAAAATGAACCAAAAAATTTTTTTTCATCTAAAACAAGTTCTTTTTGGATCACGAAATAGAACTTTTTTTAAACTTGTATTACATACAAATAAAATATAGTACATTTTAACAAGATAAACTCTTATTAATTAGAGTTTTCCTTTTCTAAATTTTTATTTCAGACAATTAAGGATTTTTAAAGTGAAATTATCTAGTTAACTACTTAAGAATAAAAAAGAAGCTTATTTAAATAATCTTATAGGCTTTTATAACGAGAAGCCAGTTAAAAACATCATGAAATAGGATTTGAAAGACCGCGCAATGTTTGTGAAATTATTTTACATCCCGATTTACTTCATGGCCCACGGGATTTAGCGTCAAGATGCCATATGAAAAGCTTATTCTCATTCCTTTTTTTTCACTAAAGCAATGGCAAAAATTTTGAACTATTATTTCCCCTGTGATAGTAACCAATATATCATTCATGAATGTTTCCATTGCTTATGTCCTATTTGTTCCAACAAGTTATTAACATGATAACTCTGATCATTTTCCCGTTGTTGTTTATTATTTAGAGTCAAAATCTCTATCATTTATCGTCATAACATTTATACTAGTGATAGTGTTTAAAAATGAACATCAGTATGTAAATAATTTACAGCACAGAATTTCATCTTAGCTATGAGCAGTGTTTACATTTCGCGTTTATCAAAGGGCGCTGAGCCCTCCTTGATCTTTCTTTTTACTGCCGATGCACCCTGTCCACTTTATTTTAATGTCGTTGCGCTCTTGTCTTCTATAAAAATTGAAAGTTAGTCTGACATCTTATCCAGCGGAGTGTTGATAAAAATGACCCTTTCTTTATACAGAAAGTGCACTTTCTATAAATTCGCCCTGCCCCTTATAGAAAGACGCCGGTTATGAAAACATAACTTTTTTGTAGTTTTGTATTCTAATAATAAATGCAGGTCTTACTGGCTAAAGTTTATTGCTTAAAAATTTTATGTTCATTTCGTGGATGAAAATTTTGGAGACAAGCCCATTTTTTATTAAACCAGGTTAAGAAATTACACGAACGCTTTTCCCAAAGTCCCTATTAAAAGATAAGTGAAAACGGCATTTTTGACCCCACATTGCTATGTAATTCCGATTCCTTATGATGTGCGCTAAAAGTTATACTAAAACTCATGACACACCCTTGAATATGATTTAAATTTGCTGCTGGATACATATGAAATGATAATAATAATAATAAAAAATAAGTAAGCTTGCTTAAATAACTAAAAACATGTAAGTGGTAGGTAAAAACGTAAAAAACTTATAATTTTACCAAAATATAATATTCATAATAATAATAGTTAAATAAATGCCTGCATAACTAGGTAGTACTTGTTTTTCAAAACAGCATTCTGCACTTTTTTCGCAACTATATTAACCGTTCACTTAGATCTAAATGCAGACTCTAGGTTTGTTTTGAAATCCACATTTCATAAACATAAAAAGGGAAAAACACGGTTCTTTTGCTAAACGTGGAATTTGAAAACAAAAATCTTTGTTTTTAATGCAGAAAAACATGTTTTGTCTTCAAGTACTCTCATAAAGAAAGCCGCTTAATTACGCCTTGATTGCCGAACAATACCTCCTAAAATAAAAATCAATGACGCTACGGCCCTGCAGTTTGTTTACAAATACACAGAATAACAGAGATAATTCTGATAAAAATACTGAATTATACATGTATATATATTGCTAGTTTAATTTAACTTTGTGTAGTAGAATTTCTTTATTTTGTGATCCGGAAAAATATTTTTATAGTACTTAAAAAAAATTATTTTTTAATGGCTTACTTGTGTAAAGGGTGTTTCAGTACGTCACGTACAACTACATGTCATATAGAACGCATAGAAACATAAGTAAGCGGTGCAGTACCATTTTACACTGAGTGTTAGAATTAGCTTTAGAAAAAGACTGAAGTTACTTAGGGTTGTAAAACTGTAAAAAAAAAAAAAGAAAAAAAGTTTATTTTCGATAAAACAATTTCTTAATTTAAAAAAAGAGCGTCAATCAGTTTTATGCGTTCTTCAGATAAATCAAGGAAAATTCATTTTTTGTTGTATTTTTAAAAATACAGTGTCACTGATACTGGGCGTATTTTAACCCTCTCGTCACCCTGAACCCCATATGAGGCTCCTACTTCAAATAGCAATATTTAGAGAGAAAACAATTCAATTTAGTATTTTTTTCTTTCAGTGATATCAATATCATTCATTTATGTAGAAAGTATAGGAGGCTCTTAACTAGATGCATAAATCGTGCCTAGATTGCAGTACTAGTCAATTTAGGTCATTTTTTACAGTTTTCGCTTATTTTTTCAGGAGAAAAATTAAGAAAATATTTACGCTGCCTTTTTACCATTTTTTTCTTTTTAAGGTAAGTATAGTTTTTTTTGTTATTCCTCAACCTTTACCTAATATGTGCATCCTTTTAAATTAATTTTAGCATAACAAAATGCTTCG
Source organism: Cheiracanthium punctorium (assembly GCA_038373885.1). Lineage (NCBI taxonomy): Eukaryota > Metazoa > Arthropoda > Arachnida > Araneae > Cheiracanthiidae > Cheiracanthium > Cheiracanthium punctorium. The sequence goes on along the minus strand of JAWZYV010003902.1, from coordinate 419,930 downwards.
AAAATGCAGAAATTAATATTAGAAAAATCTAATACTAATCGACATTAGAAAAAATATTTTTGCATGATTTATAATAGTATTTCAGATGCATTGAATGCTAGACAGATTTATTTTCTCTGATTTTTCATAATTCGGTGACGAGAGGCTTAATGAAAATGTATCAAACGTGAATTCCACCGAAGAAACGATATAAAATACCAAATAAATGTAAAGGAAACTTCAGCATAAAATGTAATTTCGGAAAATTATGAGGGTTTTTCTTCCCACCACCTATATTTTCAGAAATCAATTTCTTTTCTAAGAAAGTATGCGTAAATGCAATCCAATGAAAAGGCAAATGTTTATTACATTCCTTTGAAAGTTATAACGTAACACCATTTTCTACAATCTCAAAACAAGGTGTCATTTTCACGAAAATAAAAGATAATATTTCATAAAGGTAGAAAAGTACTAAAATCGAATTTAATCATTTCTGTTAGAACTGAAACATGACATTTTCATTTAAATTTGACAATAAACACACAAATTCAAACACGGAGAATGATAGGTGTTACAATCCCTCTTTTCTAATTAAAGGATTTTAAAGCTTTTTATTTCATCTTCAGTTTGGATAGAATGGTTTCCGAAGACTTATAATTACGAGCGCGCTTACACCACTCCTCTTCAAAATTTCAAAAAGTTGTTTTACTCATTAAAAGAACTGCTTCATTGAGTTAATTTTAGCCCTAAGTAATAAAGATAATGACAATTACATTTCTCTTTCGGAGCCAGAAAATTACCCTCTTTCTTATTTGTAGCAAAATATTTTTCTCGTATCGGAAATTTCCCTCTCACATTTTGTGACAAATACAATTAAATCTAATTTGCTTTTGTTTCTGCTCACAAATAAATAAGTCGTTAAACAGCTCAGTTGTTTTTGACAGGGTGTAGCGATTGTTTCATTTCTTTAAATAGGGTTTCAACTAATCCATGATTTAAAATTAAAATTGCAAATGGCATTTCGATACGATTTGCGCTTTAGTGATAGTTTAGCAGTTTTATGGAAAGCATTGTAAAAACACAATAAATAATTACGTGGACAAGGTCTCAAGTAATAAACAAGACATATTACGTTAAGAAGGGTTTGTTTAAAAATAATTTTTTGTGTGCTACACACGCAATAATATTTTGGTAGCAGCAAAAACCATCGAGTAGTTTAAATCCACTTTAAATTATAAGGCAAAAATTCATTTGAACTACAAAGTATTTAATCCGGCAAAAACATCCGAAAACATCCGTAAATACTGTTATGTTCATATAAATGCTGCCAATTATAGTTTAAGAACTTCCTAATAATTGTTCCCCTTTTTACTAGTTATATATATAGATCTTTTCCTTAAATGCATTTATTTTCCAATATATGACATTGGGCTCTAAATAAAATAAAAACTTTTCTTACACAATGTTTTTTTTTAATCTTTAAATGCATGTGTTCGCTATGTCCGTTTGTAACTACACATCTTACATCTTATTTTATTACTGCAAGGGATTCAGTCTAACATTTCCAGCTCCCCCCCCCCCAAAAAAAAAGAAAGAAAGGAAAGACACAAAACCTTTCGACCCTCTAATCCTTGCTTAATCTCATGGGATTATACAGAGCAGGTGGTACATACTATACGCCCCCTTTTCTTCTCTAGTTCTCAAGAGATAATTACGATTTCCTTCCTTTTCTGACAGAGCAAATAGTTATCTTCTGCTTTTCCCATTGGACTACAAAAGTTAATTGATTAACGATCCTTATGTGAACGACTTATAGTCTTTGAGTGAAGAATTTGTCTTCGTAGATCAGATTCATTCTATTACGTTGCGGTATTTTATTTAACTATGAATGTATTTAGCTATACATAATAGGATTTGTATTCGAAAATTAAATAAATCTTGTGTTGCTAAAAAGGCCATCAGGTTCGTTCAAGAATTTCAAAGAAAAGTTCTGTGTAATGATTCAATTTGTTTATGTGTATTTGCACTATTACTATCATAGGTTAGAGTAGTAAAATTAAGCTAGTATAGAAGACAGAAAGTAATTGTATTAGACCATTTTTAAGTTAATGTAATAAAAAAATCAAATTGAATTAACAAACCAATACTTTATTAATTACTCCATGAAACTCAAAGTAATACATTGCGATGCACAGTTGCAATTATTTTAAAACACATTTTGTTATCTCAATAAAAAATATTACTGTTTAAAGAAGTACCATACTGTGATAAGTATTCATTGCGAAAAATTATAACTTAGAAGTGCTAAGACAGAAATCAATTTCTCATTTTCTTTCTCTCTTCAAACACTTTAATGAATTAAAATTATAATTATGAAATTATACACATGCTTCGAGAAGTGCGCAATACTTCTAAACCTACAGAAGACTCAGTAATATTTTCAACAGAGCAGTTTAATTACAAATAATCCAGATGTATCAAAGCTAAGGAAATTTTAGAAAAAAAGATTTAAAATGTGGCCTATTGTATATCATAGAATTTTGCTGAAGATCCCAAAATGCCTTCATAAGTTATTTTTAGTTTCTTCTAATTTTTTTTTATATATTCTTCTGTAGCAACGTTTTACATTATGATCTAGTACATGCAAAACAACTTATTAATAGCTTTATGTAATATATGAGTTTTTTGCAGATTGTTGCTTGAAACATATTCCGAATGAAATGCTTCTTCTGCCTTTTATTTGTTTCTTTTCTGTTTCTCGTACACATTTTACCATTTATAAAGCCATGTTTTTAAGATATTCAAACTGAAACTCTCAATTCGATTTGCTGTTAAATGAAAATAAAACACTCATTTTGAGAGGTTCATTTTAAATACACCGAGAAACGGACCATTGCTTTTATTCATACATTAAAGATATGGTTATGAAACGAATCATTTGTTTTCGTATGTCTGTGTAGACTGATTTTATATGTGTAGACCCACAGATACTAGTATGGAACTTATAATTTTATATAGTATTTGTATATCCCATCTTGTGCAGTGTAAAAAAGCAAAAGTTTAAAAGGGTTATGTAAAAGAAAAAAAAAAGGTGAAAATAATAATTAACCACAATATAAATAAAGTTTTGCATCTTTTTTTAACTAAACCGAAATAATTTATTAAAAATTCTAATAAATTAAAAGATATTGAGTTAATTTCCGCCTAATTAGTTGCTTCATAGTCCAATGCTTTTTCAATCTCTAATGGTACATTCAGTTTAACGCTTAATTACATGAATTTTAAAAACGTTGGATGCGGATTATGTGATATTCACAAATGTAAGCCAAATGTCAATAGCTAAATTCTAAGTTGAATTCAGCAAGAGTCAGTGAGCTTAATTCTGCACAAAATATGTGAATTTTGTGAATAACTAATTAATCGTCCGAAAAACACGAGTTTGAAAGAAATACCTGATAGTTATTTTATTCACAGCATGAAGAAGTGTTACCAAAAACAATATTTTGTATGTAATGTCGACATAAGAAATTTAGATAGTACTCTATTCCGGCAGTGAATGTGTTTTAAACATGAAATGTAAATATGCACCACAATGCAATTAAGGGTTAAGTATAATAGTAGTAGGAATTTCATTTTTGTTTGCAATTTAAATTACTTTTCCTAATGCTTTTAGTAATATTCCAGAATATATATTTTTAATCAATTATTTTTCCGGAATTAGGAAAATACAACTTTTTCAGGAATGAATATATAAAACGTACAACAGAGAAATATATTGATTCTGCTTGTCATATTTGAGTTTTCTATATAAATTAAACTTTTATTTATGGAATAATTTTATTTAGCATCGAAATAGACAAATTTAACAAACAAAACTGCATTTTTCTATTTTTGAAGAAATCAGAGCTTATGTGGTTTTTAAATTACAAATCCAATTACATTAGTAGCAAACTTACTATTTTTAAATACTTGTATTGCTTTTAAGATTCAAATTGCAAATAGTATCCATTTAAATTGTGTTATAACTGACACTAGCTATTACTTAAATATCAAATACTGCTTTCTGAAGAAAAAAATATTTATTAGAACCAATTCATAAAATTAGAAGTTAAGAAGTTAGTAAAAGCATAGAATTCATTTCTTTCATTTATGTTGAAGGATGTTAGAATAGTCAGCATCTCTTTTTTATAATATACCTGCAAATGTTTTCAAATCTTGCAGTGCTATGTAGTGTGCTTTTCTCTCCAATATTCGGTGTAAATTGCGTGCGTGCGTGTGTTTTCGAGTACCAATTATTATAATTTCACGAAAGTCCGTTTCAAATGCAATTAGTTTCTGAGCTGAAAACTAAACATGCCACAAGTATATACAAAAACAACTTAGTATATAAACTATAAATCTATATTTCGACACATTAAATAATGTTTAAAAATAAATACTAACTATCGGAAAAATACAAGTTATTCCTGTCGTCAAAGGTAAATAAACGTCTCTTTCTACAAAAATGTGTTATCATATATCTTACTAACAAATATCAATGCACTAAAGTAAACACTTTTTCATTTACTAACAAATATTTACTCTTGGAAATTTTCTTCAAAAATATGCATTCAAAACCATCCCAGCCAGATACTAATGAGGAAAATGACTTCGTTTTCAAGTTCTTTTCAAAACCATTTATCCTCACTTCTTTTTTTTTAAAGAACTTTTTCCTGGAAATAGGTATCCCCGCTATCTTAATGGGAACATGCCGCATGTTCTTGTTCCCACAGAATTATCATTCATTTAAAAAACTCGTTTACAAGGGTATTTTCCGAGGGAAATTATTCATTTTTTAGCACGCGCAGATTTATAACTCATAATCCATAACTTCTGGAACACGTTCTTTTTTTCTTTCTTTTTTTTTTGCGGTCCACGAAAGGTGGCAACAACAGCCATAAAATTACAAACTTAGCATTATATGTGCGGTGGAAATTACCGGATGGTTGTTAGAATGTGGTTAATGCTCGTGTTCCGGTTTATTTTAAGGCTACTACTTGAATAATTGTATTTTGGAAGGAACAACGCATAAAACTTGTTCATAAACAGACAGGTGGCAGTTAAATATTCATTGGGAATAGGCTTGTACACTTAAAATTTGCAATAACATAAAACCATTTCTTGGTTTCAACATCGTTTACGTGTTTTGTTTTTTTCTTTCTGAAACGAAAATAGCCCTTTCAGTAGTTTATTATTCTGAAATGTACATTCAAATAATGTATTGAAATGTACAGTTGAACAGTTTAATTTGAAAATGCACTTTATAAACCTTTTTTTTTTACAGTAGAAGTAACAGGAAGCCAAATATTCTATAGAGAATATTATATAATTTTATATTTCGTATAATTTAAATTCAATTATATAGGTGAAATGCTTTTTTTAACTAAGGTATAAAATATATAAGACATAAACATTTTACTAAGGTATAACTTTTACACCTTAGTAAAATGCTTTTTTTTACTAAGGTATAAAAATATAAGATATAAGCTACAAAAATATAAGATTATAATAAGATATAAACTGCACAAGGTGTATTGAAATTTCCCGCATTCCTTCGAATATTTTACCCGATGTTTTCTAATATAAATATGCATTAATAACGATTGAACAAATATAATTACTGCACTCACTGTCCATTCTTTTAAAATAGTGAGAAATATTTTATAGTTAGCAGACACTAATTTGTGTTCAGATAGAACATTGACTCAATAACAGACATCTGCAATAAAAAAAATCTCCTGCACGTGAAATATTCCATAACTTTATATATATATATATATATATATATATATATATATATATATATATATATATATATATATATATATATATATATATATATATATATATATATATATATGTATATATATATATGTATATATATGTATGTATATATATGTATATATATATATATATATATATATATATATATATATATATATATATATATATATATATATATATATATATATATATATATATATATACATACATATATATATATACATACATATATATATATATATACATACATATATATATATATATATATGTATGTATGTATATATAAATATGTATGATATGTATGTATGTATATATAATTTTTTTGAAAAGCTTTAACATTTGTGCTTTAACATTTTTCTGTGACATACATTTCAGAAACTGAATCACAAATAATTTTTCTTTAAATTTATAAAACAGTTAGACAATTATTTAACAATAACAATATTTGTTTTGTTTTGTGTTCGGTTAATTCAAAGCTACCATCTTTGTGTTGCCTGCTTAAATGGGGGATGCCTTAAGCGGAAGCCTTTTTCAAGGGCTCACTTTAACACGTGCTTATGTTACATCTGGAGAAAACCTCCCGAAACTTCAAACCGGTAAAAGGACAGCCTCGAGAGAATCGAGAACCCTGAACAGCCACATCGCTATCCATAACGAGAATAAAGAAAAATACATTTAAAGGCTAATCGAAAAAAATAACTCTTCAGGTTTCGAGTCAGACTCGTCAAATTCAAAGTCAATTTGAGCACCAAAAAAATTTCCAAATTTGAGTGGCCCGAGATTCTATCTAACAAGATACTAGAGCTGTTTTGAGCCAACTCAACAATGTCTAATAATTATAAAAAAGCAAAATTAAGGTCATATTATAAAATAAAATATTAAAAAGTGTAGTATTTTTGTTTTCGTAAGCATTATATCTATTTTATGTCATTAAGGAAATGAAATTTTAAAATTTATTATGACTGTAATGAGTTAGAGATGACAAACTACATTGAGGATTTTCACAAGTAAGTTTGCTTAGCCAGCCAACGGAGTTATATGGTGGGTAAAGCACCGTACTCCGGTTTCGGGTTCAACTCCCGGCTGCCGGGGTTCGATCCCCGACTGGGCGTGGTTGTCATGTCCGCCCCTTCATAGGACGAGACGTTGGTCCAATTACTAGGTGTCCCCATAATAAAGTGGCCAACACCTTCGGGCCGTTGTAAAGGGACAAAGCCTAATCGGCAAAGTGCCCGCCCGTTAGAAAAAAAAAGTTTGCTTAGCCATCACTTTGTTATAAAGAACTTCCTATTTAACATAATTATTAATTTAATAAAAACGAGTAATTATTTTATTAACTATACAGGATCTATTTTAGTTTCGACTGGTTTAATTTTTATATTTCGTTGTTCAATAGTAATGCAATTACTGTTTATTTTTTCATTCGTTCAAATCAATGATGAATATAGATCGATTTCGCTTAATCATATCAGAACTCCAATTTTCAAAAAGCTCATTTTTGAAAGTAAATATGCACGCTGTCTCATTTGCAAAAAGATATACTCTTCTTTATTTAATATATTTAAAAAGTAAGTATTCAATCATGAGCAATTTTTGAGTGTGAAAATAATATGCAGTTTCCAAAAATTTTCGTTATTCTAAACTTGAAATTATATTCTCTAATGACAAACAATGCTAATACAATCATGATTGATAAACTATCTTTATTTTGAGAATAATGATAATCATTTAACGATAAAAGAAAGTAGAATTGAATAATAGAAATAGCTCCCATTTGTTAAAAGATATGAGACACCCCGTTAAGATATTTTAGAACCAAGCGCGCAAAATCTATCGACGTTCTGGATTTGACACTTATTTAATCTAAGAACTAATGCGACATATTAATAATATTCGGATACTCTGAAGAAAGTTCGGAGGCTATAAATTATTTTCCAAATGTACGTCACAGAAAGTTTAGAAGCGAGTTGTGATAAGCGGAACTTAGAAAGAAAAAAAAGGGACGGGCGGAAGCGCTTGGTGATATACCAAGAAATAAATAGAGATGTGCTGTTATGTTAATTTGAATATTTTCCGAATTCAGCATTTTAGAGTTAAAGTAATTAGCGTATACAAACAAATGAAAGCGAATACATATTGAGCATGTTTAAATAATCGAAATGCTTTCCCAATCGTAACTTTAGTATTTCTTAATCACGATTAGCATTTATAAACAAATGACAACAAATGGTTGTAAAGAATGAATTTTATGAGTTTTGTTCATCATAAAGCTCAAAATTTCCTAAAACTTATTTCGATATATTTATTAGCTGCAGTCCGTAGTTAATTTCATTCTTAATTATATCGAATGTGATAATCAGTATATATATATATACTCATACACAAAACGCCATTAGCAATATCAGCAATACATCGTATAGTATTATTACAGGATTTAGTAAAACGCGTAACTTTTTATAGGGTGAAGTGGGGGTATTTAAGACCACTGGAATGTAAAAAAGAAACCATAAATCAGAAACTTTCAAAAGTATTTTCTTGAATAAAGCTTAAAATGTATTTGTAATTATAGGTATGTTTCATTATTAATGTTAAATATTTTAAAGAAAGTAGCAATTGAAAAGAAAACATCATCTTCAAAACTTCAATAAACGTATTTGACGGTTTGATATTCAAATATATTTATTGCGAAAGGAAATTTTTTATACAACTAAATTCATATTAAAAATGTATGTAGGTAATGCATTTAGGATCTTCTCACATATTTTTATTTTTTCTAACATAGTAAAAATATTTTTCAATCCGTGGTCTTAATTACCCTACAGTTTGTTAAAAAGTGGGGTTATTGTGTTCTTCTATGAAAATAATGTATAAAAAGTTATTCTGCCCTGAAAAATCACATGCTTGTCTTATATCGCTTAAAATCATTAAGGAAAAGTAATTTGAAATATTTTATTTATTTATACATTTTACTTAAAAATAAATTATAAAATAGAAATTTTGCTCAAATGCTAAAAAAAATACCCTAAAATGCTTAAAACGTATTTTTCTTGCCTGTGAACATAGACAGAAGTACATTCCAGAAATTAAATTTATGCCAGATAATAGTTTGTTACAAAATTTAGATGAGACACATAAATACAAAAAATCATATAGACCATTCTTAAAAAAACAAATTCTTTAAAAAAAATCAGTTACTTTTTCACAATCACATGATCATAAAAAACATATGAAATGGTTATTTGATTATGAAAAAGACGAATTGAGACGAAACACCAAGAAAATAATACTCTAATGACTTTTTTTCATATATTTAATTTCATTGTTTTTCCCCTCAAAAGGTCAGGGAAACATTACTTAGCACAAGTTCTTAGATTTTTTTTCAACAATTCTTACAGTCAATATTTTTCTTTTTATAGAAAAAATGACTTTAAAGAAATCATCGCAGCAAGATGTCATTTTGATTGAATAAGTAGAAAATTTAATATTATTACTAAATTTCCATGTTATTTCCACAGCGGGATAACTTTAACCTCCAGAATCAAAGGAAATCAAGTGGTCGTAATTACCCCAAATTTGTTATTTTGGGGGTGTAATTAGGAATAAAACCCTTATATTTTGAGCAAATGATGCTGCGGTAACAAAAGTTTGTACTAGTTGTTCTTTAAAGGTCACACTTTCCCGCTAATTAATGAAAACAATATGTTTCCAATAATTAAAAGAGAGAAAAATTCCCAACTTTGAAACTTGAAAAAAAATCGCAACCGTCCCACCCGACCCTGTATTTTATATAAATAACAAAGCAGAATGATAAGGTGGCTTAAATTAACATACAGTAATACAATAATGTTGCGTGCAGTAAAGCCACATGAAATACAGACAAGTTACCTAAAAAGATAGTTCTTTATAACACACGCTATCCCGCATGTTGAACACATATTCTACGGCTTCTTAATATCTCCTGTGTTTACTAATTAGATTTTTCTTAGAAAAATAAATTTTGTTCTTTATTATTGAAATTAAAGAATACTGTTTAATAACAATTATCAAAGTAAGAAATAAAATAAGTTATGTAAAGCCTCTTCTGACACCTTTATTAACCCATTTGTGCCTAGTATTTTTGCGACTTTTTTCGATTTTTACCAATGCTAACAATAACAGATAAATTTCTGATATCAACTTCTGAAACAAGGGATGATATTTAAAAAAATCATTCTGTATAAAAATCAAAATACCATCATCTTACTTGATCAAGTTAAAATATTTTGTGGAGTTGAGGTTCAATACTCGTGAATAAAGCCTAGGAAAAAAAATAACGTTTTCAACTGATAGCCAAAATGCCGTCCCAAAAAAGGGACACTAGGCATAACTGGGTTAATGATTTTATAAACATATCTGAATATAGTAATCAAACCTAAAAACAAAACTAAAACGATGCATTGCGTCATATACTGAGCTGTAAATTTGATGAATTTTTACATGGTGTCATGTAATTCAGCGTTTCTCAACCTGTGGGGCACGCCGCCCCAGGGGGACGCAGACCGTTTGCTGGGGGGGGCGAGAAAAACCAAAGATCAAGTAGTGATTCATGTTTAAAAAAAAATCATCTTATTTATTCTCATTTTTACTCAAAAATATATTCATTTTCGCTTAAAATGATCATTCAAACTTTACTGATAACATTATTTTGTAGAAAATTCGACTAAATGTTCATTGTTAAGGATAAAAAACTGAGTGTATGCTGAAAATGTGGCGGGGGGGGAGCTCCGTAAGTTAGCCTTTTTTTTTTGGAGGGGCGTCGTTAAAAGGTTGAAAACCGCTGGTATAAATCATTAATTTGTTTATTATTCTCCCTTTTCAGTGAAGAACTCTTTATCGAGGAAAACCCAATGTAGGAGCTCTGATTCACAAAATACCCTGCATCACTTGATTTGGTGTGACTTGAACAAGCTTGTGATTTCAGAATCAGAAGTGACATTTTGTTAGAATAGCGAGAGTATTGGAGTACATTAGTAATCATAAGAAACTATCGTCTTCCTGATAACGGTACGCCAGTATTCTTGAAAATTGTATCCGTTGTTTAAAATACACCTGTTTATTGACATAAAAGGACTGGCAGTAAAAGCTTCCCTGAAAAAGCTGTTCTGTTTGTCATTTTTGCGTTTTCCTAGAATCTCAACTTTAACTTTCCGTTTTATAAAATGACAGTATTTTACAGGTAAAATTCTTTGGAATATCTCGAATCAATCAACTGACGCTGCTAATATCTAATATAATAATAAGAAGGTATGTTATTATTCGTAAATAATTGTTTATAAATATGTATTAAACAGTCATTAATACATAGGTAACTGTGCAACGAGCAACGTGACTTGTATTGTAAATGTCCTGATTTTTTTTTTCAAAATACCATTCCGAAACCTAAAAAAAAACTTAAGTTATTTTCCAGCAGAGACAAAGAATATCAATTGTATAAGAGCAAAGGTCTCTCACACGGTTGGTCAGGAAATCGATTCGAAAGATTGCAAAATGAAAATTATTTCTTAAAGAATTACCTACTTCTCAAAACGAAATCTTACTTTCCAAAGTCTTTACAAACGGAAAAATGTTAAACAGACAGGACATTTTTAGGCCTCTTTTCCTGACAGGTCTTTTCCCGTTTACTTAGAGATGTATATCAAACACTGTCCCATACTATCACACCTCAATTTATTATAGTGAATATATTCAATGGTTGTCACATAAAACTACTTATAGTAATCTTAAAGGAATTTTTTGATAACATTTTTGCACAAAAATAAGTAAATACAATGTGATAAAACCTTTGTAAATTCAGAAAAATATTCGTTTCAGCTACATCAATATGATTCATGACTTGAATCATATCGGAAATAGCGAAATTTAATATAAATACATATGATATAGAATATTTAATTATGAAGAATAAAGTAATTCCCTAATCCTGTAGAATCGTTAAATAAGAACGCAAACACTATCAATAATTTACTTTTTTAAACAAACTCTTGAGAGAATAGAGCTTTATAAGACTTTTAAAATTGATTAATATTAGGAAAATCTTGAATTGAAAAATTAAAAAAAAAGCTTTGACTGTCTGAATTCTTTATTATGGTCATTATTTTAATGACAAAAGCTAAATATTTAAAGTTAAATTGATGAAAGCAGATGAAACAGAAAAATACTCAAACACTCTTCTTCATTGAGATTTTAAAACATATTTTTTTCTGTATGTGTGTGCGTCACCCTTTTATTTCAAAAACAAATGCTAGATGGATAAGAACAATGAAAAGTTATAAAGCGAGCACAAAAATCCCCATGATTATGGGGCAAGCTATTTAAATTATCGTTAAATGCAATTTCTTTCCTTTTGAAAGTATCATATTTATTTTCTAAGTATAATCAAAGAAGACCGCAGAACGGAGTATTGGTTTCCGTTCGCATTTCAAACAATTTCGGAAATATTTCAAATGCACCTGTATCTTTTATTATAAAACTCTTTTATGTCATAAAAGTTGTGGGACTTCTCTTAATATAATCTACGATAAACACGCATTCCGCAGTATCTTTATTATTCGAAATGTTGTTAATGTAATTCTTCGGCAGCTGTTTGAGCTATTTAAACAACAATGAAAAAGATTCACGGAAATGGGTTTTATTGTAGTTCTTTCGATGTCAAGAAGATCGGTCAATAACTTTTCTTTGAATTTTATCGGTTATATTCGAGTGGTTTACAAAATTTCCGATAGAGAAATCTGTTCCTCTTGTGGGCTTATTGATAACAAAATTTGCATAGCTGTAACACGTGATGTGAATTTTAAAGGAAAATATAATCTTTTCTGGCAGTTTTGTTAAAGATCATCCGCATTAAACGAAATAAGATTATTGTTATATTTTAGTTTTCTTTAAGAATGTTTTTCAATTTAAATACTTAAAAATAGGCAGAGTTAATGTAATAAAATTACAAACGCGATACTGCTTTACGTAAGAATCCGCGGCAAGAAAATAGCTGAATTTGAGAATTTCAAATGTTTTATATGAAGGCATGTATAAGAAATATAAAATGCGTCTTCAAATTAAATGTAATTGAAACATTTAAAGAAAAGTAAAATTATGCAGAAAAAGAAAATATTTCATCAAAATATTCAGTATTACATAAAACATTCTGCAAAATACAAGGAGCATTCAAAAGTAAGTTACACTTGTTCTTCCACGGATGGCAACATTGCGAAACAAGACCGAAGCGTAATCAGACGATAGTTCAGTTCCACGGCTTCCAAAAGTAGCAATTTCATTCGGATAGTGACAATCTGTGGTGCGTACTAGGAGAAGGAAATGCCGCGTAAACTGGAAGCTTACTCCAAGGGGTGCCAGTTCTGGACTGTACGGTGGATGCTGCCAGACCTCCCATCCAAAGCTGCGAGCCAAATCCTGTGTTGTGCGTGCCTTGTGAGGTCTTGCATTGTCATGCAAGAGGACTATGCCTTTGCTTGCAGCTTTGCTTCAACGTTGGAGTAAGCTTCCAGTTTATGCGGCATTTCCTTCTCGTAGTACGCACCAACGATTGTCACTATCCGAATGAAATTGCTACTGTTGAACCCGGATACGATGAGAATTTAGAGAAAACAAGTATTATAAGTTTGAAATTACCACTTTACTTTAAATGTCAAGTTTGTTTTCTTATTTTTGTTTTAAAAGCTCATTTTCAATTTCGCTTTATATTTTCATCCCTGCTTTCCAGCGTTAACTGCCTAATCTTTTTCTTCCACACTATATAGTTCAGCACGTTTCCCAAATAACACATTGCACTCTTAATTGACCGTATACTGGTAAACTGGGCTGAAGTAAAATTGCTATTAAAAATAAAAGAAATGAAGAAATCACTCTAAACAGCTGTGAATTAACGTGCAGGTTAAAAACTGGTCGTTTATAATCAATGATACCCCCATAAAAAAAGGTAAAACCAATCGTTTGCGCAGTTATTTCAAACAATATTACACAAGCATGTTTTACTTAGAAGAGGCTTTTCTGTACGGTCTCAAAATGTGAAAACCTGCATGTTTTTTTTTTAATCGCTTTGATTATTATTTATTTAACGTACTGATTTTTGGAAGGGTGTAGTGATTTTTGGGCCTACCTTCAGTCTTTGATATCTCGGTTTCTCTCATATATACACTATGGCCATTAAAGTCCCTTGCCACCCTCTTAACTTCTTAACGGCCACAGCTGTATTAATAAAAGCGATGTCCAGATATAGTAAAGTAGCCATGGGCAACTAAATGAAACCACCGACGGTGCCACCTGGTGGAAAACTGTGAAGTTAGAATAGTTATCTCGAATACAGAAAGAGATAAGGAAAAAGATTATGTATAAAGTTGCAGAGCATCACCGTTTTATTACGAAAAAACACCTTGTGGACATTAATGCAAAGAACAAAACAGATTTTTTTTTTTGCGTGATTTCCTACCCTGTGACTGGCAGAACAATCTGAGAAATTATAAAACTACTTGTTTTAACAACACTATGCCTTTATTTGATTGCGGATCACACGCGATACCACTCTGCCACATCGAGGTGCCATGTTTTGCCTGAACTATTATGATTTATCCTTCCGCTCAAGTTCCATGATATCACGGTATAGGAAATCACAAAAAAAACTAAATGCACATCTTAGCTATTCTACAAGGTGTCTTTTGGTACTAAATGGATGAAGCTGTACACCCTCGTAACTCACTTTATTTCCTATGTCGTCCTATTTTCCAGATAGGAATGCTAACTCCGCAGTTTTCCACCACGCGGCGCAGTAGGCAGTTTCATGAAGTAGCTGATGGTTCCTTTACTATACCTAAACTCCACTTTTATGAATTTTGCAGCAGCCCTTCAGAAGTTAAGAGTGTGACAAGGGATTTTAGTGGGCATACTGCCTGTAGCGTGGCCTGCTATCCTGTTCAATAGTACTTTGTTTGAATATGTCGAAGCGCGAAACTACATTGGTGTCCAAATTTAAGGTAACAATCATAAAAAAAGAGATTTTTCGACAAAAACATGAGTTCAATACATGGGAATTTGGTATACTCATACCTCATGCTATAAGACTCGAAATGGCAAAATATATTTGCACAGGAGTTTAATACATTGCTAATATGTAAATGAGACTGACATTTACCAAAATAAGAAATGTCGTAACTTTATTGACTGTATTGCTTTGTCTAATAAGAGGTGTGGCACCTCGTACAACTATACATACGTCACATTGAGCTCTCGTACTCTTAATGAAGCTATTGCTGAACGATTGTGGCAAAACTGCCACTCTTCCAAAAGCGCAGATTTCTACGCCTGAAGGGTCCTCGTAGCTGTTGTCGACATGCAATGCTCTTCCTAAAGCATCCCAAAAGTGCTCTAGAGGATTGAGGGTGGAGAACGACACCATAAGTTGAATAACACCACCATAAGTTGTGAAATAAGTTGGCCTTCTTTCTCCAGATATTTCTCGACTTTATAACTTTAATTTTAGACACTAGTGTATATGCAAATAAATGAAATAAAAAAAATAGAAACGAAATATGCAAAAATAACATAATACAAATTTATTTCAAAAATCCTCAAATACTTCAGCATTTTTAAGTTCGGTTGAGTTCGGATTGTCGAGTGATATTAAATAAAATAATCTGTCTTTTCGAACGGGACACTCTGTTACATAGTGTTGGCTAATTATCTAGCTGCTCATTAACAAACTAATTTTCTTAAACTGATAATGTAATGTGGCTCTTGTCAAAGCATGACTCTTTTTTGTGAGATTTTTAAATGGACTGCTCTACTCATTTGGAAATCGAAAACCTAAAGCACTTTTACCCGAGTAATCGTGACGATCCGTTGGACCGAAATTTAACTGCATACGAAAACGCTTTCCCTTTATTCAAGCATGCAGTCCGCGTGATATTTGGAAATGCATGAAAACCTCTGAATTTCAGATTAATACTAAGCTACATTTGAATGAGTAGAACCATTTGTAAGCAAAGTTGACGCCAGCGAATCACGGTTATACCAATAAAGAAATTACAGGACACATTTTCCTTTTGAGATCAGGTTTTTATTATGTCTTTCAAATGAGCCAAATGTTTATAGCAGTGACATTTCCTTTTTTGTTAAAATATGTTTTACTTACGTACATTAAGTAAGGATCTTGTGTGCGGGCGCAAACAGATATCATAGTCCCATTTTTTAATCAGTTTCGTAGCCCGTATGAAGGTACAAAGCTTTTCCATACAAAATTTTTGATGACATACGTCGGTCTCAAGTGTTGTAGATTATTCAGGCTAAAAAGAATAATTTCCTATGTAACGGATAGGGGGCGCGGTGTACTTGAAATACGGCAGTCTTAATAGCCACTTACGGAGACTAGCAATCACTAATGCAAATATCATAACCCCACTGAGTGGGTTTATTAAACATACATTTACATATACTAAATCACTAACTGTATTTTTCACGTTTATTTAAAAAGTCTTGTTTTATACAACGATACTTTTAATATACAAATGGTGTAATAAACATTCATATACAAATAATACCCCCGATAGAACTATGAGAAATGCACTTTTATTACATTAATACAGTACGTGCAACTGAGTGTTGTTTTCTGTTTAAGATAAAACAGTACGTTTCAATTCCACATGTCATTCTGCACACGTCGTCCACATGTTGTATGACAGGAATTTTAATAAAAACGTATCGTCATGAGTACGTAGCCAGAAATATTAAATATACTGGGAGGAGTATCCAAAATGTATAATGTCACAAAAAGAATGGATTATTTTTGTTGGAAAAAAAAAAAAAAAAAAAAAAAAAAAAAAAAAAAACACGAAAATTTTGGACATTTCCCATGTTTCTCTTCCTTTCCCTTTGACTGCATCCCCGATACTTATTATAAATTCAATGCTTTAAAAAACTGATTTCGCACTATATAATATATATTTAACAGAACTGCAAACTGCGTATTTCTGTTTTCCCGTGGTTTCCGCCAAAACTTCTCATAAATACGGGTTAGTACCCCTTAGAAGTGCCCCACAGAGGGCAATCCCACCTCCTGCGTAGATATTTGGCCGTAACCCACATTTCGATTTCTATTTCCACTTCATGTTTTCCTACCCATGATATAAGATATCCATAATATAAAATTTAGAAAAATACAGGCCATTTTGCAGTTTTTTAAACTTTTTAACAGAAAAATATCAAGAAACAAAATTTTAATCTAGAAGAATGATTGGTTTTTATAAAATTAAACCTTTAAAATATATCCTTTTCTACAAAGTGAGCTTTGCGCGGGTTTATTTTGTTCGCCATAAATAAATGCAAATTTATCTTCATGCAAATCCCTTAATGAGAATCAACTAACAAGACTTCGGGTAAGTAACGTTTTAGTTATCTTCATCTACATCCCCATCAACCTTTAAATTGGGCCTATAATTATGTTCTATTCACCGAAATTTAGACAGAAAGCGTTGACATGAATTAGCGATAGAATTTCGAGCAAACTTGGCCAATGTCATATGCAGTTTCTCTAATCCCGCGTGGCTTTCGATGACACTTATGTCAAAGCAGCGATTCATAAAATTCCAAGGACAGTAAATGCACACTGCTGAGTTTACATGAACATGTCCCGAATAGAGAACTTGTATTAATTTTACTTCGGAATAAATTTAAGTGGTGTTTAATGTAAAAGTCATTCTCAATTTAATTACCTATATGTAAAAATAACGTGATGGATATAAAGGATATCTTTGCGTCATCAGATGGCATGTATGGCAGATGTGGGATTTCAGACGAGCCTGATGCATTGGGGGCTTTACCTCTTGTTATATTTCTTGAAAGTTATTTGCTGTTTAAAAATAGTCTTTGGTGTAGTTTGCCATAATTTCACGGCTGTTTATTTCATAGCATATTGAATCATTTGGTAGCTTGTGTCAATAAAATGCGAAGAGAAAGAAGATATTATCTCATCAATGTAGAAAAGAATAAATTTAGTTTTTGCATCACTAGGAATAAGACAGAAAATTTATATCACCAGGCATTAAATCTTCAGAAACGGTCAAATCGAACATTTAGTAATTTTAGTGAATATGCATTATATTCAATAATCGATATTACTATATGTTTGCCAATCATTTTTATTGGAATCCTGAACGGCTTTGGATCTCGTTTTTTTATCAATCTTTGAAGTAGCACTTAGGTCATATCAGCAATACATAATAGTGAGTAGGTTTTTTTTATATTTTCATTGAAGATCCTGACTAAATTAAAGAAAATGCTGTTCATAAAAGGGGTGTTGACGCTTATTTCTGGGGCAACGAATTATTAATATTACACTTATTTCTATAACTACTAGTTTTCAAATAAATATAATAAGAAAATCATCGTCGGTTTATACGTTTTCGAAAGCGATAATTAATGTGAGATTGAATGCGAGAACCACCAAAACTGGGTTTACATATTTTAGTATAATTATTTAAAATTTGTGGTTAGTATTTATTTCTTTATATATATATTATAATGTGTAATTCGTTACTTCATAAAATTTTGTTACTTCTTTTAATTTCTTTTCTTTTCTTTTTTTTTGTTGAGACATTGTGATCGTTTGGATGATTCAATTGAAATATCCAAGTTTACAGACTGTAATTCATTTAAACGCTTAATTGAATAATGATTTACATGAAGGGTTAAAGATTCTAAACTAAGCCTTATGAATAAAATCTAAGTTTTATCGTATCTAAGACAGCCATTAATGACTAATTCCAATAAAGTTATCTTTACAGGGATACTATCAACTTTTTCCTGTCTAGCGCCAATTTGTCTTACAGACCCTTATTTCTTGTTTGCTTTTTGTATAGTTTAAATCTAATTTCAGTGAAACTTTCATCGATCATTCTTTTAATATGATCATATATTTATTTGTCCATATATGTATGCCTTTTTGGATATCGTTTGTTTGCCTTTAAGGATATCGTATAAAAATTGTTCCCTTCATTTTAAAAATTTTTTAGGTTACTTCATTTCTTACCCTGCGCGTTCTTGAATTTCTACATGGTCTTCTTAAAGCATTTTTTTCTTAATAAAATACAAACTAAAAGTTAATAGCATATCCGAACAAATTTCATAGGAATTCTGCAACTCTTAAAAAATATTTATTTTTAAAAAAGATAATACATATAAAATTAAACTATTGGGTTGGTGCATGATTATCAGGCGCTTCTTCAGGAGCGTGCTATATTTTAATACAAATTTACAATACTTTTAATTAATTATATTTTTATTCACGTACATTCTCTTACGTAAATTATCTTACGTGGCTTACTTATTTAATTTATGAAATTATTTAATTAATTAAGTAAATAAATAAATATTTACAAACGCCTGATAATTATGCAGCATCCCAATAAATACCGAGATTCAAAACATATGATGTAAGGATTTTCTCCTTGATCCAACATGAATGTATAGAGCAATAGCACGCACTTTTCAGAAAAAATGCTTGGCACTTACCAAAAGAAAAATCAAAGTAAATTATTATAAATCTGATACAACTTAATACACAAATACGTTTAATAAGTTATCAAAATAAGATCCTTAACCAAACAAGGAAGAATTATCATAATTACTCAATTAAAAACAATTGACTTCAATCATGAATATATCGAGCTATGTAACATGCCTTTCGGAAAAAATATATAGATATTAACAAAATTAAAATATTTAAATAAATAAATTAATTTCAATAAGTCTAAAACAGCTCAAAATGCAAATAATTTTAATTATTTCAAAATAATATTCCTAGCCGTACAATAAAATATTATGTTCATTATAAGCAGTAAACTTAGAAATAGCATAAATTTTCAGGACTTGATTACTTGTCTTGGTTCATTAGAGTGAATACAAAATATGCATATAAAATTATTAACATTTTAAAATAGATTAAAATTGTGAAGGTTTTATAGAAACTTTTTTGGACTTATTTTCTATGAAAGTGGGATTATTGTTCTTGTCAACAGCAGAAAATCGTATTTCATTCTGAGTTTTCGATTCTGCATTTTATTTTACGAAATATTTTGAGCGAACTAAATTTATGAAAGCATGCTTGAAAATTTAAACATTATGTGTCAATTGGTTGCATGCTACAGCAGTCAACAAAATGTTAAGACGAGAAGATCAAAATGCGTAAAATTTAATAAAAATTATTTTTCTATCAAAATAAACGAATACGAGCAAAAGCTTCCAAGTGAAACGTAAACTTTTCGACTCGAATATTCTGAAGTTTATTCTCTGTATTTATTGTCTATCTCTATTTGCGTATACACAAGAATTGGATATTTACTTTATTTCTCCCTTGAGGTTATTACTATGAACGGAATTTCACTTGAAAACAAAAGCACTACTTATGCATTGCTTTATAAAATTTTTCTGAACCCTTTCGTATCTTTTAAAACTGCAAATTTTAGACGTATGGAATTTTGGCCTTTGATTTGTATTATCTAAGCAATGAGACATTAAATATTTCTATTTAATAATAAAAATTTATCTTTATGTACACTAAAAATAAACAGAGGTTTTATTGTATGCAATAATTGTAATTACTCCATCTGAAAAAAATAATATTATGATGCAAGATTTTTTATAAATTCGGTTTTTTAATTAATAAAAATTTTAGCGTTGAAGTGAGTTATAAAACACATATTTACGTCATTTGTTTCGAACAAAGGTGTTCAGTGAAACTGATGTCTGGTTTCAAACACATTATCTGAAAAGCGCTTTACAATTACTCGTCATGGGCGTTGTCTTTCTTTAAAAGGAATTGAATTGAATTGAATTGTTGTGTACCATCTGAAAAAAACGACCAAAACTCCATACCGTTGGATGACAGCCTCGAGTTAGGCCCGAACCTTTACACTTTAGCCATCTGCCATGCTTAGTGTCTTATTCTAGAAAAGGATGTTATGGACCCTAGTCAAACCAAGTATTTTACTATACGTACATCATAGAACATACTTAACTGTAGTTATTTTGCATATGTGTTCCTCATACAGCACGATTTTGCCCACTTTATTTACCTGCACGCAACCCTACCATAGCATACTTAGCCCTCGTGTTTTGTGGTTAGTGTCATACCTTCAGGCTTATGTGCTTAACCCATTCTACGTCTTACATAGATTACAAAGATACCAAATACCTGAAGTTATCACAAACACAAAAAAAAAAATCTAGAGGACAACTGATACATTTTTACTTGGTTTTCTGAGATCATCACGCGTATCAAATAACCTAAAATTCATTAAAAGACTCTTTGAAATTAGACACGTCCGAACCACAACAATAATTCACCGATCCTGTTCAGTGAAAACTATAGTTCCATGAACTACTTCCAGTGTCTCTTTTTATTCTTATCTGATAGCTAAGGTTTTCTACTGAATTTCCTGTCTTCGAATCTAGCTATTTTAAGCTTTTCCCATTTCTTCTGGCAGATTTTTGTTTCTCAGTGGTTCCGAATAAATCAGCAGTAAATTCAAAAAACGACTCCTTCAATTTTTGAATGAGCCGGCGAACCAACTGCCAGTCTTTTCTTGCACTAGTGATCCGTTCGTTTCTGCGACTTTTTCAGTTTTCTTGGCTTGCAGCATTTTTATAACGCTCTATAGAGTATTTTACTGCAATTGTAAATTATTTTTTGCAAGAGCGATATCTCTTAAAATGTAAAAACTTTATTTAAAGGTGATATTTTGAATAATTAACACGGCACCAAATGACAGTCGAAAATTCAGTGTTCAACTAGTAAAAATTGTATCTTATTTTTAAGTTACGAGACAGCACCGATTAGCTTTTAATGTGCAGGTAAAATATATATATATATATATATATATATATATATATATATATATATATATATATATATATATATATATATATATATATATATATATATATATATATATATATACAGGGTGTCCAGCCTTAATGTGACCCAATAGCTAATTCCCGAACCATTCGGTTTAGATATACACTTCCAATTTGAAAAATGTTTTAAAAAAGGCAAAGAATGTTTTTACGTGCTTTTCGAACCAAAAAACCCATTTAGAAAAAAATTACAAAAATTAAATTTTTATACGGTCTCCAGGTCCTATCACTATTATTTAGGAAAAGATGCAGTACACAAAAACAAAGTAAACACAAAAAGTTTCATTTTATTACGATAAAAACTGACCAAGTTATGGAACTTTGAAAATCATACATTTCATCCATTTTCTCGGCCAATTTCAAGAAGCTAGTAAGGGACCACCTCCAAAGTGAAATCAATTGGAACTCTGCCAGGAAACATTCGCTCTTGCACGTCACTCTTATGTAAATCGTTTTTAAATTTAAAAGTACACACATTACGTTAATATTACAATAACTGAGTACTTAAGAAACAAAATTTATTCTGTGTACGTGTAAAACATAGATAAAATAAAATATTTTGGACGAAGAAAACTTTTCAAAAGCAGTTCCAAAAACTTAAACTTATTTGCCTGCGGCTTCAGACTGATTTGCTGCGGTACTGATCATGGCAAACGTTAAAAATCTGTTGTGTAGTCGCTTGCAATTGCATACAGTCGTATTCTAATATTACGAATTCTAGTACAGGAGAACGAGATGTATACAAATGAAGAATACTGCGAAATGGTACTGTTGTATGGGCAGTGTAATCGAAATAAGAGAGAGGCGGCAAGACTTTATGCCATTAAATTTCCCAGTCGAAGACATCTATCTTATTGTACAATTGCCTGTGCTGTTTCAACGCTTGTATAGAACTGGGAGTTGTCGTAGACGTATTCCCTTGTCTCGTGCCACACCTTCAAGCTTGCGGATACCCGCTGAGGATGTTCTAGGATATGCCCTGGCTCATCCTGAAAGTAGTGTGCAGGATTTTAGCAAGGCTTGTTCCTACTCAAAATGGACGGTGTGGAACATATTACATACGTACGGTGCATTTCCTTATCGCCCAGTCCTGGCGCAGGAGCTAATGCCTGGAGACCAGTTGTATACATCTCGTTCTCCCATACTAGAATTCGTAATATTAGAATACGGCTGTATGCAATTGCAAGCGACTACACAACAGATTTTTAACGTTCGTCATGATCAGTATCGCAGCAAATCAGTCTGAAGCCGCAGGCAAATAAGTCTATTTTTTTGGAACTGCTTTTGAAAAGTTTTCTTCGTCTAAAATATTTTATTTTATCTATGTTTTACACGTACACAGAATAAATTTTGTTTCTTAAGTACTCAATTATTGTAATATTAACGTAATGTATGTACTTTTAAATTTAAAAACGATTTACATAAGAGTGACGTGCAAGAGCGAAATTTTCCTGGCAGAGTTCCAATTAATTTCACTTTGGAGACGGTCCCTGACTAGCTTCTTGAAATTGGCCGAGAAAATGGATGAAATGTATGATTTTCAAAGTTCCATAACTTGGTCAGTTTTTATCGTAATAAAATGAAACTTTTTGTGTTTACTTTGTTTTTGTGTACTGCATCTTTTCCTAAATATAAGTGATAGGACCTGGGGACCGTATAAAAATTTAATTTTTGTAACTTTTTTCTAAATGGGTTTTTTTTGGTTCGAAAAGCACGTAAAAACATTCTTTACCCTTTTTAAAACATTTTTTAAATTGGAAGTGCAAATCTAAACCGAACGGTTCGGGAATTAGCTATTGGGTCACATTAAGGCTGGACACCCTGTGTATATATACGTATTTCAATATATCAAGTTTTCATGGATTAGTATTTCTTATGTTTATATATTTATGCATAAAAGATACCTTACTGGCCATGACTACACTAAGAAAGCAAAACGTTGCACAAGTGCAATGTACACGACAGGAAGAAGATACTGTGATACGTAATTGATTAACTTTCCAAATCTTTCATACGAATTAGGAACCTGTTGCGATACCTGCAATGTGTTTACATGAAGAAACTATTTGCACTGCAGGTTTCTCATTCCCAAATTACATTTGAATGGTGTTACTTCTTGAAAAGTTGCCGTAATGCCTTTTGTAAAGAGAAACGATTACCAGCATGTGCCAGATATTCATGACGGTCGAACAGTTGGGGTTTATTGTAGTTCAGAATAACGAGATCCGATGAGTGACAGCAGAAAATAGAATGGATGGACTCAGTACGGCAATATAGAACTTCGTGGTGGATCTCAATGCCCCACTGTCACTACGTAAGAAGACAGACATGTTACTCGAATGATCTTCATGAATCGCATATCATCGCCACGAGCCCGGAGTCAAGAAATAGGGCACTATGCAAGGCAACATATGTCGGCAAGAGCAGTCCACGACGTTTGCAACTGCATGGACAGTCAACTCGACGACTATGCCTTCGAGTATCCCTTACGCTAAATCACAGACAGGAGTGCTATAAATGGTATCAATGACGAAGCTGGACGCAGCAACGGCGTAACGTCGTCTTTTCGGACAATCCAGGTTGCAGCATTTGGATGGTCGCATTTCTGCTTAGGGTCATCGTAGAGAATGCACTTTACTAGCGTGCATTTGACGTCGTGATACTGGCCCCATCACCTGGAATGATAGGATATGGAGTGCCATTGAACACACGTCTCAGTCACTTCTTGTTTGCATTGTCGGCACTTTGAAGAGTGGCGGTCACGTTTCAGATTTGTTAAGTAGCTCTACGCTGTTAAAAAGTACATAAAAATGAGTATTTTAATATGCTTGTATCTTTAAAGTATACTCGAGTCTTAAATGCATATATGCCGTTTTATACACAATATAAACGATTTAGGAAGTATTTTATTTAAATAATGAGCTACATACTTGAAACTTTCGAGCTTTTTCATGTAGCGTATTAATACAATCTTGTAGCGTGTTAATACAAAATGAGTAATTTAGTACTGCATCCCTCACCTGAAAAATAGATTTAATGACTAAATTTAAATGCAAACTCTTATTACTGTACTTTCTTATTGGGAAATTATTTCGTGAAAGAACTAAGAAGTATTTTTTGAAATAATTTAAATAATAAATATGGTCGTGCTTCAAACTTATGAGCTATATCTTATAGCACATGCGTTACTCGCAGCGTATGTATACACGCCCCAAAAGAATACTAATAATAAGTTTATGACTAAATAAAAATGTGACGTCGTATTATTCTACTGTCAAACTCTACTACTTGAGAAATTCTTAAATGAACGTTTCGGGAAATATTTTGTTGGAAAAAAATTGCAGAATAGATGAGTTGCTGCTTACGAGCTATGTTCTATAGTGTATGAGTTACTTTATGTGCTACTCTAAGTGTGCTGTTATTGCCGCTAGAGGTGGTTTTTCTGGATACTAATTTTCAAGGATATCCATTTCCAAATTTAATCACTTATTATTTCCATTATAATCTTCTAAAAATATAGTTTCGGTATATACATTTTTCCCTGGTATAGCAATTTTAAAGACCAGTAATGTAATTATATATTCATTCAAAAAAGACTGCTGATGAAATTGTTCTTGTATGCTACTATATATTTTCGCGTGGCTGACGGGAAACATAGGGTGCGGACCTGACATTTTCGTTACACCCTTTTGCTAAGAACCATGTGACCTAGGGGGTGCGGCCATCTTACTGTGGTTATGTCGGACTAAGATGACCACACTCTCTAGGTCACATGGTCCTTAGAGGGCAGAAATGTGTGACCAAAACGTCAGCACCGTAGCTTTGTCTTTTTCTCAGCCACGTATTTAAAGTTCAAGCTTTAGGTGTTTTAAATTTGATTTTATATAATGTATTAACTTTTATAATTTGGTCGAAATAAGCTAATTCATTATTCATAATTTAAATATTCACAATTTAATGATGTTGCTTAAATTTCCATAGAAATATTTATGGATATTTTAAAATAACAGCTCAGATTCAAAAGCCCTATCTTTAATGTATCACTTTATTAGGAATTCCGTACATTAAAAGGGTATTAGGCAGTAAATGCCGATACAATATCTAATTACACTGCTTCAAACCATGATAAGTTATTATGTTACTTGTTATATAATAACAATCATTTTAGAGAAACTTATGTTTTAAAACTTGACATTCAACGTTCACATAATTACATAGCCTCTCAAAGTTTCCCTACAAACATAAACTGACTTAAATAATTGAACAACAAATTTCGTTGAAGTATTCCATCATGCTAATGAACAACACTTATGCTGTTCAGATACAATATCAGTGGTTGGATGTAGTGGTTACCGATACTCTCTAATAATGCCTCCAAAATAACTTAGAGGTGTTTTGCCTGTAGGTGTGATTTATCCGATAAAGGCAATTTTGCTGGAAGTGAACGATATACCTTTGAAATAAATAAAATATATTTCCTTAGATTTTTGTTTATGCTCCGCTACATGCACGTGTAATTATAAATAAAGAGTTCTAGCTTTTGTGTGGTAGGTTAATATTTGTGGGCATACATCATGAAATGTGCAATTCTATCCAATTGTTTGGTCTGTAAATTACAAATTGTAATAAATTTTCTAGCTAATAAACGCTCCTCTTATGATATTATTTATGAAAACTTAATTAAACTTAATTTTTAAACAATATCAAAGATATTTTGAGTTTCTTGCATTTTAATTTTTTTCAAGTTGTGACGTTTCATTAAGGAAAAAAAAATATAGATTACCAAATCTATAAAAGTGATTCAGGTTGTTTTTTAATACTGTGGCATCTTTTTCTTCCTTTTTTGGAAAATTTAACTATTGTTGCTTTTTTTTCTTTTTTTCTTTCGTATAATTAATTCCGAGGAAAATATGCGATATCAAATCGTTCAAGTTTTGAAAATATCATAGGAACTACTTTGTTATAAGCTTTGTAATCTGAAAGGTTTTTTTCCCCCTTAGATGTTAAAGAAAAAAAAATCTTTTTTTTTTCAGAATTTTATCAATTATGTAGTAAATGTACGACTAAAATGTTGTACCAGTTTATTCATTTTAATTTTTAAAATTAAGTGTTTTAGATGCATTAATATTTTGCTGTTGCTCAACAATGAATTTTGAATAAAACAGAAATAAATAGACGTGTATTTTTTATTTTAACGTATTTTTTGTAATTGTAGGTTAGGTATATGGTTCGAAATTTAAATTTTATACACTACTTTGAGAAAATAAGAAAACAAACTTACTGGGTAGGTATTACCAACAAGATGAAATAAATTAGAAAATATATCCTTGGAAAATTCAAAATATAACTTTTATAAATGCAACTATAAATAATTACATATATGCCTCACTAGCTTGTTCTAGAATTCTTCTATGCGGCATCTCCCCGAAACTGTCATTATGATTGAATACTTGCTATGAATTCCTTCTCATGCTATTAATGAATGATCAGTTATGTTCATTAGTTTTTTTCGTGACACGTCTGCAATCTCGGCAAAAATAATTAATAATTGTCATTCGTTGACTAATAAATTTATTGGTTCATAAATGCTGCGTTAAATGGGAATATTTCTCCTTTATCACTTCTTGCTATATCGTATAATTCATTTTTATGTTATCATTACAATAAAGGAATGACATAAATTTTTCCAGCACTTAAATGAAAGGGTGTTTTTTTATAAATCAAGAAATTCAACAAAAATATTAAAAAATGGTGGACCGAGAAGGTTCAATAATAATAAATCTCGCATATTAAAACAGATCTAAATATTTCTGAATAATAAAATTATGGCACTTGAAACTAAAGCTTAAAAAGCACTATTAAAATATAACGCGTGTGTCTTAAAATTAAGACTTATTTACATACTTTTCACTGATATTCCCATCAGTGATACCAAACTGTATTAATTTGTTGCAATGAAATTGTGTAAAATTAAACAACATAAGCAAAATCAGAATCCCAAACAACCTGTATTTTATTTCATTTACGGAGAAGAGAAAAGTCATCGTCTTACTGTAGTAAATGCTGTCTTTTATATATTTGAGGTAGATGATAAATATTTGAGGAAATTTAAGGTGAATGTTACGGGACCCCCCTAGCTACGTTGGTCTTCCTCCCACAGGGGCTCGTTGAAATGAAAGCCGCCTTTTTCGTCCAACGCTTTCCTATATGTGGGATCCGGCACAGCTCCGCATTTGCTAGAGGTATTAGCAACATAACAACACCAGCATCAATCAAATACTGGTGTGCGAAAGAAACACTATACTCTAATGATGATTCCTTATGCCTTTTTCTTTGTAACGATGTGAGAAAACAGGCGTCTGCGTGTGTGATTATGGCAACGATACACTAGGACGATCTGCCAGGGGTGTGGGGTGCCTTGGTAAGAGGACTTTCTAAGGGGTTCTAACACGTATTCACGTTACACCTGTAAAAAAACTACCAAAACTATAGTGACATAAACACTGCGCCATGTTGAGGCGAGAAAATAGGCTATATACACTGTCTACCAATAAGTATTTGGACACCTATGCAAATGACGATATCTGCGGTCCTGAGGTACGGCACAGCCTCCGCCGGTATATATCGTATAGGAAACAGCAAAGGCATTAGTCACATGCAATTTGCCGCGCAGTTCGAAGCTCTCTGATTGCGAGAAAGGTATAATTATCGGGTATCACAAATGTGGCCGATCCTTAAGGGACATATATAGCGATCGGAAGTACCCAAAATCGACAGTGACCTATGTGAATAAGAAGTGGAAGGTGAGAGGTGATTGTCGGAATGTGCCCCCAGTCGGCAGACCAACCAAACTGGGAGATAGAGATCAACGAGTGCTGTCCAGAGAAATTCGGAAGAACCTCACCTAACCGATGGCCCTTATCCGCGAGGAGTTTCAACATGCATCCGGGAGTATTGCTTCAATGAATACCATCCATAAGGAAGGCCATCTGTTCTGTTTTCATGGCCGTGCTGCTGCCCATAAGCCTTTGATCACAAAGTCCAACCGCGCTCTCGGTTAATGAGGTGCAAAGCACATCGAAATTGGACCGTAGATCAGAGGAAACGGGTTCTTTGGAGCGACGAATCAAGGTTCACCCTTTACCGTTCGGATGGCAGGGTCTGGGTCTGGCGTCTGCCTGGAGAACGTCTCCTGCCAGAATGCATTGTGCCAGCAGTCAAGTTCGGCGGAGGTGGAATTATGGTCTGGGTGTGTTCCTCCTGGTATGGACTGGGACCCTTGGTCCCCATTCATGGTAAGCTCAAAGCCGATGGCTACTGCACTATTTTGGATGACAATGTGCTTCCTACGTTGTGGCAGTTTTACGGGTTGGACCTCTGTTTCTTTCAGGACGACAATGCCCGTTGTTATGTTTCGAGGTTAACCAAGGTTTGGTATGGTGCCAATGGAGTTCATCGAATGGATTGGCCTGCCCAGAGCCCAGACCTGAACTCTACGAGAACCTCTGAGACGATTTGGATCGCTTAATTAAGGGGTGTACTACCAGTCCAAAATCGGTGAAGGAAGTTCTATGTCTACTCTAAGCCGAGTGGAAGACAATAGCTCTAGCTGCAATACAAAGACTTGTGGTAAGTATGCCCCGGAGGGTTCAGGCTGTAATTGCCTCGCGTGGAGGCTCTACCAACTATTGATTTTGAAAAAAGTTAGTTTTTCTTTTCTATCACAGGTGTCCAATACTTATTGGTAGACAGTGTATATACCGTATTAGCTCGAATATAACGTGACCGTGAAACCTTTTGTAAAAATAATTAGAAAAAGCCTATATTTAGACCTCGAATTTAGCGCGAGGCAGGTTATAACGGGAAATAATCTTTCAAGAAATATTGCGTTATATTTGGTGTAATACGTTATATATATGTGTGTGTGTGTACGTAATATTAAAACATATTTGAAATTATACAAACCTAACACGTACTTTTAAAATTTTAATTTATTATTTACATAGCGACACATATATCTTTTCAAAATTACTATCATTGTGTTTTGAGACCCTTATTTGGGTAATCATTACGTACTCGAATCTCAATTTTTGGTAATACTAGGAAGTACTTAATTGTTTCCGGTGAACGAACAATTAATCTAGACAGCATTCTCAGTATTACAGTATTTTTTAGCAATTACCTTCAAGCATCGAATTTGCAGTTCAAATTAGAAAAGCTGATAGCTTTCGGAGATACCAAATAATTCGCCATTAATGAGGATACCTTCATTTTGTCCTGGATTAATTAGCTGATACAGAGCACACTATTTTCCAGTGGTTTCTTCTCCAACTTTTAATTTGAAAGGTTAAAATAGGAAAGAAAATTTAAATGAGGAAACAATCAATGGATTTGCATCTCATAGGTCATTCTGCTACACCCGAAAAGTGTCAAAACTTTCTAATTTAACGGCTCTCACTTTTTTAAGTTGCGTAATCACCCGTTAATTTCCAAAACTTAACCTGCATTCACACGCATTTGCTTTGATCTTACTCAGACTTGAAGATGGTGGAAATCGATATACTTTTTTTTGTCTCGAGATAATATGCTTTTCGAGAACTTATGGATTCTTACTTTCTTTAAAGTTTAAATTACCAAGAAGAAAATGCTTTTGTGCAGATTCTCTATAATCGTCCCGAAATTAACTTTTGAAAACTATTCCAAATGTGTTCGCACCAGGACACGCAAAAAGGATAATAATTGAATCTATGCAATTAACACGCGTTAAAGTAATTTAACTGTATTTGGAACTAAAATTAAAGTAAAGCGTTAATTTAAATCACCTGTTAAACATACGAATATTTTTTTTTCACTAAAAGTAAATTCAGAAATGTTGTTCACAAAAGCGAAAACTAATTATCTAATCGCAACTTTTAATTTTACGTACGGTGCTTTACATACAACTTTTAGAGCATTCTTTTTTTTTTCAAAAATGCATTACTGCATGGATAATTTACAGTTCTGGAAAGATTCTGGAGTAAAAATTTATAATTTACTTCCCCATTATGATGGTGAAATAAATTAAAGATTTTGGCATTTGACTTTCGGAGTAAGAAAACGAAGCACGCCCGTCTGTAAAAAACGCTTTAACTAAATCCTGAACTTACTGGAAAGTTAAAAGCTTTATTAATAAACTTAAAGAATAATAAATAATGATAAGACTTTCTAGAAGAGTAAATTGGAAAATATTATTATATTATGTTAAAAAAATCTTTTATATCACGCATATTTTTCATGACGCAAAAGAAAATTTAATAAAACAATGATTCTGTCAAATCAAGTAATAAACTGCAAATTCTCGCAACCATTAATTTTAATCCTGAAAGGAATTGAAGCGTAAAAAAAGTTTTCAATTGATCTAAAAATATTCTCTCACATCACTTCCTTCACTGACAGAAGGAGAAAAAACTAACTCAATTCGGAAAAAAAAGATTGATGTGGAGAAAAACTTCGGGGCAAACATTTTCAAAAATGGACAATTGAGTAAAATTGCATTTACGTCTAGTGGTGGGGTCAAGCCGACCATAAATTCGCTTTGTTGACTGAATTTTACTCATCTGAAAGCAAAACAATGGAAAAGTTGGTGCTACAGAAATGTTGCAGAGAAAACGAAGTTAGGGACTCAAAGGAACCGATCAATATTTCTCCATTTCATTTCTCAAAGCGCAAAAGTATGCTCTGGAAAATTTAGTATTCCTGTAAAGCGCGGCATGCAAGTTTTTGTTGTTCGGGAAAAGTGGATTTCACAGTTTAGTTTTCAAAGAGTTGTGTTTGAATAGTTCATGTAGTTGGAAATGCTAGCTTTTGTCTCTGTAAGTAAATTACCGTGTAAATAATTATAAATGTGCAATTTCTAAAAGCATGCAGATGTATTGTTTATTGCTCAATTTCATTAAACTTTTCTGACAAGAAAGAAACATTCGCGTAATATTATACAGCTTTCAGATGAGGAATATTATGCACGTGTCCATAACACAAAAGGAATAAATTCAGTAGGTACATTCGAAGCACAGATCATGAATAGCCACCCAATACTATCTGGAATTTTAGTTAAGCAGCTCTAAAATTGCAACAGCACAAAGTAAAACCTAAAGGAAATATACTTTTTTAATATTCCGTTAATGAAGTGTGAATATTCCCACAACGTTACACCAGTACTAGATTATTTTTTTTAGCGAAAATACACATAGGTAGCTGTTTCTGAATTTTTAAAGACCTTTTTTACACACCGCCATAAATTTGAGAAAAAATCGGGGGTGGGATTAATTTCTCACATAAATGTTGAAAATTTGTAGGTCTAATAAAAACTATTAGTTCAAGAATTCCCCTACAATGGTTGTCGCTACACTGCAAAATCTTCATGAGAAAGTGTAAGTCATGAGAAAGTGACTTCGTATAAAAGAACCCAGTTGCTTTCAGCCTTTAACAGATCGAATATTTAGACATGCTTACATTTACCTCATTATACCTCTAAATTAAAGGTATGATATGTAAATAGCATTTGGTAAAGATGAGGCTATGAGGAGATGTGCAATTTTGTTTGGCTTTACCTTCATGCTCAAAAAAAGAACTACATTCGCTCCGAAAGAACTAAATTAGTTCCGGTTGATTTAAAATGGGGACAAACATGTCCCTATTTTAAACCCTTTAGGGCTAATTTAGTTTCTTCGGAGCGATTTTAAGCGTGTAATGGAAAGCTAATTGTACAGCTAATTGAAATTGGTCTTCTACTGTTCTTCATCTTCCTCACCCATTTCTTACCTCACACATTCTCATTTTTAATTACATGGACTCTGTATAGAAAACAATTTCGAGTCTTTCTTTCCTTTATTTAATGCCAAAAATAACCACAATTAATGTGATTATTTTCACAAAAATACCCATTTATTCTGGAACCCCAGGACTCAATCCCCACCTCAAGATAAAGAACCACTTGATTTCTACTTCTCATCACTGGAGATAAAGCTTTTATGCTACGGCGCTCCATGAAACCAGAAACTTCAGTCTTTCAGTCCCAGGACTCAAAAAGGCTTAATTTAATCTTAATTGTAGCAAAGAGATTGTTTTCGGGCAAGGACGAGCAAAAACGAATTTGTCGGAAATGGTGATAATTAAAAAAACACTAAAAATAATTTTCATTTATTCTCAATGAAAAAGCAACAAAAACAGAAATGAAAGACAGACAGAGAAAAACAGAAAGAAAGAAGAAATATATATATATATAGTGATTTTATTTTAAATTATGTAAAAATCGTCATTTATTCTAATATTTAATTTTTTAATTCGTTTTCTGATCCTTGGTCTGCCTCACTGTCTAATGTATTATTAAGTAATTCTATTGAATTTCATCATAAATAACTCATTATTAATTTAAAAAATATCAACTATATAGTATTTTGTAGTGATGTTCATGCATAAGTAAAACTGAATGACTAGATGTATTGTATTTTACATTTAAAAAGAGCAACATTTTGAAAATCTGAACTGATTTATTAGGGATACTTTATTTTCTAAATTCCAGCTTATATTTCTAAGTAATTTAAACTTTTGTATACCCTGTACGTTTCTGTATATATGTACATGCACTTGTCCAAGATTCAAAATATTCGTGTGAATTATTTTTACGCATGTTTAAAATTACAAACATCCACGTACTTTAAAAAAAAGAAAATGGAGAAAACTGCATTTAAAAAAAAGAAATTTAAAAATATGACTACAAGTTTACTTTACTTCTTTTAGAAGAGCAAAATTTGCAAATGAAGTTTGCTAAGCACTTCATTTTTAACGGAATCTTTCCCCCACTTCATACGAGGACTATCATGAAATTTTCTTTTTTGTAGAAGAAAAAATGTATTTTCTTTAAGTGATATTTTTCTGGTTCAAAAATAAACGATGTAAGCGAATGGAGCAGTGATTATACACACGGTTAGGCGCATATGAAATATGATAAAAGTTAGAAGAACATTTTTGAAAGCTGCATACTTGACGCATCTAAATTTTCTTTTTACATTCTCTTTTGATATTTCTTCAAAAAAGAAGCGCTTATATAGATAAATATTTAAAATCTCTCATATTAATTTAGAGCAGCTGTTTCCAAAATTTTTGACGGAAATGCATATATTCAATTTTTTTTAAATAAAAAATGATATTTCATGGTGTAATTCACCTGATAAGTCAATTGAAAGAAGATCTATAAAAAGTGTATGAAAAGCGTAAAATATATTTTTGAATATTGTGTCAATTGCAGCGGTTTCTTAATTTTAATAATTAAAATTCAAATTTCCTTTGTTGGAGTCCCCCGTATCTAAGTTTTAACTATAACGGGAAGACTTTCGTGATCTTAAACTATGCTGCGTTGTCTTCAGATTACTTTTTAGAAAACTGAATCCAGGTACACGTTTTATAATTACCAGTTCTTGTGATGTTCCAAAAGATTTCGTTACATTTATATCACAGCAATGTATTACCAATGATTCTAGAGCGTCATTGAAATGATTACTTAACTTGTTCACCACTTTCAACGTGGTGAAGAAGTTAAGAATTTAAAGTGTATTACTTTTAATATCTTGTGTTTGTTTGTGTGTCATGGCAAGCCTACTCGAGGGGTATCTACCTACGAGAAGGGTGCCTTGGAGGACATTTTAATTGATTCTAATGGGTATTCATGTTACATCTGGAGCAAATCGCTTAAACTTAGATCGACAGCTGCTGGGCAGACTCGAACGTGGGACTTTCACCCTTTAGTCGTCTATCATATTCAGTGTCTTATCCAATCGGCTATCGTGGGGCTACATTTAATATTTTACATATGCTCTCCTATTTCAAACTATGCAGCCGAATTTGCTACTATTTTAGCTCATGAAGTTGGAGCAGTCGGTAAGTACACGGTGGTTTATAGCTAACTCTCATGTAATCACAATGTTCAATAGTGCGAAATTGTTGTGCTGTCTCTACCCACTGAAAGTAACAGACACTGACGGTCAATGCTACGTATTCATCCCGATTAGAACCCACAAATTATTGCATCATCGGAAAAAGGATAGTTTACAGCTAGATGAGACAAGACAGATATATCGTGTTCTTCCTTCGCATGTACTTGATGGTTTTTAGTTAACTAGGGTGCAATCTTGACTTTGACCCAGAGTTCAACATCTTGTCGATTGGACTACCGCCACCCACTAAATTGGTGTTATAAGAACACATGAGTGTAATATGTCCATTACTGCATTTTTTTAAATATTACGTCAGTATTATTATTATTTCGGAACTGTATAAAGTTTAATTCGTTATTTTGTAAATCCTGACTGCAAAATAATAATAATAATAATGATATTCAACTCTTGGGCACTCATTCCTTTTCTCAATTTCATTCGTATAAATTGTAACATTAGGTGAAATGCCCAACATTTTTAAGAAAAACGTAAACCCACTTATTAAGTTCTTCAACAAAAGAAACAGAAAGAACAGAAAGCTCCGAAACTGTTTAATAAACAGATTAACTATTCGAAAGGAACAAACCTTTATTTTTATAAAAAAACTTCATTTAGCATTGCTGCATAGTGAATTGAAAGTATGAAGCTAAGTTTCAATTGAAAGGAGAAAGCAAAACTACTTAAAGTTAGTACCGTGTTTCAAATTAGAGGAGGATTTTTTATTCTTAATTTCAATAAACAGACATTAGTGGGAAACCTTTAAAATGAAATCTTCCCTTTTCTTTCCTTCACAACTCATTTTGATGATAGTTGATCTGAGGAACACATCCAACATTTTAAATAGCTCTTCCGAAATGACTCCTTTGTTAAAGTTCTCCAAATGACGCAGAAGTTCTATGGAATAAGAACCAAATGCTGAAAAAATAAAACTCCTTTCCAATGTCCAAAATTCGTGTTCGGCGTCTTACATTTCCTTCTGAACATCTTTTTAGTTCTTTCTCTTCTCTCCCTTCTTTCCCTTTTTTATTTTTAGTTCGTTAGACAAGAAACACTGAGGTCTATTAAATTCCAAACGCGGTTTGGACTCGGCCAGGTTAAAAAGTTATGGTTAAGTATTAAAGTTTAATAAGTCTCATTCCATGGGATCGTTAAGCTAAAACACGTGGAGTCGTCTTTTTTGAGTTTTTGTTCGATTAGTGAAAAGGACTCTGGGGAACTCTTATTTTTATGTCTTCGCGTTCCACTTACTGTTGAAAATTAAACTTTCATAATACGGAAATCCTTACATTCTTATATGTTATTTTAGTGTTGAAATCTTTAAGCTAAAAGGTATGTTGGAAGTAAATTTAATTATGTAATAGCAATTTGTTATCTGGTGAAAATTTGATTTTGGGTTTGTGAGAGGTTTTTTTTTTTTTTTTTTTTTTTTTGCTTCAAAGATATAAAAAGCAGTTCATCGTTTTTTTACGCGTGGTAAACTTCTTTAGTAGGATACGCCAAAACAACTAGGATTGCCTGGTTGCAAAATTTATCACTTTAAAACTTTCAGTTTTCATTCGTACTAAAATTCAAGAATAAAATAAAGCAGAGTCAAATAATAAGAAAAAAATGCATTTAAAGAAAAAAAAATATCGGAAAAAAGATGAAGGGTAGTAAATTTCTGAGAAAATGTCTTTCAAAAGAATGTGTTGTTTTGAGAATAACTGTACATAAACTATATTACCAGTAATGATTAGAAAAAGGTTAAGCGATTAGCTTCTGGGCTTTAGTTGATATTCCATTTCCTTTTGTCACTTTGTGCTTTTTTTTCTCATCGGGCATACTTTTGTGTTTCAAACATTATTTTTAATAACATTAGAAAATCAATAATCTTTAATTAGTCGAAATGAAACCGAGTGATTTATATTAATCCTTTCCTTATTTCAAATCATTATTCTTAGAAGATTCATGCTTCAATTTTCCCTTTTTACTTGTAACATTCAATGCAATACGCAGTTCAAAAATAAGACAAAAAAAAAGATCAAATTGATTTCCTGTCCCAATCTCATTTTAGTTGATATCTCCTAATCATTCTTCCCCTCCTTTGAGGCGTCTTTCAAAACATTTGCCATTTGCTATAAATTATGCATTTTGCGCAGGTGAATTTCCCTGATATAAACAATCTTCACCACTTGCAGTCTTGTAGTATTTTTTTTTTTTTTTTGTATTTTGCACTGCTGACCTGTTCTCGTTCGAGAATCTTCTCGACCTTTGGTTTTTTAAAAATCAAACGGTTGCTTCCAATGGTGTTTTCAGTCTTTTATTAAGAAAGCAACGGTCTGGGCATCCATTAAGTTACGGGCGTTATGTTAGATATTTTTAAGTGATATTTTACTCTTCTAACATAACGCAGTTTACATGAAGTTTACCTGAATTGGGGAGCATAAAAGAGATAAACTGGAGACATATGCACGTGTTCCAATGGCAAAGGCCAACCCACCTAAATGGGTGCCCAGTCCGTTGCCTTCATAATAAAAGACTGATAAAACCATTGGAAGCACTCGTTTGATTTTCAAAAATCAAAGGTCGAGAATCTTTGATTCTCGAATGAAAACAGGTCAGCAGAGTTCTCAATGCAAAACATAAATAAATATTGCACGTGATGAAAATTGTTCATGTCAGGGAAATGCACATGCGAAAAATATAATTTATAGCAAATGGCAAATGTTTTGAAAATCACCTGAAAGGAGAAGAGAAATTAGTGGATATCAGCTAAAATTAGCGTGGGACAGGCAATCAATTAAATACTTTTCTTGTCATATTTTTGAATTGCGTATGGCATTGAATGTTGCAAGATAAAAGGGAAAATTGAAGCATGAATCTTCTACGAGT
Organism: Cheiracanthium punctorium; assembly: GCA_038373885.1. NCBI lineage: Eukaryota > Metazoa > Arthropoda > Arachnida > Araneae > Cheiracanthiidae > Cheiracanthium > Cheiracanthium punctorium. The sequence continues at coordinate 382,332 of JAWZYV010003902.1, read as the reverse complement.
AATTACTTAAAATAAGGAAAGTATTAATAGAAATCACTTGGATACATGTCGACAAATTAAAGAATATATGTATTGTGATGCTTCGAAGAAAAAATAAATAAATGAAACTGTCCTTAAAGGATGCATGCGTATACCTCCATCTGCCAAGCGTGTTTTTCATAATCGTCTTTCCTTTATTCGTATTACAAGGAAACAACTTGTGCAAACTAAAGATGCAATTGCTGTCTATAGAAATGGTTGTGTGTATTTCAAAGGAGGTACATCTCCAACAATATGGAGCCTTCAAATTATTTTTTATAGTGCGTAACTTGATGTGTGATATATTCGTTGTACGTATCAATGAGGTAGTGTAAGAAAATTATGGTATTCTACATTTCCGTCAACGAATTTATAGTACTAAACTACGATCGATTAAAATGTGTATTCTCGCAGAGCTTCATTATTTTAATACTTCACAGTTCTGGCATCAAGCACATGAACACATCAACTATATGTTGTACGCTACCATCTCACTACCCTTTCTGAGATAGTGAGGTGAATCCTATGCACTTAAGAAGCCGCTGTTAAAACGAACGGACGCGATTGCGATTTACTTTTTAAACAGAACAATTGGGAGCGGAAAGAGTTTTCTATAGAGGAATAACATATATCAGTACAGAAAGACACTAACATATTCGAAAATGCAATATATATGTATGCATATATATATATATATATATATTTCATAACACTTCTATTAATATTACTGGCTCTATTAAAAGAACAAATGACTTAACTCGAATTAAAGAAAGACTCGACAAAAGAAAAATAATATGTATTGTGAGTTTATTCTGTGGCTACTCACTCTAACATATAACTAATCTAAATTCTTGTTTCACTTTAAAAGAAGAATTGGTACTGAAATAATTCTAAAGGTGATTATTATTCTTAAAGCAGAGTTTCAAATGTTATAAAATAAATTTTAGATTAAATAAATATGAGCACCGGTATGTTTTATTCATATTTTGTGAATTAGTTAACTATGCGAAGCACTTTTAATCTTAACCCTAACAAAGTGTTTTCATTTATCATACCCTCTAAATAATAAATCCTTTCATGATAAATGTAATTCTAAAATCTAAATTATATTTACAATCACTTTATTATAAGTTACATTATTAGATTGTGTTCGTACGTGCAAGCTCCTATCTAACCATTTTTATTTATGTTTTGTATCAAGTTCATTTACATAAAAAAAATAACTTTCCAGACGATGTAAGTATAGAAAACAACTGTAGAAAATGCATCTATATTTTGCTTATCCATAATGCTTTATTCCATAGAAAATATTTTAAAATATGTCACTCAATAAAAATATCTTCATAAAAGATGCCTCTTCACAGTTTAAAAGTGTATATATATGCTACATATTTTAACTCAGTACTATGGAAATTTGCAAATCTGTTAAATTTATAAAATAGGGACAAAAATACTGCAAATCATTTTTGTATGAAATTGGATATCCCATTTCTTAAATATCTTTAAGAAAATTATTTTAAAAAGGAACTCATTATTTAAATTTGTATCTTTTTTCAAGTAAGCAGTTACTATAATATTTACCGAAAGGATTCTCTCGGTAAGTAGTTTACTTTGTAATATATTTTTACTTTGTTTTTAAAGTTTCATCGATTCACCGCAGGAAAAATCGTGCTCCGATATAAATTTTATTCACACGTATCCGTGAGGCCATCGTAGTGCCTCAAAGCATTTTGAGTTTTCCAAGTATGTTACATATGTATTTTATTTACTTATTTATTTACTTGAAAAATGGCTTTTGTATGCTGTGTTTTTCAGTTGTGAAATTCTGCATCAAAATATCCGATTAGATGTGTGAATCTTGATTGTAGAAAAAAAAACAATTATTTTTAAACACCCTTCATGAAATTTGTTTGAAGGTTTTATTCAGTATATTTAGGGATGGACGCGAGACGATATTTTGCGAGGCGAGACAGAGATTTATAGCTTTTTTGCAAGACGAGACAGACATTTTTAGTATTACGATATAGAGATTTTGCGAGACGAGACAAAGCATTTAAGCTGTTTTGCGAGACGCGAGACGCCAATTTTCCGTCTCGCATCCATCCCTAAGTATATTGTATTTACCACATATGGTGCATTTTTATTTTAAGTTAAAGTTAAATGTTTAAGGAAAGGAACTTACCATTCTGCGTAAATATTTATATATATATTAAAAACTTGTTTAATAAACGCATAGATTATTCAAAAATATTGTCTTAAATAGGTAAAATATTTTAGACATACTTATAACATAACCGAAAGCGAAGAAATAATCACTTTTACTTAATGTATATTGGCAATTCAAAATTATATATTTAAATTTTGCAGAAATCAATGATTGCATACACTTTTGAAGTCTAAAAAAGGCAGCTAATTTCTTTCAAAATAGTTCCAAATAATTCATCTTTGCAACTATTCTTCTCATTGCCTTTTCAAAAGTATTCCTATCGGATTTTATACCGTATAATATTCCTATAATACAAATACCTTGTAATATTCCTATAAGACAAAAATTATAATATAGGATCAAATTATTACCTGTATGCGTGCAATGTGTTTGCAGTGAATCAAAAATAAAAGTTACGGGGCAAGATTTAAAGATCCTTTATTCTAACCCTTTACATAAAACCACCGCTTAAAAAACAGTTCGTTCCAGTTTCTGTTTTGAATAATTTAATCTACGTAACTAAATGAGATTAACCATAGAAAACACGAGTAAGTGCTTTAAGCAATTGACAATCTGCCCTTAAATTTTTTCCCGTGTTAAAAACAAATAAAAAACGTGTACTTTCTGTTGATAAATTTGAGAACTTACCTGATATCCCATCGTACGTCCACCATTCTTCCCAACTACTTTGTACACCTGAAAAAATTAAAATATATCAGTTGATAGTCAATAAAGCATTAGACAGCATAAAAATACTAGTCTAGAAACTAGAAAGTTTTATTATACTTAACATTTTTTAAATTTTCACTTTTACTCCATGAAAAATATGTAAAATTAATATTTGTACAATATTGTATAAAAACGAATTTATATTTGAATTTTAGTTTGATTAAATTACTCTTCAAATAATTATTATGATTTATTTAATTGATGTTCTAAGAAAGTACGTTTATTTAAGCTATAAGCAAAATATTAAAATAAGTATATCAACTTAAATCATTATTATAAACTATTTAAAATTAAAAAATTGATTTTGTATGTATATATTTTTTTCAAACGGGATTTTAGACACATTGCGATTTCCTTTTGCCTAGTAGTTTTCTCTTTTATATACACCAGGATCAAAATTGGTCAAATTTTATACTCTGGATATCATCAGCATTGAATTTTTTACCGCATATAACTGTGGCAGATGATAGATATAAAGCATTATAAATAAAAATTAATTTGTTTGGTCTGTTAAATGTTTCATGTTTCATACCGTAAGAAAATTGTATCCATAATAAGACACTAGCTTTTTTTTTTAAAAAAAAAACACCAAACCACCATCTGCACAAGAAAGGTTATTTGTGGCCGTTATTAATTTTTAATTTTTAAGTATTCAGATTTTGAAGTGAACTTTTGACGACACCTTATGATTTGTATCTAGGCTCATAACATTCGAAATAAATATAAAAGTTTATTTAACATAAAACAGTTTATTGAAATATGCATACTTAAGTGATTTATACCTACCAGAGACACTATTTTTCGCAAGAAAATATATTTTTCCAAAATGTTTAAGAACTCATATTTTTCAACAGTATTACATTATTTGCATTTGAATAAATATCAAGGATTACCATTACATCGTTTAGCATTTAAACATTTTATTACAGCATATATAGGGGATTTTGTGAAAGTGTTATTTTATTCAATTCACATTTTACAGAATACAAACACAAGAATGTGTGCACTAGAAGACTTTGTGTGCTTGCTTTTAAATTTGGCAAGTGTTTTTATCTATTTTTATTTCATTTTGAGGCATCCATTATTCTTTTTCTTCTTTGAAATTTATCTTCAAACCACACATTTGGTAGATTCGTTACTGATAGATATTCTAAGCAGGCGCATTATAATATTACGCTATTGAATCATTTCCTAGGGATGATTAAATGATATTAGACGATCATCGCCGTATCTGAATCTTCTCTGTCTGGAATATAATAGTTCGATAAACCTTGGATTAATAGAAGTTTCCAAATGTGACAAAATTTATGAATGGGATAGCAGGAAACTTATAGAATACTTATTTTGGTTATTGTATAAAAGGTACCTTAAAGGTATAAAAGGTAACTTAAACATATATCAATAAATCTTATACAAACTGAAATAACTTAAAAAATTGCGCATGGAGCAACATAAGATACAGACCATTATAACACTAACTAAAGAATTGTACCTTGCAGGCAATGTTTATGATGCAGTTTATCTCATATTTTTAATTAATATGCTGGGTATATGGTAGTATAAATGTATAATAACACTCTCCTATTCTGAATTTATCATTTAAAACTGTTTCAAAAGTTTCACTTTTATTGTTTAATCTCCTTCTTTCTGTTAAAATAGAAGTGACTTTTTCTTTTGCTCTCGGTATAGTAATCAATCAGCACATTGGTCTTTGGATTGGTTTTTAAGAAATCCCTAAAACTTATCATGCTTTTGCCAAATGGCAATTTTGGTTTCAATATGTCTTTACCCTTCCCGTATTTGGAAGTCTGATTTCTTCAAAAAAGTGTGTTTACTCCTGTCTGTTTACTATATCTATTGCTTTCTCCTATCTAAGGCACCACACGCAATTGGGAAATAAACTGGCGTCGTGTTTGGCAACCGTTCTATGTTTATTTGGAACTTCGACTCGTACATTTAACTGTGTTCTCACGAAGTTTGGATTCCTGAACCCTCTGAGCTTCTTGGAAGTGGGTAAATAACGAAAAGTTTTTTTTTTTTCCCGACACAATTTTAATGCTGCTTTAAAATAAAAATATTTTTTTTTTTAAATTGATAGGGAAATTTGAGATTAATGAAACAAACTATCAGTATTTTTTGTGGGGGGGATTTATAATTAAAACATGTGTTGCTATACCTGAGTGCTTTAATTAAAAAAAATTGTCGGTGCGTTGCAGTGAAAAATAGGAATTAAGTCAACGGAATTTTACTTCACAGCCGCTTCGAAGGTTTCAAAACTTCTCTTTTATTCCTTACATATGTGAAACACGTATTTTTGCCCCAGCCATTAGTCAATGCGATTATGGTGTCCTTTGTTTTCAAAACAAATATTGCTTATGGACAACCTGACTTTCCTCTGATTGCTTCGAGCCTCAAGTTATCTGTACGGTATGCTTACTCAAGCTGTGTTGCTGTTAATGTTTTGAAATGCATATATTTTAATGGCGTGTACAAGCCACCAGGCTTGGCCACGGCTATGACTAAGGCCGGAAGTGTTGGCCATTTTGTTATGAAAGCTCCTATTAAGCTGCCAAAGCTACAGCCTATGAAGGCGCGGAAAATTTAACAACCCAGCCGGAGTCGAGTGATGGACTTGGAATTATGATCGTAGAGTGTGCTACGCTAACCCCCAAACAATCTGGTGTGGCATGTTTTACGTTTAAGTTTATTATGTGTTTTTGCCTGTAAAAATTCTATTAAAACACTATGATGTAAACATCACTATATATGCGATAATGTCACATTTATCATTTTCAAGAAAATATTTAAGATATAGTGTACTTCTTTTATATGTAAACTCGTTTTAGTAAAACATGTACATATGGATCGCCTGTAAATGAATAAGACCAGTTTCAGGAAAATGTAACGTCATTCGCAGTGCAATAATGACATTCAATATTTCTTTCCTCGTTTTATAACACATTGTGAATCCAGTGATTCAATTTGAGGCTGTTAATTAGATCAGGGGCATATCGAGTGATCCTAAGAGCCTATCGAGTGATTGTATCGCTCGCAACCGTTGATCATGCATAACTCGAAGGGTGCGAGTGATGCCACAACGTTAAAGAAAAGACAGTTTTATTGAAGGTTGCGAGTTATCAACGATCAAAAGAACAGCAAATTTAACATTTACATTGTATGATTATGTAATAACTCGTATCAAGCAGTTAGGTGAGAGACGCTTAAGAAATTGTCAGAATTGTGATCAAAAGAATGGCTATCGTTTGAGCAATATTTACTTATGGCCAAATTAAAGAATTATGCTTTATAGGTTAAACAACGTTTTCTAAAATTGAATATGCTAAATCTGCGTTTGCTTTGACCCATGTAATGAAATTAACGCTGTAATGTATCACGGAATGCAACTCATTTAATAGCATCATGACCTGAGTGTGACGTCACCCTGGTGGTCAACGTAGCAGTAGGAGATATACAGACTTCTGCACTGATATTTTAGCCACACCACTCTCTACTCAAAATGCCGTATGGCGTAAAGGGTGTGACCACCTTAGTATGGGTATCTCGGAGTAAGATGATAACACATCCTTGGTCACATGACTTTTCGGGTGCAAAGAGCTGTGACTAAATGTCAGCACCGTAGCCTGTATATATCGTCAGCCGCGGATGGCCAAATGTGTTTCTGGGGCAGATGGTCGCATGTTCTTCTTTCTAGCAATATTATGTGGAGATTGCAATACGTCACGGTACTGCCGCAATGAAGTCAAAAGACATGAAGTGTTGGTGACGCCGCATATTTTTCACAATTGCATAGAAAATACACAGGTCTATGTTACCCACATTACAAGTCTCTGTGACTTCACCATAACCGTTAGTGATTATTGCTTTTAGGGAATATTACTCATTAAGCGTATTACTCATTAAGCATATTACTCATGCCGATAAAAAATTGCTCTCTCTAATTTGCCAGAAAACTCCGTTTGTTTATTAATGAAACTCGGTCTATGAATACGATAGTGATGCCGGTTATAACTCCTGAATGCACGACTTCGTTATACTCACGTGTAGTTTCAAAAACATAATTCAATTAGCGTTTTATACATCTCAATTGTTCATATTTTGTTTAATTTGTGTTTAATCTGCATGCATGTTAATAAGCCGAAAATTTTTAAGATTTTTTTTCTTTTAATGATTGGCGATACAGAAACCTTAAACTTTATTTCTGACCGAAATTCCTGTTTAATGGGTGTTATAAGATGCATGCCATTTGCACTGTACTTCATAATGGTATTTTTAAAGAAAATTTAAATATTTAGAACTTATTTAAATATGAATTTGAAATTCATGAAAAAGGATTCGAAAATTACGCAAAGAAAGAAACATTTTTTTTTAAATCTAATGTCTTCTAAATGAATTATTTAATGTTAATGTAATAAATTCTAAGCATGTGAGAATAATCTGAAAAAGGACAAAACAATTACTTTTGAATGAAGATTATTTTTGCTGTCACAAATCCCAAGATTATTGGACCTTTGAATTGACATACCGGTTTCTTAAATCGAAATGAATTTCTAATTTAAAAACGTATTTCAAAAGAACAAATGCAAGATATTTAATAAAGCGTTAGGAAATTTTCATTTAAAATTTCTAAAACACATATTTCAAAGAAATCGCACTAATATATTTATTGTGTAAGATTTTTTTTTAATTTTCGAAAAAGTTTTGAATTAAAATTAATCTAAAACAGTCTTTTTAAATTTCATGTAAATGTAAATTTAAAAAATCCTATCTAAACCTTCCATCTATTTTTAATTATTCGCAAGAGTGTAAAGCTTATTAAATTTAATTTTTAAGAACAAATTTTATTGTCTTAAATTTCCTTCGAGTAAAGGAAATATTTTCCCCGAATTAACAAATATAGGAGTTGAATATTTCCCAAGTCTCTAAAGACTTTGGAAAAATTACTCATTATTGTTATAGTAAAACAGAAATAAAGAGAAAGTAGAGTTTTCATTTATTTGTTTGTTTTAAAAAATACTCTTTAACGCGTAATTATAAGTAGCTGATAGAAATAGATCTTTGCGTTAGATGACGATTTATAGTAAATTTGCAAGAACTGATTGAAAATACTACAGATATGATGATTGCGATCTAAACATTTTCATTACCTGATACATATTTGTGATTTGTAATATTCGTGTATGATTTTCCCTATTAATAAGATAATAGTCCGGCTAATCAATATTCACCCCTAAGAAGAATAATTTTTGTTAATACAGATTTTCATAAAAATAAAGAAACATGGCATCAAAGTTAATTAACATTTTTTTTTTAAATTACATTTCAAATGCAATTCTGAAAATGACTATTGCCTGATTATTTGCAGTTACGCTGTTGTAACTTTTGTGCTCTTATTGTTTTGTCGTTTGTAAAGCCTCTTCTCCTTATTACTACTTACAAGCATAGAGATATGAATATAAGCAGACGGCATTAGCTATCTGAATGTCAAGCTAAAACTGTAACCTATCCACTGTAACCATATTGATTAGACCAAATTGCAATTCGACTGTGTTATTCTATGGAGACAGTTCCCGTTTGAAAGAAGAAACGTCGCCTATGTTGTGCCAAGAATTACTACGTATTTGACATAACTGTAAAACTTTAAACTGCAGAATGCTGCGATTTAGTATTTAGAAATATTGTAACATATAATTGTGCATCTTTACTTTTTAATCCGTAAAATCGTACATCTTTCACTATTATTTAAAAAAGAAACTAACAAAATGTTGCACCATACTTAGACCAACACAGTTTCTTCATTTCGCGCAATGCTGAAGATACCTAATACCATCTCCTTGTATTCATATCTCCTTGCTTACAAGAAAGACTATTTCCAAAATCTTTTTCAATTGGTTCAGCTCCTTAAACTTACGCTGACATCGAAAGCTAGCTGTGGAGGCGCTAACGGATATCTGTACATCGCATTTGAACTATTGCTGTTTCAAAATGATGAATCGGGTTCCGTTTCTCGAATTCATATATCTCTGCATAGCTTACATTAACTACGCTCTTTTTAACTACCTTAGATAGTTCCTCCCTACCAGGATCATATCAATAAGGCAAATCGTTTAAAACAATACATTTTTAAAAGTGGTCCAGATCGGTATGTGACAGTACGATGCACAATACATCGACTTACTAATAAACGTTAGTTTGAACTGCCATAGACCGTTAGTTATTGAGTCCATGGACGAACCGAATGTCAATGAGCTGCCAACACCACTCCTACGTCATATGTTTACGGTCAGAATACCACATGCATTGTTTCGAGGCTAACATTTTGGTCACACCATCTTAATCTGAGATAGCCGTAGTAAGATGTCACACCCCGTTATTACATGGCAAAATTCAAAAAGTCAAATATGAAATACAATTTATAATCTAGTTTAATTTAGAATTTTTCAAGGAAAAATTTAATCGGAAAGCATAGTAATATCTTTTTTTGTAGGTCAATTTATCGCCCAGTCAAAACTACCGAAGCTGATAAATGCGAAATTTGGCATTTACGTAAGTTTTTTCACAAATGTGCTAGATAAGAAGAATTTTGAAAAAATTGTGTCCTATTGCGGATTAAAGAAAAAAGATATGCTGTAAAATGCAACACTCAATAATGCATTAAAATCAATTTCAGGACATTTTGATTATCTTTTTGTAGGGACGGCAGACTTCCAAAAAAGGAGACGGTGGCCATCTTTTAAGAAAGAAAAAAAAATATCATCTATCAAATTCTTGCTCTAAAGTGCAACTAATAGGAATCCTATATTTAGGCACAGCTTGTTTATAGTTAAAAATCTGTGCATGAATTTATGCTGATCTGTGCAAGAATTGAATGAATTTCTTGTAAAATAGGACATAACCTTTCGATCCCTATAATGGATAAGTATAAACAAACGTGATGAGATAAGGGACAGCTGTATGAAAACGCCATTTTGAACACCACAATACTACGGATAATTCTCAATAGTCTTAATTTTCTATACAATCATTCACAATTTTTTTGAAACACCTTTTAATTCTGCCATTCTAGAAGCTAATTTTAATTTTCTTTGTATAGACGTTAAACTAAAGGAACACATCAACTGAAATTCCTTCAAAAATGCAAAACAACTAAGAACATATTATGAGACATATACATTGTATTCTGGAAAGAGAGTACAGAACAGAATGGCATTGAACCCTCATATTTTGATGAAGCATTCATTCGGCCTGCTAATGACCCGTTCCTCCGACAATAAAATGAAGCATAGTTCATTCTAGGATTAATTTTAGAAATAGTCTAAAAACAAATTCGCACAGCTGAAGAAAAATATGTCCCAAAGCGATAAAACAAGCAAGATTAAATGCACGCAATATGAACATCACGAGACAAGCGGTTTGAGTTTTTGTCACTGAATGTTTAACAATACGATTGTTTTAGCCAAAAAGAAAAAACAAAGTAAGGAAGCCAAAGTAATCTATTTTTTAGTTTTGTTTCTTCTCTCTCTCTCTGTCTTTCTCTCTGTATATATACATATCTGCGTGTGTGTATATTATATTTATGTACGCACATATATATTTGACTTTTTTTTCACTTACTTACTTATGTTTTAATTTATTTATATCTCCATTATATACCTTTGAAAGCACTTGATAGTAATCACAAATTTTCAATTTAATCTTTTGTAATTTAAACAGTTAACGTTTACAGTTTTCCCACAGTCTTATGAAAGAACGTCTAGACAACCAGTTGTTAATAAATTTTCCTACAGACGCCACATTGTATAAAATTTTAGTAAAAAAATTCTTTTCTGTAACACTCACTAAAAATATAGTGGGGAAACAATGTTTTTGAAAAACACATTTCACAAGAGATTCCATTAGAACAATGCAATTCCTTTTACTTCAATTATTTATTTGAATCGTTTTATTTAATAAATAAATTAGCGATGCTTAGGTTCTTGTAATGAACTTTATAAAATATTATTGTAAAACTTCTACTTGACTCAAAAATCGTAAGAAAATAGTTTCAAATTAATATTTAATTTTTTATTATGCCATGCTTCATTATAGAGATCTTTTTTTAAGATGTATAACTTACGATTTTTCAACTAATTAGTCAAATTGAAACAATCTATCCTCTTTGTGGTATTTTTATTAATGTTCTCAAAACCTAGTATAAAATATTCTTTCTTACCCCTCGGGATATTCTTCCAGTAACACCGGAAAAGCGGTTTGTTTGATATATTAATCATTGCATTTTTCAATAACATTACATCTGACAGAGCTTGTAAATAATAGTTTTAATATATACAGTCCATATTGCTTTTATTAGAAGTGAAAATATTATTTTTCTTCTAAAAATAATATTTTCACTTATTTTTTTCTAATGGTCGGAGTGAGTTTTTACCTATGTCTTTTTCCTATTATTTGTTTGCTAATAAGCGCTAGTATGACAGTATCATACAAAGAGTGTTCCTTTAATAAAGTAATAGAAGTAGAAAAATGCATCACAAGATTAAAAAAAATAAATCTCAATTAAAGAGATTACTACTTTATATATATATATATATATATATATATATATAAACAGTGGTAATCTCTTACTTTATTTATATATATATATATATATATATATAGATAGATAGATTATTTTGCATAAACTGTGAAACAATTTGCGTATTTTATCCCGGCCTTCTCTCGAGATTACTTACGCAACATGCAGTTTATACATTTGAAAGAGTTCATGTACAAAACAATTCATTTTCCTGCAACAAGAACTGTTTCATCCTTTCGTGCAGGTTTTAAAATAAAATGTTTATGTCGACAACTTCCGTAATAGTTAAAACTTCTCTTGTCTACGGTTTTTTTGTTTTTGCTTTGGCTCACGCAACGAACATTTCGAAAAAATATGACAGCCAAGAAAAATTTTAAGAAACGGACCTTATGTTGCATGTTTGCTTTTGTAATTTAAATTATTGCGCTTGATATTCTTTTATGTATTAATTTTTTAAAATATCAAATTATCAAGAGTTCATTAAAAGCTATTGAAGTTTACACAAAAATTCTCATTACCTTTAACCTTTTAGTTGCAGCTTTAGTCAGCCCCTTTAGTCAGCGTTATTTCGGCTTGTATCATTTTTTTCAGCAGTCAATTGTAAAATTAACTAAATGCTAGTTACAATATTATTCTTATACGCAAACAGTAATTTTATAACCTGAAGAATAATTATCGTATTCTTCATTATTTAAGTGTGAACAATTCCTTAGCTTTCTTATAGAGTAGCAAATGTATAACATGTAGACATAGCTTAAATAATATTAAAATTTCATTCTTCGACCACATATTAGAATTTTTAAAATCTATCTTGGACTTTCATGCTAACAGAGCAGAAATAAAATACACGATGTATAAAAATGCAATGTAAGGTGGTAAATCATTACAAAATATGTACATTTTAGTATGTGAAGTTTTAATATGCTGAGTTACATACTCACTTTGCTTAAAGTGTTGTAGTAATAATCAACATTTCAGTCATGTTCTCGAACATTGAATGAACTATCGGGACAAAACACACTTATTGATAGTTTGCAAATGCTACGTTAAATGTTAGTTACGAAATTTGAAGAACTTTTCAATTCTAATGTTTTTTTTTTTATGTTATTGTTAACTATTGTCTGAACACGTCGTTTATAAGGCAGCATTACAATGTAACTGTTGAATAACTAAACGCACGATAGATAATAAACCTGAGATAGTAATGAAAATTAAGCATTTTTCAGGTCTTACAAAAAAAAATCTTTTACAGGCCTAATGGTTCTCACACCAGAAGCGCCTACAGCACAGATAATAGCATGTTACTAATTTATTCTAAGTACGACATGGGAAATATTTCCCATATCCACATGCTATTCAATAGATGGGACTTTGCCGGGTGGCTGTCTTTAAACAGCCACCCGGAAAAGTCCCATCAATATTAAAAATAACTAAACTTAAGTCCCGGCAATTTTAAAAATAATTAAACATATTTAGTATAAAAAGAAATCTTTAAAAATCTTAGCTTGCGCACATCAAAAAGTCTAGTTAAATACGTGCCTATACATATGCTAAATTATTTAGCTTATATCGCCATATTGCCGTTAAAATAGAATTTATTCAAATAAATCAAAACTTTTCTGACTTCCAAATTAGATTACTTATGCCCAAGGTGAAGAGAAGTATGAAAATAGTTCAATAGCATTTAAAAATCAATCATTTCTCGTCCTGTATTTTCAAAATATTCTACATAAATCTCTAGCAGCACTCTGAAATAATGTGCTTAAAATAAAACTACATTTACATGTATCTCTATGTTGATACTTTAAACGTAGAATAATACAGACTTTGCATGAATATTGAACAACTACCTCTTCAGAATCTGATGCAATGTTTACAGGTTCAGCTAACTTTCTGTATAACATTTCGTGAGTTACGCTGGATATTTACAGGTATGCGAGTGTCAGAATATACATGTAGTGCCACATTGTAAAGCCGGAATTCGTACAGGAGCTTGTATCACGCTACTGCTTGAACTGTTCTAGTTATCATTCCGGCATCAGTCATATTTGCATCGGTAGATTGCTACGCGTAAAACATCTTGTTTTGAACTGAAGTTTCTTCTGATTCTATGTAAAAATTTGCATGCTTGCAGTTTCTTAAAACAGAACTCGGATTTAAATTTTAGACTTTCCGTATCTGGGTAAGGATTTGTTTCTAGAAATAGAAGAAGAATACGAAAAAAAAAATAGAGGAATGGGATACTTAAATGAATACAACTATGAGAGTCTGAAATGATCTAAGTTATATGTAAGAAATAATATATTTTGTTCTTGTATACGATTCAATGAAATCTGCAATTATATCAAATCTGATACTATACAAGCATTTAAGCCCTAGTCGTGTTACTACTTTAGTCTAATTTCCTACTACTACTTTCCTAGTCGTATAATAATTTGAATTTATCAGTACTGCTGACTAGAAATACTTTTGTGAATCAATTATCTTTAAAGGTGAAATCAACACTTCACAAGAAACCCTGTCACAATATTTATCTTCTTCAAGTGACAGGAGAAATGCGGTGTCAATCGTATCAATATTAAGTATTGATTGAGAACAAAACATCATTTTTTTCTGATTGTAAATCACACCCACTTTTGCACTGATGTCATTCGTGGTAAAATTTTATTTATTTAAATTTCACAAAATTGTACAAAAAGGCGTCCGCCTTTCTTCATGAATAAACCTTAAACAAACTTGTCTCTCTGTGAATCCAATTTTTCAGGAATTCTGTGGTTAGTGCCTATAACGTTGAACTATGTAGTATGGTGATTATCATCATGCAATTTTAATGAAGACGTTTTCAGAAATAAAAAAATATGAAGTGACAGTAAAAACTGAAGAAAATACCCAAAAGAAACAATTTGTCAATTTTTAAGTATTTTTTAGCAATTTGTTGAAAACAAACTTTCATGTCGTATTAGTTTATTTACCGCTGCACTTCTATTATGCACTATTTTAAGATACAATTCTTCATTTTATGATTCTTCGACGTCATTTTCAACGAAATGAGTTGCTAAGATAGTAGGACAAAAATCGGGTTTTTTACTTTCGTACTGTTATTTTGGCATTAAATAATTTAGTTTCCGTCATGGCATATGTAATCGATATGAGCAGAAGGAATGGGCCAATTTAGGTGTTTTCAATATTGGGATTATTACTTAGAAATTGTTTGGTGAGTAGAGTGACACGAAATATTCACTTTAACTACACCTTCAACAGATCTTACACTCACCAATGTAATTTTGGTGACCGATAACTAATTCGTAAAACGAAACATGTTTCGGATCATCGCATAGCCTTAAAGTTGGAAAATTATCTGATAATTTTATCACTGCATCTATTCTTTTTTGTTTATAAAAAAGCATTTTTAAGAAAACATATTTTTTTTTTCAGTTCTGAAATTTCGCCAAATGTTTTATGAGAATAAGTTATAGAATTTTTTATCACTTATGATGAATAATTGTGGATAAAGTTAATAAAAAACAGAAACAGACTATACTATATTGCACTTAAAACATTTCAATTAAATTAAGTTATGAGGATTTAAAGTATGTCATATTTAAATATGCATGCACAAAACATAAATTTTTGACTTTGCGCAGATTTTTAGCCAACTATAGACTTGACAACTTATATAAAAATTGCAATAGATTATTATGAATGTTTTCTAAAATATGAGTTTTAGTAACTAGATAAATTTTACATCTTCTATAAAAAGACTTGACGATTAAACCAGATGTAATACAGTGAAACCCCGATCTATCGTTCCCGTATCCATCTTTTTCCGTATTGATCGTTTTATTTCTGTGGTCCCTGCACAACTTCTATTTGAATAACGTTAAAGAAACCCGCATGTATCGTTCGTCATAAATTGACTTTCCCGCGTCCATCGTTGTAAAATTTTTCTCCTTGCTAAAACGAAATTGAAGGTTAAGTGGATCCATATGGCATACAAACTGTAATTGTTTCTTGGTATGAGTTCTTGGCCTGATGATGATCAGATGAACAATGGTTGCGTGTTGAAGAGGTTGTGCATAGCGCGAAATTTAATAATTTTTTTCCATTAATCAAGAAGTTGAGGCATGTGGTATCCTAAACATGGAAGGAAGGTGTGATAATGCAAAAAACGAAATAATGGCGAAGTTGAGAATAATATTCTTGCCACCGAGGAAGCGATTACACTAGTGTGAAGTTTGAAGCAATATTGGTATTTGAAACGGTATGAACTTTTATATACAAGCATAAAATAACAGAAAAGGTCGAGAAAAGTATTGTAAATCATAAAAATTTACTGTTTAATTTTAAAAATGATGAAAAACCCAACATAAAATACTGATTTTTTTAATATAAGTATCGCTAATTTTCATCTTTGATTTATTTGATTTGTAACAAATTTGTATTTGTTAAACAGTCATTGCGTGCTTGCATAAACAGTCATTGCGTGCTTGCTTTCTTCGTAGTTTGACTTGAACCCGCATTTGTCGTTTTCCCGCATTCATCGTTTTTTCCTACGCACCCCTTAAAAAACGATGAATCGGGGTTCTACTGTACTTGTTAATTTAACAATTCAATATTTAATCATATATCTTGTATAAAATTGCCAATAGTACATCCTTATTTTGGAAATTTTTGAATTCGGTTTATTACTCATTGAAAAGGAAAAAATACTGCAATATGGTTGATGAACATTTCCTTGTTATTCTAATGAACATTGAATTATTATTTTGGTAGGTTCATGAAGGTATGCATGTTTTTATGGAAATGTTATTGAAGGACAACTTAATTTAAAAATCTTAATTTTAAGAATATTTTTTAAAACACATTTCATATATTTCAAGAGTCTTTGAAATTTACTTATATAAATAGTTCTAAAATTTCAAACCTCATTTATTTTTTTATAAAAAAAAATACCTTCTACAGCTTCATTTATTTTGTAACGGAAAGACCAAATTAATTAAGATTGCAAAAAATTCGACCTTTGCTTTTAAAATATTCCTTAAAGCAATTTCAAAAATTAAAATCATTTTATAATAATTACATTTTTTACTTTGTTTTTGTCCAATCAATAAATATACCAAATTAATTTAGAGTAATAACTTTTTATAAAACAAAATACCAAAAATTAAAAGGATAGATGAAGATAAAATACAGATATACAAAACACGTTTAAAAATAATAAGAAGAAAAACTTTTCGTTTTTTTAAAGTTATATTCACTTCTGGGAAACTCTTCGGCAATGTTATTAATTGAAATACATCTTTATCATGTTTTTACTCAAAAAAACTAAAATATATTTATTTATTTTGAGCTTACTTAAAACCTATGCATGTGAAACGCACTTTGTTTAAAGTAAAGTTTTATGATATTTACCCTAATTCAAGTTATGTTTGTGAATTTTTTCACAATATTTCTATATTTTTGTCTTAAAAGTGTATTAGAGTTAAAAATAATTTAATTTTACTTTTCTAAATTGACATTTAATCGAAAACTCGCATTTATCAAAGACAAAATTAAGGATAGTGATGAACCGAACCTTTTTTTTTTCGTATATTTCTTTTTACACTATTCTTCAAACTCAGAATAGTGGACAAAGATACAGTCTTCATTTGCATTAGAGTAGAACTTCAATTGACCGTTTTTTATGGGTTACTTAGGAAAAAAGGACGAATACGGGTCTAAGTCAAAATACGAAAAAAGCAGTGTTAATGCATACACGCAATCACTATACACCAACAAACATTTTTTTTTTTTTTTTTTTTTTTTACAAAATTGTAAAACAAAGAAATCGAATACGGAAATTAAGTGATACTTATTAAAAGAAAATAAATCGGTAATTTTATGTTGGTTTTTCATCATTTTTTAAATTAAAGGTAAATTTTCAAGATCTACAATATTTTCTGGGCCTTTTCTGTGATTTTACGATTAGATAAAAAGTTAGTTCAGTTTCAAATACCACTACTGTGTTTCAGACAAACTTCGTGCTAGTGTAGGCTCCGTCGGCATCAGCATTGTCCTGTGACTCGCCATTGTTTTCATTTTTGCATCATCATGTGTGTTTAGTTTTTCGTACCGCATGCCTCAATGTCTTGATTAATGGAAATATAATCACTAAATTTCACAATATACACGTCCTCTTAAACACACAACCACTGTTCATCTGATCATCACCATCCAAGAAATCATGCCAAGAAGCAATTTCAGTTGCCATATGGATCCACTCAACTTTCAATTTCATTTTGGGCAGGAGAAAAATGAAGGAAAGGGTTGGAGAAAAATTTTCAAACGATGAACGCGGGAAAGTCCCTCCTGATGAACGATACATGTGGGTTTCTTTAACGTTATTAAAAATACAATTTGTGCAGGTACCATAGAAATAAAACGATCAATACGGGAAAAAGATAAAAGCGGGAACGGTAGATCTGGGTTTCACTGTATATGTAAAAGAGAAAAAAAATGTAAGAAAAATGCGCACACTTTACTTGTAAAATTACTTTGATGAAAAATTTTAAATAAAATAAGTTATATTATAATTTGAAATACTTAAATACAAAATAGACTACACATACATGAATATGAGTCTTCATATGTTAAACAAACGAAACAGCCTGCTATTATTAATACTTTACTCGCCAGAGAGCTTCCTGGACATTGCACAGTACAGTGCGGTAGGGCTACCAAGTTTCCGTTTTAATTCTTTCGTGTTTATGTACTAAAATGCCTATGATACAGTCTAAGCAAACAGAAATAAAAACATTTTACCTTGGACTTCGAAATAAATCTGTGACTGTTATCTTCTTATTTTTTTTAATTATTAACCTATCTCTCTTTATCAGATGGAAAACTACATAACAAACTCCATGAGACTGACACATACTATTATACTTTTTTAACATTAACTCCTATCTTTGGATTGGTTTAGTATGGGGAGGGAAGTATAACAGACCTTTTTTCTTTGCCCTTAAGACCTGATTAAAAGACCTCAGTTACTCCAAAATACATCAGCAACTCCTGAATAATGGATTTGCTTAGATATCAGTTAACAAGACCACTTATTGTATTTAACTAAAGTATTCATGGCTTTTGTACAATGTCTTTGATTAAAGTAGAGAAGTGAAAGTATTAAGACTAAACTTTATACGAAATATTTTTCCTGTCATCATCATCCGAAGTTTTATCTCTATGATAACGCTAAACGGAGACACTGAAAAATTAGTAAAATGAAAGCTATAGATTAAAATTACAGTCATTCCCGATATAATATCAGTTAAAAGAAAATCACGCTTAATCTAATATATTTTTAGCGTACGAAGCAGTTTTAATTACAGTCAAGTCCGCTTAATGGAATAGTAATGGAATATCAAATTGGCCTTAAAAGATTATTCTAATAAGCGGGATATTCGATTATCCGGGATTACATCGACTATTTACAATGGTTTGGTACGTTGAAAATGTATTAGATTAAGCGTGATATTCTGTTAACCGATATTATATTAAGCAGGATTGACTGGTCATTGTGATTCCGGATAATGGAATATCGCACTTATCAAAATTAATTTTCGTTGCTAATTCGCTATTTCACTAACCAGGCTCGGCTCTAATTAATTACTATGCACATTTTATTATTGTTTAATGAAATAAGTGTGGTTTCATAAATTGCATAGATGCATAACACTTGTGTCTAAAAACAGGGATTTTCAAAATATCATTTTCTTGAAAATTATCCATATACAATACCTGTCCATAATGAAAACGGGTAAAAAGGCTTTTTTCTTTACTTTCCGTTATTTTTTAACATAAGGCTTCTGTGAATAAACTGTAGTTTTTCAATAGTGGCAACTCTTTCGTGAATATTTGACAAAATGTTTATTTGTATGGCAACAATAGTCTTGCGGGGAACTTTTGTGTTACGGGTAAAAAGCTCCTAGTGGTCGTATTCACTAGACCAGTGAATGCGACCAGTGAATGTGTACGTTGTCTGTGTTCATGCGCATGACAATTATTTTAAATGATTTTAAATGTTTTGCATGTATGGCATTTAGTTAGGTGTGACTCTGCGTAGATATAAATAAGAAATATTATTCTATTTACAGATCCACTTTAGTGATGAGTATTACGTAATTCCGTTAATACATAAATGAATCCATACAAAAGCATTCTAAATTAACAGAATAACCCAAGCACATAACAGGAAATTGCAATTTTTCAGTTTAATTCATTCTTATAAACATACAGCAGTTAAAGCTACCCACTAATCCCTGTTTCTGACATCTAAATTACAAGAAAATAAAACTAAATGACTTCTTTTTATGATACATAAATCGTTAACAGCAGGTGTTGGGAAATAATGGCTGTAATTTTAGCAATTATATTGTTTTGAGCAGCGCTAATTTCATTTTTCTCAATACACTAACTTTTGATTTATGTCTTTCATAAATGAAAATTTTACACAGTTCCACAGCGAATAATTATGCTTTATGCTCTGCTCTTTTAAATATGAACTTTTGTTCCCTGGATGGTCATAAAATAATGTCGCAAGAGAGTTGACTTGTGGTAAAAGTAAAAACTTGTTTTTAATCACCTGGAGTTTTATGCCGGGAAAGTTCTTCACTGGGAGTAGTTATTTAACGATGATGTTTTCCTTGTTTACGATTTAAAAGGCATTTTAATGTAATGTAAAATAAACTTTATGAATTGAAATAGTATGATCAATTGAAGGAGACGTACGATTAAATGTTCTTTGAAACTATGCGTAAGATCTATAATAAGTTAGTTTTAAGTACGAAGTCTATTATTAAAGGTGTAATACTTATGTATACCTTATCATAAGCTTTATCAATAGTGTAGGGGGGATAGAGGATATCGCTTGTTTTCACACCTTGAAAGTTTTTATTTATGCTTACTTAGTTCTAATTAAGTGTTCAATTACTGTTAAATTACAATTAAAGTAATTTTACATGCATATTTTAACAGTACTCAGTCTTTTATGTGAGATTATTCATGTATTTTATATTACGCTATTTTATAATTTGTATTATTAAATATTACTTTAGATATGCATTTCTTATATTACACGTTAGGTATGAAGTAAACTAAAGTTACAAAGTGCAATGTGACAATTACTTATTATTTTACCCCCAATATCCATAGCTGCCAACTACTAAGGTATATGATTAACCACTTTTTTAAACAGGGATTTTCGGCTTAAATACGGCAAAATTAACTCCGGCGGTTGAGTTGTTTACTATTTCTAAATCATCTGATGTAGGCAACACATGACTTCCTTGTATGTACGCCTATTAATAAAAATATTTTCGGTCCACTTTATCTAAACGTATTTCGTTTCAAATAGATAAAATACTGCAATAATAGTAAGATTTAGCGATTTCTAGCTAAATATTTCCAATATCACCAAGCTGGGGGCCGTGGTAGCCCAGTGGTTCAGGCGTTGGACTCGTAACCGGAAGGTTGTGTGTTCGATACCGGCGTACCACTAAAGACCACCGTGCCCGTTAAATCCGTGGTTCCGAAAGTCCTCTCGGCGGTCGCTAGCAGTTTTCGAGGGGTGCCAATATTCAGAAGTCCACCACCTTCTGATGAGGTTCCAAATTGTAGCGGGAAATTACGGGAAGGACGTATATGTAGCTCTAAGCGACACATTCGGTGACGCGAGCTGTCCTCTCCTGGCAAATAAATATCACCAAGCTGAGTTCAACTTGAAAGATTTCCTGCTGACACATAATTTGGCGATATTTCAATAAAAGCCGACAAGCCTGAGATAGTTTGCGAGATTTTGAGGATAGCCATAGTAATCATTGACCACAGACATTCAATGAATTGAATGTATCCAAACACCTTAATGCATTTCAAGTCATTTGTCTGACCCTGTAAATAAATTACCGAGTCGATTGCAATCAAAAAAGAGATGCTGTGGAGAAATTATGAGAGAATGTTGGAGAGAGCGCTGCGTCGCCACGTTATCTGCGCGAGTGAAAGAGAGTGAATGACTGACAGTGTTTTGAGCAGCCTTACCGAGAGGTTACGTATTAGAGATGGCTGTGTGTAACGTGATTAAATCCTATGTTTGTATATATTGTATAAAGTGAATGTTCATAATAAAATATGTATCCAAGAGAAATTTTATTGAGTGAGAAAATTTCAGTTGAACAACCGATATTAATAGAACCCGGCCACTATGATAGATTAGTTTCTTTTGTCATAGATGCACTTAGATGTTACAATAGTTCTAAATACAAAATTTCAAAATTCTACGGGTAAAAGTTATGCAAAATATAATATAATTTTTGGCGCCAAATTTGGCGATATTTCGGCAGAACGTGCCAAGGTCGACTACAAATGGCGAGATTTTAGTCATGGATCAAACAATTACTGACTATCGCCAAATTTGGCAATATTTCGCCAAAACGTTCCAAGGATGATGGCAAATGGAGATATTTTAGGCATGGACCAAATGACTGACTCTCACCAAATTTGGCTATACTTCGGCAAAACCCTGCGAAGTTCGGTGACAAATGGCGACATTTGGGCATGGACCAAACAATAACTGTCTACAGATGCAACATATTGAAGATGTCCATAGACATTAATGTGATGAAGTTATTTTAGGTGGTCCTGTAAATAAAATCTCCAGTAGATTGGACCAAAAATCGAGATACGCAACTAGATGTTACAACAATCTAATGCATGAAATTTCAACATTCTACGACTAATAGTTTTTCAGATTTGAGAGTTAAATACATACACGCGTACACCAAAAGTCGCCAAGCTTGGCGACTTCTGGCGTAATTCTTGAGGGAGACACGTGACCGTGGTCGGGCCATTACCTACCTATATGGAAGGACGGTATTGTGCTTGAAATGGATAAATGTCCCTAAACTTGGCATTCATCGTAATGTATTGGAAATCTTTTGAGTGTTCCTGTATAAGAACTATAAATGGTAAAGACACCTTTTTGATGGAGAAATTTATTTTGTAACCCTTAACAGCATGCATCACTTCTGAGTCGTTTGAAATAGCCTAATACCTCTATAATACGCTTGAATGAATTTCTGCTCAAAGAGCGTAATGTATTTAGAATCTTTTTCGCGGCACTGCAGACAAACTATCCAGTCGATTGGGACCAAAAGGGGAGATGCACAACTACATGTTACAGCAATCCTGAATATATTAAGTTTCAATATTCTACGACCATTAGTTTTAGAGATATGCGAGTTACACACATGCATACATACACTCCATAACAAATAAATCGACGCACCAAGAAGGAGGTGTCCGATTGAGACGAAAATTGGTGGATAGGAAGACAATGTACAGAATAGTAAATGATTAAAATTTCAGAACAATTGAATAATTTATTTCAGAGTTACAGTAACAAGTTCAATAAGGTGTTGACCCGCCGCTGGCCTGGATACAAGCTGCCACACGGCCTGGCATAGACCGATAAATCTCCCGGATGGTCTCCTCCGGTATTTTCTGCCAAATTCGCTCCAATTGTTGAACGAGGTCATCAACAGTCCGTGCCAGATGCAATCACCTTCCGATAATATCCCAGACATGCTCGATGGGAGAGAGATCTGGCGATCTGGCAGGCCAAGGAAGAGTTTGAAAAGCTTGCAGACAGTTTAGAGCAACACGAGTCGTATGTGGTCTGGCATTGTCCTGCTGAAAAACCAGCCCAGGGCACTGCAAAAGGAACGGTAATAAAACAGGTCTTAGGATGTCGTCCACGTACCGCTGTGCAGTAAGTATACCTCTAATGACGACCAAAGGGGTCCGGCTGTCAAAGGAAATGGCACCCCAGACCATAATGGCTTGTTGAGGGCCGGTGTGGCGTGCAATAGTGAAAGCAGGATCCCCCCTCTGCCCTGTGCGTCTCCAAACACGTCTTCGATGATCGTCAGGACACAGTTGGAAGCGGGATTCGTCGCTAAAGACTATACGTCCCCAGTCGGCATCATTCCAACCTGATCGAGCCCTGCACCACTGTAATCTGGCTCGGCAGTGTGCAGGCGTGAGTGGCAGGTGGCGTAACGTTCGGCGCGAGCGTAGATTTCGCTCTCTGAACTGTCTGTGAATGGTCATGATGGACACTGGTGTTTGTGTTGAACGTCTGATGGTTGATAGAGATGAAGAAGGCGCTGTGACAGCTGATCGGACCATCACTCTGTCCTCACGATCTGTTGTCGCCCTAGGTCGACCGCTACCATCCTGACGCTGCACTCTGCCATTTTCCACCCATCCTTGCCAGCATCTTCGAATCGTCGCATCGCTTCGACTCAAATGACGAGCGATTCTCCGATTAGTCCAGCCGGCCTCTCTCAATCCAATGATACGACCTCTGTCAAACTCTGACAGTTGCTCGTAATGAGCACGAATCCTGCAGCGAGGCATTTTTTAAGTTGTTGAAAGGTCATCTGAATCGCAATCAAACCGAAAGTTTTAACAACCATTGAAAAATTGCCCCTTATATACGTCTGCTGGATGCGCAGTTCCGATGCGCTAGAGATCAAACTATTCATTCATTGGACACCAAATTTGAATCATTTGCATATCTGTTCAAAGCATTCATCCATACGAAATTTCAAAGCATTCGGATGATTGTTTCTTGGTGCGTCGATTTTTTTGTTATAGAGTGTATATACGTACGTAGACGCAAACGTACGTACGTACGTACAGACGGCATGGAAAAACTGGTCAAAATAGACTTGCCGTTGGTCAAAATGAGTTGCAGATGCATTTATATGCGCGTGCATGCTAGCGTACGATGAGATGCCTCGAAAAAATTCTTCAAAGTAAATTTAGAGGTAATCAAAATCGGATTTTTCGGGATCACATTACTTCCTTATACTCAGTACAAGGAAGTAAATACACTCACAAGCAATATAATGTTTACGAAAAGTGGTTAAATGTTCCGTAGTAGTTGGCAGCTATGCTCAATATCTCTGATAGTCATATACTTACTTCAGAAACAATATTGGAAAATTTATAAATTTGTCAATGTATTTCTGAACAACTTCAAATCTGATAATCATTCACAATATGTTTACACTGAATTTCATTTACATAACATTAAAATTATCTAATGTGGTCTTTTCAGTAATCCATATACAGTGTGAATCTATATCTTCGATTAAATCTAATAATAGTGTCTAAATCTATCTCCTCTGAATTCACCAAATCTCTCTTCCACTCTGAGAGCTGGAAAAAAGTAAATAAATCGAAACGCGTTTCGAGCGAGAACAACTCATCTCCTCTGAAGTCATTTTTACTCTTTACGTACCATACCCAAGTTTGCTGCAGGTTGTCCCACTACCCTCCAAAGAGACATGTGGTTCAGGCACAATGACGACCAGCACACTTTCCCATTCTCTTCCCATTCTCTGCATGATACACTGAAGGTGGCGGACATTTGGTTTGAACTCTCTCTCATCGAACCTAAAAACACCGGATCTTCTTTAATGGAGAGGCATAGCACCTTATGTGTACGAGACGCCTGAAGAATTGGCGGAAGATCTCGTAGCAAGAATCATTGTTGGGGCAGACAAAATTGTTACACCAGGAATCTTCGAGGGTGTGCGCCAATATTCATTCGCCGTTGAGGGCTGTATCCAGAAAGAAAATTCGAAGGGGGTCCAAAAAGTGGAAAAAGCGATATTTATCAAACAAAAGACTTAATTATCATTTTGTTAACAACAATCAAAATTTCTGGGATGATGGGCAGATGTCTGGACCCTCCCCCCTTTTAAATACGCCCTTTCAAATGTGTGTTGTGCAAAACACGGGTGGCTGTCACTTTAGCAATTGCTTTGAATTTTTCTCTGAATAATATCTGTTTCTTTTTGTACCGTTATTCGATTTCCCAGCACTCAGATTAAAATTTGGAGTTTACTATTTTTTGCCTCTCTGAGGGTGCAGAGCAATTGTATGTTCTGTGGTCTGTGTTCCACGCTTAGTGTTGATTGGCACTATCAATTGAATCGGTGAGTGCAGATACCACTTCAGTCACAAAAAGGAATTTTTCAGGAGAGAGAAAAAACTTCATAACTCCTCCAAATTTTCAAATATTTAAGCTTTTTTTTTCCCTCTGTCATAACATGCATTTATGTTTCTGTCATGCAAATATTATGTAATTTCGACATCCATTAGGCTCAGGAAAATTTAAAATTGGATTCGGACTTATGCTGTTTCTGCACTCAACTGGTGTTTAGTCAGCTGAAAACTTGGAAAAAGGTAATCATTCAAATCAAATCAAAGCAAATCATTTATTGTCTAACCCTATTTATGGTATACAAAAGTCAAGAACATGAATTTAGAAGAAGAAAAAGTGCTTTGCTTGCAGAAAATGATGGAGATGAAAATCTAACATTGAAGCTGGAATAACTATTTTTTAGAAAACCACCCCTAGGGCAGGGCAGGTGGCCAATAATAGTGTTAAAATAGATTATTCTCGACCATTGATTCATTGTCGTGTGTCGACCCTTGATCATTGTCGCCCATCGTTGGAAAAAGAATCCCCATTCTACGAAACTACTCAACAGACTAACATCGTTCTTGCCCTCAACACGCATCTTGCCTTTCTAAGCTTATTTTCATCGAAAACGATTTTTCGCATTTTTGTGACTGAAGTGGTTTCTGCACTCACCGATTCAATTATCTTCTTCTGTAAAAACAATTTACCCTGAGCATAACGAGACTGATGATGTAAAGGAAATATATCATTTTCTTAAAATTTTTTATACTGAATACTGACTATTTGGGACAGTAGTGAAATAAATAAAAATGTTAATCGTCTGAAATACCGGAAAAGTCTCGCGGTAAGAGTTAGTTCTTAACGTTTTAATGTTTAAAGCTGTCAACGACTTAAGGTTGATCAATTTTGAGTAAGATGAACCATTAGACTTTACAAAATAATAAAAATTAATTGAAAATAAAATGACATACATAATTTTGTATTTTACGATATAATCACCGGTATTGCGATAAAAATTGATATTTTATTAAACATTTTCATATTTTATAATAAAACATTTTTATACCTACAATTACATTTTTTTAGTTACTGTAAAATAACAAGTGCAAACTTAACTTTATTATTAAACTAATTCTACGCCTTCATAAAATTCTTAATAATGATTAGCGAGATGCTAACCGTACGTGAACCTCTTTAATACATGCAAAACAACGTTTACTAGATGACGAAGTGTAATACAGCGTCTTCAAAATTTTCAAATTAATTATTGTTATTTCCTAAAGCGGTATAAATCGCATAAATATATATTTCACAAAATCTTATAAAAGCACTTAAGTCAGCTGAGAGATAATGCATTTAGAAGCATTTCGTGGGTTACTGCACTTACGATCGACGTGAGGTGTCACATTAAGTTCTGGTCTTGCTTAATACGGCAGACATCTTTTCTTATCGACCTGAGACGAGGGGAGATTTACGGAAGGCCTTTTACAGAGTAATCGAATTCTTATTGACTTTTAGTATTAGATTAGTTATGTAAGTGTTTGGGTAAAAGATTGGCTTTGTAAATAAACGTATCTCTTTTAAGCTAACTATCTAGTATAAAGCGATTAATGAAAACTGATAAGAGAATTGATAATTGGCGACAAATTATACGTAAAAATACTGAAGCAAATGTTTTCGTAGAGGTA
The DNA here is from genome assembly GCA_038373885.1 of Cheiracanthium punctorium. Taxonomy (NCBI): domain Eukaryota; kingdom Metazoa; phylum Arthropoda; class Arachnida; order Araneae; family Cheiracanthiidae; genus Cheiracanthium; species Cheiracanthium punctorium. Next base: position 355,072 of record JAWZYV010003902.1, on the reverse strand, counting down.
ACGGAAGTTAATTTTTGTTTACACGGTATAGTTGGACGTCTGGCGGTCAGCTTATAAAAGTATATACAATGCATATCATGAGATGTAGAGGCGTAGGGTTATTCTACGTCTACCTGGATAAATTGAATACATTGTATAAGTAAACACGATAAAGTTCTTTAAACAAAACCACAGTGCACCCCACTGGTCGAAAAGCCCTCACAGACACTATTGCTGCAGTACTTAATAAGTGTGTTAAAAATGTAATAGTATTTGACTATACAACTTTCTCTGGGTCTAAGTATACGTTTTATGGTTATTGGGCCATCTAAGGAATGCTACTTAGCTTGGAAGTAATGCAGCGACAGCCGAACTGAAGATTACCATCACGCTTTTCATGCAAAGCATGGCACCAGACCAGTTAGGATTAATTGACTTCTATTTTTAATCACCTTAAAACATTGTAGATGCACGACATCGGTAACATGGAAAATACTTCAATGCACCATTCTGAAAATTATTAGCAATAACCATTTGCTACATGTGGTGACAATTTGTAAATTCTATAAACTGGAAAAATGACTTTTCGCATAGAGCACAAGCTTACTGTTATTAATGTAACAAGTAAACTTTGATATTCTTGACTGAGATTTTGAAGACACGGTGATCAAACAGAAGTCAATAAATGTGGAAATTGCTCTTACATTTCTTGCGTACATTTTCCTCCGTTAAATTTGCTGTTTTTCTAAGCAAACTACCATCTAAAAATATTTTTCGAGGTAAGAAATTTTATGTGAAATTTTTTGAGCATATCTCGGACATAATTTATTGCAAAGTTAGTTGCAGCTTAGCAGCTCACCCATTAAAACCACATTTTGTGTGCGTGATTTAATACATGCACTTATAATGAATTTTAATACTGTATCAATAGATATCTATAATTCCTCCTCATTTTAGCAGTCGTGTTCTGTATTTAATTTTTAACAAAAAATCATATTTAAGTTACTACATGAAATAGTTCATCAAAATTTACATGCACAGGAAATGAATAATGGCATGCAAAACGTAAGAAAAATCGAACAGGCTAGAACAAAAAATGAATTTGCAATAAGTACGCAAAAAATACATAGCATTCATACAACCATAGATATTTTACTCTAAAAACATAAAAAGGCAAGAAAATCTATACAATTCTCAATAATTTTTAGGTAATTACTATAACGGAGATTTCCTAATTGCACTCAACATTATGCAGGCATAAATGAACGTTGTCAAAGACTTGCAAAAAGTACTCTGTTTCGAAATATCTACAAAAAGGTTTTTACATTTGTTATCATTTTAAATGTCATTGTTACACAAAACATCGATTTTTGTAGTACTTGGGAAATTGCTTCAAGAGTTGTAAAAATGCAACATGGACTGATTTTTCTACCGTTCGTTTAATCGAGCCAATATGTAGATATCTGAAGCGATTATAAAGAGAACGTTCTTTATTAAATAAAGCGTGGTAGAATATCGTATCTTTTGTGAGATTGTTTCAAATGTTGAGAAAGCTGAAACAGTAAACCTTGAGATATTCTAAGCCAATAAATATTGTTGCATATCTGCGAGAAGTAGATAAAACCTCATATTTCACTGATTTATGTAAAAATAAATCACACCAGGAATGGATTTTAAAACTTATGATTTGCAGTTAAGTATTCTGCCGCCATTTGAAATTCGGTCTAGTAATGGGGATTGTGAAGCACAAAAACTCATCGAAGAATAATAAAACTTGAAGTATAAATTTGTGATAATTTAAGATACTGCTTGTGAAATATTTATAGACATTAGAACCTGTACATCAGAGTTTTGGCGAAATTATAGTCGTTGAATGATTATATGTCGGGAATATTAATTTTTGTAGAGTAAAAGCATCAATAACATTTACGCGTAGAAAAAATAGTTATTGCATGTATTGTATAAATTATGGGTATATGTGCGCATTTTATTATTAATTGTTAAATATGATAGTGTGCTTGTTTTAAGAATAATTTTGTTTGTATATATATCTATATGCATATATATACATATTATTTCACTATCTTTTACGTTTTTCTTTCTCCTACTTTAATTAAAAAAAGAAAGAAAAAGAAAAAAATAAGTGTACTAGCATGAAATATATTCCATTAGCATTATTTTTGTTTTGATAAATATAAATTAATTTCATCATTCCTGAAAGAAAAACTAGACAAAAAAGACAGATTACGTATATTTTCTTGTATCATGACGTATAGTTTTAGATATTTTATAGACCTGAAGTTATTAAGCAGACTGCTGTAGCGCACTAATCTATGATGCATACAAAATATGTATAATGTTAGAAAGATATTAAAATCATGTGAGATTAATAAGAAAACGTTTCTCTTACGTATTTTCATACAAAACAATAAAGGTATGTATCGCATTATTAATGTTATTAACGTAATCATACAATGTAAACTGCCATATTTAGCAGCTGATCAACATTACATTTTCACAGAACAGCCGACCATCAATATATTTATATTCAAGAGGAGGAACCTTTGAAGTTCCATTTAAAAAACACAGGGGTTGATATCATTGAAAGTCAAAGTAGGGCAGAGATTTAATGAAATACATCATTTTTCGTTACTTTTAATGAAATGCCATTTGCGGAGTTGCCAACTGTCCCAGAATATAATTTACAACTTTTTTAAATTATTATTTTTGGTTTCAATTATAGCAAAATTTCAAACGTGTCAAACGTGCGATCGGATTACCATATCAATTTTTTTTTCTAAAGAACTGCTTACAAAAAGCTGCTAATTATATTCCGGAGCAGTTGGCAACTGTACGTTCGTCCTTTATCATCTGGGCTAAAGAGTGAATAGATTATAGTAAAATGTTTAAGTAAAGGTTTGTGTATTTATATTATTTCGTAACTTTTGTAAATTATCCACAATAAATGCCAAACTATAGTGCACAATCGATGGTGTGTATTTTCACATATACGTGTTTGGTTTATCGCAAAACAATGGCACTCAATGTAAATCAAAAGCGAAATATAAAATTTTTTAAATGAGATCCTACAAGAATAATCATATTAAGTCTGCTGAAAAGTCTTCAATTACGATGCCTTGGGTGTCTCTCTGGACTGTTTTCTGCCTGCAAATTGATTGTTTTTGTAAAGGCGTTTTTCTATGATCCCTTTTCCACCTTCAAGCTCATACAAGCACTTCAATGAACCAGTTTTTCAACATCTTATTTGTCCATGGCTGATGAGATGTACATGCTGCGGCACTGACATTTTGGTAAAACCGTTTTGCACTCGAAGAGTCATGTGACCTAGGGGGTGGGACCATTTTAGTAAGGCTATCGCGGACAGCGAGAAAAAAAAATTGGGGGCTGCTCAAAAGGTGAAAAAGGTAAAATTTCCCCGCAAAAAATCTTGACATCCAATTAACAAAACCCCAAAATTCTGGGCAGTGGCCAGGCCCCCATGGCCCACAATCTGGCCACGTCTCTGGTAGGGATGCACGCGAGACGAAAAATAGGAGTCTCACGTCTCGCAAAATAGCCTAAAAGCTTTGTCTCAACTCGCAAAAATCCCTATATCGTAATGTTAAAAATGTGTGTCTCGTCTCGCAAGAAAGCTGTAAATCTCTGTCTCGTCTCTCAAAAAAGTCGTCTCGCGTCCATCCCTAGTCTCTGGTGACACCCCTCTGGCCGCATGATTTTTCAACGCAAAGGGACGTGGTGAAAATGTCAGAATCATAGACTGAATATCTTGTCAGCCACGCTACCTTTCCAAATGACGCATGCATCTCATTTCATAAGTTTTTGTTTGTTTATTTGTTTGCTTCCTGGATATCGCTCCGTGCATCGATCAAGGGTCATGCTTTTTGTTCCTCGAAAGCATTTCTTACATAATGCAGAACACGGGGCGAAAAAACAATGGGAAACTTGCTCTATAAAATGGATAATTCTCCTTTTTTGAAAATGTGAATGCGCAAATAATCGCGTTAACTTAGCGTGACCTAGAAACTTAATCTTGATTTGTAAAGGAAGCTAACGAGCTTCATGAGATAATGCGCGACTTCCAGAACTTTTTTCCAATATTTTAATAACTATGAGGAAACTGTTTATGCAACTTAATTATCGCTCACGCAGAACAATATTTTGCGTTTGTAAAGAACTGCACGTCATTTACTTGTACGTTTTCAGATGATTAGGGAAAAGTGTTATTTTGATGTTTTCACTCACAGAAGCTACTTGGTTTAATCAGATTCAAGGCGTGTTTATGGTTTTGGAAAGTTATTGTTTGGTAATATGCATGCGTTAATAATTTGTTCGTGAAATTCATAATAAAATCTCATAAGTGACCGTTTCTTTTATTTATAATTATGTATCGCGGTGATAATTAGAATAATTTTCTTGAAAATTTGAAAAGTTACATGCATAAAATAATTATAATTATTACATATATTAATTTCTTTAATTTTATTCTTCAATTTTCCATATTTATTTGAAATTTTGTGTATTGATAATTTGTTTGCTACCGGTTACAGATAATAAATTATAAGTCAGAATGTTTGCACAAGTCTTCTAGAAAACTATACATTCATTTTAAGAACTTAAACGTAGAACTAAAACAAAAATATTCATGACACTAGCGTTTCATGTGTGTTCGCAAATAAAATATTTCAGTATCGGAGCTTTTAAGATTCCTTTATCATTGACAAAAGTTCCTATCAATGTCCCACTAAACTGCTGATTTCCTTACGTAAAACATGCATTTTGAGTCAATGATAAAATGGTATTGGTATATAATATATAATATGAAAACGTTTTTAGTATAGATATTAAATTTTTACTAATTTTCCTATTTAATTAAGGCATTAAAAAATAGGCATTTGCATGACCATATCTTTATGATGATTCACAGATTCCAACTGATAATTTTAAGTAATATGAATTGAATTATTGTAATAAATTTTGGATAACAAGCTTTTAAATTTATGTGAACTAAATACAATTGTTGATATATTTTGCTGTAAATACTACACTGCTCAAAATATTCATTAAATAAAACACCTTTTAAATGATGTCCTTATGAATTCACAAGCATATATTAGGAATTAAAATTTGAACGCTCACGATTAACAGTTTACTATTAATTCAGACGTATTTGTATATTTCATAAAGCTTTATAAATATGACATAAAAACAAATTTATTACGAATGATAGTTAAACATGTACCGTTTATGTAAATAAAATCATTGGGTAATTCTATAACGCAGCTTTGGAGATTCATCTACACCTCGTCATAAATTGTCTCTAACCAGATCACAGAAACAGTTTTGACTACTTTTTAACTTTTAAATTATAAATTTTGTAAACAGCGTCGCATATGAACATGACATTTTAATTGCAGAATCGTCAATCATGGATGATTGAATGTTGATTTTTGGAATTAGCAATTAGTATTCCTATGATGCCCAGGAGAAGATAACTTTACTCTTCTCTAGTGTGTGATATTCCGATAAATAATTGTAGTTACGCATCGGAAAACATGCATAAGTTTGTCGGAAATAGAGATTTTTGTACAAATTACCAGAACGAGCTGGAGTAAAATAAAAACGAGAAATATATAATAGCATAAATACATTTCCAGAGCTGCCAAGTCTCCGGATTTTTAAGGAGGATTTCGCACCACAATTTTGAGACACTTTTATTTCACATTAAACATTTGGACTTATTTTAAGCATAAATTTGTAAGTAAAAATTAGTGGTGGGAAATCTCCCGAAAAAAGCCGGAGACTTAGCAGCTCTGCATTTCACATGTTTATTTAATGTGACTCATTTTTTTCCGAATAAGTCTAATGGGTAGATAGTACCAAATTTGTGTATATACGTTGCAAAGTAAATATTTTTAGGAAATTAACTTTTTACTAGTTTGTTCTGTTTATATTTGAATCGGTGAAAAGAGAATGGAATAACTCCAGTACCCCTCTAGCATTGTTCCTAGAAAACAATAAACATCTATTTCATGCTATGATTATTGTTCTAACTATAATCTTCACAGCTAGTAAATGATAGGGAACACTCATAAAGATATTATTGAAAATATATAAATGCATTTTCTCCGTTATTAAGGGCAATTCATTGATCTAAATATCTTGGATTTATTCCCATTTCTACTCAATAAAAAACAAAATGAATTTTTCAACAGTATCGAAAAATTATTTCATAGCTGCCAACTCTTCCAATTTTATCGGAAGATTTTTCACCACAATTTTTAAGCAGTTTTATTTTGCATTAAAAATTTGGACTTATTCTAAGCTTGGATTCTTTAGTAAAAATTAGTGGTGAAAAATCTTCCGATAAAATTGGAAGAGTTGGCAGCTATGTTATTTTTGGGGAATAAACCTAATATTGAAAGGCAGCCAACCAGTGGACGAATTGCTAAGACAACGAATATTGGGAGATGGGAAAAATGCGAAGGTTCGGGGTTCGGGCCTCTTGAGCGACTGCTAATCTTACGGACTGGAGTTTGAATCGGTTTTCACCCGATGTAATGTGAATACGCATTACAATCCCTTAAGAAGACCTCCCCCTAAGGCATTCTCCTATAGGCAGATACCCTTGTATATCTTTGCTTTAACAAAAAACAACCAAATCCATAACTATCATCTGCATTTCATTTTATACAAGAAAAGAAATTTTTATAAGCTACTATACGCTGAATAAAAAAAGGTTAAAATGAAGTCGCGCTGCATATCTTTATAACTGAGTCTTCCTTACTGTAGCACCACTAAATGGGTGTAATAATATTCTACTCTCCCCATTGAGCGATCAATATTAAGAGATCGATTTTAAGTATCCCTTCCTAAGCCATCGAAATGCCTCACTTGCCTTCTTTTTCCCTCGCTTAAATTTTCATTCACTGTCATTTCTTAGACGCGATTATAAACGCAAGAATACGGAACTGATGATCGCGATTTTCCATTTCCTAATTTCTTCTAGGGTAGAGAAGAGTGCGGGGAGAGGGAGAGAGCTAGGGCGTGAAGAGTTTGATCTCCAGATCGCAGGCGGCGGAAAGAGTGGTTAAGCGACTGCGTTAAATGGAATTAATGTTTCCCAGAAATTTTTCGGGCGATTCAATTGAAATTTCTGGGAAAGGTATCGACCGCAATGCTTTAATTTTGAGAAAAACTCACTGAGCCCTCATTTTGATCTTTAATTTTAACATATTTTCCACTCTGCGTTTACTGCCGTAGAGGGCAGCAGCGAGCGATATAGCATGCTCTGATTAATTAGTGGCTGACGAGAAAGACAGGCTTCGGTGCTGACATTGCAGTCAGATTCTTTAGCCCTCTAAGAGTCATGTTGCCTTGGGGGGGGGGGTTTCCCGTCACCCATGCTAAAATACATAGTAGCATACAATAACTATTTCATCAGAAGTCTTTTTTGAATGAATCTATAATTACATTACTGGCAATTAAAATTTTTATACCAGGAAAAAATATAAATACCGAATCGATATTTTTGAGCATATATATTATACCGGAAATAATAAGTGACTAAATTTTCAAGAAATTTGGAATCGGATATCCTGAAATATTTGTATCCAGAAAAACACCTCTGGCGGCATTAGAGTAACACATAAAGTACCGCATGCACTGTAGAAAATAGTTCGTAAGCAACAACGCATTTAATCTTGATCAACAATCTTGAAGCAACAACGCATTTAATCCTGAAACGTTGATTAAATAATTTCTCAAGTGGTAGAGTGTCATAAACTTATTATAGGTATTCTTTATGGGCAGGTATTCATACGCTGGGAGTAACGCATGAGCTATAAGAAATAGTTCATAAGCTTGAAACACAACCTCATTTATTATTTAAATGATTTAAAAAAATCTTATTAATTCATTCATTTAATAATTTCTCAAAAAGCCACGTGATAGACATGCATGCACATTAAATTACCTGTGTCCCCTTCTATAATTGTTCGAGATCAATTTGAATAGTCAATATACACATGAAAGTAGTACCTGTCTTAATTAACAAAATTTTCCACTACAATTTGTTGTCATAAAACGTTCACATTGGATAAATTAAAAAAATAATAGATTTGGTTAATTATGAACATCGGAGATTTTATGAAATCTATAAATAATAAACTTTCACCAAAACATCAGACAGTAAGTTTTTAATGCATTGTTCATGATAGGTATCTTACATCATTAATTTCAATTATTTTCAAAGCAGTAACAATTGTAAAAGTGACAGCATATCAAAATTTTCAATAAACTCATTTGGCGTTCTGTGTTAAAGCTTATCTCTCGCAGGGAGAAATTTTTTTCGGGAAAGCTGATTCGTACTCGAAAGTATGCTAGTAACTAAGTAAAAAACTTCTAACACATTTTTACTTTTTCTAGTGTAGTCAAATATTTCTAAATTCCTGTTAATCATACTTCATTATTTCTTTCAAGTGGAGTAACAATGACAATGTGTGAAAACGCAGTAGAAAAAGTCAATAAAATTATTACCATGGGCAGTGAGCCGAGCCAGGACTTAAAATTTGCTAGATAACAGTTTGCGATAAAAATATATGAGGAATATACATTCAAAAAATTGATTTACAGGTTCTGCGAATGGGGAAACTTCAAATACACTATAATTTAAAGCATAAAAAAGCTCTCTACAGCTTTATTAGTTATGTTCAAGCTACTTTATATAAATGTTTTAACATTATTGTAAAACTGTTAAAGGAATATAATAAGCTTTTGATACATATATGTATATATATATATATATATATATACATAAATTTCCGCTTCCAATCATTATTATAAAATCATAATATATTGGATTCGCAGTTAATTATGACAGTAAAAATTCCCCAAATGCGCATGTAAGAAACATAAAATCTGGCACATCTATCTTTCATAACTGCTTAAAAAGAAAATAAAAATGTTACAAACCCTAAGAGCTCACATTTTCCTTTTTTTTCTTCATTGCAAACGCCATTTGGAAAACCGCAGAAGTTTTTTGGCAGAGCTTATCCATTAATAGACGCCATAGCAGAGCAGAGAATTCGGAACACTTTCTGAAGCGTTCGATTTTTCAATTCTAAACCCTTTCAAATTTAATCGAAATATGCAATACTTCTTTTCAGTGGCGGCTTTTTGAGTTGTGTAAGTATTTTATAAGAGTTTAATGCGTTGGGAAATACAGAAAAAATCTCATTGTATTAACAGAGGAGTAAGTATAGAAATATTTTATTTCTTATTATGCACAATGGCAATATGAAAGATGTAGATTTCCACATTTTCCGAAACACATATGTGATCTGTATTAAAAAGCAATTAATAATTCATGTATAAAAAATATAAAAATTCGGATTAGATTCCAGACAGATAAAACCTTATTGATAGTATAATTATCAAGAAAGTTAAAGATATAGTTCATGAAGACATTTTTTATCAGGATCTTAAGGAATTGAGCATTTCTTTTTAATTCTGAAATATTTAATTTTAAAAACTGACGCGGATCTAAACAGTGCAAGGTGTTTTACGGTATAAAGCACATAAACATAAATCCTTTAAATAGCAAATCATCAACATTTTTTGGGGATTTAAACCCTTCAAGGGAGGAAACGCTGATACCCCTTATAGGTGATACCATACCAAATTGATTGATATTACTGGACTAGTAGTAGCCAGTGCCAATAAACGGCATAGATCCCCCATTAGGAAAATAATGCTTTATGAATGGCGTAACAGCTAATCTTAGAAAAACATGGAGTGTCTTAAATTGACATTACTCAAGTAGCTGACGGCAGAAATTCGAGTTATAGTGCAAACGCAAACTCATTTATATTTTTATTCTCCACCTTGATGTGAAAGACACTTAAGGTGATGGTAACACATGAAAGTCAGTTTTTGCACATATTGCGTGTATAACGTGAGTGTTTTTGCACATAATGCATTTATATATCACCTTTATTGCACAGTTGAATACAAACATCTGCACATAAAATTACGCAGAATTCGAATGACCTGACCTGCACTGAAAGTAAGGTTAGGTCTGTTCCTTTTTTCTGATACATTTGTAGAAAGTTTTTCCAAGTTAAAGTTCTCTTAAAAGTGAAAATAATCATTAATGTATTCTTTTGCCACATCTTCTAGTAGAATTTTAGTTAAGTATGTTCCAAACTTATGATTGTTCTATTTTTCATGTAGGCCAAGTGATTAATTTCTGGAAATGTGAAACAATATCTAATTGAATACAAAAAAACACCGAAATCATAATGAGATTTATATATAGAAAAGTATAACTAAACAATTTGCGCATATCCGAAAAATTTGTGGTTCAACAATAGATATTAATTTGAATTCCTGAAGCTATTTCTTACAGAGTTGTTTTGCCCACACAGCTTAGTCTACCCTGCGTAACCTTCTTGTGAGTATCAAGCAATTTAAAAAATCGCCAAAAACGTTGTCATTCCCGGGTCCGTATTTTAATTTCGCCTACAGAGCTACAAGGCGTAAAGGCATATGCTCTCACACATTTAACTTGCAGGTTTACCGAAAGAAAGCAATTTTCACGTATCTATCGGGATTTGAATTTCAGTCCTTTGATCCAGAGAAGTCTGTCTCTTACACCATGAGAGACTGAAATTCAGCGTGTACAATAGACAAAATATTCTATTTTTTCTACAAAAATAAAAGTGATCGGGCTTTAAAAGCGCTTCTCATCTCTAACACAATCTTTTTCCTGAATTATTCAAAAGGCTACGTCATGTGACCTATGTGTTATGTGCGGAAGAAAGAACACACAGTAAATAACAACAAACTGTAAAAAGTAATACTAAATACGGTATAATCCGCTTCCCCGATACTAATTGAATAACAGCAGTACACCTTTGTCAGCACGAGAACCGTAATTTTATACCATCTTATCCTGACCACACAGCCAGACTTTCTTGACACCTTTCGCCCATCTGCCGTACGGAGACAATCTCTTCAAGGAAACAAAATATATATCTTATAAATCTATTTATGAAAATTCTGCTTGCTAGAACTTCCGTTAAATTATTATTCGATATAGTTTCTAGAATGTTCAATTGTCCATCTATCGGCCTTAAAAACACATAACGTAGATAAATTATGAGAAACTTACATCATTTCTAAAATATATTTTTTTAACGAAACCCATTATAGGTTTTTCATATCAGTGAACTAAATTTAACACAACACTTGGCTTTTTACCGGAGAAAAATTCTTTACGATTGCTGAGACTTCTTACTAATATAGTCTAAAATCTGATCAGTGTTTTAAAACACTGGCAGTACTACTGTCAAGTTAAATTATTGACAACATTTACTATAGCATTGAATATTAATGTAGCAGAATTCAAATATTGACTGTATTTTATGAAATATTTAGGTACATGGATGCACACAGATTTTTCATGTGTTCTGAAAATGTGTGGCTATTTTTAGACCAATCACATGTTTTAAAATATCAGGTACTTTTAAAATAATAGTTAGCACAATTTAAATAAAGTGTCATAGTTAGCAACACTGCACTCATTGCATCACCCCCGTGGTATTTTATTCGGAGATGTATACATATTTTGACTTGCAACATCTACTAAATTCCAAAATACGCTTCCAAATTGTAGAACGCTGGCACATTTGAAACTGGTGTTAACAACAGAACACTATTGGTCAAGAACACACCTCTATGTTTTTAAATCTGAAAAGAATGATACTTACAGGATCATACAACAAGGCGTCGGAGTATTGAATCACCGATTAACTCAAGAAAAATTAAATTTATTGGAACAAAGTTTTACCTCAAATTCGTGGTTGTCAACAGCTGTACACGCCTTCTGTAGTTACCCTGTCGGTAAAGGGTGGCCGCCAAACTTTGAAAGTATGCAGATAATGAACATCCCAGGAAACCAAAGACTAAGAGACATCAGTAAAAAAACTCTCAAATGATAACAAATCCGAAATAGAAATAAGGAAGGGTTGCCGCAGTCAAAAGCAAAAAAAAAAAAAAAATACATTAAAGTGAAGAAGTGTTATTTTACAAATGCAAATACATCAGATATAATGCCAGAATTTTAAATTATATTAGATTTTTGTTGCAGCTTGATCAATGTATTGGGTAATATGATCATAACAGTAAAATAATTTGCAAACACACACTTTCTTTAGGCGATAATTAAACATTTTATAGTATTTCGTCTGAACGGCTTTCTAATCATTATACATTTTTCTTTACATCCTTTAGTCCATAAAATTGGAACCTGGACGAAACCAAAACCGCGGAAAACTTGTACGCCGATGGATTCACCAATGGAGTCAATGAATAAACACGCAGATTGTCTAAACCCTGTCATAGATGATGGCATATTTGCCAACTGCCCCGGAATATAATTAACAAATTTTTGTAAACAGTAATTTTCTGTAAAAAAGTTTATTAAAATGGTAACCGGACCACACGCTTAATTACGAAATTTTGCTATGATTTAGGCATAGCAGTCAACTACTACGGAATATAATTAACCACTTTTGTAAACAGTATACATTTTAAGTATTTTTTCGGAATAGTAACAAGCTCCCTCGCACTGTGCAAAAATTTTCCTTTATTTTAAGCCGAAAATTCTTGTTTAGGAGAAGTCGTTAGTTATATTCCGTAGTAGTTGGCAGCCATGGATTTAGGCTAAAAGTTACTGTTCAAATAAAATAATTATATTTTGGAGCAGTTGGCTACTCTGTGATGGTGATGATGCAAAACCGCAGTGCTATAAAGGCTTACAACCACAAAAATGACAGCTGCTGCGTATCTCCTCTTGACGAGAAACTGCAGCATGAAAACGAGGTCTTCGAGGAAACAAAATTTATATCTTATAAATATATTTTTGAAAATTCTGCTTGCTAGGACTTCAGTTAAAATATTATTCGATATAGTCTCTAGCATAATCAGTTTTCCATCAATCGGCCTTAAAAATACATTACGTACAAAGAATTATGAGAAAATCCATCATTTAAAAAAACCTTTTTTTAACGAAACCTATTATAGGTTTTTCTAATCAGTGAACTAAATTATACATAACACTTGGCTTTTTGCAGGAAAAAATTCATTATGATTGCTGGGACTTCTTACTAATACAGTCTAAAGTGATCATTGTTTTAAAACTCTGGCACTACTACTCTCAAGTTAAATTATTGACAACATTTACTGTAGCATTGAATATTAATGTAGCAGAATTAAAATATTGACTGTATTTTATAAAATATTTAGGTACATGTTTTCACGCAGATATTTCATGTGTTCTGAAACTATGTGGCTATTTTCAGACCAATCATATGTTTTAAAATATTAATTACTTTTAAAATAATAGTTAGCACACTACATATTAGGTGCTTGAAAATAATAGGTACTTTTTAAATATGTTGACTTGAATCATCTACTAAAGTGCAAAATATACTTCCGAACTGTAGAACGCTGGCACATTTGAAACTGATATTAACAACAAAACACTATTGCTCAAGAGCACACCACTATGTTCTTAAATCTGAAAAGAATTATACTTGCAGGTTCATACCGTAAGGCGTCGCAGTGGTGAATAACCGATGAACTTAAGAAAATATCGATGGTCCAAGGAAGTTCAACCTCTAATTTGTGGTTGTCAGCAGCTGTACGCGCCTTCTGTAGTTACACTGTCGATACAGAGTGGCCGCCAAACTTGGAAAGTATTCTGATAATGAATATCCCAGGAAACCAATGAGACATCAGAAAAAAATACTCTCAAATGAAGACAAATCCAGAATGGAAATAAGAGTGAGTTGACCGCTGTCGAAAGCAAATAATTACATCAAAAATCAAGAAGTGTTATTTCACAAATGCAAATATACCAGATATAATGGCAGAATTTTAAATAATATTAGATAACCAAAGATATATTGGAGCTTGATGAAAGTATTGGGTAATATAATCATAACAATAAAATAATTCACAAACACTTTTTAGGTCGAGAATTCAACTTTGTACAGTATTTCGTCCGAACGGCTTTCTAATCATTATAAATTTTTCTTTATATCATTTAGTCCATAAAATTAATAGAATATTGAAATTGAGTTTGGCTTTTTATGTGTAGCATTGCAAAGAATTATAGCCCATAAAAAGAGAACAAGCACAGTAAAATTTTAAGGATTTTCAAAACTTTATTAAAATATTTACGATTAGTCTTAAATGCTTTCTTTTGGAAGTCATTAGATGAGCTAAATTTTACAAAGAGAATCGGTCGAAATCTTAGTGGAAAGCTTTAATGGACAAGAAAGGAAAAGCTTTAATGTGACAATATACGTATGCGTATATATTTGGAGAAATCGATAAATATCTTACACCAGTTTCAATGTTACATTCCCAAAATAACTACAGTTTTATAGTTTCAAAAAATAATGTTGTGTTTACGTAACCATTCATTTGTAATTTCATAAATCGAACATTTTCTTTCTATATTATAAAAATAAAAAAAGAAAAAGTAGCCTCTGAAATGGTTAAAACTAAAAATTTAACGGCTTTAAAAATTATAATATTTGATTGTTATACATTGCATATTGTTGACTGAGAATTCCGTTCAAACATGTGACAATATACGTATGCGTATATATTTGGAGAAATCGATAAATATCTTACACCAGTTTCAATGTTACATTCCCAAAATAACTACAGTTTTATAGTTTCAAAAAATAATGTTGTGTTTACGTAACCATTCATTTGTAATTTCATAAATCGAACATTTTCTTTCTATATTATAAAAATAAAAATAAGAAAAAGTAGCCTCTGAAATGGTTAAAACTAAAAATTTAACGGCTTTAAAAATTATAATATTTGATTGTTATACATTGCATATTGTTGACTGAGAATTCCGTTCAAAAATCTGACAAAAATTTATTTACCTTGCTTTTTGTATGGAATTCTAGGACAAAATGTACCGGCGATAGTTCGAAAATTTTCGAGAAGCAACTGATTGCAGCAAGCATGAAGATTTTAATTAATTTATTTATTCTTTTGTAGAAAACTGGTAGAATTTATTCAGAAATCATGTATAACTATTTTGTATTATTTAATGTAGTTCAGTGCACATTTCATGAAATCTCTGTGGAAATATCATCAAATCAATGACAGTCAGTATGGCATTACAAAATAAATATTACTCGTCTCTTAACTCGATCTCAACAAGTCTTCATGCCTCTTGGTCGGTTTCTCTATGATGTTTAGTGACTCTGAGGTTGGTTTTCAATTTGTATCGACAGCTTCGCGTTACCCGTCCTTTGAAGTCCTCATATGCCGGAGGTTGTTCCAACAATTATCTGCGAGCAAAAAAGACATTACTCTACAATGAATCCCCGAGATTTGTTGAGTTCATTGCAGTTAGATCACTGATTGCTGGCCAAAACGTTCCCATGATTCTGCGAACGTCTACAACCAATGAGTCTTTTGAAAAAATAAAGGGAATAATTAAAATACAGTGTTTGAGGTGTTAAAAAATGATTCCGTGACAGAAAATTTCAAAAGCCTTGGAAAGGCAAATTATCAGTTCATAAGATAGTGGTAAAGTTTAAGCTCATCACTGATCATAACTCTCTGCTGAAGCTTCTACAACGTATCAGCATAGATCCTAGTTTTCTCTGCAGACTCACTAATTTGATGCAAGTCATAGACGGCTGAACATCTCATCCATAGGTGCCAATTATTACGGAATATAACTAACCACTTTTTCTCAGCCGTAAATTTTTTGAATAATTTTCCAAAATACTTACGTCAAGCCTTGAACTCAGCCATTTTGTTATGTTTTTAACAAAGAATTACCGTTCAAAAAGCGGCTAATTATATTCCGTAATATTTGGCACCTATGCTGAGCAATTGGCATGCACTGACTACGCATTCTCTTGTTACTGGGAAGATGTTACACGATTGTATGCAAGATCGTGACAGACATTTTGTTAGAGTTGATTTTCTTATTTCGAATTTTGTTTCTCATCTGTTTGTCTTTAAATCTCTGCCATTGGAAAAGAAGAAAAATTCAACGATCCTTCCACAAAACTGGGATATCTTATTTTTATACCGCTGCACATGATCTCTTTCCAAGGAAATTTCATATTTATCTAAATGAATGGAAAATGCATTAAATGTATACATTTATAACGTAAAGTGAAAAATTCCAGTCGAATTCTCTAAATAAAATGAACTTTATAAGTTGATTAAGCATTTATAAAATATAACGTGTATTTGAATGGAGAATAAAACCCTTTAAAAACATAGAAATAGTTATCCCAGTAATGCTAATAATTCGGGGATCCAAACTGTTCCAAACCCATTTTTTTTCCTTTAAAACTAAAATTACTTATATAAATTACTTTTCTAATAAATGAAATATTCGCTTTTGCGTTTAAAGAAAGTGGAAATCGATTTAATATCCTTTAATGGTAGTAAATATTATTGTATCAACATTTTTTCAGAAAATGAAATTCTTGTTCTTCGTATATTAAAGCATATACGGAAGTTGTATACATTGTATACATTTTACAATTATTTTAAAAAATCAATCCTTCAGATTATTCAAAAATTTACATTTACCAACCAGCATCGAATGACTTTAAACCGTCAAAACTTCATTCACACTGTACCCGCAGCGCAATGTTATGGATTGGTTTTTATAGCAGAAATCAAAACAAGTCATTTCACGATAGAAATAAAGATTCCGAACGACGCAAACTTAGGAGACATTTAAACGCCGAAGTCGTTAAATATAAAGGAAACTCATAAATAAAATCCTTTATTTTGTCTAAAGTTTTATGGAAGTTGTATTTGACGAACAAAGCCAGTGCGGTTTATTTGTGGCTTTCGGATGCAGAAAATGGCGATATTTTATTTGAATTGCTGTGCTAGAATAAATGTAAAAATTTTTCTCACGCAAACGCATTTTGATTTAAATTTTGCAATAAGTTTTATTTCTTTCGAATATGACATATGTTAGAAATGACCACATTACGTCGGTTAAAGCTACCAACTATGTGCTTTTATTTTTAAATACGCTCATAAAACGCTTATATCATTTATATATGTCCAGAGTTTTCACGCATTTTATTTCTAGCAGATGGAAAAAGAGGGTAAATTACACATAAATGGAGTGGATGGACAGTTGAGCGACCTAGTGTCATTATGGAGGACCATAGTAGGCAAGCCAACGCGAGGCCATCGTGATTCTACCGGGCCTGCTTGTGCACTCTGAAAGAGACCTACGAATGTTATATCATTGGTTAAATCGGATTTTAGATGACGTATCTAAGTGCTGGAACCAATAAGTGAGCATCCACAGGCCTCTTTGGATGGCTCATCGCAGTGCACAAGCAGGCCGGGTAGAATCACGATGGCCCCGGCCAAAGTTGCCCCAATAATTGGTCTTTTAATTTGGAACCGAATCCATATGCTATATTAGTACGTGGATTGGCATCTCGAGGAGTATCCTTTGAAAATGGGGCACATTGGAGCCACGACACGTTTTATCAGCACCAGAGCTTCCTATGGTGTACACCCTTCACTGCAGATTCAGTCAAGAAAGAAATTCCCATCTAATTCTGTGCCTAAGTAGTTACTGCTTCACTTTCGGAGTTTTAATGGGAAACAAGTTAGCCTGAATAATTTACTGACTATTGTGGAAAATAAATTTAAATGTATACAGCATATGTGTAGCGGATTCACATAAAATAATCATATTATAAATAAATATGGTGATTATTATAATTAAAGTAGTGCATATTATAATTAGATGCTAGCTATGGGATCCTTTAGAATGGATAACTTAAAAGTTCTATTTTGCTTAAAAAACGGCTATTTAAAATTAAAATTAAATTTTATTTTTCTCAGATTCAATTTTTTTATATTTATATTTACATTTTTGCGAATTTAGGGACATGCATTTATTGCATAGAATTTCTTATTGAATGACTGTGATGTGTATAAAATATGCTACTTTTAAACAAAATACCGAAAAAAGGTTATTAGTAAATGTAATGAAATTAACTGTTTTTAGCTTAAAATTGTTTTAAATACACAGAATAAACCTAAAGAGATATTTGCAAGTTAAAAATCAATGTCTCTTCTGAGGACAATATAAATCAGTTTAATTTGAACATTCGCCAACAGGTAAAAGTTCGTACTTACTCACTTCATTGAAAAATCAATTTTGATTAAAATTTTGAGGAATAATATATCTCTCATGGTAAATAAAACATTTATTTCTCTTGAAAAAATATTCTGTTGAATAAATATAAAATTTCTTTTGCTAAAAATTTCGGGTCATATTTCTTTCGTGGTAAAGGAAACCCTATTCTCTCTTGAAAATTCTGTTGAATATCTTTCAGTAGTTTGGTGGTTTCAATAAAGCTGTTTATTAAAACAACCTAAATGTTCGTATACAAAATATTCGTCTTTATGAAGTTTTCAATTATTTTAAGGGGTGTAAAAATGTACAATACCCTGAAGTTATTAATGAGATTTTTCGTCGATCCTTTAGCCTTTTAAGAACCATGTGGCCTAGGGGGTGTCTCCATCATGCTATGGCTCTCCTAGACTAAGATTGCCGCACCCCCTAGGTCACATGGTTTTAGAGAGAAAAGGGTGTGACCAAATGTCAGCACCGCAACATGTGTTTCCTGTCAGCCACGCTAAAATATGTAGTAGCATATAATAACTAATAATGTATTCTTTTGCCTCATCTTCTAGTAGAATTTTAGTTGAGTATGTTCCAAACTTATGATTGTTCTATTTTTTATGTAGGTCAAGTGATAAATTTCTGGAAATGTGGAACATAATCTAATGAAAAACATAAAAGCACTGAAATCATAATGAGATTTAGAGAAAGACATCACCATACAATTTGCGCATATCCGAAAAATTTGTGGTTCAACATCAGATATTAATTTGAATTCCTTAAGCTATTTCTTACAGAGTTGTTTTGCCCACAGATCTTAGTCTACACTATGTTATCAAGCAATTTAGAAAATCGCCAAAAACGTTGTCATTCCTGGGTCCGCATTTTTATTTCTTCTACTGCGCTACACGGCGCAAAGGCATACGCTCCCACTGATTTAACAGGCAGGTTTACCAAAAGATAGTAATTTTCACGGATCTATCGGGATATAAATTTCAGTCCTTTGATCCAGAGAGGGTACATCTTACACCATGAAAGACTGGAATTAACCGTGGATAATAGACAAAATATTCTATTTTTTTTTCTATAGAAGTAAAAGTCATTGGGCTTTAAAAGCGCTTCTCATCTCTACCACAATCTTTTTTTCTGAATTGTTCAAGAGAGTACGACATGTGACCTATGCGTCAAGTGCGGCAGAAAGTACAAGTAGTAAATAACAACAAGTTGTAACAAATACCAATAACTATCAAATATTCTGCTCCCCCGATACTAACTGAATAGAAGCAGTACACCTTCGTCGGATCGTGAAACCGTCATTTTATTCCATCGTATCCTGACCACATAGCCAGACTTTCTTGATACCTTCAAACACGCTTCAAAATATTGCGTCGGTAAGAAAGCAAAATATGTATCTTATAAATCTATTTATAAAAATTCTGGTTGCTAGAACTTCAGTTATAATATTATTCGATATAGTTTCTAAAATGTTCAATTTTCCAGCAATCGGTCTTAAAAATACGTTACGTAGCAAAAATTATGAGAAACTTTCATCATTTCAAAAAAATAATTTTTTAACAAAACCCATTATAGGTTTTTCTAATCATTGACTAAATTTAACATAACACTTGACTTTTTAATTGAAAAAAATTCATTACGATTGCTGAGACTTCTTACCAATACAGTTTAAAATCTGATGATTGTTTTAAAACACTGGCAGTACTACTGTAAAGTTAAATTATTGTAGCATTGAATATTAAAGTAGCAGAATTTAAATATTGACTGTATTTTATAAAATATTTGTGTACATGGATGCACACATTTTTCATGTATTCTGAAAATATGTGACTATTTTCAGACCAAGCACATGTTTTAAAATATCAGGTACTTTTAAAATAATAGTTAGCACCATTTAAATAAAGTGTCATAGTTAGGAACACTGCATTCATTTTATCACCCCCGTGGTATTTTATTTGGAGAAATATACATATTTTGACTTGAATCATCTATTAATGCCCAAAATACACTTCCAAATAGTAGAACGCTGGCACATTTGAAACTGATGTTAACAACAGAACGCTATTGGTGAAGAACACACCACTATGTTTTTAAATCTGAAAAGAATGATACTTGGAGGATCATTCAACAAGGCGTCGGAGCATTGAACCACTGATGAATTCCAGAAAAATTACCGTGTATCGAACAACGTTTTACCTCAAATTTGTGGTTGCCAACAGCTGTACACGCATTCTGTAGCTACCCCGTCGATAAAGAGTGGCCGCCGAACTTTGAAAGTATCCAGATAATGAATATCCGAGGTAACCAAAGACTAAGAGACATAAAATACAGAAAATAGTTCGTATGCAGCTAATCATTTATTCTTCAAATGCATACAACAAAATATGTTCTGAAACGTTTATTAAATAATTTCTCAAGTAGTAGAGCATGAGAGTGGACTAATATGGCGTTACATTTATATTTATTCATAAACTTATTATTTGTATATTTTTTGGCGTGAATCCATACGCTGGGAGTAACGCATGAGCTATAAGAAATAGTTCATAAGCTTGAAGCATGACCTCATACATTATTTAGATGGTTTTAAAAAATACTTCTTAATTCGTTTATTAAATAATTTCTCGAACAGCCACGTAATAGATTTGCGTCCACATTATATTACACTTGCCCCTTCTATAATTGTTCGCGATCAATTTCAGTAGTCAATATTCAAATTGATCGTGATCACGTGAAAGTAGTACCTATCTTAATTAACAACCCTCGCTTTCCACTACAATTTGTTGTCATAAAACGTTCCACATTGGATAAATTAAAAAAATAATAGATTTGGTTAACTATTAACATCGGAATTTTAATGAAATGTATAAATAATAAAGTTTTACCAAAACTTTAAACAGTAAGTTTTTAAAGCATTTTTCATGATAGGTATCTTACATCATTAATTTTAATTATTTTCAAAGCAGTAACAATTGTAAAAGCAACAGCATATAAAATTTTTTAATAAACTCATTTCGTGTTTCTGTGTTAAAACTTATTTCTCGCAGGGAGAATGATTTTCGGGAAAGCTGATTCGTACTCAAAAGTATGTTAGTAACTAAGTAAAAAGCTTCAAACACGTTTTTATTTTTTCTAGAGAAGTCAAATATTTCTAAATTCCTGTTCATAATACCTCATTATTTTTTTAAAGTGGGTTACTATGACAATGTGTAAAAATGTAGTAGGAAAAGTCAATCAAATTATTGTCATGGGCAGTGAGCTGAGCCATGCATTTCAAGACAGCATTTAAAGGACGTGCATTTCAAGACAGTCAAAATATGCCAGATAGCAGTTTGAGATAAAAATAAATGAGGAATATACATTATCAAAAGCTATTTACTGCTTCTGCGAATGGGGAATCTTGAAATACACTATAATTTAAAGCATTAAATGCTCTTTATTGCTTTATTAGTAATGTTAAAGATACTTTATATAAATTCTTATGTGCCAAGTATTACGGAATATAATTAATCACTTTTTCTTAGCCGTTAATTTTTTGAAAAATTTTCCAAAATGCTTACAGTGCCAAGCCTTAAACTCAGAAATTTTGCTATATTTTAAACAAAAAACTGTCATTCACAAAAAGCGGTTAATTATATTCCGTAATTCTTGGCACCTATGTAAATCTTTTTACCTTATTGTAAAACTGTTAAAGGAACACAATAAGCTTTTGATACATACATATATATATATATATATGCATATATTTCCGCTTGAAATCATTTTTATCAAATCATAATATATTGGATTCGAAGTTAATTATGACAGTAAAAATTCCCCAAATATGAGTACAAGAAACATAAAATCTGGCGCATCTATCTTACGTAACTGCCTAAAAAGGAAATAAAAATATTACAAACCCTAAGAGTACACATTTTCTTTTTTTTTTCTTCATTGCACACGCCATTTGGAACACCGCAGAAGTTTTTTGGCAGAGCTTATCCATTAATCGACGCCATAGCAGAGAAGAGAATTCGAAACACTTTCTGAAGCGTTCGATTTTTGAATTCCAAACCCTTTCAAATTTAATCGAAATATGCAATACTTCTTTTCAGTGGCGGCTTTTTGAGTTGAGTATGTATTTTATGAGAGTTTAATGCTATAGGGAAATACAGAAAAAATCTCATTGTATTTACAGGGGAGTATGTATAGAAATATTCTATTTCTTATTATGCACAATGGCAATATGAAAGAAGTAGATTTCCACATTTTCCGAAATACATATGTGAATTGTATTGAAAAGCAATTACTAATTCATGTATAAAAAATATAAAAATTCGTATTAGATTTCAGGCAGATAAAACCTTATTGATAGTATAATTATCAAGAAAGTTAAAGATATAGTTCATGAAGACATTTTTTAGCAGTATCTTAAGAAAGTGCGCATTTCTAATTCTGAAACATTGAATTTTAAAAACTGACGCGGATCTAAACAGTGCAAAGTCCACATTTCCCATTTTTCGAAATTCATATGTGACTGTATTGAAAAGCGATTAGTGATTCATGTAGAAAAAAATATAAAAGTTCAGGTCATTTAATTTTAAAAACTGATACGTATCTAAACAGTGTAAGGTATGTAACACTGTAAGGTGATTGTTCTGTTTTTCATGTAGGTCAAGGGATTAATTTCTATAAATGTGAAACCAAATCTAATGAAAAACAAAGAAAGCGCTGAAATTATAATGAGATTTAGAGAAAGACATCACTATACAATTCGCGCATATCAGAAAAATCTGTGGTTCAACAACAGATATTAATTTGAATTCCTTAAGCTATTTCCTGCAGAGTGGTTTTGCGTTAGAACCCCTTAGAAAGTCATCCTACCAAGGCACCGCCCCTTCGCAGATCGCCCTAGTGTCGCGTTGCCGTAATCACACAAAACCACAACCACAACTACAGAGCTGTTTTGCCCACAGAGCAATACAGCTCGTGGTATACCCTAAGTATACCCTAAGTAACCTTCTTGTGAGTATCAAGCAATTTAGAAAATCGCCAAAAACGTTGTCATTCCCGGGTCTGCATTTTTATTTAGCCTACCGAGCTACACGGTGCAAAGGCATACGCTCCCACAGGTTTAACAGGCAGGTTTACCGAAAGAAAACAATTTTCACGAATCTATCGGGATATAAATTTTAGTCCTTTGATCCAGAGAGGGCATATCTTACACCATGAAAGACTGAACATAACCGTGGACAGTAGATAGAATATTCTATATTTTTTCTATAAAAATAAAAGTGACCGACCGGGCTATAAAAGAGCTTCTCATCTCTAAAAAAATTTTTTTTTCTGAATTGTTTAAAAGGGTACGTCATCTGATCTATGTGTTAAGTGCAGAAGAAAGTGCACGTATTATATAACAACAAACTGTAACAAATAATAGTAAATACCATATAATCTGCTTCCCTGACACAAATTGCATACCAGTAGTACAATTTCGTCAGAGCGTGAATCATATTTTATTCCATCTTATCCTGACCACATAGCCAGACTTTCTTGATATCTTAATGCAATTTTAAAATAAAATTGCTTCTTTGAGAAAACAAAATAAATATTTTATAAATCTGCTTATGAAATAGTTGGAGAAAACAAAATAAATATCTTATAAATCTGCTGATGAAAATTCTGGTTGCTAGAACTTCAGTTAAAATATTATTCGATATAGTTTCTGGTATGTTCAATTTTCTAACAATCGGCGTTTAAAACACATTACGTAGAAAAAAATTATGAGAAACTTTCATCATTTCAAAAAAAAATAACTATTAATTGAATTACAAAAGTCCTGGAAAGACAAATTATCAGTACATAAGATAGGGGTCAAGTTTAACCTCATAACTGATCATAACTGTCTGCTGAAGCTTCTACAACATATCAGCATAGTTCCTAGTTTTCTCAGCAGACTCGCTAATTTGACAGAAGTCATACACGGTTGAACATTTGATCCCTTCCATTCACTTACTAACCATTCTCTTGTTACTGGTAAGATGTTACAAGATTGTATTCAAGATCTTGGTAGACATTTTGCTAGATCTGATTTTCTTATTTCGATTTTTTTCCCATGTGCTTGCCTTTAAATCTCTGCCATTAGAGAAAAGAAAACTTGAACGACCGTTCAACAAAACTTTAATAACTTATTTTTATACCACTGCACATGAACTCTCTCCAAGGAAATTTCATATTTATGTAAGTGTTTGGAATATGAATTAAATGTATTCATTTAAAACGTAAAGGGAAAACTCCCAGTTTGAATTGTCTAAAGAAAATAAACTTTATGAGTGGTATTTAAACATTTATAAAATGTAACGTGTATATGAATGGAGTATAAAACCCTTCAATTTTCGTTGAGTATGTTTCAAACTTATGATTGTTCTATTTTTCATGTAGGTCAAGTGATTAATTTCTGGAAATGTGAAACAATATCTAATAATATACAGAAAAACACCGAAATCATAATGAGATTTATATATAGAAAAGCAACACAATACAATTTGCGCATATCCGAAAAATTTGTGGTTCAACAACAGATATTAATTTGAATTCCTGAAGCTATTTCTTACAGAGTTGTTTTGCCCACACAGCTTAGTCTACCCTACGTAACCTTCTTGTGAGTATCTAGCAATTTAAAAAATCGCCAAAAACGTTGTCATTCCCGGGTCCGTATTTTAATTTCACCTACCGAGCTACACGGCGTAAAGGCATATGCTCTCACACATTTAACTTGCAGGTTTACCGAAAGAAAGCAATTTTCACGTATCTATCGGGATATAAATTTCAGTCCTTTGATCCAGAGATGTCTGTCTCTTACACCATGAGAGACTGAAATTAGGCGTGTACAATAGACAAAATATTCTATTTTTTTCTATAAAAATAAAAGTGATCGGGCTTTAAAAGCGCTTCTCATCTCTAACACAATCTTTTTCCTGAATTGTTCAAAAGGCTATGCCATGTGATCTAGGTGTTAAGTGCAGAAGAAAGTACACGTATTAAATAACAACAAATTGTAACAAATAATAGTAAATACCATATAATCTGCTTCCCTGACACAAATTGCATACCAGAAGTACAATTTCGCCAAAGCGTGAATCATATTTTATGCCATCTTATACGGACCACATAGCCAGACTTTCTTGATATAGTGATGTAAATTTTTCATATCATTGCTTCTTTGAGAAAACAAAATAAATATCTTATAAATCTGCTTATGAAAATTCTGGTTGCTAGAACTTCAGTTAAAATATTATTCGATATAGTTTCTAGTATGTTCAATTTTCCAACAATCGGCGTTAAAAACACATTACGTAGAAAAAAATTATGAGAATTTTTCATCGTTTCAAAAAATAATTTTTTAACTATTAATGGAATTACAAAAGTCCTGGAAAGACAAATTATCAGTACATAAGATAGGGGTCAAGTTTAAGCTCATCACTGATCATAACTGTCTGCTGAAGCTTCTATAACATATCAGTATAGTTCCTAGTTTTCTCAGCGGACTCGCTAATTTTACACAAGTCATAGACCGTTAAACATCTGATTCCTTCCATTCACTTACTAACCATTCTCTTGTTACTGGTAAGATGTTACAAGATTGTATTCAAGATCTTGGTAGACATTTTGCTAGAGCTGATTTTCTTATTTCGATTTTTTTCCCATGTGCTTGCCTTTAAATCTCTGCCATTAGAGAAAAGAAAACTTGAACGACCGTTCAACAAAACTTTAATAACTTATTTTTATACCACTGCACATGAACTCTCTCCAAGGAAATTTCATATTTACGTAAGTGTTTGGAATATGAATTAAATGTATTCATTTAAAACGTAAAGGGAAAACTCCCAGTTTGAATTGTCTAAAGAAAATAAACTTTATGAGTGGTATTTAAACATTTATAAAATGTAACGTGTATATGAATGGAGTATAAAACCCTTCAAGAACTTAGAGTTACCCCTGTAATGCTAACAATTCGGGGATTCAAACTGTTCCAAGCACACATTATTTTTCCTTTTAAACTAAAATTACTTTTATAAATTACTTTTCTAATAAATGAATCCTTAAATCTTCGCATGTGCGTGTCGAAATGAGAAAGTCGAAATTGATTTTATATCCTATAATGGTATGTTTTTTTTTTTTTCTTTTTCTAACGGGCGGGTACTTTGCCGATTAAACATTGTCTCATATAACGCCCCGAAGGTGTTGGCCACTTTATTATGGGGGCACCTAGTAGGATGACCAACGTCGCCATCTATCATGGGACGGACAACGCAACCACGCCCAGTCGGGGGATCGAACCCCGGCCGCCGGGAGTTGAACCCGATAACGGAGTACGGTGCTTTACCCACCATACAACTCGGTTGACCCTATAATGGTAGTAAATATTATAATATCTTCTGTTTTTCAGAAAATGAAATTTTTGTTCGCCGTGTATTAAAGCATATACGGAAATTGTATTCATTGTATATATTTTACAATTATTTTAACAAATCAATCTTTAAGATTATTCAAAAATTTGCATTCACAAACCAGCATCGAATTACTTTAAACCGTCCAAAACTTCATTTACACAGTTCCCGCAGCACACTGTTACGGAATTGTTTTTATAGCAGAAATCAAAGCAAGTCATTTCACGATAGAAATAAAGATTCCAAATGACCGAAACTTAGGAGACATTTAAACGCCGAAGTCGTTAAATATAAAGGAAACTCATAAATAAAATGCTTTATTTTGTCTAAAGTTTTATGGAAGTTGCATTTGACGAACGCGGAAGAAAATGGCGATATTTTATTTGAATTGTGTGATAGAATGAATGTAAAATTTCTTCTCACGCAAACGCATTTTGATTTAAATTTTGAAATTACTTTTTGAACTTACATCATTTCAAAAAAATATTTTTTTAACGAAACCCATTATAGGTTTTTCATATCAGTGAACTAAATTTAACATAACACTTGGCTTTTTACCGGAGGAAAATTCTTTACGATTGCTGAGACTTCTTACTAATATAGTGTAAAATCCGATCAGTGTTTTAAAACACTGGCAGTACTACTGTCAAGTTAAATTATTGACAACATTTACTATAGCATTGAATATTAATGTAGCAGAATTAAAATACTGACTGTATTTTATGAAATATTTAGGTACATGGATGCACTCAGATTTTTCTTGTGTTCTGAAAATGTGTGGCTATTTTTAGACCAATCACATGTTTTAAAATATCAGGTACTTTTAAAATAATAGTTAGCACAATTTAAATAAAGTGTCATAGTTAGCAACACTGCACTCATTGCATCAACCCCGTGGTATTTTATTCGGAGAAATATACATATTTTGACTTGCAACGTCTACTAAATTCCAAAATACGCTTCCAAATTGTAGAACGCTGGCACATTTGAAACTGGTGTTAACAACAGAACACTATTGGTCAAGAATACACCTCTATTTTTTTAAATCTGAAAAGAATTATACTTACAGGATCATACAACAAGGCGTCGGAGTATTGAATCCCCGATTAACTCAAGAAAAATTACCTTTTATCGAACAAAGTTTTACCTCAAATTCGTGGTTGTCAACAACTGTACACGCCTTCTGTAGTTACCCTGTCGGTAAAGGGTGGCCGCCAAACTTTGAAATTATCCAGATAATGAACATCCGAGGAAACCAAAGAGACATCAGTAAAAAAAACTCTCAAATGATAACAAATCCGAAATAGAAATAAGGAAGGGTTGCCGCAGTCAAAAGCAAAAAAAAACTACATTAAAGTGAAGAAGTGTTATTTTACAAATGCAAATACATCAGATATAATGCCAGAATTTTAAATTATATTAGATTTTTGTTGCAGCTTGATCAATGTATTGGGTAATATGATCATAACAATAAAATAATTTGCAAACACACACTTTCTTTAGGCGATAATTAAACTTTTTATAGTTATATATACTATTTTCGTCTGAACGGCTTTCTAATCATTATACATTTTTCTTTACATCCTTTCGTCCATAAATTTGGAACCTGGACGAAACCAAAACCGCGGAATACTTGTCCGCCGATGGATTCACCAATGCAGTCAATGAATAAACACGCAGATTGTCTAAACCCTGTCATAGATGATGGCATAGTTTCCAAATGCTCCGGAATATAATTAAAAACTTTTTGTAAACAGTAATTTTCTGTAAAAAGTTTATTAAAATGGTAACCGGACCACACGCTTAATTACGAAATTTTGCTATCATTTAGGCATAGCTGCCAACTACTACGGAACATAATTAACCACTTTTTGTAAACAGTATATATTTTAAGTATTTTTTCGAAATAGTAACTATCTCCCTCGTACTGTGCAAAAGTTTTCCTCTATTTTAAGCCAAAAATTCTTGTTTAGGAAAAGTGGTTAGTTATTTTCCGTAGTAGTTGGCAGCCGTGGATTTAGGCTAAATATTACTGTTCAAATAAAATAATTATATTTTGGAGCAGTTGTATACTCAGTGATGGTGCAAAACCGCAGTGCTCTAAAGGCTTACAACCACAATAAAGACAGCTGCTGCGTATCTCCTCCTGACGAGAAACTGTAGCATTAGAACGAGGGTTTCGAGGAAACAAAATATATATCTTATAAATCTATTTATGAAAATTCTGCTTGCTAGGACTTCAGTTAAAATATTATTCGATATAGTCTCTAGCATAATCAGTTTTCAATCAATCGGCCTTAAAAATACATTACGTACAAAGAATTATGAGAAAATCCATCATTTAAAAAAACCTTTTTTTAACGAATCCTATTATAGGTTTTTCTAATCAGTGAACTAAATTATGCATAACACTTGGCTTTTTATGGGAAAAAATTCATTATGATTGCTGGGACTTCTTACTAATACAGTCTAAAGTGATCATTGTTTTAAAACTCTGGCACTACTACTCTCAAGTTAAATTATTGACAACATTTACTGTAGCATTGAATATTAATGTAGCAGAATTAAAATATTGACTCTATTTTATAAAATATTTAGGTACATGTTTTCACGCAGATATTTCATGTGTTCTGAAACTATGTGGCTATTTTCAGACCAATCATATGTTTTAAAATATTAATTACGTTTAAAATAATAGTTAGCACACTACATATTAGGTACTATTAAAATAATAGATACTTTTTAAATATTTTGACTTGAATCATCTACTAAAGTCCAAAATATACTTCCGAACTGTAGAACGCTGGCACATTTGAAACTGATATTAACAACAAAACACTATTGCTCAAGAGCACACCACTATGTTCTTAAATCTGAAAAGGATTATACTTGCAGGTTTATACCGTAAGGCGGCGCAGTGGTGAATAACCGATGAACTTAAAAAAATATCGATGGTCCGAGAAAGTTCAACCTCTAATTTGTGGTTGTCAGCAGCTGTACGCGCCTTCTGTAGTTACACTGTCGATACAGAGTGGCCGCCAAACTTTGAAAGTATTCTGATAATGAATATCCGAGGAAACCAATGAGACATCAGAAAAAAATACTCTCAAATGATGACAAATCCAGAATGGAAATAAGAGTGAGTTGACCGCTGTCGAAAGGTAATAATTACACCAAAATTCAAGAAGTGTTATTTCACAAATGCAAATATACGAGATATAATGGCAGAATTTTAAATAATATTAGATAACCAAAGATATATTGGAGCTTGATGAAAGTATTGGGTAATATAATCATAACAATAAAATAATTCACAAACACTTTTTAGGTCGAGAATTCAATTTTGTACAGTATTTCGTCCGAACGGCTTTCTAATCATTATAAATTTTTCTTTATATCATTTAGTCCATAAAATTAATAGAATATTCAAATTGAGTTTGCTTTTAATGTGTAGCATTGCAAAGAATTATAGCCCATAAAAAGAGAACAAGCACAGTAAAATTTTAAGGATTTTCAAAACTTTATTAAAATATTTACGATTAGTCTTAAATGCTTTCTTTTAGAAGTCATTAGATGAGCTAAATTTTACAAAGAGAATCGGTCGAAATCTTTAAAAAAGGAAAAGCTTTAATGTGACAATATATGTATGCATATATATTTGGAGAAATCGATAAATATCTTACACCAGTTTCAATGTTTACATTCCCAAAATTACTACAGTTTTATAGTTTCAAAAAATAATGTTGTGTTTACGGAACCATTCATTTGTAATTTCATAAATCGAACATTTTCTTTCTATATTATAAAAATAAAAATAAGTAAAAGTAGCCTCTGAAATGGTTAAAACTAAAAATTTAACGGCTTTAAATATTATAATATTTGATTGTTATACATTGCATATTGTTGACTGAGAATTCCGTTCTAAAATCTGAGAAAAATTTATTTACCTTGCTTTTTGTATGGAATTCTAGGACAAAATGTACCGGCGATAGTTCGAAAGTTTTCGAGAAGCAACTGATTGCAGCAAGCTTGAAGCTTTTAATTAATTTATTTATTCTTTTGTAGAAAACTGGTAGAATTTATTCAGAAATCATGTATAACTATTTTGTATTATTTAATGTAGTTCAGTGCACATTTCATGAAATCTCTGTGGAAATATCATCAAATCAATGACAGTCAGTATGGCATTAAAAAATAAATATTACTCGTCTCTTAACTCGATCTCAACAAGTCTTCATGCCTCTTGGTCGGTTTCTCTATGATGTTTAGTGACTCTAAGGTTGGTTTTCAATTTGTATCGACAGCTTCGCGTTACCCGTCCTTTGAAGTCCTCATATGCCGGAGGTTGTTCCAACAATTATCTGCGAGCAAAAAAGACATTACTCTACAATGAATCCCCGAGATTTGTTGAGTTCATTGCAGTTAGATCACTGATTGCTGGCCAAAACGTTCCCATGACTCTGCGAACGTCTACAACCAATGAGTCTTTTGAAAAAATAAAGGGAATAATTAAAATACAGTGTTTGAGGAGTTAAAAAATGATTCCGTGACAGAAAATTTCAAAAGCCTTGGAAAGGCAAATTATCAGTTCATAAGATAGTGGTAAAGTTTAAGCTCATCACTGATCATAACTCTCTGCTGAAGCTTCTACAACGTATCAGCATAGATCCTAGTTTTCTCTGCAGACTCACTAATTTGATGCAAGTCATAGACGGCTGAACATCTCATCCATAGGTGCCAATTATTACGGAATATAACTAACCACTTTTTCTCAGCCGTAAATTTTTTGAATAATTTTCCAAATTACTTACTGGAAGAAGCCTTAAACTCAGACATCTTGCTTTGTTCTAAGCAAAAAATTACCGTTCAAAAAAGCGGCTAATTATATTCCGATATTTGGCACCTATACTGAACCATTCGCATGCACTGACTAAGCATTCTCTTGTTACTGGGAAGATGTTACACGATTGTATTCAAGATCGTGACAGACATTTTGTTATAGTTGATTTTCTTATTTTGAATTTTATTTCTCATCTGTTTGTGTTTAAATCTCTGCCATTGGAGAGAAGAAAAATTCAACGATCCTTCCAAAAAACTGGGATATCTTATTTTTATACCGCTGCACATGATCTCTTTCCAAGGAAATTTCATATTTATCTAAATGAATGGAAAATGCATTAAATGTATTTATTTATAACGTAAAGTGAAAAATTCCAGTCGAATTCTCCAAATAAAATGAACTTTATAAGTGGATTAAGCATTTATAAAATATAACGTGTATTTGAATGGAGAATAAAACCCTTCAAAAACATAGAAATAGTTATCCCAGTAATGCTAATAATTCGGGGATCCAAACTGTTCCAAACCCACTTTTTTTTCCTTTAAAACTAAAATTACTTATACAAATTACTTTTCTAATAAACGAAATATTCGCTTTTGCGTGTAAAGAAAGTCGAAATCGAATTAATATCCTATAATGGTAGTAAATATTATTGTATCAACTGTTTTTCAGAAAATGAAATTCTTGTTCTTCGTATATTAAAGCATATACGGAAGTTGTATACATTGTATACATTTTACAATTATTTTGAAAAATCAATCCTTAAGAATATTCAAAAATTTACATTTACCAACCAGAATCGAATGACTTTAAACCATCAAAACTTCATTCACACTGTACCCGCAGCGCAATGTTATGGATTGGTTTTTATAGCAGAAATCAAAACAAGTCATTTCACGATAGAAATAAAGATTCCGAACGACGGAAACTTAGGAGACATTTAAACCCCTAAGTCGTTAAATATAAAGGAAACTCATAAATAAAATCCTTTATTTTGTCTAAAGTTTTATGGAAGTTGTATTTGACGAACAAAGCCAGTGCGGTTTATTTGTGGCTTTCGGATGCAGAAAATGGCGATATTTTATTTGAATTGTGTGCTAGAATAAATGTAAAATTTCTTCTCACGCAATCGCATTTTGATTTAAATTTTGAAATAAGTTTTATTTCTTTCGAATATGACATATCTTAGAAATGACCACATTACGTCGGTTAAAGCTACCAACTATGTGCTTTTCTCTTTAAATACGCTCATAAAACGCTTATATCATTTATATGTGTCCAGAGTTTTCACGCATTTTATTTCTAGGAGATGGAAAAAGAGGGTAAACTACACATAAATGGAGTGGATGGACAGTTGAACGACCTAGTGTCATTATGGAGGAACATAGTAGGCAGGCCAACGCGAGGCCATCGTAATTCTACTGGGCCTGCTTGTGCACTCTGAAAGACGCCTACGAATGTTATATCATTGGTTAAACTCGGCTTTTAGATGACGTATCTAAGTGCTGGAACCAATAAGTGAGCATCCACAGGCCTCTTTGGATGGCTCATTGCAGTGCACAAGCAGGCCCGGTAGAATCACGATGGCCCCGGCCAAAGTTGCCCCAATAATTGGTCTTTTAATTTGGAACCGAATACATATGCAATATTAGTACGTGGATTGGCATCTCGAGAGGTATCGTTTGAAAATGGGGCATATTGGAGCCACGACACGTTTTATCAGCACCAGAGCTTCCTATGGTGTATACTCTTCACTGCAGATTCAGTCAAGAAAGGAATTCCCATCTAATTCTGTGCCTAAGTAGTTGCTGCTTCACTTTCGGTGTTTTAATGAGAAACAAGTTAGCCTGACTAATTTACTGACTATTGTGGAAAATGAAATTTTAATGTATACAGTATATGTGCAGCGGATTCACATAAAATAATCATATTATAAATAAATATGGTGATTATTATAATTAAAGTAGTGCATATTATAATTAGATGCTAGCTATGGGATCCTTTAGAATGGATAACTTAAAAGTTCTATTTTGCTTAAAAATTGGCCTTGCTAAAAAACGGTCTCAGATTCAATTTTTTTATATTTATATTTACATTTTTGCAATTTTAGGGACAGGCATTTATTGCATAGAATTTCTTATTGAATGACTGTGATGTGTATAAAGTTTGCTACTATTAAACAAAATACCGAAAAAAGGTTATTAGTAAATGTAATGAAATTAACTGTTTTTAGCTTAAAATTGTTTTAAATACACAGAATAAACCTAAAGAGATATTTGCAACTTAAAAATTAATGTCTCTTCTGAGGACAATATAAATCAGTTTAATTTGAACATTAGCCAACAGGTAAAAGTTCGTACCTACTCACTTCATTGAAAAATCAATTTTCATTAAAATTTTGAGGAATAATATATCTCTCATGGTAAATAAAACATTTATTTCTCTTGAAAAAATATTCTGTTGAATAAATATAAAATTTCTTTTGCTAAAAATTTTGGGTCATATTTCTTTCGTGGTAAAGGAAACCCTATTCTCTCTTGAAAATTCTGTTGAATATCTTTCAGTAGTTTGGTGTTTTCAATAAAGCTGTTTATTAAAACAACCTAAATGTTCGTCTACAAAATATTCGTCTTTATGAAGTTTTGAATTATTTTAAGGGTTGTAAAAATGTACAATACCCTGAAAATATTAATGAGATTTTTCGTCGAACCTTTAGCCTTTTAAGAACCATGTGGCCTAGTGGGTGTCTCCATCATGCTATGGCTCTCCTAGACTAAGATTGCCGCACCCCCTAGGTCACATGGTTTTTAGAGAGAAAAGGGTGTGACCAAATGTCAGCACCGCAACATGTGTTTCCTGTCAGCCACGCTAAAATATGTAGTAGCATATAATAAGTAGTAGCTTCTAAGTTCTCTTAAAGGTGAAAATAATCATTAATGTATTCTTTTGCCTCATCTTCTAGTAGAATTTTAGTTGAGTATGTTCCAAACTTATGATTGTTCTATTTTTTATGTAGGTCAAGTGATTAATTTCTGGAAATGTGAAACATAATCTAATGAAAAACATAAAAGCACTGAAATCATAATGAGATTTAGAGAAAGACATCACCATACAATTTGCGCATAACCGAAAAATTTGTGGTTCAACAACAGATATTAATTTGAATTCCTGAAGCTATTTTTTACAGAGTTGTTTTACCCACAGATCTTAGTCTACACTATGTTATCAAGCAATTTAGAAAATCGCCAAAAACGTTGTCATTCCTGGGTCCGCATTTTTATTTCGCCTACTGCGCTACACGGCGCAAAGGCATACGCTCCCACTGATTTAACAGGCAGGTTTACCAAAAGATAGCAATTTTCACGGATCTATCGGGATATAAATTTCAGTCCTTTGATCCAGAGAGGGTACATCTTACACCATGAAAGACTGAAATTAACCGTGGATAATAGACAAAATATTCTATTTTTTTTTCTATAGAAGTAAAAGTCATTGGGCTTTAAAAGCGCTTCTCATCTCTACCACAATCTTTTTTTCTGAATTGTTCACGAGAGTACGACATGTGACCTATGCGTCAAAGGACAAGTAGAAAATAACAACAAGTTGTAACAAATACCAATAACTATCAAATATTCTGCACCCCCGATACTAACTGAATAGAAGCAGTACACCTTCGTCGGATCGTGAAACCGTCATTTTATTCCATCGTATCCTGACCACATAGCCAGACTTTCTTGATACCTTCAAGACAGGCTTCAAAATATTGCGTCGGTAAGAAAACAAAATATGTATCTTATAAATCTATTTATAAAAATTCTGGTTGCTAGAACTTCAGTTATAATATTATTCGATATAGTTTCTAAAATGTTCAATTTTCCAGATATCGGCCTTAAAAACACGTTACGTAGCAAAAATTATGATAAACTTTCATCATTTCAAAAAAATAATTTTTTAACAAAACCCATTATAGGTTTTTCTAATCATTGAACTAAATTTAACATAACACTTGACTTATTAATTGAAAAAAATTCATTACGATTGCTGAGACTTCTTACTAATACAGTTTAAAATCTGATCATTGTTTTAAAACACTGGCAGTACTACTGTAAAGTTAAATTATTGTAGCATTGAATATTAAAGTAGCAGAATTAAAATATTGACTGTATTTTATAAAATATTTGTATACATGGATGCACACATTTTTCATGTATTCTGAAAATATGTGACTATTTTCAGACCAAGCACATGTTTTAAAATATCAGGTACTTTTAAAATAATAGTTAGCACCATTTAAATAAAGTGTCATAGTTAGGAACACTGCATTCATTTTATCACCCCCGTGGTATTTTATTTGGAGAAATATACATATTTTGACTTGAATCATCTATTAATGCCCAAAATACACTTCCAAATAGTAGAACGCTGGCACATTTGAAACTGATGTTAACAACAGAACGCTATTGGTGAAGAACACACCACTATGTTTTTAAATCTGAAAAGAATGATACTTGGAGGATCATTCAAAGAGGCGTCGGAGCATTGAACCACTGATGAGTACCAGGAAAATTTGTGGTTGCTAACAGCTGTACACGCATTCTGTAGCTACTCCATCGATAAAGATGGCCGCCGAACTTTGAAAGTATCCAGATAATGAATATCCGAGGAAACCAAAGACTAAGAGACATAAAATACATAAAATAGTTCGTATGCAGCTAATCATTTATTCTTCAAATGCATACAACAAAATATGTTCTGAAACGTTTATTAAATAATTTCTCAAGTAGTAGAGTATGAGAGTGGACTAATATGGCGTTACATTTATATTTATTCATAAACTTATTATTTGTATATTTTTTGGCGTGAATCCATACGCTGGGAGTAACGCATGAGCTATAAGAAATAGTTCATAAGCTTGAAGCATGACCTCATACATTATTTAGATGGTTTTAAAAAATACTTCTTAATTCGTTTATTAAATAATTTCTCGAACAGCCACGTAATAGATTTGCGTCCACATTATATTACACTTGCCCCTTCTATAATTGTTCGCGATCAATTTCAGTAGTCAATATTCAAATTGATCGTGATCACGTGAAAGTAGTACTTATCTTAATTAACAACCCTCACTTTCCACTACAATTTGTTGTCATAAAACGTTCCACATTGGATAAATTAAAAAAAAATAATAGATTTGGTTAACTATTAACATCGGAATTTTAATGAAATCTATAAATAATAAAGTTTTACCAAAACTTTAGACAGTAAGTTTTTAAAGCATTTTTCATGATAGGTATCTTACATCATTAATTTTAATTATTTTCAAAGCAGTAACAATTGTAAAAGCAACAGCATATAAAATTTTTCAATAAACTCATTTTGTGTTTCTGTGTTAAAACTTATTTCTCGCAGGGAGAATGATTTTCGGGAAAGCTGATTCGTACTCAAAAGTATGTTAGTAACTAAGTAAAAAGCTTCAAACACGTTTTTATTTTTTCTAGAGAAGTCAAATATTTCTAAATTCCTGTTCATAATACCTCATTATTTTTTTAAAGTGGGTTACTATGACAATGTGTAAAAATGTAGTAGGAAAAGTCAATCAAATTATTGTCATTGGCAGTGAGCTGAGCCATGCATTTCAGACAGCATTTAAAAGACGTGCATTTCAAGACAGTCAAAATATGCCAGATAGCAGTTTGCGATAAAAAGAAATGAGGAATATACATTATCAAAAGTGATTTACTGCTTCTGCGAATGGGGAATCTTGAAATACACTATAATTAAAAGCATTAAATGCTCTTTACAGCTTTATTAGTAATGTTAAAGCTACTTTATATAAATTCTTATGTGCCAAGTATTACGGAATATAATTAATCACTTTTCTTAGCCGTTAATTTTTTGAATAATTTTCCAAAATGCTTACAGTGCCAAGCCTTAAACTCAGAAATTTTGCTATATTTTAAACAAAAAACTGTCATTCACAAAAAGCGGTTAATTATATTCCGTAATTCTTGGCACCTATGTAAATCTTTTTACCTTATTGTAAAACTGTTAAAGTAACACAATAAGCTTTTGATACATACATATATATATATATATATATATATATATATATATATATATATATATATATATACATATATTTCCGCTTGAAATCATTTTTATCAAATCATAATATATTGGCTTCGAAGTTAATTATGACAGTAAAAATTCCCCAAATATGAGTACAAAAATCATAAAATCTGGCGCATCTATCTTACGTAACTGCTTAAAAAGGAAATAAAAATATTACAAACGCTAAGAGTACACATTTTCTTTTTTTTTCTTCATTGCACACGCCATTTGGAACACCGCAGAAGTTTTTTGGCAGAGCTTATCCATTAATCGACGCCATAGCAGAGAAGAGAATTCGAAACACTTTCTGAAGCGTTCGATTTTTGAATTCCAAACCCTTTCAAATTTAATCGAAATATGCAATACTTCTTTTCAGTGGCGGCTTTTTGAGTTGAGTATGTATTTTATGAGAGTTTAATGCTATAGGGAAATACAGAAAAAATCTCATTGTATTTACAGGGGAGTATGTATAGAAATATTCTATTTCTTATTATGCGCAATGGCAATATGAAAGAAGTAGATTTCCACATTTTCCGAAATACATATGTGAACTGTATTGAAAAGCAATTACTAATTCATGTATAAAAAATATAAAAATTCGTATTAGATTTCAGGCAGATAAAACCTTATTGATAGTATAATTATCAAGAAAGTTAAAGATATAGTTCATGATGACATTTTTTAGCAGTATCTTAAGAAAGTGCGCATTTCTAATTCTGAACCATTGAATTTTAAAAACTGACGCGGATCTAAACAGTGCAAAGTCCACATTTCCCATTTTTCGAAATTCATATGTGACTGTATTGAAAAGCGATTAGTGATTCATGTAGAAAAAAATATAAAAATTCAGGTCGTTTAATTTTAAAAACTGATACGTATCTAAACAGTGTAAGGTATGTAACACTGTAAGGTGATTGTTCTGTTTTTCATGTAGGTCAAGGGATTAATTTCTGGAAATGTGAAACCAGATCTAATGAAAAACAAAGAAAGCGCTGAAATTATAATGAGATTTAGAGAAAGACATCACTATACAATTCGCGCATATCAGAAAAATTTGTGGTTCAACAACAGATATTAATTTGAATTCCTTAAGCTATTTCCTGCAGAGTGGTTTTGCGTTAGAACCCCTTAGAAAGTCCTCCTACCAAGGCACCGCCCCTTCGCAGATCGCCCTAGTGTCGCGTTGCCGTAATCACACACAACCACAACCACAACTACAGAGCTGTTTTGCCCACAGAGCAATACAGCTCGTGGTATACCCTAAGTATACCCTAAGTAACCTTCTTGTGAGTATCAAGCAATTTAGAAAATCGCCAAAAACGTTGTCATTCCCGGGTCCGCATTTTTATTTAGCCTACCGAGCTACACGGTGCAAAGGCATACGCTCCCACAGGTTTAACAGGCAGGTTTACCGAAAGAAAACAATTTTCACGAATCTATCGGGATATAAATTTCAGTCCTTTGATCCAGAGAGGGCATATCTTGCACCATGAAAGACTGAACATAACCGTGGACAGTAGATAGAATATTCTATATTTTTTCTATAAAAATAAAAGTGACCGGGCTTTAAAAGAGCTTCTCATCTCTAAAAAATTTTTTTTTCTGAATTGTTTAAAAGGATACGTCATCTGATCTATGTGTTAAGTGCAGAAGAAAGTACACGTATTAAATAACAACAAACTGTAACAAATAATAGTAAATACCATATAATATGCTTCCCTTATACAAATTGCATACCAGTAGTACAATTTCGTCAAAGCGTGAATCATATTTTATTCCATCTTATCCTGACCACATAGCCAGACTTTCTTGATATCGTGATGCAATTTTAAAATAGAATCGCTTCTTGGAGAAAACAAAATAAATATCTTATAAATCTGCTGATGAAAATTCTGGTTGCTAGAACTTCAGTTAAAATATTATTCGATATAGTTTCTAGTATGTTCAATTTTCCAACAATCGGCGTTAAAAACACATTACGTAGAAAAAATTATGAGAATTTTTCATTTTCAAAAAAATTTTTTTTAACTATTAATTGAATTACAAAAGTCCTGGAAAGACAAATTAGCAGTACATAAGATAGGGGTCAAGTTTAAGCTCATCACTGATCATAACAGTCTGCTGAAGCTTCTACAACATATCAGCATAGTTCCTAGTTTTCTCAGCGGACTCGCTAATTTGACACAAGTCATACACGGTTGAACATCTGATTCCTTCCATTCACTGACTAACCATTCTATTGTTACTGGTAAGATGTTACAAGATTGTATTCAAGATCTTGGTAGACATTTTGCTAGAGCTGATTTTCTTATTTCGATTTTTTTCCCATGTGCTTGCCTTTAAATCTCTGCCATTGGAGAAAAGAAAACTTGAACGACCGTTCTACAAAACTTTAATATCTTATTTTTATACCACTGCACATGAACTCTCTCCAAGGAAATTTCATATTTACGTAAGTGGATGGAATATGAATTAAACGTATTCATTTAAAACGTAAAGTGAAAACTCCCAGTTTGTATTGTCTAAAGAAAATAAACTTTATGAGTGGTATTTAAGCATTTATAAAATGTAACGTGTATATGAGTGGAGTATAAAACTCTTCAAGAACTTAAGAGTTACCTCTGTAATGCTAATAATTCGGGGATCAAAACTGTTCCAAGCACCCTTTTCTTTTTCCTTTCAAACTAAAATTACTTTTATAAATTACTTTTCTAATAAATGAATTCTTAAACCTTCGCATGTGCGTGGCGAAATGAAAAAGTCGAAATTGATTTTATATCCTATAATGGTAGGTTTTTTTTTTTCTTCTAACGGGCGGGTACTTTGCCGATTAGACATTGTCTCATATAACGCCCCGAAGGTGTTGGCCACTTTATTATGGGGGCACCTAGTAGGTGGACCAACGTCGCCATCTATGATGGAACGGACATCACAACCACGCCCAGTCGGGGGATCGAACCCCGGCCGCCGGGAGTTGAACCCGAAAACGGAGTACGGTGCTTTACCCACCATACAAATCGGTTGGCCGTATAATGGTAGTA
Organism: Cheiracanthium punctorium; assembly: GCA_038373885.1. Classification (NCBI taxonomy): domain Eukaryota; kingdom Metazoa; phylum Arthropoda; class Arachnida; order Araneae; family Cheiracanthiidae; genus Cheiracanthium; species Cheiracanthium punctorium. Next base: position 314,416 of record JAWZYV010003902.1, on the reverse strand, counting down.
AATATTATAATATCACCTGTTTTTCAGAAAATGAAATTTTTGTTCGCCGTGTATTAAAGCATATACGGAAATTGTATACATTGTATATATTTTACAATTATTTTAACAAATCAATCTTTAAGATTATTCAAAAATTTTCATTCACAAACCAGCATCGAATTACTTTAAACCGTCCAAAACTTCATTTACACAGTTCCCGCAGCCCAATGGTACGGAATTGTTTTTATAGCAGAAATCAAAGCAAGTCATTTCACGATAGAAATAAAGATTCCGAACGACGCAAACTTAGGAGACATTTAAACGCCGAAGTCGTTAAATATAAAGGAAACTCATAAATAAAATGCTTTATTTTGTCTAAAGTTTTATGGACGTTGCATTTGACGAACAAAGCCACTTCGCTTTATTGTGGCTTTCGGCGGAAGAAAATGGCGATATTTTATTTGAATTGTGTGATAGAATGAATGTAAAATTTCTTCTCACGCAAACGCATTTTGATTTAAATTTTGAAATAAGTTTTATTTCTTTCGAATATGACATATGTTTGAAATGACTACGTTACGTCGGTTTAAGCTACCAACTATGTGCTGTTCTTGTTAAATACGCTCATAAAACGCTTATATTATTTATATGTTTCCAGAGTTTTGATACATTTTATTTGGTGCACATGGGAAACGAGGATAAATTACACATAAATGGGTCGGATGGACATATCAGCGGCTTAGAGCCATTATGAAGGAACATAGTAGGCAAGCCAATGTAGGGCCTGCGTGTGCGCTCTGAAAGAGGCCTACGAACGTTTCCTCATTGGTTAGACTCGGCTGTTAGATGACGTATCTAATTGCTGGAACCAATAAGTATGCCTCCGTAGGTCTCTTTGGATGACTCACCGAAGTGCTCAAGAAGTCCCGGTGGAATCACGATTGCCCGGCCAACGTTGCCCCGATGAGTGGTCTTTTAATTTGGAGCCGAATCCATATGCTAGATTAGTACGTGGATTGCCATCTAGAGAGGAATCCTTTGAATATGGAGGACATTGGAGCCACGGCAGGTTTTATCCGCACCAGAGCTTCCTATGGTGTACACTCTCCACTGCAGAGTCAGTCAAGAAAGGAATTCGTTTCTCATTCTCTAGGTGCTGCTTCACTTTCGGCGTTTTAATGGGAAACAAGTTTAACCTACTGATTTACTGACGGACCGTAGTGTGGAAAATGAAATTTAACTCATACCGTATATTTGTAGCGGATTCACTAAAAATAATCATATTATAAATAAATATGATGATTATTATAATTAAAGTAGTTCATATTATAATTATATGTGTTCACTTCCTAATATTAAAAGAAAAACTAGATTTGGGTTCCTTTACAATGGATAATTTAAAAGGTGTGTTTTGCTTAAAAAACGGCCATTTAAAATTAAAATTTTATTTTATTTATCTCACATTCAATTTTTTATATTTATATTTACATTTTTGCGATTTTAGGGAGATGCATTTACTGCATACAATTTCTTATTTGAATGACTGTCATGTGTATTTTAGCTTAAAGTTGTTGCAACTACACAGAATAAACCTAAAGAGACATTCGCATGTTAAAAATTAATGTCTATTCTGAGGACAATATAAATCAGTTTAATGTGAACATTAGCCAACACGTAAGATTCAATACTTACCCAATTCATTTCAAAATCAATTTTGATTAAATTTTTGAGAATAATATATCTTTCATGGTAAATAAAACATTTATTTCTCTTGAATAGAAATTCCGTTGAATAAATATAAAAATTTCTTTTGCTAAGAATTTTGGGTCACATTTTTTTTCGTGGTAAAGAAAACCCTATTCTCTCTTGAAAATTCTGTTGAATATCTTTCAGTAGTTTTGTGGTTTCAATAATTCAGTTTGTATTTTGAATTCCATATCGTCTTTCTCAAACTTCAATCTACAAAATGTTCGTCTTTATGCACTTTTGAATTAACTTAAGGGTTGTAAAATTGTAAAATACCCTTAAATTATTAATGAGCTTTTTGTCGAGAAGACAGGCTTCGGTGTTGATATTTTGGTCAAATCCTTTAGCCTTCTAAGACCCATGTGTCCTAGGGGGTGTGTCCATCTTAGTATGGCTCTCCATGACTAAGATGGCCACACCTAGAGGGAAACCCCCTAGAGGGAAAAGGGTGTGACCAAAAATGTCAGCACAGCAGCCTGTGTTAACCGTCAGACATGCTAAAGTATGTAGTAGCATACAATAACTATTTCATCAGAAGTCTTTTTTGAATGAATCTACCAGGAACAAAATATAAATACCGAATCGATATTTTTGAAAAATATATCATACCGGAAAATATAAGTTATTAAACTTTGAAGAAATTTGAAAGCGGATATCCTGAAAAATCTATATCTTGAAAAAAACACCTCTCGCGGCAATAACATCACACTTAGCGTAACGCATACACTACAGAAAATAGTTCGTAAGCGGACACTAATTTATTCTTCAAATTTATCAAACAAAATATTTCCTGAAACGTTCATTAAATAATTTCTCAAGTAGTAGAGTATGAGAGTAGAGTATTACGACGTTACATTTATATTTAGCCATAAACTTATTATTAGTATTCTTTTTTTGGCGTGTATCCATACGCTGCCAGTTACGCTTCAGCTACAAGAAATCGTTTATAAGCTTGAAGCACAACCTCATATATTGCTTAGATTATTTTAAAAAAATACTTCTTTAATCGTTCATTAAATAGGTTCTCAAACAGCCACGTGATAGATTTGCATCCACATTAATTTACTGGTGTCACCTTCTATAAGATGCCATGCCAGATAGCAGTTTGAGATAAAAATAAATTCGAAATATACATTCACGAAACGATTTACAGCTTCTGCGAATGAGGAATCTTGAAATACACTATAATTTAATGCTTAAAATACTCTTTACAGCTTTATTAGTAATGTTCAAGCTACTTTATATAAATGTTTTACCATTATTGTAAAACTGTTAAAAGAACACAATAAGCTTTTGATACTTGTATGTATAGTATGTATACACATATATTTCCGCTTGAAATCATTTTTATCAAATTATAATATATTGGATTCAAAGTTAATTATGACAGTAAAAATTCCGCAAATATGCGTGTAAGAAACATAAAATCTGGCGCATCTATCTTTCATAACTGCTTAGAAAGGAAATAAAAATGTTACAAACCCTAAGAGCCCACATTTTCCTTTTTTTTCGTCATTGAAAACGTCATTTTAAAAACCGCAGAAGTTTTTTGGCAGAGCATATCCATTAATCGACACAATAGATGAGCAGAGAATTCGAAGCACTTTCATAAGCGTTCGATTTTTCAATTCCAAACCCTTTCGAATTTAATCGAAATATGCAATACTTCTTTTAAGTGGCGGCTTTTTGAGTTGAGTGAGTATTTTATGCGAGTTTAATGCTATTGGGAATACAGAAAATATCTCATTGTATTTACAGAGGAGTATGTATATAAACATTATATTTCTTATTATGCACAATGGCAATATGAAAGAAGTAGATTTCAACATTTTCCGAAATTTATATGTGATCTGTATTGAAAAGCGATTACTAATTCATGTAGAAAAAATATAAAAATTCGTATTTGATTCTAGGCAGATAAAACCTTATTGATAATATAATTATCAAGAAAGTTAAAAATATAGTCCATGAAGACATTTTTTAGCAGGGTTTTAAGAAAGTACGCAAATTTTTTTAATTCTTAAATATTTAATTTAAAAAACTGACGCCGATATAAACATTGCGAGGTGTTTCATGGTATAAAGCACATAAACGTATATCCTTTAAATAGCAAATCATCAACAATTTTGGAGATTTAAAACCTTCGTGGGAAGCAACGCTGGTACCCGTGATAGGTGATTCCATACCAAATTGATTGATATTTCAGGCCTAGTGCCAATAAGCGGCATACTTCCCCCATTAGGAAAAAAATGCTTTATGAATGGCCTAACAGCTTATCGTAGAAAGACATGGACGGTATTAAATTTACACTATTCAAGTAGCTGACGACAGAATTTCATGCTGCAGTGTAAACGCAAACTCATTTATATTTTTACTCTCCGCCTTAATGTGAAAGACACTTAAGGTGATTTTAAAACATGAAAGTCAGTTTTTGCACATAGTGCGTGTATTTATATCTCACCTTTATTACACTGTTTGATACGAACATCTGCACATAAAATTACGCAGAATTAGAATGACCTCACCTGCACTGAAAATACCTGACCTGGACTGCAGTCTGTTGATTTTTTCTGATGCATTTGTAGGCAGTTTTTGCAAGTTAACGTTCTCTAAAAGGTGAAAATAATGATTAATTTATTCTTTTGCCTCATCTTCTAGTAGAATTTTAGTTGAGTATATTCCAAACTTATGATTGTTCTAATTTTCATTCAGGTTAAGTGATTAATTTCTGGAAATGTGAAACCTAATCCAATTAAAAACAAAAAAGGAGCTGAATTCATAATGAGATTTAGGAAAGACATCCCTATGCAATTTTCGAATTGAGAAAAATTTGTGGTTCAACAACAGACATTAATTTGCATTCCTGAAGCTATTTCTTACAGAGTTGTTTTGCATTAGAACCCCTTAGGAAGTCAAAAAATTTTCACGGATCAATCGTGATATAAATTTCAGTCCTCTGGTCCAGAGAGGTCACATCTTGCACCATGAAAGACTGAAATTAACCGTGGACAATAGACAAAAAATTCTATTTTTTTCTAAAAAAATAAAAGTGATCGGGCATTAAAAGCCTCTCTCATCTCTAACACAATCTTTTTTCTGAACTGTTCAAAAGAGTACGCCATGTGACCTATGTGTTAAATGCGGAAGAAATTACACGTTGTAAATAACAACAAATAGTAACAAATAACAGCAAATATCATATAATCTGCTTCCCCGACACTAAATGAATACCAGCAGTACACCTTCGCCAGAGCGTGAAACGGTAATTTTATTCCATCGTACCCTGACCACACGGCCAGACTTTCTTGGAACCCTCGTTCTTTCACATACTTCAAGTTACGTTTTCGAGAAAACAGAATATATATCTTATCAATCTATTTATGAAAATTCTGGTTGATAGAACTGCAGTTAAAATATTATTCGATATAGTTTCTAGAATTTTCAATTTTCCATCAATCGGCCTTAAAAACACATCACGTAGAAACAATTATGAGAAACTTTCATCATTTCAAAAAAATACTTTTTTAACGAAAGCCATTATAGGTGTTTCTAATCAGTGAACCAAATTTAACATAACACTTGGCTTTTTACAGGAAAAAAATTCATTACGATTGCTGAGACTTCTTACTAATACAGTCTAAAATCTGATCATTGTTGTAAAACAATGGCAGTACTACTGTTAAATTATTGTAGCATTGAATATATTAATGTAGCAGAAATAAAACATTGACTGTATTTTATAAAACATTTAGGTACATGGATGCACACAGATTTTTCATGTGTTCTGAAAATATGTGGCTATTTTCAGACCTAGCACATGTTTTGACTTGCATCATCTACTAAAGTCAAGAATACACTTCCAAATTGTAGAACGCTGGCACATTTGAAACTGATTTTAACAACTGAACACTATCGGTCAAGAACACACCACTGAGCTTTTAAATCTGAAAAGAATAATGTATGCAGGATCATGCAACAAGGCGTCGGAGTATTGAATCACCGATGAACTCAAGAAAAATTACCGTTTATGGAAGAAAATTTTACTTCAAATTTGTGGTATTCAACAGCTGTACACGCCTTCTGTAGTTACACTGTGGATAAAAAGTGGCCGCCAAACTTTGAAAGTATCCGAAACCGCGGAATACTTGTACTCTAACGGATTCACCAATGGTGCCAATGGATAAACACGCAAATAGTCGAAACCCTGTCATAGATGAAGGCATAGTTGCCAACTGCTCCGGAATATAATTAACAACTTTTTGTAAACACTAATTTTCTGTAAAAAGTTTATTAAAAAGGTAACCAGACCACACTCTTTATTATGAAATTTTGCTATGATTTAAGCCAAAAATTACTGTTCAAATAAAATTGTTAATTATATTTCGGGGCAGTTGGTAACTCGGTGATGGTGATGATGCAAAACCTCAGTGCTATAAAGGCTTACAACCACAAAAATGACAGCTGCCGGGTATCTCCGACCGACGAGAAACTTTTTCACTTAACTCAACTACCAAAGGATGGAGATGATCAATGTTTTATTTGAAGAGAATGTAAATACAGCAAGAGAAAAACGTGATTTAGAGATATGTACCCAAATGCGTACCCAGAAGTATACAATTTTGAGGACATCGTATGAGATGCAACCAGATAAGCGGTGCACTGAGGGGCAGATTACTCAATTTCAGAGCTGCCAAGTCTCCGGATTTTTCCGGGAGATTTCTCACCACAATTTTTAGACAGTTTTATTTTGCATTAAATATTTGGACTTATTTTAAGCCTAAATTTGTAAGTAAAAATTAGTGGTGGGAAATCTCCCGAAAAAAGCCGGAGACTTGGCAGTTCTGCAATTTAAAATCTGCTAGGCAAACATGAAAATCGTTTTCTAATTATCCAGGTAGAACATATTTACTTGAGTATGATATGAAGTTGATAAGCGATCAGCCAGTCTTATCAAAACTTTATAGAACCTCGCCGGGGAAACAGATTCAAAGAAGGAAAACAAAGAGTATTCCACATTTTAATATTATAGATATTGGTAAATGTGGCAACAGTTCACCACTGATGTTAATACAAAAATACGGGGCTTGACCCACTTCCGTGTATAGATTACCGGAAATTAAATTCAATGACGAAGGCAGAATACTTTACTAATTTTCAGGAGAGACTGGAGTTATTCGCCACAGCTAACAACATTCACTAAAGGATACTGGGAAATACCAATAATACCTGGAGCCATAGGTGAAACAATTCCGGGCATATAATCAACCACTTTTTGTAAACAGTAATTTTTGTCTTAGAAAATAGCGAAATTGTTGAGTTCAACGGGTGGTCTGGTTGCGCTATTAAAAAATGCATGAAAATGTACTGTTTACTCGGTTTATAAGTGGTTAATTATATGCTCAAAATTGTTGCAGCTGTGTGGATCACATAAGTTATCCGTGCTCGTAACTGCATTTGGCTCGTATTTACCTGTAACCTTGCCTTTTAGGTTAATCTCTGCGCCAATCCGTTTCACTAAATTTATGATATGTTACTACGAGGAAAGGACTAGTTTTGTGCCCAACATCTGAACGTGTTAGTCATTTTTTCAGAACATTGGGAGGATCACCTTGAACAGGTATACTGCGTTCTAAAGAAATTGATAGAAGCGAAACTAACGATCAAACCTCCGAAATGCAAATTCGAGCAAGACGAAGTGAAGTACTTGGGACACTCTGTAGGTAAAGGTAGTCAGACAACGGTTCAAACGAAAATTCAAGCGGTGTTAGATTTCCCGACGCGCAAAAATAAGGCTCAAAGTAGGAAAATTTTGGGTATATCTCAATTCTATCAAAAATATGCAGAGCGTTATGCAAATTTAGTCGAATCTTTAATAAGGACACTAATTAAAAAAATAACGTTTAAAGTGGACTCTAGAAATCAAAGAATCATTCTCCGACTTAAAAGAGAACTAACGAAAAATCCTGTGTTATATGGTTCGGATTTTAAAAGGGAATTTACTATACGAACTCATGCCTTTAACGTCGGGTTTCGAGTAGACATGGACCAGAGGACAGGTAACAATGACCATCTAAATTTATATCTGAGTAGAAAATTTAGTGAGAGAGAAAAAATATTCTGCTCGACCGAGAAAGAACCAGCTGCGATCATCTTTGCTATAAAAAAGCTACTACATTACTGATCGAAACTGATCATAATCCTCTTGTATGGCTCAAAAGCAATGCAAGAAACAATCCTACACTGTTAAGGATTTCTTTGGCATTGCAGCCTTTAGATTTTACAGTAGTTCACCATGCTGGAAAAAGTAACCGTCAGGTAGACTTTCTAAGTCGTATTTAAATTGGAAAGCATAGAATGTAAATAATTTTATGATGTAAAATTTTGCAGTATTATATTATTAATAAAAACTTTCTAAATATAAGTTATAGGACCGGGGGACCGTATAAAAATTTAAATTTCTTAATTTTTATAGAAATTGATTTATTGACTTCAATTTTTTTCTGATATAACAGATTACATAATTTAAAGTATTTTTGCATTTGGAACTATGTGTCTCTGACCAACGGTTTAGGAAATAGCCATTGGGCACCGTTAGCACTGGACACCCTGTATATATATATATATATACATATAAATTTTAATTGTATTCTAAAGGTTAAACTTTGAGAAAGGAAGAAGGAAATATACATATTAAGTGTATAGTTTCTTTTCTTTCTCTTGTCTATTGTAGTAGAGTCCAATTGATGAACTGCCAGAGCAGAGGGATTAGCTTTTCCTTCGTTCCCTAAAGAAAAATTCTCCGGGAAAAGAGGGAGTAATGGAAATCTCTCCAGACCTAAAGACGTGTTTCCAATAACGACTTCAAAAGAAACCCAGCCTGGCAATTCGCAGTCTTTCCGGACTATTAGCATAAAGAAGTACACTTCAAACAAATTTGGCGAAATAGATTGCTAAAACGGTGTTGACTGCAAGTTCTCTCCTAGTCCAGCTGAAGTGACGCGCAGTAATCCCATCCCCCAGCTCAAGAAAGATCGAATAACGATGAAGGGGGTAAATAATACGAGGAGCTGAGACTCCGACAACTTTGAGAAAAGGAGTCCAAGTTTGCAGGTGGTCAGGAGAGGTTCTCACTGAGACTTTCGTCGTGAAGTCTGGTCAAGAAATGCAGTGCGTTGACCGGACTACATTACGTGCCTTTTCGAAATTTTTATAGGAGACTTTCTAAAAGTCATACAGCACACTAGGAAACTGCCATGTTGAATGAAATAGAATATTTATACCATTAATGGTCAGTCCGAATTCTGTCGATCATACTTTATGTCTATGTAATCAAGAACTTTAATTCTAATTTAATAAATAATTTTCGACCATAAAAGTCCAAATTCGCTGTCAATACTAACGCGACCATTCCTATGATAAAATCGTTACAACAACTTGCCCAGCGTCAACGGATGTTTAGCAGCATTACTTGTTTCTGATTCCGCATGTTACTCCCATTTTATCCTAACCTCATGGCCAGGTTTTCTTGATACGCTTCATCAATCTCTCATATCACTAGAGTCTAAAAATATTTATCTATACTTTGCTAGACCTTCTGTTAAAAATTATTCGTTATAATTTGTTTCATATGCAATCTTCCATCAATTGGTATTAAAAACACATTATATACAAAAAAAAAAAAAAAAAAAAAAAGAAAGAAACTTTAATTCAAAATGCAGTTTTTTTCACGGAACATATAATAGGTTTCTCTAATCAGTGAACTAAATTTCACTTAACTCTTAGCATATTTACTGAAATGAGAGTACGAAATCTCATGAATAATTTCATTACAATTTCATTAACAATGCACAGAACACTTTCCTTTCCTTATGCAATTAAAATGTGGTTTGTTATGGTTTGTTGTTGTTTGAAACTCTGAAAAAACTGCATTATAGTTAAAATATTCACTACATTGACTGTAAAATTAAATATTAACATAGTTAAACGGAAATGTTCACTGTATTTAATAAAATATTTGTGCACGGATGCATGTAAATATTTCATTTGTTCTTGAAATAGTGTGAATCCTAAAACCTTGAGCACAATTGAAAAATATTTTGATAGTTAGGAACAATACAGTCATTCCATCATTCTCCGTGGTATTTTATTTGGAGGAAAATACTACGTGTTTTGACTTGAATCAACTTCTATTAAGTCAGAAATACACTTCCAAATTACAGAACGCTCATCCATTTGAAACGAATATTAGCGATAAAACACTACTAGACAAGAACGCACCACTGAGTTTTTAAAGCTGAAAAGAATGATACTTCCAGGATTATATATCAGTGCGACAGGATCAAACAACACCCATGGAATCATGGTAAAGGTTTCTGTACCGTTTCTCCAACAGAAAATCACATTGAAATTTGGTTGCCAACACCCCCAAACGCTTATGAAGGAGTTACCTTCAAACCTTGAATCTATCCAGTTAATGAGTATCCGAGGAAACCAAAAACTCAGAGACATCAGTAAAAAATACACTAAAAATGATGCGAAGTCAAAAATAAAAATAAAAGTCTGTTCATCCTAGCCAAAAGCAAGTAATTAGATTAAAATCAGGAAGTGTTATTTTTTAAATGCAAATATATCAGATATAGTGCAACAATTTTAAATAATATTAGTTATTAAGATATATTGGAGCTTAATCCATACATTGGTTAGTATGATTATGACAATAAAATAATTCGCAAATGCACTTTTTATTTTTTTAGCCAATAAGTTTTCTTTTGTAGTATTTCGTCTGAAATGCTATGTAATAATTATAAATTTTTCTTTATATCCTTTAGTCCATAAAATTAACAGAACATTCAAGTTGAACTTACAAGGAAACCTCCCCGAAGCTCACTCACCAAATGTAACGGATTTAAAGCAGTCATAATTACACACAAAAACAAACCTAATGTGTAAAAATTAGCTGCTATCTCCTAAATTAAAGGTAAAAGTAATTAATAAAAATAAGTATGACCTGACAGAGGAGAGCCTTTATCGCCACTTGGCGCTTTCTATTTTCTTTTATAAATATTTTTTACAATCAGATGGTTATTTAATAAGCATTTTAAACAGCATTGTCAGGATCCGTTTATAACAATCATTCAATGGATATCCCGCAGAACATATGGTGGGAAAAAAATCAAGCTCGTAACTAATTCAGTTTTGGGGAGGAGGGTGGAGGGAGATGGATAAAAATATTTTTTAAACATACAAATTCTATGCATGCATTAAAGGTGAAACGTACCTTTTTAGAAGAAACTTAGCTCTTTAGCGAAATAAGAGTTGAGATAAACAATGGTATTAAAAAATAATTTTAAAAAATATTACGATAATTTTTTTGTGGGGGGGGGGGGGGGGTTTATCCTATAATCCTCACCGTTTGATACGGCCCTGAAAGAAATATATTACTAAAGGCATGATTATAAAAAATAAAAATCGCAAGAATAAAATGTGACATAAATTAATTTTTTGAGAAAGTAGACTTGTGACGTTTTACAAAAATTGTCATATGAATTGTAGTTTTTTAAGGTATATTTACATAACATAAATGAGGTCTGATTAAAAAATGTACAAAACAAATATGTGCTTTGTACCAACTACAAAAAGCAAATGAATCAGTAGAACTGCAATTAGGTGACACGCAAGTTTCTGGCCCTTTTGTACGAAAATCAAACTGTACTGCATTGTCAAAATGTCCTGGATGCAAGTGAGTGTAGGAACAAGCATACCATGAATATATCCACACATTTCTATAACGGGGCGAACTTAATTGGTTATGTATTATAGCTTGCAATTTTAAAATGTTATCACGCTTAAATAAATTTATTTGAAATTGTTTCATTAACACAATGTTAGATAACTGTCGCACGTAATTTTTCCTTACGCGGAAACCATATCTATCTAAAGGTTGGGTAAAAGGGGTAGTGTTTGGTGGCATATAAAGTATACGACGTTTTTATCTGGAGAAGTAAGTGCTTCTATTAATTCTGAATTCTTATGCGTTCCCGTTGAGTCGAGAAGAAGTGTTTCGTCAGGTATTTCTTTCAAATATACAGGGTGATCTTTTTTTAAGTGACAGTGTTTGGAGCGCAGTGTAGCGCGATCTAATAGCCGAAATGGCACCAAACTTGATATTTAGACTAATCAAGACATGGGAAAAAGGATGCCGTGAAAAAAATTTAGTTCCAAACAGCGCCGCTAGGGTATTTTGTGGCAATGCTGTAGCTTACAATAACGAGAATTAGCATAAAACACGGGTATCAAAGAAAAATGCAAATATTGTGCGATGACAGCGTCAGTAATAGGGTCTATAAAAGCAAGTGGTAGACAGCTCCAACAAATAATCTCAGCTGAAGTAAACAAGCTGCAGTGGAAATGCCTCTCACCTTACCGGAACGTACGCTACAGCTGAAGCTGTATTACATGAATCAATGTAATGCATCCGCAGCTGTTCTGAAATTTCGAACCAGAATAAAATTACGAAAGGGGCCTTTATCACTGAATGGTCTGAGGAAAGAAGTAGCTAAAGGTTAGAATGAAGCAGTTTGGATGCATTTTTCGTTATTTTTCGTTTGTTCGTTTATAGGGCTAACTATCAAGAAAGTACTCTCCTGGGAAAGGGATATAGAATTTTGACAATACCCCGATTTCAGGGAGTTCCTATAAAAGAGAGGCTACAGGACAGTCTTGAACTTGACTGAAGTATTTTTGTTTGAGCTCACTTAGTGATCAGCTTGGCTCACTTTCTTGGGGATACCGGTTCAGAGGAAATTATTTGATTATATTCCACCAAAACACTCCACGGCACCCCTGACATACGCTCGTGGCACCCTAGGGTGCCGCGGCACCAAATTTGGGAACCTCTGGTATAGATGTAACTTGATTGAATTATTTTATTCTTGACATTTATACCGAATTTCTCAGTTTTTTCGGGATGTACTCTAAATATTGGCGATAACAATCTACCGCTTTTACTTATAATCGGCATTAATGTGTAGGAATGTGTCATTGCATTTTGTGATTGAATCTAAATTTCAACTTGTTCAGATCCTCTATGTTCCAGGATTCGTCTGGCATGAATTTCTAAATTAAAACCTGACTGATCATCATTAAAAATTTGATGGTCTTTAAATAACGAATCTTTTATAAAAAAAAAAAAAATTACATCATTTACGAACACCTGCGCTAATTTTTCAATGTTTTCCTTTGGCCGAGAGTTTTTCTGCAAAACAAATTTTTTAAATTTCCTGCTCACGATCTGATACTTTTTTTTAAATCTGTACAACCATCCTTTAGATGGGAGGAATTTCAGACCTAATTCCAATGCCTTTTCTGAAGCCCAAGTTTGTAAATCCCAATCATGTACATTTTTCTGTAATTTCCTTGCGTTTTTGATGTGTGTAAACGTATATGTTTTAATTTAATTTAGTTTATATTTATTATCGCCATTCTTCTGAACTTGCTTTTCCCACAGATATAATTGTCTTTTATTTCTAACAAATTTAAAATAATTTTGAACACTCTGCAAACAGCGGGATTTCTCCAGTTTTTTATCCTGCCAGTATTTTACTGCAGCCTCCTTATCTTTCGAAGAAATAAACTGCTTATTTTACATGATATCTTCACCGGGCGTAAAGTCGCTTCTTTCGTCCTCTAAACTAGAAAATATAGGATCTTCAGGGGTGTGGACTAATAAGCATTGTTCATTTGCTACTAAATCTGTTGCATTTACTTTCTGATAATTTTGCAAACTTCCAACAATTTGATTTTTCAGAATTATTTCTTCGTCTGTGTATGGAGACAGTATCATATTTTTCGAAGGAAATTCGTCGTAAAGGATAAAAATAACGTTAAATATATTTATTGTTAACTCCATAGTACCATCACGTGGAAAAGAAGAATAGAATGTTTAGAATTAAAATAAATGCCTGTCTAATGCGTAAACTGAATTTGCATTTTGCTGTGACTTTCAGAATTAAAATAAAAAGGTTAGAGAACTTCAGTTTAACTAATAGAAAACAAGATTAAGCTACTTAAAAATCCAGCCCGTTGAAATATAATACGGTATAGCAAACACTGGTTTATAACTACTTCGAGTACTTACTCCTGTGAGCGATTAAACTTTTCGACCAATTAGATCTGTCGCCCAATAGTAGCCAATTTGTTACAACTGGCGCAATTTTAACTAATTTTTAACCTCTAATTTCTCAAATTCGATGGAGATAACAGCTAATTTTCACACAGTAGGTTCCTTTTAGTATGCACATGTGATTGTGTTAAATTCGTTCCATTTGGTGAGTGAGCTTCGGGGAGGTTTTCTTGTTAGCTTCTCAGGCATAACATTGCAAAGAAATATAACCCACTAAACGAGCCCCAAGTACAGTAAAAATTTAAGGATTTTAAAACTTTATTAAAATTTCTACGTTAAGTTTTAAATGAATTCTTTTAGAACCCATTAGATAAGCTGAGTTGTCTAAAGAGAATCGTCCGAAAGCTTAAAAAAAGAAAAAAAAATTAATGTGAAATATATATGTACACGTATATTGAATTTTCTATCAGTCGGACTTAAAGACACATTACGTAGAAAAAGTTATGAGAAACTTTCATCATTTAAAAAAAAAATATTAACGAAACCCATTATAGGTTTTTCTAATCAGTAAACTAAATTCAATATAACACTTGGCTTTTTACGGGAAAAAAATTCATTACGATTGCTGAGATTTCTTACTAATACAGTCTGAAATCTGATCATTGTTTTAAAACACTGTCAATACTACTGTCAAGTTCAATTATTGAAGCATTCAATATTAATGAAGCAGAATTAAAATATTGATTGTATTTCATGAAATATTTAGGCACATGGATGCACACAGATTTTTCATGTGTTCTTAAAATATGCGGCTGTTTTCAGTCCAAGCATATGTCTTAAAATATCAGGTACTTTTAAAATAATAGTTATCATAATTTCAATAAAGTGTCATAGTTAGGAGCACTGCACTCGTTGCTTCACCCCCGAGGTATTTTATTGGGAGAAATATACGTATTTTGAATTGAATCATCTACTAAAGTCCAAAATACACTTCCAAATGGTAGAACGCCGGCACATTTGAAACTGCTATTAACAACAGAACTCTATCGGTCAGGAACACATTACGGTGTTTTTAAACCTGAAAAGAATGATACATGTAGGGTCATACAACAAGTCGTTAGAGTATTCAATCACCGGTGGACAGAACAGAAAAATTACCGTTTATCGAACAAAGTTTTACCTCAAATTTCTGGTTGTCAACAGCTGTTTACGCCTTTTTAAGTTACACTGTCGATAAAGAGTGACAACCTAATTTTGAAAGTATGCAGAACTATGTCTAGAACTTCCGTTAAAATATTATTCGATATAGTTTCTAGAGTGTTCAATTTTCCATCAATCGGCCTTAAAAACACATTACGTAGAAAAAATAATGAGAAACTTTCATAATTTCAAATAAAACTTTTTTGTACGAAACCCATTATAGGCTTTTCTCATCAGTGAACTAAATTTAACATAACACTTGGAGCACAAGTGTTATGTTAAATTAATCAGGTAATGAATAAGGTAATGAATATCCGAGGAAACCAAAGACTCAGAGGTATCAGGAAAAAATAATCTCAAATGATGGCAAATCCAAAATAGAAATAAGAGTGCGTTGACCGCAGTCAACGCACTCTCATTTCTTTTAGAAAGCATTAGATGAGCTTAATTTTCCAATGAGATTCGGTCAAAATCTTAAAAGAAAGGAAAAACTTTAATGTGGAAATGTATCCGTATATATTTGGAGAAATCAATAAAAATAGTACACCAGTTTCAATATTTACATTCCCAAAATAACTACAGTTTTATAGTTTCAAAAAACGTAACCATTAATTAGTAATTTCATTAAATCGAACATTTTTTTCCTGTACTGTAAAGTAAAAAAAAAAAAAAAAAACTAAAAAACTAAAAGTAGCCTCTGGAATGGGTAAAACTAAAAATTTACCAGCTTTAAAAATTAATTTAAGAATCTTTGATGGTTATATATAAAATATCGTTCACGTCATAATTCAGATCAAGAATTTGATATTAAAATTTATTTCCCGTGAGTTTTCTTTATGGAAATCTCGGACAAAATGAACAGGTGACACTTCAAAATTTTTTTAGAAGTGACGTAGTTACAGCAACCTGAAGCTTTAAATTTATTTATTTGTCCTTTTGTTAAAAGCTGGTAGAATTTATTCAGAAATAATGTATAAATATTTCGTATTATTTTATATAGTTCAGTGCAGATTTCATATCATCAAATAAATGAAAGTCAGGATGGCATTGAAAAACAAATATTACTCGTCTCTTAAGTCAGTCTTAACAAGCTGACGTGTCTCTTGGGTTTTCCACGATATTTAGTGACTCTAAGTTTGGTTTGCAATTTAAATCGATAGCTTCGCGTTCTCCGTCCTATGAAGTCCTCGTATGCAGGAGGCTGTTCCAAAAATTACCTGCGAGCAAAAAAGACATAACTTTACAATGAATCCGCGGGCTTTGTTGAGTTCTTCGCAATGAGATCACTGATTGCAGGGGAAAAAATTGCCATGTATCTGCAAACGTCTCCAACAAATAAGTCTTTTGAAAAAATAAAGTGAATAATTAAAATGCAGTATTTGAGGGGGATTCAGTGTTGAGTTCATAAGATAGGGGTCAAGTTTAAGTTCATCACTGATCGTAACTGTCTGCTGAAACTTCTACAGCGTACAAGCATAGTTCCCCTGTTTTCTCTACAGACTCGCTAATTTCAGACAAGTCATAGACGGATGAACATCTGATCCATTGTCATGCACTGATGAAGCATTCTCTTGTTACCGGGAAGATGTTACATAATTGTATTAAAGATAGTGACAGACATTTTACTATAGTTGATTTTCTTATTTGGATTTTTTTATGATGTGTTTCTCATTAAATCTACATTGGAAAAAAGAAAATTCTACGATCGTTCAATAAAACTGGAAATATCTTATTTTTATACCGCTGCACATGAACACTTTCCAAGAAAATTTAATATTTACATAAATGAATGGAAAATGCATTAAATGTATTCATTTATAACGTAAAGTGAAAAATCCCAGAGGGAATTCTCTAAATAAAATGAACTTTATAAGTGGATTAAACATTTATAAACTATAACGTGTATTTGAATGGAGTAGAAAACCCTTCAAAAACTTAGAAATAGTTATTCCTGTGATGCTAATAATTCGGGGATCAAAACTGTTCCAAACACATATATATTTTTTCCTTTCAAAATAAAATTAGTTATATAAATTACTTTTCTAATAAATGAATCCTAAAATATTCGCTTTTGCGTGTGAAGAAAGTCGAAATCGATTTAGCAATCTATAATGGTAGTAAATAATATTATATCAACTGTTTTTCAGAATATGAAACTTTTGTTCTTCTATATTAATTCGCCATCAATTTGAGTAGTCAATATTCAAATTTGATCGCGATCACATGAAAGTAGTACCTATCTTAATGAACAACCCTGGCTTTCCACTACAATTTGTTGTCATAAAACGTTCCACATTGGATAAATTAAAAAAAAAATAGATTTGGTTAATTATGAACATCGGAATTTTTATGAAATCTATAAATAATAAACTTTCACATAAACATTAGACAGTAAGTTTTTAATGCATTTTTCATGATAGGTATCTTACATCATTAATTTCAATTATTTTCAAAGGAGTAACAATTGTAAAAGTGACAGCATATAAAAATTTTCAATTAGCTAATTTGGCGTTCTGTGTTAAAACTGATTTCTCGCGGGGAGAGATTTTTTTTCGGGAAAGCTGCTTCGTACTCAAAAGTATGCTAATGACTAAGTAAAAAACTTTAGACACTATTTATTTCATCTAGAGTACTCAAATATTTCTAAATTGCTCTTCATTATACCTCATTATATTTTTAAAGTGCGGTAACTCTGACAATGTGTAAAAACGTAGTAGAAGAATTCAATCAAATTATTGTCATGGGCAGTGAGCTTAGCCAGTACGTGCATTTCAAGACAGTCAAAATATGCCAGATAGCAGTTTGCGATAAAAATAAATGAGAAATATACATTAACAAAACTGATTTACAGCTTCTGCGAATGGGGAATCTTGAAATACACTTAAATTTAAAGCATAAAATGCTCTTTACAGCTTTATTAGTAATGTTCAAGCTACTTTATATAAATGTTTTAACATTATTGTAAAACTGTTAAATGAACACAATAAGCTTTTGATATATGTATATATATATATATATATATATATATATATATATATATATATATATATATATATATATTTATATATATATATATATAGATAGATAGATAGATAGATAGATAGATAGATAGTTAAATTTTATGTAAAAGCAAACAAAAATACAGTGGTTCCACACGTTACATAGCGCTTATCGAAGCTGCTTAAAGGAAAACATGTGTTTAATATTATTTAGTAAATATAAGATGAAAGCCCCCCCCCCAGGCCAGCCATTGTTATTATATAAATAAAGCATAAAATGCATTGTCCTCATCAGAGGGGGAAATGCACAACTCCGAACCATAGGTTTCAGACTCACAGCCTGAGATTTTGCCATGGAAATGTGTTATATTCATAACTGTATTCAGCAAAGATTAATATAAAACTATTTAAACAATTTAAAAAGTAGTTATATATGTTTTACACGTTAATTAAATGTATAATCTGCATACGGCAAATCTTAGAGGTGTGATTCCCCCTTACCTATGGGGAAGAAAAGGAAAAAAAAATTGCCGTTTAATTGCCGTATGCAGTTTATACATTTTTTGGATTTTTGACTTGTAAGTAAAATTTTTTCCTTTTCTTCCCCATAGGTAAGGGGGAATCACACCTCTGAGATTTGCCGTATGCAGTTTATACATTTAATTAACGTGTAAAACATATATAACTACTTTTGAAACTGTTTAAATACTTTTATATTAATCTTTGCTGAATACAGTTATGAATATAACACATTTCCTTGGCAAAATCTCAGGCCGTGTGTCTGAAACCTATGGTTCGGAGTTGTGCATTTCCCCCTCTGTTGAAGACAATGCATTTTATGCTTTATATATATATATATATATATATATATATATATATATATACTACTAGCTGAAGTACCCGTTCTTCGTACGGGAATGAATGGATTTTTTGATATTGCGATTTGTTGTGATTACTATTTATTGTAATAAAGAGATACAGCAAAATGGCTATCGTGTTATATTGTGTTCAATAATCATGCATACCGAATTTCAAGGCAATCGTTTGTACGGTGCAGAAGGCATGCGGCGTAGCGCAATTAGTGGCGAGTTTTAGCAAAACGGATACGGGGAAAATATTCTTCGCATTCAGAAATCGAAGTACACGAATTTTCATGACGATCGGCTGGACAGTCCTGAAGTTCATGTATTGACAAAACATCTAGTGGCAAGTTATAGGAAAATGGATAGCGCCAAACTCTTCCTCGTGTTCAAATATCTATGTATACCTATTTTTCATAGCGTTCAGTTGCACAGTCAAGAAGTGATACACTGCAGCGCCATCTAGTGGTTAATTAAAGTAATGATTTGCTACAGCGCCGTCAAGTGGCGAGTTATAGTAAAATGGATAACGCCAAAATATTCTCATTGTTCAAATAGCTATGCATACTGATTTTCATAGCGACCGTTTGAATGGTCAAGAATTTGGCCTGCTGCAGCGTCATCTAGTGGCGAGTTAAAATAATAATGCATTGCAGTGCCATCTAGTGGTGAGTAACATCAAAAGGAACACAGTTAGAATATATTCTTCGTGCTCAAATGTGTAAGTATAAAAAATTTTATGCCGATCGGTCGAACCGTATAGACGTTGATGCGTTGCAGCGTCATTTAGCGGCAAGTTACAGCAAAATGGATAGTGAAAAATATTCTCCGTGTTCTAATATCCGCGTGTACCAAATTTCATCGAAATCGATTGGACGATATTCGCATAGCAAACGGCTAAACGGAATAGAATTCGACGTTGTGCTGCGCCACCTAGTGGCAAGTTAGAGGAAAACAGATAGCATAAAAACCTTCTCCATGATAAAAGACTTAGATGAACCAAATTTCATGGTGATCGTCAAACGGTGCTGGAGTTTTTCAACTCCATACACACATACCAACATTCATTTTTAATCTATAACCAGTGTTATTATATATACCAGTCTATAATAAAATCCAGTTTCAAATCTAAGCCTCGCCAAAGTACCAACATATGCCATTTTGCAAGAGTTTTTTCAGGGAATCATTCGAAGCATTGACTTAGCAGCAATCAATATAGGAAATGGTTCGACCGACAAAAAGTAAAGCACGCATTTATTTGAAAAGTGGAATCCCTTAATACAACAGCATTTTTTAAATTATCAACTATATAACGTATTTTATTCATCGTTACTCCGATGTACTATATGCGGAGATTTCAATTATCTGAAATTTGGAGGAGTTCTCCCAACTTAAATCAATGTACTCAATTGGCGAGAATGCTGAAGTTAGATCGCTTGAAATCCCTTAATAACTGCATTATTTCCGCACGGATCATGAAAATTTAACGCTGTATTCTAATAAAACCTTTGCACTCGTTTTCAAAAATCCATTTCCTTAAGCTCTCAGTAAATTGCGCCAAGCCGAAAACTGTACAAACCGCTAGAACTCACTTTCTCGGCATTTCAGCCATTTTATTTTACATCTCGGAAATCTTCAATTCTTATTGTTTTGCGTATAACACATTTCATTCCTGCTCTGTTTTCCCATGCACACGATATTATAATTTAAAAAAATAACCTTACGAATATAAACTAACAAAAAAAAATTCATTATTATTCTTTTATTTTTACTTTGAGAATTTAAAACATTTTATTCGGCAAAATCGCCACACATGGCAACCATGATGCTTATTTCACACTTTTTTTACTACAGGGGTTACAATTACGGAAAAATTTTTGCGTGGAGAACATAAAAAATGTCTTAAATTCCGGGAACGGGTGGACTATCAAAGTTTTAAATTGGACTATAATTTATTCTATATTATTTTACATATTTGTGCTAAATTTCAGGCTGATTGGTCCATTTTTGTGGATTTGTATACTAATCAAATCCACAAACAAACAAACAAACAGAATTTCATTTTTATTTATAAGGATATATATATATACATATATTTCCACTTGAAATCATTTTTATCAAATCATAATATATTGGATTCGAACTTAATTATGACAGTAAAAATCCCCCAAACATGTGTATAAGAAACATAAAATCTCGCGCATCTATATTTCATAACTGCTAGAAAACGAAATAAAAATGTTACAAACCCTAAGAACCCACATTTTCCTTTTTTTTTCTTCATTGCAAACGCTATTTGGAAAATCGCAGAAGTTTTTTGGCAGAGCTTATCCATTAATCGAAGTCATAGTAGAGCAGAGAATTCGAAACACTTTTTGAAGCGTTCGATTTTTCAATTCCAACCCTTTCAAATTTAATCGAAATATGCAATACTTCTTTTCAGTGGAGCATTTTGAGTTGAGTAAGTATTTTATGAGAGTTCAATGCTACAGGGAAATACATAAAAAATCTAATTGAATTTACAGAGGAGTATCTATATAAATATTATATTTTTTATTATGCACAATGGCAACATGAAAGAAATATATTTCCACATTTTCCGAAATCCATTTGTGATCTGTATTGAAAAGCGATACGTAATTCATGTAGAAAAAATATGAAAATTCGGATTAGATTCTCGGCAGATAAAACCTCACTGATCGTATAATTATCAAGAAAGTTAAAAATATAGTTCATGAAGAAAGTTTTCAGCAGAGCCTTAAGAAAGTACGCATTTCTTTTTATACTGAAATATTTAATTTTAAAAACTGACCTGGATCTATACAGTGTAAGGTGTTCCACGGTATAAAGCACATAAATTTAATCCTTTCAATAGCAAATCATCAACAATGTTTGAGGATTTAAACCCTTCATGGAAAGCAACGGTGCTACACCTAATATGTGATTCCATACCAAATGGACTAATGTTACAGGACTAGTAGTAGTCAGTCCCTATAAGCGTCTTACACGCCCCCAATAAGAAAAAATGCTTTATGAATGGCTTAAAAGCTTGTCGTAGAAAGACATGAACTGTCTTAAATTTACACTATTCAAGAGGCTGACGGTAGAATTTCGAGTTACGGTGTAAGCGCAAACTCTTTTATATTTTTATTCTAGCGTTAAGGTGAAAGACACTTAAGTTGATGGTAAGACATGGAAGTCAGTTTTTCAAAATAATGCGTGTATTTAAATCTCACCTTTTTTACACTGCACACGAAATTTCACAGAATTCGAATGCCCTGACCTGCACTGAAAGTAAGGTCAGTGTGTTGATTTTTCTGATACATTTGTAGGAAGTTTATCCGAGTTAAAGTTCTCTTAAAAGTGAAAATAATCATTAATTTATTCTTTTGCCTCATCTTCTAGTAGAATTTTAGTTGAATATGTTTCAAGCTTATTCAACTATGATTTTCTACTTTTCATGGAGGTTAAGCGATTAATTTCTGGAAATCTGAAACCAAATTCAATGAAAATCAAAAAAGGAGCCGATTTCATAATGGGATTTAGGAACGACATCCCTATGTAATTTTCGGATATCAGAAAAATTTGTGGTTTAACAACAGATATTAATCATTCCTGAAGCTATTTCTTACACGAGCTGTTTCGCCCACACAGCTTAGTCTACCCTACGTACCCTTCTTGTGAGGATCAAGCAAATTAGACCATCACCAGAAACGTTGTCATTCCCGGGTCCGTATTTTAATTTTGCCTACCCACGTACCCGGCGTAAAGACATATGCTCGCACAGATTTAACACGCAGGTTCGCCGAAAGAAAGCAATTTTCATGGATCTGTCGGGATATAAACTTCAGTCCTTTTATCCAGAGAGGACGTATATTACACCATAAAATAATAAATTAAATGCAGACAATAGACAAAATACTCTATTTTCCCCCCATAAAAATAAGAGTGATCGGGCTTTAAAAGCACTTCTCATCTCTAACACAATCTTTTTTCTGAATTGTTAAAAAGGGTACGTCATGTGACCTATGTGTTATAAGCGGAAGAAAGTACACGTAGTAAATAACAACAAATTGTAACACAAAATAGTAAGTACTATATCTCAAACCCCCTAAAAAACATCGTGATACACTGATTCCTCACAAGATGTTGAATAACTTATTAATAAAATACTAGGTAACGATACCAGTTACTAAAACTTTGAACTTTTAGTTCAGCCAACTTTTAAACCTCTTTACCCATTAAGCGCCAAAGCTCCCGTTACGGGAACATCTATTATATATATTTTTTCTTAAAATATTTTAACGCAATTTACGAAATACACATTTTTTATAAACATGTACACTATATAACACACCCTATAGTGTAAATGTTTATATAAAATGTGTATTTCGTAAATTGCGTTAAAATATTATAAGGAAAAAAATATATAACAGATGTTCCCGTAACGGGAGCTTTGGCGCTTAATGGGTTAATAAATCTCTGTTCTCATTCCCATACGTACACTACTAAATCCTACATAATGAAAATTCATAAATTTTGGTGTTGATACTTTTCGATTGGAAAAAGGATACATTTATAGAAAACTTGCCAGAAAATCACACACGCAAGGGATGAAGAGTATCTGACTATGATCTTCCCTATAATGTGAAATAAGTCGGTTCAGTTATGGTAATAATGTGATTGAAATATTAAAAACATTTTCTTAGGCTGCATCTTTCAATTAACTAAGCATGTCACTCCTGAATATAATGTTTCGTTTAACTATCGGTATTTTTGAATTGAATAGTTAGGTGGAGTAATTAACATTAATTTTTTTTGCACGTTTTTTCAACTCTGAGAAGTTTTGGCTCTTTTCATTACAGGGGAAAATATTTTTCGAAGAAAATTTTAGAAATAACAAGTGAAAATTTGTTTCGTAAAGTTATTTTCTTATAATTTAAAGGGGTGGTCATTATCACCTAAAACGATAGACAAAATTGCTGCGATTGTGAACATTGCACGGAAATTACCTACAACATTTTTTTTTAATCTTGATACTTACGCGTACATTTATTTGAGTAATTACCACTCTCGTTTCCGTTAGTGATTACAAACACGCTAAAGCATAAATTATTGATGTAAAATGAATAATTAAGATACAATTTCAATTCACTAAACAATAAATAGAGTCTTGCTCAGTAGATATGTTGATAATACGCATTTAAGAGAGGAAAAGTATTGTATTAACTAACGTTAAATATTGAAGAGCAAAATAAAGTCAAAATTAAAAAATAAAAATAAAGTTAAATTAAATGCTTAAAACTGTTCAAAGTAAGCGACGGTTCCATGGATGTCGTTTATCAAGGTTGTCTTTACTTATTTATTTACTTTACAATGACACAAATTTTACAAAAAAACTGATACAATTATTTGACACGATATTGACTATATCAATAAAAGCATTTTTCCACAGTGACATTTGCGAGCAATAATATGAATAAGTAAAGAGAAATAGAATTTTCAAATAACATCTGTTCACTATAAATGCGTTGTGATGTAATGTAAAAAGGTCGTATTATTTAATTATGAGAAGTTAAGAATTTAAGAAATTTCCATGATATATGTAATTTTTTTTTAAACGCGTTTAAGTAACATTTATTTTAAATGCTTATTTTATGCATATGATATTATGCAGAGTGTCCCAAAGGGGTGGTAACGGGCTTCAATTTTTTATCTATTAAAAGTAAGTTGGGAATGTAAATTGAAAAAAAAATGTTCAAAATAAGTTCGTAAATAACACTCCGTTACAAAAAAATTCCTCCCGTTGATTTACAAAAAATTAGACTTTTTAAATTTGCCTATTATTTATCTAAAAAAAATCCTTGTTTGTAAATGGGCTACGTGTACTAAAAAGCCGTTGTACAAACTTTGAGACTTATGTCCTAAAAACTTTGAGATAAGAAGATAAATATATGGTCACTTAAATATTATTTCAGTGCCTCTCGAAGGAAAAAAAATGAAAGAAGGAAGATTGGATCATGGGGTTTCAGGGGTTGTACAGAAATTGCGATTTTTTTTTTACTCTAAACTGTTACACTGAACCTCATGCATAGTCCCTAATCAGCTTTGTTTAAAATTATCTCTGAAATTATTTATAATGAAAGTCTGAAATTTTGTGCATCGCATATTTAATGCATGGAGCACATTTTACTAATTGGTAAATTTTTGTACGGGGGTTGTATGAAAGTATAAAAAGTGTAACTTTTTGAAAATTAACGAGAGGAATTTTTTCTTGACCTAGTAACATTTTTTTTCAATTTACGTTGCCTACTTATCCCCAATAAAACAAGAATAAAAACCCATTACCACCTTTTTGGGATACATTGTAGGAGATATTATTTTTAAAATCTCGGAATATATTTCTATGGGCTGTATATAGAGACCATATTAGTAAGTTTTGAGAACATAGATTAAAAATATTCAATTGCTAAATTGTCATTTTGTAATGTATGTTTAAGTTAAATCTAACAAATAAATTATCTACAATAAATTATTTGCCTTTAATAATTTTTTTATATGGAACAAAATATCAACTACATATTTCCAGGTTTTTATGCAATGAAATTAGTAAGTAGAACCACAAAAGAATTAACAAAAAAAATAATAAAACATGAAAAGCTGTCTTTTATTCAAATGTTTTAATTTTTGTATCTCTGATGTCTTCAGTAGTTTACTTGTTTGAGAAAATTAAAAGAAAAAAAAAAGAAAGGAATCCTCCAAAATTCTTAATACTGCACGTTTATTATAATTAATACTTTTTACAAAATTAAGTAAACACTTCACACACACACACACACACACACACATACATATATATATATATATATATATCATCTATATAAATAAAACAGTGTGTAAACTGTCCGTTTGTCTGTCTGTCTGTCTGTGTCTCGCGTAGCTCTGAAACGGGTGATCGTAGACCTACCAAATTTTGTACGGAAATTCTTCAAGACGGGTCTCGACACACCTCGAAGCGATTTTTTCGAAATTCGAATTAGAAAATGTTTTATTTTATGTTTTGTCTGATTTTTAGCGATTTTTCTTGCGTAATACATAATAACGCCGGTAATTGCACTCGCAAGAAAACGATAGTTACATCATCGTATAGAGGAGAAAATTTTCTTTTAAAAACTGTTTGTTCGGACTGTGTAACATAATTTGCAGATTTTTGGGAATTTTTCAAATAAAATTGAATTTGACGCTGACTTTCGTAAAATATTTTTTAAACTGCTGCATCTTGAATTCTATCTTTCGTAACTTTTTTATATTTGGGCAAAAGACGGAGCACACAATTCGCCCACTTTTAAAAGAAGAACGGGGGAAAATATAAATTAGGAGAATTTTTACGAATTTTTAAGTAAAGAAGGATTTTCATTTAAGTAGCACATGCTTATGAGTTTCGGTTTGATATCTTGCGGTTTGGTTGTCATGGATACCGTTACAATGATTAAAATTACCAGTTGAAAAAAATAAATAAAAACGGGACCCGCGAGCAGACGATTTCTTTCCTTGGCTCGATTTCCTTTTATAAATACTGGATTTAATTGCGAGAAGAAAAATTAAACTGCATAATCAAGAAAAACAATTTTAAAGCCTTTATAAATAGCGCAGTCTTATCTCTTTTCTTTCTGTAAAGGGTTGCAAGAGAGGGTGACGTATTTTTAAAATTTAAAAAAAAATGTCCATTTCATGTAGTGCCTCAGGTATTTAACGCTAAAACGTGAACCTAAAAAACAGCATGTCTGAGGAAATAAGACATTTTGAAAGTGAGAAGTTCACTGCAAACGGTCCATTTTCACTTTTTTGATACCGAATGACGCTGACATAGTTTTTTTTTTTTTTTTTTTTTTTTTTTTTGTGTGTGTGTGTGTGTGTGTGTGTCATTGTATTGCAATGATCTCAGGTTATTACATATATGACGCAAATTTTAAGTCAAGAGTGAAATAATTTTGCTTTTTCTAGATTCCACATCACTGGAATTAATTCGAATTACACATGTGAGGAAATTTTTCGTTTTCTATCGTGCGAAGAACGGGCACGCAGCTGGTATATAAATAAAACAAAGTGTAAACTGTCCGTTTGTCTGTCTGTCTGTCTGTGTCTCGCGTAGCTCCGAAACGGGTGATCGTAGACCTACCAAATTTTGTACGGAAATTCTCCAAGACGGGTCTCGACACACCTCGAAGCGATTTTTTTGAAATTCGAATTAGAAAATGTTTTATTTTATGTTTTGTCCGATTTTTAGCGATTTTTCTTGCGTAATACATAATAACGGCGGTAATTGAGCTCGCAAGAAAACGATATTTACATCATCGTATAGAGGAGAAAATTTTCTTTTAAAAACTATTTGTTCGGACTGTGTAACATAATTTGCAGATTTTTGGGAATTTTACTAATAAAATTAAATTTGACGCTGACTTTCGAAAAATATTTTTAAAACTGCTGCATCTTGAATTCTATCTGTCGTAACTTTTTTATATTTGGGCAAAAGACGGAGCACACAATACGCCCACTTTTAAAAGAAGAACGGGGGAAAAATATAAATTAGGAGAATTTTTACGAATTTTTAAGTAAAGAAGGATTTTCATTTCAGTAGTACCTGCTTATGAGTTTCAGTTTGATATCTTGCGGTTTGGTTGTCATGGATACAGTAACAATGATTAAAATTGCCAGTTGAAAAAAATAAATAAAAACGGGTCCCGCGAGCAGACGATTTCTTTGCTTGGCTCGATTTCCTTTTATAAATACTGGATTTATTAGTGAGAAGAAAAATTAAACTGCATAATTTAGAAAAACAATTTTAAAGCCTTTATAAATAGCGCAGTCTTATCTCTTATCTCTTTTCTTTTTGTAAAGGGTTGCAAGAGAGGGTGACATATTTTTAAAATTTAAAAAAAAAATGTCCATTTCATGAAGTGTCTGAGGTATTTAACGCTAAAACGTGAACCTAAAAGACAGCATGTCTGAGGAAATAAGACATTTTGAAAGTGAGAAGTTCACTGCAAACGGTCCATTTTCACTTTTTTGATACCGAATGACGCTGACATAGTTTTTTTTTTTTGTGTGTGTGCCATTATATTGCAATGATCTCAGGTTATTACATATATGACGCAAATTTTAAGTCAAGAGTGAAATAATTTTGCTTTTTCTAGATTCCACATCACTGGAATTAATTCGAATTACACATGTGAGGAAATTTTTCGTTTCCTACCGTGCGAAGAACGGGCACGCAGCTAGTATATATATATATAATCACCGTAAGTGAAAAAGAAATTCACTGTATTCCCACGCATAAACATCCGTGCCGAAACTTTATCAAAAGAAAACGTGAAATATGATATTCAGTAAATAAATATTTTTTGAAAGTATATAAAAAATAGAATTTCTGAGAAGTATGTAGGAGAATCCTTTTTTAGTTTACATTCTTAAGGAGTTTTTGTCTCTCTCGAAGGCAATGTCACTTTAAGTTTGGGTTCTATTCAATTTGTCAGAATCGAAAGAAAATGGCCGCTTGTTATCGTCGATGCACCAAATAAGAAAATAGTGTTCGCAATAGATTTTACTTTTTAAAATGTCCGACTACTTAAAGAAGTCATTCAACTTAAAGGTGACCATCCCTATTAAATTTATTGTAGTATTTTAAAACTTCATTTTATCAAGCTGGGGAATCTGCGTGGACTACTTTAAAATCGTCGACACGTGCAAATGTTTGTTCAGGTATAAATCATCTGGCCTCATTATTTATTTATTAAAATAATAGATTTGTTTTTTTCAGCTTTCAAGTACAGTCTGATTTAATATTCGAGATTCACATAGACTTTCCAAATTCATATTACTACGCTCAATAACATATTTAATTCTCATAGAACGTGAAGATATACAAAAAGCTAAAAGCCTCTAACAACACCTTCTAGACATACGTATAATTCCTGAGAACAGAAACTTTCACACCATCACTAGTTCCACTACAATGACGCCATCACACATTTATTTTCGCAAACTAAAACTATTCAAATTTTGTAGTGAATTTACTCCCGCATAAAACATTTTAATGATTTAAGATAGAAAATTTAATTTTACGACAAATGGAAAATTTTAACTATCACTAATTATATAATATGATGTAGAAATAGATTATAAGAAATTATCTTTTATGATAAAGGTATATTAATTTTTATCTTTACCTTAAGATATTTTCTAAAATTTGTATCATTTACCAGAATATTTAAATAGTTTTACTTTGTGAAAGTAAAACTGTGATGACGTCAACTTAGAAAACCTAATGATGACGTCAGAGCTTATGTTCGCAGGCTTTCTGTAGCTAGGAGGTGTTGGATCAATTAACTCGTCTACAGTTTCTGGTTTGCTTGAGCAAAAAAAGTTTCGAGCACAAAAGGGTAAATTACTTGGTCTAACATCAGATAGATATTTGACGAAAGTTTCGCACATAGAAAACATTAGGGAGAAGTTCAAGGTAAATAACGATCAGGCTGGAGTATCATCGAATTTCTAAGAAACTCTAACGAAGCATCTCAAAACCATATACAGTACTGTAGCACTCCCTCAATCGCTCCAAGCAGCTGGTCTTGGGTCATTCCCTCAAGCAGCCAGCCCGACACAAGCTGTACTCTTAGGTCAAAGGATACATCTCCTACTATTTGCAAAAGCCTACAGAACTGTATCATCATATTTTATTTGTGTGATTACAGAAGAACCCCCTACCGACAAGATGCTACCGACGAAGGATACAAATTGCAAAATCTGTGTTTGAATGTCATACTTAGCCCCGGTCACTCGTTCTTTTCCTTACCAGCTACCAACCTATGATAAAGTCCCGCCAAATTGGGTACTTCATTTAGCGGTGGAATCCACCCCGTTCCAGATCTCAATAATAGTAACTAACAACGTCGCAATGACACACAAGGCTCACAATACCAATGGTTCGAAAACGAAAAAAGGTGCAGGATTAGCCTTCGTTGAATATATAGACATTGAGGAGGTCTTCCATCAGAGTGTATATCTAGATCAGAAGAGTGTTTCTACCACGCAGAGCTAAGAGCCATAAGAAATGTTCTGATTTGGTCCTCAAACTTATGGCAAGTCGGGGTAGTACATGTGTTTTCAAACAATCTATCAGCTGTAAAATCTCTAAATTTCCATAGAGCTCGTCATGCTTTAGTGCTTAAAATCAAATACCTCCTGTATGCACAACCAGATATGCGACTAAAGCACGTCAATGCTCATGTTAACATCACTGTAAATAAAAGAGCAGACCGGTATGCTAAGAAAGCAACTGAACCAAACAAAACAACAATATAAGTATCAAGTCAGCATCCTACCTAAAAAGTTTGCTGAAGTAAATTTACAGATATGGTTAAGTGACTGATCTGCTCCTCCAAAAACCACCAAACTTTAAGAGTTGCTGCTGCAAGAACTCTCTCAATTGTATAATGTTCTTATACAACAGCCTTTCTAGCCAAACATGGTTCAATCTCTGAGTACCTCTAGAAAATCCACAGATATTCGACGAGTCAGGGTGTGGTGGAAAAGGTACCAATAAACATTGCATGTTCATTTGCCCTTTAACAACCAACTACCATTTGAAGAAACCTGACACACAGCATACGCAGACATGGGCCAAGAGTGTTATGAAGAACTGGATAGGAAAGCAGAAGTTGAGGACCATATTTAGCATCGTGTGGGTCCTATCCGATCTCTGCTGACACCGATCTCTGGATTCCTGAACCTTTACAAGAAACTTCATGGACGTTATTAGTAGCCAAGGCCCTGTCCTCTCACAAGATTCGAAGCACTGTAAGCTGGAGCTCCTGTGAGGTCTGTCGGCAAGTCTGTCGGCACTGTTCCCATAACCTGTACCCTTCGCCGATTACTTCTGCAGTTTTTTAGCATTCAAATTGGAAAACAGCTTCAGAATGGTGAAAATTTACCTGTTGTGGACTTCAATAAAATGAACTTTTCACTTTCTTTTGCAGACAAAAGTAATCTGAGCAAAGACCAGAGATACGTGTGAGATTCACATAGGTGCAAGTATTACGGAATGCAATTAACCACATTTTCTTAGCCCCTAAATGTTTTGAAAATTTTGCGAAATGCTTAAAAGGCCAGGCCCTTAGATCAGACATTTTGCTATATTTTAAACAGAAAATTAACGTTCAAAAAAGTGGTACACTCACAGAGTCACATGTCCTATGTGAACAGAACCAGGTTCTGATAACATAACAATATGCTCTTCCACAGATACAGTCGTATACAAGAGCTTCCCTTCTTACATAATAGTTGTCCTTCCTTACATCGAAGTATATGGTGTACAAAGACTGTGTTACTTGTATAGGATTAAGTTGTGATCGTATCTTTATAACTTTTAATTTTTATAACTTTTAATAATTCCATTATAACTTTTAATAATTTCTTCTTGGTGACTTACCACAAGCAAGGTGGCATTCTTCCAAATACTTTCAACGTTCAAAGAAATAATTTCGATGATCTATTTTACTAAAGGATCCTTTTTCTTCCCCTGTTTCCACAATATATCATTTTTTTGTGATTAAGAAATGCTTCATTAAATCAGAATACGTTGGTGGTAACACTGTCTCTTTCAATTGTACTGGAATTCCAAATACACTAGAAAACGTTTCACTTCTAGTTGTGGCAAATATAAATCAAAATTATTAAAACGTATTGCTTCAACCTTACAAAGTAGAAAGAAGTGGTTGAAACAAAGACATTCGCAAAAACGAATCTATGCACACTATAAAAGTGACGTTCCTTATTAGGTTATGATAAAATAGTTAGATTAGAACACGCGCTGCCATCTAGTAGATTTTAGAGTATAATTTGCTTTTTTATGTACAAAAAAGCCATTTCTGGATCTGATATCTAGCAATAATTTTTCAATAAAACAATTTATTAATGAGAAAGTAATTCATTAATGTTATTTTACAAATTAATGAATTATTTAGTAAAATATTAAATTAAAAAAAAATTTACATAAAGATCATTTAAAACTTGCAAAAAAGCCAATATAAACATTCACTTGAGGTGTGGAACCTCAGGATGTCAACATTTTAAGCTGAAATTTGGAGACAATTGGTTTCAGCTAGTTTGGCACCATATAATGGCTTAGACAATGTGAATTTCGAAAAAAAGTTTTTTTTTGATCCACCCTACACATGCGTTCTGCAGTTACACTGTCGATAAAGAGTGGCCAACAAACTTTAGAAGTATCCAGATAATGAATATCCGAGGAAACCAAAGACTCAGAGATATCAGGAAAAATACTCTCAAATGACGACAAATTCAAAATAGAAATAAGAAAGGGTTGATCGCAGTCAAAAGCAAATAATTACATTGAAAGTCAATAAGTGTTATTTTACAGTCAAATACATCAGATATAATGCCAGAATCTTGAACTATATTAGATAACCTAAGATATATTGGAGCTTGATCAATCTATTGGGTAATATCATCATAACAATTAAATAATTCGCTAACACACTTTTTTTTAGCCGAGAATTCAACTTTCTATAGCATTTTGTCTGAATGGCTCTTAATTCAAATAGCAATATCCAGAGATAAAAATATTGAACTTAGTATTTTTTTCTTTCAGTGATATCAATATCATTAATTCATGTAGAAAGTATATGAGGCTATTAACTAGATGCATAAATCGTGCCTAGATTGCAGTACTAGTCAATTTAGATCATTTTTTACAGTTTTCGCTTCATTGCTTCAGGAGAAAAATTAAGAAAATATTTACGCTGCTTTTTTACCGTTTTTTTCTTTTTAAGATAAGTATAGTTTTTTCTTATTCATCAACCTTTACCTAATATGTGCATCCTTTTAAATTAATTTTAGCATAACAAAATGCTTCGAAAATGCAGAAATTATTATTAGAAAAATCTAATATTAATCGACATTAGAAAAAAGTATTTTTGCATGTTTCATAATAGTACTTCAAATGCATTAAATGCTAGAGAGATTTGTTTTCTCTGATTTTTCATAATTCGGTGACGAGAGGGTTATATATATTTTTCTGTACATCCTTTAGTCCATAAAATTAATAGAAGATTCAAATTCAGTACAAACCTGGAGAATACCAAAACCAAGTAATACTTGTACCAACACCTCCTACATGTAGAAAGCCTAACAAGTGAAACTTTGACGTCATCACTAGGCCTTCAATTGATGACGTCATCACAGTTTTACTTTCACAAAGTAAAACTATTTAAAATTTCTTGTAGGTCCTACAAATATTAGAAAATATCATAAATAAAGAATAAAAATTGAAATATCTTTCTCATACAAAATTATTCATTCCGATCTATTTCCTTATCATATTATGTAATTAGTCATGGTTAAAAACTGCAATTTGTGGAAAAATTATATTTTTTATCTCAAATCATTAAAATATTGCTATTCAGGAGTAAATCCACCAGAAACTTTTTATAGTTTTATTTTTGAAAACAAAACTTTTAAATGTAGGCTTAATGATGACGTCAATGCTTGGTGACGTAGGAGTTGTTAGGCCTTCTTTATCTAGGAGGTGTTGCTTGTACTCCGACGGCATAGTTGCCAAATGCGCCGGAATATAATTAACCACTTTTTTGTTAACAGTAATTTTATGTAAACAGTTTATTGAAAATGTAACCGGGTTTTCCTATGATGTAAGCAAAAAATTACTATTATATCAAGTAGTTAATTATGTTTCGGAGCAGTTGGCTGTTCTGTGATGGTGATGATGCAAACCTCAGTGCTATAAAGACTTACAACCACACAAATGACAGCTTTTGGGTATCTACGCTTGACGAGAAACTTTTTCACTCAACACGAGGTTTATAATACCAACTATAAATTATCACGAATACGTCTTTACGATTTTCGGTAAGCTTTTATAATCTGCTTCCCCGATACTAATTGAATACCAGCAGTACACCTATATCAGAGGGTGAAGCCGCAATTTCATTCCATCTCATCCTGACCTACCGGCCAGGCTTTCTTGATACCTACATGTGGTCCCTCTGGCCGACTTCTGTCATCGAAAAAACAAAATGTGTATCTTATAAATCAATTTATGAAATTTCTGGTTGCTAGAACTTCAGTTAAATTATTATTCGACATAGTTTTTAGAATGTTCAATTTTCCATCAATCGGCCTTATAAAACAAATTGCGTCGAAAAAAATATGAGAAACTGTCATCATTTCAGAAAAACTTTTTTTGACGAAACCTATTATAGGTTTTTCTAATCGGTGAACTAAATTTAACATAACACTTGGCTTTTTACGGGAAAAAAAATTCATTACGATTGCTGAGACTTCTTACTAATACAGTCTGAAATCTAATCATTGTTTTAAAACACTGGCAGTACTACTGTCAAGTTAAATTATTGACAACATTTACTGTAGCATGAATATTAATGTAGCAGAATTAAAATACTGACTGTATTTTATAAAATATTTAGGTACATGTTTGTACGCAGATATTTCATGTGTTCTGAAAATATGTGCCTATTTTCAGACGAAGCACAAGTTTTAAAATATCAGGTACTTTTAAAATAATAGTTAATACAATTTAAATAAAGTGTCATAATTAGGAACACTGCACTCATTGCATCACCCCCGTGGTATTTTGTTAAGAGAAATATACATATTTTGACTTGAATTATCTACTAAAGAACAAAATACGCTGCTAAATTGTTAAGCGCTGGCACATTTGAAATTGATATTAACAACAGAAGACTATTGGTCCAGAAAATACCACTATGCTATTAAACCTCAAAAGAATTATA
Organism: Cheiracanthium punctorium; assembly: GCA_038373885.1. Taxonomy (NCBI): domain Eukaryota; kingdom Metazoa; phylum Arthropoda; class Arachnida; order Araneae; family Cheiracanthiidae; genus Cheiracanthium; species Cheiracanthium punctorium. The sequence continues at coordinate 279,663 of JAWZYV010003902.1, read as the reverse complement.
CTTGCAGGATCATATAGAAAGGCGTCGGAGTGGTGAATCACCGATGAACCTGTCACGTTGACACAACGTGCATATTTTTTATAAAAAAATTACCAATACAAATCTTAATTATTGTTATCTAAATTTAAACTATATTCTAAATTTAATTAATTATAAGTTTTTAACAGTAACTCTTTTCAAAGCTTTCAAATTTCCTTTCAGCCATTTTATTTGTAAGGCAATAACGCACTTTTAATCATTTCGATTTCCTGCCTTCTGCTATGCTAATCAAATTTACAGCTGCAATCTGTTTTATTTATATTTTTTTCTTCCCATCCTCTTTTCGCAATTATTCATATGAAAGCCTAACTTGCAGTATTGCACTGCTCCCTGACCGCAGTTTTTTTGTTTTTGCTTCTCTGTGTGCAGCTGCATGCATCGAATGTTCTAGTAAAGTCTTTCGTGTTCCTTTTTCTCTCTTACATATGTAATGGCTTAACGGCAAAAGTTGACCTCGTGACATACCCCCCTGTGCATCTTTGAATATGAGCAGTGAGTTGTAAGTTAGCGAGCAGAGTAGAGCTGCGTTGGAGGTTTTGGACAAGCACTTGCCCTTCGGGGCTTGTGCCTCTGTCCGTGCCCATAATATATTCTAATTTTATGTGAAAATATGTTGTTTCTCCTTACTTCAATATTGATCGTGTGCAATTTAACCTAGAAGCCTATATTGTGATATTGTGATCCTAAAAATAAAAAATTGTCATTATCGTCAATAATCTGTTTTCTTCAATTACGATGATTTAAGAAATAGTGCATTTTCATTCGTCTTCATCTATAGAGTTCGGAAGTGATGTTTTATTTAGTGCAAGGAATTATTCACACCTTGCATGTTGATGATCGTTTTCTTTTCCTTCGATAAAGATGTTTACTGCATGCTCAAGTATTCTAGATATGTGTGTTTTGTTAAGATGTTAGAAGGAAAATACGTAAATCAGGGAAAAGCCCTGTGTTCAACTAATTCATCAAACACTAACCACTATCATCGATCACATGCGCCTGCATTTTTTAATTCTCTACGGCTCTGCTTCTATATTTATTTTACAAATACTACTATCATCACAATATAATATTAAAATTATTTTCACAAAAATATCTTCTGTACATCTGGTGCCAGTACCAGGCACGAACCTCTTGCGAAGTATGTTGTGTTATATAGTTTTTTTTATTGTATTCTTTTGCACTGTCATTTCCACTTGGATTTTAACTTTTTTCGTTTCAAAACCTTTTTGATAATTTGACGTTAAAATGTTCTCAAAGTTCTAAATTGTTTTATAAGAACCCTATTGCTTACTTGTTTACTTGATTTTTTTGGAAACTCTAATAGTACGAAGTGTATTAATGTATGTATAAATATAATATCCAAGAAATTTATTTGTGTGTGTGTTTAGTGTAAAAAAAAAATGATGAGTAATATTTGAGAACATATTTTTATGATAATTTTTCAGTCATTTTTGCATGAACACTTTTATTTGCTGTACTAATTAATTATAGTAGTAGTATATGTGACGTAATTTTTTATACGTATACAAGTAAGAGACAATATAAAGTAATAATAACATAAGATTAGATTCACTTTTCCTCAACAAGCAATGTCTCTTATTTTTATAACTTAAACTCTTGTTGCTTGTACTTGAGTTTCATAATAATTTTCCCCGAACAGCAATTACAACTTTTCAAGAGTTACACAAACGTATACCCATTATATTCTATTTGATTTAATTTAGATATATACATGTTTTTGATTTGCTGTAAATACGTTATGATAATAGTTTTCATTTGTTTACATAATTTTCATTTTTTTAATGTACCCATTTTTATCATGTAAGACTTTTTATGAAATTTACACATGTTGGTGAAATTTTTTTAGGGCTACAATTCTAAACTCAATTTTTTGTATATTTTGAATTCCATACCCTTTTGCAATGCGAGATATAGTGTTTGATTGCATCATTTTTGGTTACTGGGTTGTCCAGTTTTCTTTTTTTGTCTTTTGTCTTTCTTGATAGTTTCAACAGTATGCCTTGCTTTGCATTGCGTTTTTTTTTATGCAGCTTGTTCCATGCTTCACACTTTTTCTCTATATACTGCAATTTACATTTTGATATTCATGGCACAGCTTCTCTGAGGCACATGCACTCTTTTTTCCTCACCATGTCAAAGTCTGTTTTCGCCACATTTTTTTTCTTCGACACACTTGTTGTAATTTTCCATGTCCATGGCAATACCTTTCTGAGGTACAAACTATTTTTATTTTTGTTTTTACACACTGCATTCTTGCATACTTCAGTCCATGGCACAACATATGTGAAATTTATTCAGCTTATATAATTTTTTTTCCAATTTTTACCTCACAATATACTTTTTATGTCATTTTTTTTACACACTTTTATAGTTGAAGTATTGATTTTTTTAATCTCTTGAATTATATTATTATTATCTTGCTCACATTGTGTACTTTTAAATGAGTGCTTGAGCCTTGTAATGTGAATAGCCTGATCCCCTATTTGCATTGGATAGTTCCGGTTTCTTGTTTACAAGTCACATAAAGTTTTTTATTTTGAAACATTTTTTTGTATTTTCTACTATTCTATGCATATGTGTATTTTTCATTCTTGAAGAAATTAAGTGAAATCAAACAATTTCAATTTTCTCCAAACTACATTTTTTGCACACATTTTTTTTTCAATTGTTTTAAGACACACAAACTGTTTTGTTATTTAGAATGTTAAAACTTTTTACTGTTTTGTTATTTTGGATATTTATTTAAAATACATTGTGTATGTTTTATGTTTATAAGGTTAATGTGTTCAGATATGAACAATACTTGTCATTTTAAAATAATTTTTTTGGTACCATAAAAATGTTACAAGGATCCATGTTGAAGCAAAATAAATGGCCTTTTTTTAAGGTGGTAATAATAAAATCCTAGGTTATGAATATTATGCTTGAGAATTATAATTTAAAAAAATATTTTTGGATCCTAAAGAATTAATTTGAGAATATTATATGTGAAAGTTGTCTCTCAAAGAGTGAATATAAAAAAAAATTGCATATGACGCTAGTATATTATTAGAAGTTTCGTATGTTTTTATTAAGTATTGTGACAAATATTTTTATATATTACAACTTTTGAGATTGAATAGTTTTAATTACATAACTTGATGTGTATTACCAAAGTTTATTTCCATGCCAAATATTTTATGTATGGTAACAAGATGTTCTTCCAGGACTTTTTTTAAAGACTGTTACGCAGTTGTTTCAGTGTTTTGAACAGAACAGTTATACCAAATACCTTTACATTCAAAGTTTTATTGCGAAAATGTTGCATATAGTAATTGAATTTGAGCTCATAAGACTATGCATAAAAAAAGGACTTGTGTTAAAAAGATTTCTTTTATTAGGATACTACTTGCTTATTGGTGATATGTTACAAGAACTTTTCTGACTATAATTCGCAAAAACTATATTTGAACTGCAATATTTTCAGTAAATACGTAGTCACCTTATTTTTTTCTCCAAGAAGTCTGAATCTTCAATATTGTTTAGAAGTGAATATTTTTATCTTGTGTTTTGCTGATTGAATATATAATGCGTACATTTTTTCTCCTAAACTTGGGGGAGTATATGTCACGTTGACACAACGTGCATATTTTTTATAAAAAAATTACCAATACAAATCTTAATTATTGTTATCTAAATTTAAACTATATTCTAAATTTAATTAATTATAAGTTTTTAACAGTAACTCTTTTCAAAGCTTTCAAATTTCCTTTCAGCCATTTTATTTGTAAGGCAATAACGCACTTTTAATCATTTCGATTTCCTGCCTTCTGCTATGCTAATCAAATTTACAGCTGCAATCTGTTTTATTTATATTTTTTTCTTCCCATCCTCTTTTCGCAATTATTCATATGAAAGCCTAACTTGCAGTATTGCACTGCTCCCTGACCGCAGTTTTTTTGTTTTTGCTTCTCTGTGTGCAGCTGCATGCATCGAATGTTCTAGTAAAGTCTTTCGTGTTCCTTTTTCTCTCTTACATATGTAATGGCTTAACGGCAAAAGTTGACCTCGTGACATACCCCCCTGTGCATCTTTGAATATGAGCAGTGAGTTGTAAGTTAGCGAGCAGAGTAGAGCTGCGTTGGAGGTTTTGGACAAGCACTTGCCCTTCGGGGCTTGTGCCTCTGTCCGTGCCCATAATATATTCTAATTTTATGTGAAAATATGTTGTTTCTCCTTACTTCAATATTGATCGTGTGCAATTTAACCTAGAAGCCTATATTGTGATATTGTGATCCTAAAAATAAAAAATTGTCATTATCGTCAATAATCTGTTTTCTTCAATTACGATGATTTAAGAAATAGTGCATTTTCATTCGTCTTCATCTATAGAGTTCGGAAGTGATGTTTTATTTAGTGCAAGGAATTATTCACACCTTGCATGTTGATGATCGTTTTCTTTTCCTTCGATAAAGATGTTTACTGCATGCTCAAGTATTCTAGATATGTGTGTTTTGTTAAGATGTTAGAAGGAAAATACGTAAATCAGGGAAAAGCCCTGTGTTCAACTAATTCATCAAACACTAACCACTATCATCGATCACATGCGCCTGCATTTTTTAATTCTCTACGGCTCTGCTTCTATATTTATTTTATAAATACTACCATCATCTTTCCATAATATTAAAATCCTTTCCACAAAAATAATTCCTTCTGTACAGAACCTGAGAAAGATTACCGTTTAGCCAACAAAATTTCACCCCAAATTTGTGGTTTTCAACAGGTATACACGCCTCAGGAAAAGACATCAGGAAAAACACTCTTAAGTCACGAGAAACCAAAATCGAATTAATAAAGGGTTGACCGCAGTCAAAAGCAAAAAATTACATTGAAAGTCAAGAAGTGTTGCTCTACAAATGCAAATACATCGGATATAATGCCAGAATTTTAAATTATATTAGATAACCGAAGATGTGTTAGATCTTGATCAATGTATTGTGTAATGTAACCATAACAATAAAATAATTGGCAAACACACATTTTTTTAGCCGATAATTCAAATTTTTATAGTATTTCGTCCGAACGGATTTCTACTCATTATAAATTTTTCTTTACATCCTTTAGTCCATAAATTTAATAGAATATTCAATTTGAGTACAAACCTGGAGGATACCAAAACCACGGAATACTTCTACACCGATTTTTTCACCAATGGAGAAAATGGATAAACAGACAAATAGTCTAAACCCTGTCGTAGATGATGGCATAGTTGCCATCTGCTCCGGAATACAACTAATAACTTTTTGTAAATAGTAATTTTGTGTAAATAAGCGGTTCTCAACCTTTTAACTTTGCGCCCCTAGACAAAGGGTAAGTTACGGGGGCGCGCCCTCCTCCTTACATTTCTCGGCCTACATTCAGTGTTTTAATCTTTAACAATGAAAATTTAGTCTAATTTTCTACAAAATAATGTTATCAATAAAGTTTCAATTAACATTTAAGCGAAAATCGACATATTTTTGAATAAAAATGAGAAAAAATAAGATTATTTTCTTAAAAACATGCATCACTACTTACTCTTTGGTTTTTCTCGTCCCCCACTGCAAACACTCTGCGACCCCTTTGGGGGTTGCGCCCAACAGGTTGAGAAACGGTGGTGTAAATAGTTTATTGAAAATATAACCGAACCACACATTTAGTTACGAAATTTTGCTATAATTTAAGCCAAAAATTACTTCGAAATAAAAGTGGTTAATTATATTTCGAAGCAGTTGGCAACTCTGTGATGATGATGATGATGCAAAACCTCAGTGCTATAAAGCAACGCCTCCTACATATAGAAATCTTTACAACTTCTACATCACATACCTTTGACGTCATCATTTAGCCGAGTGTTAAAAGTTTTATTTTCACAACATAAAACTATTAAAAATTTCTGGTAAATACTACAAATATTAGAAAATATATTATATTGAATGTTAAAATTAAAATATCTTTCACATACAAAATTTTTCAGTGTGATCTATTTCCCTATCACATTATCTAATTAGTTATGGTTAAAAACTGCCATTTTTTAAAATTGTGGTTAAAAACTGCAGAAATTTTTAATAGGTTTTTTTTGTCACAATCGAACTTTTAAATGTAGGCCAAATGATGATGTCAAAGCTTGGTGACGTAGCAGTTGTAAGGCTTTCTGTATCTATGTGGTGTTTTATAAAGGCAGACAATCACAAAATTACAGCTGCTAGGTATCTCCGCCTGGCGAGAAACTATTTCACTCAAAATGAGGCCTGTAATACCAACACCTCCTACACATAGAAAGTCTACCAACTGAAGCTTTGACGTCACGGCTAGGCCATCAAATAGCTGACGTCATCACAGTTATAATTTCATAAAGTAAGACTATTTAAACTTTCTGGTGAATGCTAAAAATACTAAAAAGCATCTTAAGTTAGAGATAAAAATAAAATACCTTCGTGATACAAAAAAATCTATTATGATCTATTTCCTTATTACATTACATAATTAGTTACAGTTAAAATCTTGCCCTTTGCCGTAAAATTAAATTTTCTATCTCAAATCAGTAAAATCCTGTTGTGTGTGAGTAAATTCACCAGAAATTTTAAATAGTTTTACTTTTCTAGAGTTAAATTTTGATGACGTCTTTCATGAAAGCCTGTTGATGACGTGAATGTTGGGTGACGTACCAGTTGTTAGGCTTTCTATATCTAGGAGGTGTTGGTTATACTCACTGTAAATTATAACGAGTAAGTCTCAACACATTTCGGCACGCTTTTATAATCTGCTTCCCCGATACTAATGGAATACCAGCAGTTCACCTTCCTCAGAACGTGAAACCGTAATTTTAGTGCATCTTATTCTGACAACATTGCCAGACGTTCTTGAAACTCTTCCGGATTTATCATTGGACGTACATCTTAGACAAAAAAAATAAATATTTGTCTTGTAAATCTATTTGTGAAAATTCTGGTGTCTAGAACTTCCGTTAAATTATTATTCGACATAGTTTCTAGAATTTTTCAATTTTCCATCAATCGGCCTTAAAAACACATAATGTAGAAACAATTATGAGAAACTTTCATATTTTCAAAAAAAAACTTTTTTTAACGAAACCCATTATAGGTTTTTCTAATCAGTGAACTAAATTTAACATAACACTTGGCTTTTTACGGGAAAAAAATTCATTACGATTGCTGAGACTTCTTACTAATACAGTCTGAAATCTGATCAATGTTTTAAAACACTGGTAGTACTACTGTCAAGTTAAATTATTGTAGCATTGAATATTAATGTAGCGGAATTAAAATATTGATCTTATTTTATAAAATATTTCGATACATGGATGCACACAGATTTTTGATGTGTTATAAAAATATGTGACTATTTTCACACCAAGCACATGTTTTAAAATATGAGGTACTTATAAAATAATAGATAGCACAATTTAAATAAAGTGTCATAGTTACGAACACTGCACTCATTGCATCACCCCCGTGGTATTGTATTCAGAGAAATATACATATTTTGACTTGAATCATCTGCTAAAGTCCAAAATACACTTCCAAATTGTGGAACGCTGGTACATTTGAAACTGATGTTAACAACAGAACTCAATTGGTCCAGAACACACAACTATGTTTTTAAATCTGAAAAGAATGATACTTGCAGGGTCAACCAGCAATTCGTCGGAGTATTGAATCGCCGATGATATCAACAAAAATTAACGTTTATCGAACAAAGTTTTACCTCAAATTATTGTTTGTCAACAGCTGTATACGCCTTTTGTAGTTACGCTATCGATAAAGAATGACAACCAAGCTTTGAAATTATCCAGGTAATGAATATCCAAGGAAACAAAAGACTCATTCATATGAGGAAAAAATATTTTCAAATGATGACAAATCCAAAATAGAAATAAGAGTGGGTTGACCGCAGTCAGAAGCAAATAATTACATTGAAATTCAAGAAGTGTTATTTTACAAATGCAAATATATCAGATATAATGCCAGAATTTTAAATAATATTAGTAACCGAAGATATATTGGAGCTTGATGAATGAATTGGGTAATATGATCATAACAATAAAGTAATTCGCAAACACACATTTTTAGCCGATTATTCAACTTTTTATAGTATTTCGTCTGAACGGCTACCTAATCATTATAAATTTTTATTTACATCCTATAGTCAATAAAATTAATAGAATATTCATATAATATAGTACATAAAACGAGTAGCAAGCACAGGAAAATTTTAAGGATATTTTAAACTTTATTAATTTTTTTTACGTTGAGTTTAAATGATTTCTTTTAGAAGTCATTAGATGAGTTGAGTTTTCCAAAGAGAGTCGATCGAAATCTTGAAAAAAAAAGGAAAAACTTTAATTGTGACAATATTGTGACAATATATCTATGCGTATATATTTGGAGAAATCAATAAAAATATTACACCAGTTTCAATATTTTCATTCCCAAAATTACTACAGTTTTATAGTTTCAAGAAACATATTGTGTTTTCGTTACCATTTATTAGTAATTTCATTAAATGGAACATTATGTTCTTCATTAAAAAGTTTAAAAAAAAAAACAACAACAGCTAAAATTAGCCTCTGAAATGGGTAAAACTAAAACATTAACAACTTTGAAAATAAATTTATGAAGCTTTGATGGTTATACATTGCGTATCGTGGACTGAAAATTCAGTTTGAAAATTGATATCAAAATTTATTTTTCTTGAAATTTTTTTTATGGAAATGACACAATGAACAAGCAATTGAGAAATGACGTAGCTACAGCAACGTGAAGTTTTAATTTATTTTTTCATCCTTTTGTTAAAAGCTGGTAGAATTTATTCAGACATAATGTATAAATATTTTGTATTGCTTAAAATAGTTCAGTGCAGATTTCATGAAATCTCCGTGGAAACATCATCCAATAAATCACAGTCAGGATGGCATTGAAAACTTTATACTACTCGTCTCTTAACTCAATCTTAACAAGCTGACCTGCCTTTTGGGAGGTTTCTCTACGATATTTAGTGACTCTAAGGAATAGCTCCGTGTTCTCGGTCCTTTGAAGTCCTCGTATGCAGGAGGCTGTTCCAAAAATTATCTGCGAGCAAAAAACACATAACCTTACAATGTATCCCCGGGCTTTGTTGAGTTCTCAATGAGATCACTGATTGCAGGGGAAAAAATTGCCATGACTCTGCAAACGTCTCCAACCAATGAGTCTTTTGAAAAAATAAAGTGAATAATTAAAATACAGTGTTTGGGTAGTTAAAGAAATGATTCCATGACAAAAAAATTACAAAAGCCTTGGAAAAACAAGCTATCAGTTTATAAGATAGGGCTCAGCTCATCATTGATCGTAACTGTCTGCTGAAGCTTCTACAACGTTTCAGCATAGTTTCTAGTTTTCTCAGAAGACTCGCTTATTTGAGACAAGTCATTGATGACTGAACATCTGATCCACTGCCATGCACTGACTATGCATTCTCTTGTTACTGGGGAGATGTTACAAGATTGTATTCAAGATCTTGGTAGGTATTTTGCTAGAGCTGATTTTTTTATTTCAATTTTTGGCAATTGGAGAAAAGAAAACTTCAACGACCGTTCAACAAAACTACAATATCTTATTTTTATACCACTGCACATGAACTCTCTCATGGAAATTTCATATTTACGTATGTTAATGGAAAATGAATTAAATGTATTTATGGATAACGTAATGTATAAAATCCCAGTTTGAATTCTCTAAATAAAATAAACTTTATGAGTGGTATTTAAACATTTATAAAACATAACGTGTATTTGAATGGAGTATAAAGCCCTTCAAGAACTTTGAAAGAGTTATCCTGACACCTTGCATTTATTTTTCAAATAAGTTGAGTAATCTTAAATATACATGCTATTTTTAATGCAGAAAAAATATTTTTATAACCCTTTAACCATAAAATTTTTGATGAGGATTCTGGATTTATGATAATTATTTAGAAAACAGGGATGGATTTTTATACTACTTCTTTGAAGCTTTAGATATTCATAATTCAAAGTAATTTGCTGAATTTTAGATTTGGTTGTAATCTCAAAATTATACTTCTTTTTTAAATCTGTATTTTTGTTATCTTACTTTCTACGCAACAAAAACTCTTCTTCAAGCTTTATCTAAGAATTGTTAATTTGGTGTTTCAGAAAATTTCGTTCAGCACAAGAATGGAGGAAATACATATATTATAAAACAGCTACCTCTAAATTCATTCTCATAACGAAGAAAAAATATATATAAATAAAGAGATATAATTTTGCGTTGTGTTCGATAATAAATAAATATTTTATGGTATTATCCACATAAGCTTTTAAATACAATTCTTCTAAATAAGAATTTTTATCAATAAAATTAAAGTAATATGAATGTTCCTTCAAGAAAAGTAAACACAGAAGCACCGAAGCGACAATTTTAATATAATATACACTGATTATTAGTGATTGTGACAATATTGCTATAACTTGATTAATTCCCTGAAATATTTATCATGAAATTAAGTTTCCAGTGACATGCTGCAGTAGACTCAGAATAAGTCTCTAAACATTTTCGCTTTTAACAGTATATCGCTACAGAAGACATTACTGTTATACGAGACACATTCATATGGATGACTAAATTTTATTCAATCTGCGTATCTTGGTAATCAATATTAATTAGCAAACCGTCATTTATGTTGAAGTCAGAAACAATATGTCTACCGTGCATAATCCGGTGTTAGATATTTCCGCCTTGAATTTAGTACTTCAAATACTTCTAATCTCGTAAAAGTAATACTGATGAATATTTTATGTCATGTTATTTTATAAAGCGATGCTATATAAATCGGATAATACTGGGCTTAAGCATGCGACGTTATTTAAATTCTTCAAAAGAAACGATTTAAATTTTTACTTTCTCAACGGCTTTATTTAAAGTAATAATTAAACTGTTTACTAAAATACATCTACTTAGGAGCCGAAACTTTAAATTCCAGTACACATATATATAAAAGTAATTCTTACGTATACTTACATACATATTCACCCCATTGTACTTGATAAATATTTGTAATATTTTAAAGCTAAAAATTCGCACACTGTGTTGCAAAACAGTTTAGAAAAAATTTTATTAGTACATTTAGTTGTTGCTTATTCAGCGATTTATTATTTTTAGTTAAACACTACAACAAGCGTTTTAACATATGGTTTTCTGAACAAGTAAGCAATATCTTAAAACTATTTACAAACAATACAAATTTTAATCTCACAATATTAAAAAATATTTCACTAAAATTGTGTGTGTGTGGAATTTAGTTACAACGCGATCAATGAGTGTTACGTGAAATTTTCAAAAATAACGTATCTCAGAGCTGGCACAAATTTCTCGACCTGATCAGGAGATTTTTCACAAAACAGAAGCGCAGGGTGTGAGTACGCAGGATGCAGTAAAATGGTATTCTCTATAGTACAGTTATAATTATTATTGCACTGTGTCATAATTTACGGTAATTATAATTATTAAAATACTTTACTGAATAGTAATTATTACTGTACAGTACTGTGTTATTATAAAAATACTGCACTTTATTATTATTAATGAAAACTGTACTTACAGTGTTGTGTAGTACTGTATTTTATGTCTCAATCTCCTGCTGATCATTCATTTTGCGCATTTACATTTGTGCATTCGAATTACACTTTATGTTGGAAAAGGTAGGGGAAGGTGGTGTACCTTGGAGGCACATTGATTGTGCAGCCACCAGGAGAGATAAATTTAAACTAAACTATTAGTTGCATATATTTATTACTAGAGGCTCATGGGAAGTTGTTCTATGACTGATAAACACGCGTGTTGCTGATGCAAAAACCAAAGTTTGTTTTTAGAATCAAAAATTTACATTTCAAGGACATATTATTTTTCTTCCATAACTGTAAGCATTAAATTTTGTTTTGAACTAATAATTACAGGTTTAAAAGCATGTTTTCGGCTATATTTGTATATTGAAAATGGTTAACTCTTAAAATAATAAGGTATGGCACCCATTTTGTAAAACACTTGCTTGTAGTGTACCTTGGAGGTACCACCAAAATTTATTAATATTTATGAGTAAAAGTTGTTATAAAGTATTTCTTTACTGCAATAACCAAAGTGCTGGACAAGTAGGCCTAAGTCTAAATGTAGGACTGCTAAATTCCTGAAGTTGTAAACCTATATATAAATTTAAGAGCAAAGTTATTTGAGCTTAGTATTAGACAGTAAATAAATATTTTAATAAATATATTAATAATTATTTATATATTATTGTTCCATGAATAATATTTTTTACAAGTTTTTAACACTTTATATTTATAGAAAAATTTGCCCTTTGCATTTTTCAAAAATTATCATTTGGCATACGTTTAGATCACCTGAACGTGGAATAGAATTAAATGGGTTACACATAAAAAAAAATATATTAAACAGTGGTTATTTTTATTTAACTACACTTTTTATTTTATGCCTAAACTATTCCAAATTTATTATTTTAGTTCTATGAACAATTTTATGTTTAAAAACTGTAAATTTAAAACTAATTAGACTAATATTAGCCTAAAGTATACCCATGCAAAGTCAGATTACTGTAAACAAATAATAAAGCAACTTTTCTTCATGCTGTGTAGTACTTCGTCTTTTAAAAAAAAATACCTCCAAGGTACACCATACCTACCTCCAAGGTACAACACTGGTGGTGTACCTTGGCTATATTGTAAGCTATTTTTTAAATAATTAAAAATGAATATACAAATGTATTTGGACATTTTATAAAAATATATGTAACTCCTGATATCCTTAAATTCATGGAAAAAAAATGTTTTACTGATATTTTCCAACCACTTTTTTTGTAATAAAACAAAGCTTGAAAATACCTCCAAGGTACACTACCTTCCCCTAATATATAATAAGCGGATGGTTTAAAATAGTTCGAAGGGCGTTTATAAGTGTCTAAAGTAATGGTGTATGTGTTTCAAAACGTAGTATATGCACCCTATTACACAACGCGAAATTTGCATGTACGAAATTTTCGTACACGAGGGGTCTTAGAACATATGCATTGCTTAATTAAAGACTCCACTGCAATGTATTGACATGTATATTGTTGAGACTTAATAAATTTTCCAGGACAATCATAAATACTGCGAATTTATCATAACTTTCACACTGCATTTTTACGATGGGTTCTTAAAAATTCAAAAATTTCCCTAAGCTATAAAAATAATATTTTTTATATTATTAATAGATTTAAACATTTACAAAGTTCAAATTTCCGCAAAGTTGTCATGATTACCCCCCCCCCTGACCCTATATATTTTTAATTTCATAATAGCAGAAGGTGATATTTTACTGAAGCATAATGCAGGATTTGAGATTACTTAATGTTATTGTAAAACTATACTTATAAAATAGCACAGTTAACTAAAGACTTCCCGTTATTGAGTTAAAACTTTAACGTAAACATTAAAATATCATCGAGTCTAAAGCGCCATGTTCAGTGGTAGTAGTTATTGCAAAGTATCATTTCAATATACAATATTTTCCAGACGAGAATTTATTATTTCATGCATGGCAATAAAAGCCGGAGGAAAAATATGCGACTTTCGCAGATTTCTACAAATTTATATGTCTTATCCGGTAATAAACACATTTTAAACTTCAAATAACAGATAATTGTGATATGTTACGAAGAAGTTGTGCGAGTATCTGGAAAAACATATTCGAAGCAAAGTATACACGGTAATAAATTACTGGTTCCCGAGGCATGGGAGTGAAAAATTTACTCAAAATATCTCTCTGTATTTTTTTTCAGATAATAGAAAATGAGAAATTCTATGAAAATGTCAGCAGTCAGCCGGAAAACAACGTGCTGAAAAAGCTGCGATATGTGTTTCGTACGTATAATACTTTTTAGCTTGTTTCGGTTTAGCATGGAACTGTACAGAGTTTCCTTTTGGAAACATCATACAGTTTCATGTGCATAGTTTCCCAAAAGGATTGTAACAAAGTTTAATTCTTTATCCATTCGGGATAAGAGGGAAATGTAAATTGAAGAAAAAAATTAAATAAATAAGGTAGGAAAAAGACTACGCTAAGAAAACGTTTCGCTATTTTTTAAAATATTACACTTTTTTAAATATGTATACAACCCCAGTTCAAAAATAAATAAATTAGTACAATGCACCCATATACTAATTAGCACTAGAACCGCGGTGTTTTAGATATACCTAAAACCGCGAGCAGGATCAAATTGACCCAACTTACAGAATTCACGTTGCAATACAACGATCATGTTATATTTCAACGTTGATGATATTAGTCCAATCTTAACATTCGTATTAAGTTTAATATTGCATTAAAAATACAAAAATATTGTTGCTATAATTCTTATTAGAACCGCATCGCTTGAGATAGGTATACCTAAAACCGCGGTATGGGTCAAATTGACCCGACTTGTAAAATTCACGTTGCAGTGAAAATGGCATAATCGTATGCTATTATACTATTTATTATGTCATTACCGTTCATTTTATGAATGATAACGACATTTATTTAATTTGAACTTCGGATTCCGGACTCGTGGGAAGTTTTGGGCCAAAATGACCCATTCCACTATATCAGGTATACATATTAAACACAGAAAACAGATAAAAGTTACGAGCTTAAACTTTTTACAGATAATCTATTTAAATAAAATTAGACTTGTGTCTGTACATTTCTTGGAATTCAAAATTTTGCGATTTCTATCCGTTTCAAGCACCCGGGATTCCATCGGAATTGGGGATTCCGATGCGACCCTCAAAAAAAAGTTTGTCTGTCTGTCATTCTGTCCGTAACGCTTTTTTGTTTAAGCATCACGTAAAAATGACTGAAGCGAATGATATGAAATTGGGTGTCATGATAGGTGGTCACTCAACTTAAAACATAGGCTTCGAATTTTTAAAAAATCTTGGTTAGATTTTGAAATTTTGCGAAAATCATTTCAAACTGCGTAAATTTGTGTTCGCACATAACGTAAAACTGCAAAGGTGAAAAAATGATATTTGGTGAAATGATAGGTGGTCACTCACCTTAAACTATAAGCATCTAATTAAAAAAAAATCGATCAGATTTCGAGATTTTGTGAAAATCGTT
Organism: Cheiracanthium punctorium; assembly: GCA_038373885.1. Taxonomy (NCBI): domain Eukaryota; kingdom Metazoa; phylum Arthropoda; class Arachnida; order Araneae; family Cheiracanthiidae; genus Cheiracanthium; species Cheiracanthium punctorium. The sequence continues at coordinate 264,412 of JAWZYV010003902.1, read as the reverse complement.
TAAAACTGAGTGAATCTTTGTTCCCGCATTACGTAATAACGACTAAAGCGAATGATATGAAATTTGGTCACACGATAGATGGTTGCTCAACATAAACTATAGGAGTCCAATTTTTTAAACATTTTTATTAGATTTTGAGATTTTGTGAAAATTCTCTCAAAATGCGGTTATATTTCTTCAAACATCACATAATAAAGACTGCAGGGAATGAAACGAATTTGGGTGACATGATAGGTTGTCACTCAACTTAAATTCTAGGCTTCCATTTTTTCAAAAATGTTGATTAAATTTTTAGATTTTGCGAAAATTATTTCAATATGCGTAAATATTCGTTCGTGCATCACATAATTACGAGTAATGCGAATGAAATGATATTACTTAGTTACTCTCTAACCTGTAATATTTTAACAATACATAAAAATTATAACTTCGCTTTCTTTACTTTGGCAACATACTACATCCATTCTGTGTACTCATACAATGCTGACCAAGGATCTTGCTTTTTTGGAAATTTGCATTCACTAACCCGTCGAGGACGGGTACTTCAGCTAGTTAATAACATAAAGTTAGGAAAAGTCACGATTTTTTAAAAAATTTCAGTTCGTAACTTTTTGAAAAAAAATTAATCAAATCTGGTTTTGGGTCTAAATGACCCCATCCCACGTTTCTAGTGTTAGGAGATGGACAAAATTTGAAAACTATATCCTAAAAGTGTTAGAATTGCGAAGATAAATACATATGCTGACTTAAACCACTTTAAGTGGCTCTGGAAAGGAAATACTCACGTCGGATGATAGGAAGGAAATAATGTTTTGCTTTCTAGCAGTAAATTTTTATGCTCAAAATCAAGTATCCCGGAAAAGTTACATGAAGAAAGGCTGAAAATTTGTACATCACCTAATGAGTGTATATGGCACATTTTACTAATTGGGATTTTTTTCTGTAGGGGTGGGGGGTCTTACACAAACTTAAAATGCGTAAATTTTTGAACGAGAGGAATTTATTCTTGAAGAACATTTTTTTCCTTTCTTAAATGAACATTCTTTCAATTTACATTGCCCACTTATCTTTTATAGAAAAAGAATTAAAGCGTGTTACAACTTTTTTGGGACACACTGTACAATATATATATATATATATATATAGGGGACAGGGGAACATATTGAATTATTCGAAAAGTCTTAATAATTCCTTTAAAATAAATGATTTATTTTATAGTAATTACAGCGGATAACTATTTCATATGCATACGTGATGTTTATGGTAATAGGTGATAGACTGCTATAGCATCTATAAACAAATTGGACATTAGTAGATATTTATACATTCATTTAAGTAACCAAATAACTATTCCTATTGAATTTCGTAATGTGTATTAAGCGGAAGCGTAAAAACTGAAATTTATATAATCAAAGTGAAATACATATAATTGTAAAAGCGTAGAAAAGTTGTCGTTGGTAAAGGCAAATAAACCTGCAAAACCTGCAAAACGATAAATATTTTTACCGCCACAGAAAGCTTAAAATTAACAAAAAATCGTTAAAAAATATGTTTTTCAATATATTATCTAAATGTAGAAATACACATAAATGTCATCCGTATTACGGAATATAATTAACCACCTTTTGAGAGAGGTAGTTTTCTCTTTAAAATATCGCAGCATTTTTGTGTTGAAGGCGTGAATTGGTCATTACGTTGGAACATGCTGTATACATAAAAACAAGGCTTCAAGACAACACACGTTTTATTCTCGATAATATATTCACATAAAAATAATGATTTACAATGACGCTTAAGAATACGTCTCGTCAGGTTGCAGTCCCGAACTCCAAGTGAAGTGCGTCACTGCTTTTCAGCTCGTGACGTGGCACTCGCAGCACGACGTAAGATGCTGCCGTCTTTCGAACGTCACGGCCACAGCACTCCTCCCTTCCTTTAGGAATAGTTCAGTCGATCCGGAGGTCGCCTGGATCTCGTGGACCGACGAACAGTAGAAGAGTCCTCAGGAACGTCCGTAGTTGGTTGGGGTGGTGGACCAGTGGGAGCAGAGTCTGTTTGAAGAGGCAGTGAATTATCGGATGATGACGATGCACGGACTTGGTCTATGTGTCTGTACAAGGGTACTCCATCAGTGGATGTTAATTTGTACAGAATGTTTCCTATTGGGGAAATGACTTTAGATGGAATCCAAGGTGTCACTTTATTGAATGACCTAGCCCAAACACTATCACCGTGTTTAAATTTACGTGCGTCAGTCTCATGTTTGATTGTATCTCGAATGTGAACTGGATGTAGAAGGTCTAAACGTGTTCGAAGTGAACGGCCCAAAAAAGCTTCAGCTGGTGAAATGCCCGTGGAAGGCAAAGGGGCGCGTCGATATACAAACAAAATATTTAGTAACCTCTCGGCAAAAGTGCCAACTCTTAATTTTTTCATTCCTTCTTTAATTGTTCTAACAGCACGCTCCGCCAATCCATTAGAATTTGGGTGGTACGGTGGAGAAAAAATATGAGCAATGCCTAAAATTCTAACAAAATTTTGAAATTCTGTACTTGCAAAAGATGTAGAATTATCCGATACAATCGTTTTTGGAATGCCATATCGCGCAAACAGGTCACGTAAAGCTGCTATTGTTGTCGTTGATGACGTAGAGGCCACTGGAATAGCTTCTATCCATTTTGTAGCACTATCTGCCACAACCAATATTAGTTTACCTTCGAAAGGACCAGCATGGTCTATATGAATACGTTCCCATGGTTCTTTCGATTGAGGCCAAGGAATGTATTTTGATGGAGGACTAGAAGCTTGTTCCTGACACGAAATACAACTTCTAACCTTTTCCTCAATATCTTTATCTACGTTCGGCCACCAAACGCTTGAACGTGCTAGGCCCTTTACAACCGTCATGCCACGATGGCCAGCATGTAATTCATTTAGTACGAACTCGCGGAATTTTTGTGGTATATAAACGCGCGTTCCCCGAAGAATTACTCCTTTTTCAACTGACAGTTCTTGCCTACATAACCAAAATAGTCGGTAGATTTCAGACACATGTTTCGGCCAACCTTTCAAAATGAATTCTTTCACCTGAGAAAGTATTGGGTTTGATTCTATGTACTTTTGCAAATGAAAGGCAGTTATCGGGCTGTCATCTAATTCTTGCAGAAGTAAGACAACTTCTGGAGGTGCTGGAGGATCAGCAAAATCTCTCTTCATTGGTAGCCGGCTAAATGCATCCGCATTAGCGTGATTTGAACCTTTTCTATATTTTATTTTATAGGCGTATGCCGAAAGAATTATTGCCCACATTTGTATTCTCGCAGCTGCAACAGACGGAATTGGTTTAGATTCTGATAAAAGTTTTACTAAAGGTTGGTGATCAGTCAAGAGTGTGAACTCTTTGCCTAACAAATATTTTCGAAATCGAACAACTCCAAAAATTAAAGCTAAAGCTTCTTTTTCTAATTGGCTGTAATTTTTCTCAGCCTTAGTAAGGGTACGCGAAGTGAACGCTATCGGTTGTTCTCCACGATTGGTTCTGTGTGAGAGAACTGCCCCGAGTCCGTAAGGACTTGCATCACAGGCTAATATTACCTCCTTATTTACATCAAAATGGACCAAAAGTGAGGAATTTTGCAAAACATTTTTAATTTTAAGAAAAGCGTTATTTTCCGGGTCCGTCCATTTAAATTTTTCGTTACGGTTAAGTAAGTTATATAATGGTGATAATACATTCGACATGTTCGGTAAAAATTTCGAATAATAAGTCACTAAACCAATAAAGGATCGGAGTTCGTCAACATTAGTGGGAGCCGGGGCATTTTTAATAGCGTCTAATTTATCTTGCACCGGATGCAAACCATCTTTATCTATTCTGTGTCCCAAATATTCCACAGACTCTTTCATAAATTCACATTTATCGGGATGTAACTTGATTCCTGCTTGCTCTAATTTCGAAAGAACCATATCTAAATTTTTTAAATGATTTTGTTCGTTAATCCCTGAAATTATCAAATCATCTAAATACCAAGAAGTTCCTGGTTGACCCCTTAGAATTTTGTCTATTTCCCTTTGAAAATTGGCTGGCGCCGAGGCTATTCCAAAAGCGAGCCTGGTGTAACGGTACAACCCACGGTGCGTGTTAATCACCGTAAGATTACTAGATTCCTCATCTAATTCTAGTTGGCAATAGGCATCTTTTAAATCTAATTTACTGAAAATGGTTCCTCCGGACAATTGTGCGAACAAGTCCTCTAGATTTGGAAGGGGATATTTCTCCAAGTCAGTCATTTTATTAACAGTGAGCTTAAAATCTCCGCATAAACGGATAATGCCGCTTGGTTTCATCACTGGAACAGCTGGTGTTGCCCAATCTGAGGTTTTAACTGGAACCAAAATTCATTCATCCACCAGCCTATCAATTTCAGTTTCGACTTTACTTTTCAATGCGTAAGGCACCGGCCGTGCTTTGAAGAACACGGGTTTAGCTGATTCTTTCAGTTTGAGATTAACCATTACATTCTTGAGTAACCCTAGGCCAGGAGAAAATAATATTTTGTGCTTTTGCAATAATGATTGCAAATTATTTTCCTCAGATGGGACAACAGGAATTATATTTAATGTGTTATGATTATCAAATATTTTAGAATTATGTAAAACTGAAAATATATTTAACTGATTAAACCAATTTCTACCGATTAAATTAACATTGCCCTGTTTAGATATGAGCAAAGGCAGTTTACAATTTATGTTATCAAAGGATACATTGACCAACACCTTACCTAAAATATCAATTTCGGATTTTGTATATGATTTTAATTTTACATCAGACTTACCTATTGGTGGTAAAATATTTTTAATTTTATTATATGTGATTTCAGGAATTATTGAATAAGGTGCACCTGTATCCAGCTCAAAGCCTAAATTTGCACCTTCTATTTTAACCCATATTTTAATAGGAGACGGTGCTAAACTTTCTTCATTTGTGTTGTATAGAACAACACTTTCTTCTATTTGGTGAGTATTACTCACCGGAGAATTTTTTTTACTATTTCTCTGTTGTTCCTGTTTGTTTACAGGATTACCTTTTCTATTCTGATTCTTTTTCGAATAACAGATCTTCTGGAGATGGCCCTTTTTTCCGCAAGCATTACATATCGAATTTATATGTTTACATTCAGCTGATGGGTGTAGATTCGAGCCGCGACGATGACAGAAAACACCACCTGGCACTTTACCGGGACTATTTGTTTTTTCTTTCGTCGATGATTCACTATCGGAGGAGCGAAATTGCAGCCTCTTCGGCGCTCTTAAAGCACAGACTGTCTCTGGCGCAGCTGAACTTTTCAACAGAGCAGCGTTAGTAGCAGCAGATTCCATAGCTAGGGAAATATCCAACACTTTTTGTAGGGTCAACTCGGGTTCGGAAAGAAGCTTCTGTGGAATTAGGTCACTCGAAATTCCGCAGACCATTCGATCGCGTAACATGGTTTCTAAAGTATCCCCATAGTTGCACTGTTTTGCAAGTTTTCTGCGTTCCGCTAAATATTCTGATACAGACTCGGAAGGCTTTCGATTTCTTGTGTTGAAACGGAATCGTTGGATTATCTCTGACGGTGCAGGTTCATAGTAATCGCGCAAATACGTTTTTAATTCTTCCAAAGTTTTCTCAACAGGTGCGGTCGGAGCAGTTAAATTTCGTAGTATGGAGTACACATTAGGTCCGATGACGGAGAGGAAAATTGCTTTCTTTCGCTACTTGTCTGTTAATTGATTTGCTACAAAAAACAGTCTTTCACAGTATTGCGAGAAAGGCTCCGCCGCAGGGTCGAAAGCTTGAATACTTCCAACGGATGCCATATGAATGACTACTGCGCAGTTGTTCCAGAACAAAGGATTACGAAAACAGTTCGCAGATTTAAAAATTCGACAGGCGAAGCGTATAAGAGCCGTCCTCGTCGTCACTGCTGTATACTTAATAACAAGGCTGCAAGACAACACACATTTTATTCCCGATTATACATTCACATAAAAATAATGATTTACAATGACGCATAAGAATACGTCTCGTCAGGTTGCAGTCCCGAACTCCAAGTGAAGTGCGTCACTGCTTTTCAGCTCGTGACGTGGCACTCGCAGCACGCCGTAAGGTGCTGCCGTCTTTCGAACGTCACGGCCACAGCAGAACACTATTAAAAAAATCTACGATTTACAAAAATTGGTTAATTGTATTTCGTTATGCTTGACACCTATGCAATACATTTTATAATAGGATGTAACAGCTAGAGCAGAGTATTAATAATAGCTTTGTTAAATTCCATTACGGAGAAGCCATGCCTTTTCATAGCTGCCTATTTTTACGGAATATAATTAGCTACTTTTTGTAAGCAGTAGTTTAATAAGAATATAACAAAATTTCTCAGCTTACCGTTGGAGGTAGTTACAGTGCTGGAAATATATTTTAAATACTTACTATTTATAAAAGTGATTAATTACATTCCGTAAAGTTTGGCAGGTACGCTTTTTATTGCCGCAAGGAAACCAAGTTTCGAAAAAACAATGGTCGAAATTTCATTTTTCTCTAAATTTTAATAACTTTTAGATAGTAAACTTATTAATAACTTCTAAAAATCGATTGGTTTTTAAAACTCTATACGTAGTAATATAAACATTATGAAATTTTAGAAAGAAAAAAGAATTTAAAATTTTGCAAATTTTTCTCGAAATTTTGTTAATTTTCGAGTTATTACTCTTCTATTATATACATATCCGTTTTTATACTCTACCCTAACGTGTATGAAACTAAGCACTTGTAAGACTTGCTGTGATCTAAGAACAGTGTCAGGTTTTCAACTGTAACTCCTCACTCCGCACTTTTTTCTTTTTTTCTTCCAAAATGTAACATGGATGCACTGTACCACCACCTCCTAGAAAGCCTCAAAACTTTTACGTCATCAAGCTTTGACGTCATCACAAAAGAAAACTATCAAACATTTCTGGTGAATTTACACATGGATAGCAATATTTTAATAATTTGAGAAAAAAATATAATTTTAAGGGAAATGGCAGTTTTTAAGTATGACTAATTAGATAGTATTATGAGGAAATAGGTCAGAACGAATAATTTTGCATGAGAAAGGTATTCAAATTTTAATGTCTCATTTAAGATATTTTCTAACATTTATAGCATTCACCAATTTTAAACAATTTTACTTAATAAAAATAATTCTGCAATGGCGTCATTCTCGAAGGTCGAATGATGACGTCAAAGCTTGTGTTGTTAGGCTCTCTGCATGTAGGAGGTGTTGACTGTACGCACATTTTTCATTTTTTAAAATAAATATTAATGATGAATGAAAAGCATTTGAAATAAATATATTCCGTTGACCAAATTAGAGAAACGTATTAAAATATTAATAATATCTAAAAAATCAAAAATGTAACACCGAAAAATGCACAGGATTAAAAGAAAAAATGATATTTGAAAATATTCATTTCATTTTGACTCTCTATTTTTCACATCCGTAGTTTACCAATACGCATTTGAAATATGAGTTCCGTTCGTACAGTATTTAAATATTACATTTTCTATCCATGATAGACTCGTTTGGAAATATATCACGAGAATATTCGCAGTGGCGAAAAAGAAAATAAACGAATGCACAATACAGATTGCTCATGGTTATAAATGGCGAAATTATGTTGCACTATGCATCAAAAGAAATTTAGATAATGTATCCTTCGTTCACAGAAACCATAAAACAAAGATTGCCATAAAAATCTGAGAGTTCAGGCAGGAAGAACATTTTATGTAAAAAATGAAACTCGAAGTTTTTATGTTGCATTTCTTTTCCAGATTTGTTTCTTGCTTTGGTTTGTGTAGAAATACCTTTTCAAAAAGTCTTACGCTCTGACATGCAATATATATATTTTTTCGCTCTCATGACGATTTTATTGTTTGACCTCATTCGAGCTCATATTGTTAAAATGAATGCGCAAATATTATGCGTCAATTTCAGAGTATGTTAAAAGTCATTTACGGGAGTAACTGAGACATTTACATATTGATCAAACAAAATGAGATAGGTGCAAAATGATACAAAAAACTGTTCTCTTTATTATGTCATACATAATGTTCAGAATAATAAATAGTAACTAGACCTTGCATTTACAGATATATTTCTGTTATAAATATGCATATTTTATACGCTGAGAGTACATCATGCAGAGACGTTCTAGGTGAGAACTACTTGTAGTTAAACATTGCTAACTATTCACAAAAAATATTCTTCAACTGTCAAATATACAGGCGAAATGAAATGCAGTTACCACATGTCTTTCACACTACGAATATGTTCTTCGGCGGTACAGCACAGACATCTTGTCACGAAAGTACGGGGAAAAGTAATACCCTGTGCTTTTTTTATTCCTATGCAAAACTCTGCTTACACTACGCTATTTGTACCCCCTTTGTACTTTCATAATTTCAAAAAAAAACTTTTTTTAACGAAACCTATTATAGGTTTTTCTAATCAGCGAACTAAACTTAACATAACACTTGGCTTTTCACGGGAAAAAAATTCACACTGGCAATTAAAACACTGGCAGTACTACTGTCAAGTTAAATTATTGAAATTATTCACTGTAGCTTTGAATATTAATGTAGCAGAATTAAAACATTGACTGTATTTTATAAAATACATAGGTACGTGAATGCTCGCATATATTTCATATGTTCTGAAAATATGTGGCTATTTTCAGACCAAGCATATGTTTTAAACTATCAGGTACTTTTAAAATGATAGTTAGCTCAATTTAAATAAAGTGTCATAATTAGGAACACTGCACTCACCGCATCACCCCGTGGTATTTTCTTTGGAGATATATACATATTTTGACTTGAATCATCTATTAAAGCCCAAAATACACTTCCAAATTGTGGAACACTGGCACATTTGAAATTGATATTAACAACAGAACACTATTTGTCCAGAGCATACCACTATGCTCTTAAAGCTCAAAAGAATGATACTTGCAGGATCATACAGTAAGGCGTCGGAGTGTTGAATCAGCGAAGAATCTGACGAAGATTACCGTTTATCCAGCAAAATTTCACCTCTAATTGAAAATGTAACCGGACCACACGCTTAACAACGAAATTTTTGCTATGATTTAAGCCAAAAATGACTGTTCATATAAAGTAGTTAATTATATTTCGGAGCAGTTGGCAACTCTGTGATAGAGATGATGCAAATCCTTTGTGCAATAAAGGCTTACAACGACAAATATGACAGCTGCTGGCTATCTCCGCCTGGCGGGAAACTTTTTCGCTCGACACGAGGTTTGTAATACCGACTATGTATTATCATGAATATGTGTTAAAACATTGTGGCACGCTTTTATAATCTGCTTCCCCGGTACTAATTGGATACCAGCAGTACACCTTTATCACAGCGTGAAACCGTAATTTCAGCTATGATTTAAGCCAAAAATGACTGTTCATATAAAGTAGTTAATTATATTTCGGAGCAGTTGGCAACTCTGTGATAGAGATGATGCAAGTCCTTTGTGCAATAAAGGCTTACAACGACAAATATGACAGCTGCTGGCTATCTCCGCCTGGCGGGAAACTTTTTCGCTCGACACGAGGTTTGTAATACCGACTATGTATTATCATGAATATGTGTTAAAACATTGTGGCACGCTTTTATAATCTGCTTCCCCGGTACTAATTGGATACCAGCAGTACACCTTTATCACAGCGTGAAACCGTAATTACAGCTATGATTTAAGCCAAAAATGACTGTTCATATAAAGTAGTTAATTATATTTCGGAGCAGTTGGCAACTCTGTGATAGAGATGATGCAAAGCCTTTGTGCAATAAAGGCTTACAACCACAAATATGACAGCTGCTGGCTATCTCCGCCTGGTAGGAAACTTTTTCACTCAACACGAGGTTTGTAATACCGACTATGTATTATCATGAATATGTGTTAAATCATTGTGGCACGCTTTTATAATCCGCTTCCCCGATACTAATTGGATACCAGCAGTACACCTTTATCACAGCGTGAAACCGTAATTTCATTCCATCTTATCCTGACCTACCGGCCAGGCTTTCTTGATACCTACATGTGTTCCCTCATGATACCTTCACCAGCGGATGCGATATGAAACACACGTTTTCGGAAAAACAAAATATGTATCTTATAAATCTATTTATGAAATTTCTGGTTGCTAGAACTTCAGTTAAAATATTATTGGACACAGTTTCTAGAATGTTCAATTTTCCATCGATCGGCCTTAAAAACAAATTACATAGAAAAATTTATGAGAAACTTTCATCATTTCAAAAAAACTTTTTTAACGAAACCTATTATAGGTTTTTCTAATAAGTGAACTAAATTTAACATAACACTTGGTTTTTTAAAGGAAAAAAAATTCATTACGATTGCTGAGACTTCTTACTAATACATTCTAAAATCTGATCATTTTTTTAAAACACTGGCAGTACTACCGTCAAGTTAAATTTTTGACAATATTTACTGTAGCATTGAATATTAGTGTAGCAGAATTAACATATTGACTGTGTTTTATAAAATATTTATGTACATGTTTGCACGCAGATATTTCATGTGTTCTGAAAATATGTGGCTATTTTCAGACCTAGCATATGTTTTAAAATGTTAGGTACTTTAAAAGTAATAGTTAGCATCTACATAGTGTCATAGTTAGGAAGACTTCGCTCATTGCATCACCCCGTGGTATTTTATTTGGAGAAATATACATATTTGACTTGAATCTTCTACTAAAGTCCAAAGTATACTTCCAAACTGCATATTGCTGGCACATTTGAAACTGATATTAAAAACAAAACACTATTGGTCAAGAACAAATCTTTATGCTTTTCAATCTGAAAAGAATGATACTTAAAGGATCCTACAATAAGGCGGTAGAGTGGTGAATATCCGATGAACGTAAGAAAAACTACCGTTTATCCAACAAAGTTTTACCTCCGAATTGCGGTTTTCAACAGCTGTACACACTCTCTTTAGTTACACTGTCGATAAAGAGTGACCGCCAAACTTAAGTATATAGATAATGAATATCCGAGGAAACCAAAGACTCAGAGATATCAGGAAAAAATGCTCTCAAACGATGAAAAATCCAAAATAGAAATAAGAGTTTGTAGACCGCAGTCAAAAGGAAATAATTACATTGAAAATCAAGAAGTGCCATTTTACAAATGCAAATAGATCAGATACAATGCCAGAATTTTAAATAATATTAGATAACCAAAGATATACTGGAGCTTGATCAATGTATTGGGTATATGATTATAACAATTAAATAATTCGCAAACACTTTTTAGGCCGATAATTCAACTTTTTATAGTATTTCGTCCGAACGGCTTTCTACACGCTTAAACCAAACGAGCAAAATTCGATCAGCCGGAGCGAAAAGTGAGCCAGTTTTCAGAAGTGAGCTTCTCCTTTAGGAGCCTTTTTCGATCACAAGAGCGGAGCGGAATATAACAATAAGCAAGGACGGAATTTCTCGGAGAAAGCAGGAAGGGAAGAAAGAAGTTCTCAGAAAAAAGACTACTTAAAGAACACTTTCTCGGAAAAAACCGGTCTGTTTCCATGGAAACTGATCGCACCGCGATAGATCGTTTTTTTCGCTCTTTGGGTTTAAGCGTGTAATCATTATACATTTTTCTTTACATCCTTTAGTCCATTAAATTAATAGAGTATTCAAATTGAGTTTAGCTTTTCATGCATAGCATTGCAAAGAATTATAGCCCATAAAACCAGCTCAAGCACAGTAAAATTTTAAGGATTTTAAAAACTTTATGAAAAGTATTACGTTGAGTTTTAAATGAATTCTTTTAGAAGTCATTAGATGAGCTGAATTTTCCAAAGAGAATCGATCGAAATCTTTAAAAAAAAGGAAAAACTTTAATGTGACAATATATGTATGGTATATATTTGGAGATATCAACAAAAATCTTACAGCAGTTTCAATATTTACATTCCCAAAATAACTACAGTTTTAAAGTTTCAAAAAATAATGTTGTATTTGCGTAACCATTAATTTGTAATTTCATTAAATCGAACATTTTTTTCGATATTATAAAGTGAAAAAAAATTAAAAGTAGCCTGTGAAATGATAATTATAATTTTCACGGCTTTAAAAATTATTTTTAAAGCTGTTAACTTATAATCTTTGATAGTTATACATTTCATATTGTTGACTCAGAACTCAGTTCAAGAATCTGATATTAAAATTTACTTCCATTGATTTTTTAATGGAATTCTAGGACAAGATTTTTGACTGAGCGCCATTCAGTGGGACTCTCCTAAAATAATTAGTATATATGAGAAAGATAAGATCATTATTAATATCGGATGCCTAAAAGGAAATTGTATCTTTATGGAACTAATTCGACGTGCATGTCTGGACGTATATATGCGGTCTGATACATAAAATGATTACACAATTTACTTGTATGCAAAACGAAATAACGTACTCAGTCTATATATTTGCTTTTTATATGTATTAGCAGGAGGACAGTATCTGCCCATTTCACCATTATACACTTCATATTACTTTTACATCAAAAGAATAGCAATTTTCAAATGTAGTATATGCAGCTCGAAGAAAAGAAACTGTTTGATATTAAATTAAGAATTAAATAAATGAACAAAATGAATTGATGTATTTTAATGTTTTTCTAGGTTGATGTAAAAATTAAAAAATATATGTATATCTCTCGATAATATAATAAGACAAGCTCATAAAACTATGTTTGATAATATACAGACAAAATAAGAATTTTAATTGTATATATTTATCTGATAAAAATATAATTTTAAACATTTAATTTTACTCACGCATAAAATAAATATTTTGTAGTACATTCTTTCCACGTCTTATTCTTTCGCTTTAAACGAGAGTTCAGTAAATGAAAACTATTTTCAAAAAGTAATTAAGCACGGTACTTTTTAGTAAAATTACCCTTTAACATATTCTATTTTTAAAACCGCTTTCTGCATAAAGAAACGCGTAATCAGATATTTTATTTTTTGAACTGTATTCTTGAATGAAGTATACGCTTTGAAAGAAAAAATATGTGTATTTTAAAAACATTTCTTAGACGAAGTTTTGAAACAAAGTAAACATATCAGGGAGCCCATGTTAAAGACACAAAAAAATGTATCTCCTAAATTTCCTTTTCACTATTTAAAATATTTTAAAGATTTATTCACCTTTTTTTAGAAGAAAATGATGCTAAACTTTGTTAATAAGAATATTTTTTTACAAAGAAGTAGTAGAATGCTGTAGTGTTTGATTTTTCAGTGTAGTACGAAAAATATTGCTCAATGGTTCAAGTAAGTTTATATCTTGAATTTATTAAAGTATTAATACAATGTATTTTTTTCTAAGTGGGATGCCTGAAAGTTTCTTTAAAAACATTATTGCATATATAGAAAATACAAAAACAATCTTTTCTTTTTTAATGAACGTGCCATGAAATTTTGTATAAAATTTAAGTGTATATGTATACATATAACATAATAAATCAAAAGCTTGCTAAAATCCCAAATTTCTAGAACTTTTAAACTGCGTAGTTAAAGAACAAAAGGAAATTCGTTTTCAAAAACCGACACTACTACACATTCCCTAGGAGTTTTGTTCTAAATTTATGGCCAGTCCCCGCTCTTTGGTCGCATGTGCATTTTTGAACCAAAACCTACTTCTGCCCGAATGTTGCTCATCTGGGTTCGCCAATCATTGCAGAATGCAAGGTCACGGGACAAGACCACTACAGTGTGATAAAAAGTTTGACGCATCAGAGAGACAAGAAGATTGCGTGTCATATCTTGCCTGGATAATTTGTATCAAATGTACAAATAAAATAATTTAGCTGAGCATCGTTTCAGTCACTGTCCCGGCAGCCGTAGAAATACCCAAGGAATAAGGCCAACCTCTGCGCCTTGCGGACTCCAGCGGCGGTCCTCAGATATCGGGATCCCGTGCTGAAACACCCGCTCAACCGTATCGCCTTCTCTAGAAACTGACGATGATATTACGCCGTTTATACCGAGCGACCACGATCCGCGAAGCCTCGTTCCAACCCCGAGGAAGCCACGACTAAGCCACGGCAACAACCCTTCCTGTATCCGTGATGATATGTAATATAATACATATATATAATATTTTAAGGGGTGTTTGTATAAAAATAATGGGACTTCACTTGGGACAAATAATTTCATGGAACAAATAAATTTCAATCACATCGCGTTTCAAATTTCTTTTCTCAAATCGTTACTTTGACTCAGTTTGTCTTCCCACAATACACGGGGTTTTCCGCGCCTTTTCTCGGCTCCGCCTAAACCTCATTTTCAGTGTAAGGTGGAGTCTAAATTTATTTTTGCTTTATAATGAGCTAATGGAATTGCCATTATTCTTCTCATGTGATCACGTGGTCATAACGCAAGCTGTCAATCTACGAGTGTGTAATACGAGATATTTCGGCATTCCGATTTCTGCACGACTGCGATTAAGATATATTATTTAGCACCGAGCAGTGCCTGTCCCGTTGTTTTACTTATGTATGCCGTTGTTTGAAACATTAATAAACTAAGTTCACCGTAATAAGTCTAATTAATAATCTGACAATTAAATCTTTATTTAAATATACATATATATCTATATCTATATCTATCTATCTATCTATCTATCTATATATATATATATATATATATATATATATATACAGGGTGGTTATTAATTAACGTGAGGTGTTCAGAGCCCTCTAGCGAGTAAAGTATTGGACAAAACCTAACCAAATTTGATGAGCATGCTTAGTAGACCATGGGATTTTGATTTAAAAAAATATATATATAGTTCCAAAATTTGCGACTGGGGCAATTTTGGCGTTGCAAAAGTGTATTAGCGTGAATATTTAATGGTTAATTGACAAACAATACAGCAAAAAATTATTTTACTTACAAATTTGGTTCAATATGCGCACCATTGGTAAATTCCAAGAACTGCATATGATGCACGACATTTTCTACTGCCGCTCGCAGCATATCAGAGTTGATTTGCCTCACGTGTAACGTTATTCGATCCTTCAACGTTGCGATGTCGGAGACATGTCCTTGATAAACAATACCTTTAAGAAATCCCCACAACCAAAAATCGCAAGGATTGAGATTGGGGGACCTCTGGGGCAATTTTACAGCGCCAAAATTGCCCCAGTGGCAAATTTTGGAACTATTTTTTTTTTGAAATCCAAATTCCATGGTCTACTATGCATGCTCATCAAATTTGGTTAGGTTTCGTCCAATACACTCGTCCAATACACTACTCCTCTGAGGGCTCTGAACACCTCACGTTAATTAATAACCACCCTGTATATATATATATATATATATATATATATATATATGTATATATATATATATATATATATATATATATATATATATATATATATATATATATATATATATACACATATACTGGGTGTCCCATATGTCCCTGCAAGTTTTAGGACCCTGATTTGCATATTATACGAGATTTGCTGGAGTACAGCGCCATCTATCGTAGGAAAATGTAACTATTTTTTTTTCTCAACCCAAAGAAAAAAATCCTCTTCTCGAGAATCACTTTTCCGAAAACCGTATTCGAATGCATCAATTCTTTAAATTTTTATGCATTTTAAAAGTATTTACGCACTTTCATATATATATTTATATATGAAATAAATATTTCTCACAAAACAAATTTTACATTTAGTGGTCAAGATTGTGCTTTATTATCTTTTTAATTAGAAATCTTATCTCTGCTCGAAAGCAGTGTACACATTTTCTTTTAAAATCGCTTAACTATGACTCAGTTTTAAAAAGAAGTATTTATCACTTAGAAAAATTCATAAAAATAATTAAAACTCCTAAACATTATCAGCGGTATCATTAAATTTTCCATAAAGTTATATATTTCTTTTGACCATCATCAGGTACACGGGACGCAAAATAAACCAAATTATACTCAGTTTCTTTCCCATGTTTTGCCACTGATCTTTCATACAAGAACTTTGATAAAATATGCAGTGCCTCTCCGTACGTGAGCTGCATATTAAAGAGATGCTTTGGTCATAACTGCTCTTCATATTAGATGGAAAAAATAACATAAAACGAACTCCAGGAAAATCCCAGCATTAAATGTAGTGGTTTTATTGTCTTATACATACAGGCTTTCAGAAAAAAACCGTTGGTAAATAGCTTACACTATTTGAATAAGTGAAAATTCAGTGTTCAGCTTAAAAACACATATATAAATATGTTCTTTCTTAGGGGATATTTTTTTTAGGGGATCACTGCATATCCTCTTTCAGCGTAAGGGGAAATGCAGCATTTTGTAGTTGTTTTTGTTTACATTAATTATTATAGTATGAGAAATACCTTATTATAGGTAGAAAAAGCAATCTCTTGGTAGAATATTCTAGATTTAAGTTAGAATTATGTATTTCACAAAGTACTTTTTGAAGACAAAATATCTTTGAATTGCAATTTAAATTGTGATCATTCTGCAAGCATTATTCAAAATTTTTGACAGTGGCGGATCAAAGCTTAAAATATTTAAAATGCTGAATATTGATACAAAAAGTAATATGTTACATGTACATGAAGTGGAGACTGGTTATAGCTATATAAAATTACAAACTTTTACGTATTTTTTAATTTTTAATTTTAATTACAAGACATGGGAAATTATATGCTCTAATGTAGTATTTGATTAAAAATCAATTATCCTTTATTAATTAGTTTTTTAATTTTGAAAAAATCTCAGCAACAGTTTCTGATTGCTTTCGCTCAGACTGCAATATGCTGTTACTCGAAATGGTAGTCACTTTCCGAATATCAATTATTATTTTATAATCGCCATACTGCAGTACTTTTATTCCATATTTTCATTTTTATCGTCATAAAGCAGCACTCTCTATTATTGAACTTTTAAACTAATTAAAAAGTTATGGAAATAATATCAACTGGTCTTCCATAAATTTTACGGTAGTCGCCTTCTATCCTTCATTACGTCATTTTTTTAGTGAATCATTATTTATTGAACGTCTCATACAATTTCATCACAGATGTAATGAAATTCTCATATTTAACAGAAATGCCTAACCATTATTATTATCCTTTTCATCCTAATGTCCGGGTCAGTAGCCTATTGTAGGCTTGACCGCATGGAGGACAGCATATGCCTATCATTTCATTATGGGGTACCTATTAGAGAGATCTACTTGTGGGCTTATGAGTGGTCTCTTAATTTTGAGCCAATTCCTGATGAGAGACCTAATACCTGGAACGTCATACCCCTAGGTATCATTCAAACATTGAGGACATTGGAAACACGAGACAGATTTCACGTGCACAGATCTTATTATTCATTTAATTATTACTTAAATGGGTATACAACTCATCCACGTACATCTTGACCGACCTTTATTTTCGCAACCGTTAATCTTGCGGATACTTCCGATCGCAACATACTTTTAAAAAAAAATTAAGTGAAAAATATGCAGTGAAAAAATACAAAATCTAAATTTTAATACAGCTACAATGTTCTTACATTCATATTTAGTGAAATATTGCCCATTCAAATCATGGCAAACACAAAATGTCCCACATTGGTAAGACTCATGTTCAGAGAAATTCCAGTTCAAAGAGTTTTAGCTGATAGTAAGGGAGCCGTACACAGGTAGAGATGGGAACATATCAGAAGAAGAAAAAGCTGTTGAGTAGGTAAAATCATGATAAGTGCTGTTGGTCAAGTAAATAAAAAAGTACAACGTTTGAATAATCACACCTCTTGAAAAGAAATGTATGCTTTCAAGACTACGTAGATATGCATTGTGCGAGCTTATACTATCTTCATAGAGTAATTAGAAATTTTAGTATATTAAGTAAAGCTCTTTTCCAGATAAAGTCTGAAAAAATATAAATAAATTAACAAATAGAAATAGATAAATATTTGTTTTCTTACTTCCTCATCACAAATGCTGCAAGAGGTTTAAGTCAAGAAAAGATATGTTCCATACCCTGGTGAATATTGTTCGTACAAATGACATTTCTCTTTTTTCTCATAATTATTACGGTTTGGTTTTGTTAAATTGAAAATTTATTGGAATAAGGGGTATTCCTTTAACCGATATTCCACTAATCGGGTTTGGTTGTATATGAAAATTAGCCGTAGGAATCGATAAGAACTTACTTTGAGACAATAGATCTTTAATTCAAGTTTCATCTTGACCAAGGTATAAGCTAATACATACATACACTTTGTCACAGTTTTCTTTTCACTGCGTGATTAAGAAAAATAGAAAATTCAGACAGAAAATATCATTAAGTTGCTATGGCCATTCCAAGTGTTTCTGATAAAATATGCGGATTTAAGATGCACTTACGTTATCAGAATATTAATGAGTTATTTTCTTTAAACTTTTCCTACTACTGCATAAAATAAAAATTTGAAAAAAAAATAGCAAAATGCTATATTAAAAGAAGAGGTGTTACATTTGTGGTTTTAACAGGGGAAAGGGACATTTTTTTTTCGATCAGCGTGACAAAAAGCATATTCGAGAAATAAAAGAAAAAGTTAGACAAGTACTTCCTGAAACGTATGCTGGAAATTATGAGGAAAATGATACAGTTAAGAGCATGTTAACAGTTAGTTTGTTAAAGGTAACGTAAACTTAATTGCTAAAAATTCTTACATTTGTATTCATTACCGCACATGCATATGGGCAGTAATAAAATACATCAGTCCCTTTTTGAACGATGATGACTGTTGTACAAATTCATCAGAAAGGATTAAACTTAACACACCAGTACTGAAAAGATTAACTGCACGCACACACACACACACATATAAAACACTTACCTAGTTAAATTAGATTTTCCAAACTAGGTATCGTAAATTAAATAAATACTCTCAAACATAGCCTATTCGAAGAGAGAAAAAAAACTTTTTGGCCGGAAAAGTCATTGTACATTATTATCTCAGCCGTTTTTGTATTCCCAGATACCTTCATAAAAATAAGCTTGGTTGCTAAAAGATTAATAAAATATTCTCCATCATAAATGCACTGAAAATAAGTATTGTTGATTGGACAAAATTTTGGATGAGCAAAAGAAATATTTTTGTTAATTTACTGAAATATTTTGTTATTAAGAATAATTTCACTGGCACCAATAAAATTTTTCGCTTTTCACAGCGCAAACAAAGTTTCGTTTAATTCCACAAGCAATTTTTTCCCTTGTATTTACGTCAGTTTACATGTTTTTCTCTGAAAGTATTTTCGTCTATTAAAGGTTAGGACATGCAGTGCTAACTCTGAATATTTCATACAATTATTACGTATGTATAGAAATTTAAATGTTTATTATCTTTTTAATTTTTACATTAATGACTCATATTAATGTAATTTGTTTTAAAATGCAATCATACGAAAGTTTGACGAAAATATTGAATCTTTAAAAGTAAATCAACTAGAATAGTGCATAGACGATGGAAATTTTCATAACATTATAACTGTTTACACTTGTTTTTCTCTTAAACTGCCGCAACTGGCGTTGCCAAAACTACAATTAACTATTATATGATTGGTCCTGTGAAAATACTCCTTTGCAAGATTCGAAAGAAATTCGCATATATGTCATTTTATTTTGACTTCAATCTAAATTGATTATAATTTTCACTAGTATTTATACGTTGGATATATTTCATTTTTGAAAACAAAAATAAGACTTATTGTACCTAAAAAAGATATGCAAAAATTATAAGCAAAACGTTATCTGAAAATATGATGCTAAAAAGTTTTTTACCACATTTTTTGAAACGGAAAAAGTTTACGGTTACGCAGAAATTATTCTTTTTACGTAAATAGACCTTTATTCTGAGAGAAAAAGAATGAGGTATTTATTCGGAAAAACAATGAAAGGGATAAACAGATATTTGTGTAACATTGTGTCCTTATAGAGTATTGGAAAAAAATACATATAATCTTTCCATCTTTCATGTTGAATAACATCTCCTCTAACATAAAAGTTATTGCCGCACTTTGCTGCACGTGACAATAGGAATAGTTATTGTCTGAGGATTTCTGAAATATCCTTCACATCACGTGACTAGCGTGCACGATGAGACGATAAAAAGAATATTGTGGTAAAATGAAAGAAAATTAGTTATTTTGAATCCCATGTCACTTTGTTTCATGCGAAAGTAAAATAAATAGATTGCTGAAACGACGGACAAACGTCACACTTTATATATAGTTGAAGTGTTTATATGTTTCAAAATGAAAGTATTAAAAATATACACAAATAATATTGCAAATGTATATGTTTTTTCTATCCAATATTTTTATATTAATCTGCTACTGTATATATTTATTACAAAATACAGTATGATTGTAAAATAACGTGAGATGTTCAGAGCCTTCTAGCGAATGAAGTATTGGGCAAAACAAAGCCAAAATTCATGGGCTTAGTTAGTGGACCACATGGTTTCAATTTTGAAGATCGAATGATTACAAAAAGTCTCCACTATAATGAACATAGCTCATATTATTTTAATTTTTAATGCACTGGAGTCACTGGGGAAAATCTCTCCACACATCCTAATGGAGATTCATCTCCAACTAGAGTAACATATTGTGTAACAATATGAATCTAAGAACGAAACCAACTACCTGTTCCTAACAATTGAAACCAGAATTAATCAAGCTACTTTCTTCAAGTGACTTCAAACCTACTTCATCTCAATTCAAGGCCAAGGTTGATTGCGAATGACTTACTGTGATGCCTTGAAAACCGACTGTTACTTGTAGCATAGTGAGCTCACTTACAACTAACTCTTAACAATTCATCTACAAAGCCACTGAACTGCTGCTTTTGGTATCAATTGGAAAAATGAAATTCCATGCATACCTACAATGCAGTGAAAAAACATATTGCTACAAAGACCACTATCTGCATGTAGAGGAACGAAAAACGAAAGTGATGAACGAACTGAAAAACGAATGTGAGAGTCAGTTTTCACTCTATTGTTCGTTAGTTAGAATAACCATTTCTGTTCTGGCGTTGCTTGTCTATATTTTCCAGATAACTTGGACATTCACATGTGTATCTATTTTGTCATTAAAAGTAAGAGTAAGCACATATACATAAAGGAATATTACACTGCTCAAAACAATTAAAGGATATTGTAAGTTTTATATAAAATAAAGATATAAGCGAAATTTATTTTACCGAAAATGGAAGAAGAGAATAACAAATACAAATTTTTCTGATTTTCAAACTGTATGTTACTTTGGAGTCCGACGTCAAAAACGTCGCTTCAGATGCAGAGAATGAAATTGGACTTTTAACTGAATAAAAGACAATGAAGACAAGGATGATCGGCATTCAGTGACTGCTTTGTTTCGATGAGTACGATGTCTCAGCGAAGTCATTTAACCGATTCAGAAGCTTGGAGAGTTGTCGGTAGGTTAGAAGGGGGCCAAACTCAAACCGAAGTAGCGCAAGCCATTGGAGTGTCACAAAGTGTGATTTCCAGGATCTGGAACCGGTTTTTGGAAACTGGAAGTGCAGGCCGAAGACCAGGGCAAGGTCGTAGACGGGCAACAACGCCCAATGAACATCGTTATTTAGTGTTAACGGCTAGGAGACACCAGAATATACGCTACACTTCTCCAACAACACCTTCGTTCGGCTACTGGCACCACGATTTCACACCAGACTGTCCGAAACCGGCTCCATGGTGTAGGTCGCTTTGCTCACCGACCGATGGTATGTGTTAGACTAACATCAAGGCATCGACGCGACCGCAGGGAGTGGGCAACAGAACATGTGAACTGGAGGAGAAATGAATGGAGCAATGTTCTTTTTTCTGACGAGTCCCGTTTTTCAGTTCATTATGGTAATAGGCGTATTTTCATCTGGAGGGACCATGGCAGTAGGAATAATCCTGCGTTCGTGCACGAAAATGTCAGCTTTGGCGGTGGGGGAGTATTGGTGTATGGTGGCATCTCCATTGACGGGCGCACAGACCTCTACATCATTCGAGATTGACCTCTGACTGGTCGCCGATATAGGGATGGGATCCTCAGACCTATTGTAGTCCCTTACACTGCAGCAATCGGGGATGACTTCATTTTAATGGACGATAACTGCAGGCCACATCGTGCTAACCTGGTGGAGGATTTCCTTTTCGAGGAAGGAATCGTACGAATGGAATGGCCAGCGTGTTCTCCTGCCATGAATCCAATAGAGCACGTTTGGGACGCTCTAGGAAGACGAGTTGCTGGCCGCCAACCACCCCCACAACTCTCCAAGAACTGGAAAGAGCTCTTCAGGAAGAGTGGGACAGAATACCCCAACTCGTGATTAATAGCCTCATTGACTCCATGCCTCAAAGGTGTTCAACGTTGCTGGCCGTCCGTGGAAACCATGCCCCCTACTGAAAATGATTTCCTTTGAAGAAAACACCTTTTCTTATTCTTTTTTTCTCATATGCACAAATTGTGTTTTTTTCCTTTTCTACACAAATGCGCAATAAAATGCATTTTTTTCTGCCAAACAAGTGTAATTTATTCTCATACAACCTACTACGTCTGTCGACCATGTATCAATCAGCTAAAAAGTTTTCCAGCCACAAGATCCACCTAAAACCGCAATATCCTTTAACTGTTTTGAGCAGTGTATTTCCAGTAAACTCTACCAGGTATATTAGAAAATGTAACCTATAGCAGCATACCCCAAAAATAGGCATTACTTTCAGAAATTTTCTTAAATAAACTAATCTAAGATCCGTTTCACAGCAGCTTAAATAAGGACTAAGGCTTGCGAAAAACGTTCCCAAAAATCGGTTCTCGAGAGGGTAAGCATATGACCCGGCTAGATGATCACATTGATTCGGAGCCCCCGGTGTTCAGTTTCTCAAGCAAGCTTCGTCCTCATTTTACCGATGCACTAACGTGATGGAAAGCTCCGCGAAATTTGCTTAGTACAAGGGTTCAACTTTGGACCAGATAAAAATTACGTCAGTTGGTATTACTGTTATAATATATAGATTAATAATTTACATTATAATAAAAAGGTTATTCCATAAGAGTGTACTTAATTATTTTTCTAATCGTGGACACGTGTCGCATAGGCATTGCACACACCCAAGACAGGAATTACTGGTTTATGTATTATGAAGGTGCATAATAGGTGGATCAGAGTTGCTTCCTATAAAGATACGGACGAAATTACCCCAAGAACGTGCTGGAAATCAAACCCGGACCCGCGGTGTAGTAGAATGGCTCTCTAACCACTGAACAACCCGGGCAGCAGAATGTCCTTAAATAAATTGATTAAATGTGCATGATTTGATAAAAAAAGTGAACAAAACAAACATGTGACTGGCTTTAAAAATTGAATACAATAACCGGTACCTGTCCTATACATAAAATATATTCACTTAGAAATTCTTTTTAACTTTATTATAACTTTCTTATCTTTATAATATGGGTACTCCAAATACTAAAAAATAGTATAATAACTCCTCCACAATTTACTTTCGTGGATGCTAGGTTAACTCAAGATATACTTTTTGAATATATTCTTGAATTGGAGCGTAGTCTCTTTTGTTGAGAAATGTGGTAATGCTCAAATCACCTACTTCATTTTGAAACATTAAGGAAAAAATACTATTACAGTATATACTTTTTGCTTCTCATTTCTCTTCTTTATTCTTTATTTAAGACAAGAGGTTCGTTTTCTTTACAATGGAATGAAAAAAAGGTCTTATTCGACAGCAGCAGAAAAAGTTTGATATATGTTGACGGAAATTGAAGTAAACATTCTGTGTCAAGTATAATTGTGTGTGGATAAAAAATATTATTCTCTGCAAGAAAAGAAGGTAAAACCTTTACATTGTTGTAACGGAGAAGTAAAGGAATCCGTGCTATCAATCAGAATTTCTGTAACAAAGAATGAGTAGTTGTTTTTATTTACAGAATACAATATATGTTTCAATATATATTTTTGTTGCACTTTTAAAATAAATTTTAAATATTAAGTTCAACTGAATGAAAATTCAACACTTAAAAATTTGAACAAATTATTAAATTTATATGTCTCAGAAACTAATCATATATTGTACATTACTTGCTGTTTTAAAGTTTTTACACTTATCGGTAGAGATCTTTTGAACGCTTTATGAAATTCTCAATTGCATTTCGAGGCTCTTAAAATGCTTCTTATTTTATTTGTTTACTGAATGATAAACATGATTGTTTTTATTTCACCACCGTTTATTCAATTTAAATGTGACTTATATATGTGAACTTAATGGCATATTACTTATGATTATTTAATTTAACGAAAAGGACAAGTAGAGAAGAATATCGCACGTCTTAATTTTTATTTCGGTTTCATTTGAAATATCACAACAAATACTCAGTTCACTCAGAGAAATATCTGGCTAACAATAGTTTAGTTCTTTAATTTAAAACAATGGATAAGAGAAATACTTGGTTAATGCCCATGTAATTTAAGGGTTATTTTAAATATCCTATTGTTTATACGAAGAAATAAAATCCTGTTGTTTAGAAGCGTCTCCAGAATAAATGAATAATTTCTCTAGAGCGTCTTATTAAAATATAGCAGCCACTCTCTAGTTTCTCTCATAGTGTAATCTCTCCACTAAAACCGCAGAGAGCCCTCAAGAGAGTGGTACACCATGATACTCATGCACACTGACTTTAGATGTGGCGAATGTATTACACGATAAGAGCATTAAATTTTGTAGTTTAGGGACTGGCATTTTAAAGTATTTATTAATCGCAATTTTGGAGCAATTTTTAAGCAAGCTACTAAAGTACATATTAAATCAAAGTTAATGGTGCGAGAAATTATAAGAGGACGTCAGAATATTTAAAATTGTGTTTCTATTGTTATTTTTAATTGTTTGTTTTAGGTTTATTGTGCGAATTTTTTTTTATGCGACACATTCCAAATACACACACAAATGTTTAAAAATCGGTTAAAATGAGTAAATTTCATACTGCATTATTTAAAACTTTAACATCATAAACAAATTAATAATTATTCAAATAAATACATATGTGTTGCAAATGATCTTTTTTTACTTCTATTATTGATTCACATTTTGAAATATTTCATCAATGATCTATTACAATATTATTGAAAATTGGGAAATAGAGACAAATGCTATTTGAAATTCATGGTTATCTATATATACATCAATTAAATTAAAAATAAATTATTCTTTTAATGCTGTACGTTTGACAGTTTTTTCAGCATTGATAACTTTTCTCTAAATGTGACAACGTAAATAAAAGTTTATGTCTATAACTTAGGTACGTAAAAGTCACGTTAGGGACAGCAAAATAAAAGTACGAGTTTGACTTGCAAGTTCTAGAAAAGTATCTTAAAGTTTTCTAATTGAAGTGTATTAAACAGTATGTTTGGAATCAAAATATGCTGATCTTAGAGAACAGTTTACAGAATCAAACATTGTGTGAAAGAAACATAGTTGTAAAAGATTCAGAAAATCAAAGGAATAATTATGCTTCTTCCCAATTATTTCAATAAATACATATAATGAGACTATAATATTATACCTATTAAATATTTCAAATGTGTAATGTAGTTTAAAATATTTACGGCTGTCTTTTACATCGCAAATCTATCGAAATTTAAACAGATCTCTCTCCTAAATTTCCGCACATGGTGTCATATGTTTTAATAATTAACTACACTGCTGGCCATCGTAAATGCAACACCCTGAAGGAAGCATGCAAATAATATGAAATTTACAACATGCATTAGCTGAGGTGAGATATGCAAATGATTAGAATTTCAGCGCAGACGCACATCAAGCGCGCCTGTGGCGCCACCTCAAAGCGCTATTTAAGGCTTGGAGATTTCGACGGATTCAAGTACAGCAATTGTGTTTTTCTTGCTTTTTTTTCAAAAAAACGATAAATTATGCCTCGTAGGAAACAACGATCATCTTTTGATCAAGTATCCGAGTTTGACAGAGGAAGGATAGTGGCATACCGAGATTGTGGGTTATCTTTCAGGGAAATCGGTCGTCGTATTGGACGAAACCAAACAACTGTGATGCGGATATGTGATCGTTGGGTGCAGGAGGGTACGACGGACAGACGTGATCGACCGCATCGACCTCAGTGCACCACGTCACGTGATGACAGGCAGATTGTACGCATGGCAGTGACGGACCGCTCAGTCACATCACGAACCATATCACAGCAGATTCAGTCTGTAACGCATCATCCAGTGTCTGCGCGTACCATTCGACGTCGTTTACAGCAGAATGGTCTGTCCGCAAGACGTCCGTTGCTTTGTCTACCTCTGACGCGGAACCACAGACGTCTCCGCCGCCAATGGTGCGATGAAAGAAGGATGTGGACGACAGAATGGAATGAAATTCTCTTTACTGACGAGTCACGCTTCTGTATGCAACACCACGACGGTCGGATTCGAGTCTGGAGACACCGTGGAGAGAGGATGCTGAACAGCTGCATTATGCACCGTCACACTGGTCCTGCACCGGGTATTATGGTATGGGGCGGTATCGGATATCTCTCTCGCACTCCTCTAGTACGCATTGCCGGTACTTTAACCAGCCAGCGCTACATCTCCGAGGTGTTGGAGCCAGTTGTCCTTTCTTACCTTCAGGGCTTGCCAACAGCCATATTTCAGCAGGATAATGCACGGCCACACGTGGCACGCATTGTCCAAGGGTTCTTCGTCAATCACCAGATTGAATTGCTTCCCTGGCCGGCGCGCTCTCCGGATCTTTCGCCGATAGAAAACATGTGGTCCATGGTTGCTCAACGACTGACCCAGAGTTCATCCCCAGCTGTCACACCAGATCAACTTTGGCAACGTGTGGAAGCTGCTTGGTCTGCTGTACCCCAAGAACACATTCAAAGTCTCTTTGAATCAATGCCGAGGCGTGTGGCAGCTGTGATCTCCAACAACGGCGGCTACTCTGGGTACTGCTTTTGGCAGGAACCACGCTTCATAGAATGCTGTAAATTCAATCATTTGTTACTTGGTCAACATGTTATCTACACAATAAATTTTGTTGTGATATCTCTTGTTTTTCTTGGTGTTGCAATTTGGGTGGCCAGCAGTGTACTATAACAAGGGGATTAGAATTGGAAATATGCGAAAATTAAATCTGAAGAGTCAGCCATCACAAGATTATGAAGACAGCAGCTATTATGCAAGAAAATGTGTAGTTAAAAGCTGAACAGTATTTATAAGTTCTTTTAATATTACTAAATACAATTTTTAATAAGCAATAAAATCGGTTACTCTCATTTAAATAATTTTCTATTACAACTGTATTTATGGGATCAACTAAGTAAACACTTAGTCATATTTGTAAAAGTTTTTATTACAAAATGAAGCTGCTACAAAACTTTCGCTTGTATGAGAAACAAGAGTAAAAAATATTATGCTGTAAACACCGTAAATATAAGCATTTCTTATGACAGACGGATAACGTGTTTATAATAAAAGATTCATTGTTTGTGGAACATCATGGGATAAAATGTGTTGTGAGGGAAAAACCATAGTCCGATGTATCCAGAGGGTATAAACTGTGTACGAATACTGTTATTACGAAATGATATATCAGTAGGAATAGAAAAGTATATCCAGACATGTATAAACATTTCTGATTATAGTACTTTCTGATGAGTATACATCTTGTAGTTTTTTCTATGTGTAAGGCGTGAATATATTAAACGTCCCCTGTAAAGAGCGAAAACTGGAGAAAAGATTATAACTAAATTAGATACGTAGACTATACATGAGATACTCTCAAGGAATTTACAAAAAAATATACTTAAAAAATGGTGTACCAGGAAGCACTTTGCATGAAAAAACAGAAAGTTTAGCAATGATAGTGTCCAATTCAAATTAAATATACCGTGCAAAGCGCCACCTTGTGACATTTTCTTGAACTAAACTTTTTTAAAATCTTCCTTCAGTGCATCTCTTGCACAGTGTACATGCAAATTTGGTGGGAATCGGCTCAACCGTTTTCGCTTCAGAATGTTGTTTAATGATAGCAAACCTGCATATAATTTCATTCTTAATGATATATCAGTACTAATTTTCTATTACTTCATCGAAATTTAGTATAATGAGATTTTTTTTTGTATTCTGTGCTTTAAAGAATTTATATGCATGCAATCCTTAGCAGACAAACCACTAAATATTTAACATGAAAGTATTTATGAGACAGAAAATTCAAATGATTATTTTTAATGTATGAACTCATGTTAACTCATAGTCAATGTACATAGTAAAAACAACAATCAAATTTCACTATGGCATTAGACAAATCACATTTAACGCAGGTTATTTATCATTTTTACTCCAGATATATTACCAGTGCCAGTTACACAATCTTGAAAAAAAAAAACTGCAAGAATGAAATTAAATTCTTCTCGATCACTGATCAAACTAGAACTTTGTAATTAGTTGATTTGATTTTTTCTGTCATTTTTTTAGCAAACACATGCTGTTTCAATTTAATGCAAGTGCCAAGAGAGTTAGAGTGCAGGATTCTTAACAATTATCCTAGGCATTTTGTTTACGTGATATTTGAAAAACATACGATTGTTACATTTGCTTTTGTTCGAACACAAGTTAATTAGCTTCTTGTATCATTACTAATTAATTGTAGGGAATTGTTGGAATGATGAAATTAAATGTTACTTGGTATAAAGTGATGTTAATAAGTGAAATTAGTAACTTTTGTTTAACTTGCATTATTCTATGATATGTTACGGGTTTTGGCGAACAGAAAGTAAAAAAGAACTGTTGTTTTGAGAGAAGAAAGTCTATATAAGCAGTATAGCAAAACAGTCTGAGAACTATTTTCGGATCTTCAGTTAAGAATGTATTTAAATTTCTACATATAGAGCATTGATTAGTTTAAATCTCAACTTAACCAATGCTGTCGAGATTTAATTGTGCAACTGACAAACGTAACTTTCTTTGTATTCGTGGCTGACTTGAAAGGCTGCGGTGTTTACATTTGGTCACACCCCATTTGTCCTAGAATAGTCATGTGCGATCTAGGGAGTGTGACCATCTCCCCTCACGAGAAGCTTTTTTTTTGTTTCTTAGTCGAACTTCTTAGTCAACATAATCGTATAGCGATTCAATTTTCTCCAAACAAATTACCGAAACACAATTTATCATTGAGAATCTTCTATTCATGAAGTACACCTTTATATTGAAAAACGATTTTTTTTCGTTCCTTGGTTGACTTCGTTAGTCAAAATAATCGCATTTCGAATCAATTTCCCCCAAAGAAATTACAAAAACACGATTTATCATTTGCAGCCCCAAATAAATCCGACAAAATTTCATTTGCTAGTGTATTTATTACACATTTTTTTTCGATGCAAATTTATGAAAGTGCATTCTAAAAAAAAAACACGGATTGGTACAACGAATTAACATACTTTGGTATAATTTTCTTTCATTTCATTTTTTTAAAATAATTTAGCTTCACAATTTCACTTATAGATAGCTCGTTTCCCGAACTCCAATTTTTTTCTCAAGTTCCGAAGATGGATATAATGATGTCTCGTTAACCGAAATATCATATGTTAAAGCACATATATCTGAAAGAATTCGTATGTAACAGCTTTATAAATAATTAATTCTTTCAACTTTCTCAATTTTGTTTCAATATAAAAATCACAATATTTAAGAAGTAAATTTTACTTTTATTGCTTTTAATCCTACATTATCTGTGTTTAAATATTTGGTTTCAGAAATTTGTCTTTAATTAATATTTAATTCGTGAATTTTAGTTAATTATTTTTTATGCTTGTACAAATTTGTGACAACTCACTAAATTCCTGTTTAACATTATCCAGAAAAATTACATTAAAAATTTTTGTTTCAAAAAATAAATTAAAGCATTGCATTATACGATTTATATTTAAAAAATAATTCTTACAACGAACTATCAATAATGCGTAATAAATAAACAATATTATTATATGATTTAAACTGCTTTTTTCTATTTCTTAAATAAATAAATAGAAGACAAACAAACAGTATTGTTTTTATGCAAGGAGATTCAAATTCTGCTATTTGTTAGAAGTTAATTTTCGAATATATACAGAATTTCGTCTCGGCGAATGTTTATTTAAAGAAAAAAATTGCATCTTTAAATCTTTCCGGCATTTCTTAGGATACTTGTCACTCACTGTCGTTTAAGGAACTCCAATCGTGACACTCAATCCCTCTGGGATGTTTTTTCGCTGAGAACACATCTTTAAGACGACAAAGATTGTAGTAAACTTTATTGAATTTGAAAAGACCATTTCACATTGAGTATTTTCTTCCATCTGTGAAAGTCTAGTCTATCTCTGAAAGTCTATAGTAGATGGCCGTATAACTTATCTGTTCGGAGTGAAAGCTAAATATATACATATTAAGGTAACGTAAGTATTTGTTCTGAAATGACATATAAGACGAATGATGTAGACAGAGAGTCGAGACTTTAATATTCATTTTAGTAGGAAAGTGTCGTTTACTTGCAGTAGTTTTATCCTAAACAAAACTAAAAGTATCCTAAATTAACATGTTTCTATTTTTTAAAGGGAAGTTTAAAAGTACGGGAAATAAATAAGTGTATATATATATTTTTTTCCTGCTAAAGTAATAAAATATACAATAATGATGTTCAAAAGTAAGGTTGCAAAGACGGAATCTGTAATAATTTTAGAAATTCTCGCTCTATTGAAACAAATTTGGTTCTGAAATATATTATGGAAGAAAGTATATACTACATAAAAATAAACATGTTGTTAATTAATATACAGGTTTTATGAAAAGCATTCTAATAAAGAAATGACAACCTCTTTAATAGCATGATGGATTTTTGTGAGGCTTATATAGCAATGCTCGGCAATCCCGCATTAAATTATGTGGGCCTATCAGGAAATAAAATAAATCATGATAATTTTTGATAAAACCTGCATATTAACAAACAATTTTTCTTCATTTTATTGTTAGGTTCTTAGAAGCTTGCACCTATAATAACATATTGCCGTGCCAAATTTTGTTTCAATAAACCAAGTACTTCTTCAGTTGTTGAAATTATAATGTCCTAATAAAATTACGTTCCAAAGAAAGGGAGGAAAAAATTCTCAATAAATACTTAACACCAGTTTCCTAGTTTTCTTAATCTTGTGATATATTCCAGAATTATAAACCCAAGCATAGAATTAATATGTGTCATAAATATGGTCCAAAGCACTAAAATGTTTCATGAGTTATTTTTTTTTATTTCAAGAATGTATTTTTTGTATAATGAAGTATTTATTTTACGACGCAGTATGGTAAGGAAATGCTAAGTAAAATTATTTTAAAAGTTAGTTATTCATTTGCGCAGTATTTTTTATACATTCTATGATAATAGTCATTTATCAATAAAAAGGCGGAATATCGTATTTTCAATATTTTTATTTGATTATTTTTTTATGTATTTCCTGGAGATGCGTTCGAGAAATTAGTATTGTGACTGCACTTGATTTAAAAAAAAACGTAAAAATATACCTATAAAAATTGCTATCTATAAGCAAACACAAGACAGTCCGTTTTTTAAACTGCGCTAAAATACTCAAGAAACAGTACTTTTAAGTAGATAAAGTACAGAAAACAAATATAGACTCATAAAAGACAATTAACAGAGTTTGTGATGAAACATTTTTACTTACATTAACTCTTCGCTTTACAAATTTTTAAGTAGTAATGAATATATATGATCTTACACGCACTACTGCAAGGCTTAAAATAAACAAAACAAACATTACAGTTTTGAGAAGAAATTCTGTATAAAGAACTCGCAACTTATTCCCATTCCATTTTTCCCGGTACATTTTGACGTTTCTCTAAAATGAACAAACAAAAAACTCCGAGATTGAAAGCAAATAACGCCTCGATGAGAGAATTCCACGGGGCAATTTTTTTCGACTTAATGAAGTGCGCCCTCCGACATGGCTTTGAAATAAAATTACTGTTAAAAATCAGTTTCCTGGAATGGGAAAAATAACGATTTTTCTGCCTCCACAGTTAACTGACGGGTGAGTCCATGTGAAAATCAAAATTAAATTTACTTCTCATCTCAGCTTCATTTCCCTAAATCTCATTTTTTTTAAAAATCTTCTTACGGGAACGTCGGATTGACGGCGGATATTAACGTATAAATATATTTATGCTTTAATATTCACCATCAACCCCCCCCCTCTCTTCCTGTTCACTATTTTCTCACAGTTTACCTTCGATACGTGGTGTAAAACTGAATGCTTTGTATCATTTATAAGGAGTTTTGTTTTTGAATGTTGAAGTATTAGTCAGGCTTTATACAAATAAATAAGTTATATTATTCAGGCGCGCTTTACATTAAAATAACTCTTGGCCTTGATGCAAACTAAGATTAAAATGTGCAACTTCGGACGACTCGGAAATGTATTTCCTGCATTTGATTGAGTGCTTTGGATTCGCATTACGGTTGAATCTGCGATTTAAATAATAGAATATCTGAACATCAGTGAATGCGAATTTAACGTGTAGCCAGCTGTTTATTTAAATCCGAGAAAAGTAATGCTTAATGTGCTTCATAGATTGATAATCATTGTGCTACTGCATTGTGGTCTTCATGATTATGTTTATTATTCATCTATTATTGCACAGCGTCATTCGATTTTTCAGAAAGTCAAGCATGCGAAATCAAAATATGATTTCCGAATCAGAATATGATTTCAGAATCAATTGCTGCTTGTTTTCTTTCTGAAATCAGCATCTCACAATTTATATGTTTCTAGGAACATGTCTTGTATCTGCATGTGTTTTCAAAACTGTTCCTCCCAAAAATTGCAGAAATAAAAAAAAAAACGAAATAATTACTAATACATTGCAAAAGGTAGAATTGAAACTTCCTAATTATGACACAGTCGTATGTTACATTTTATGGAAAAATGAATAAAGAAGAATTTTTCGTATAATTGTTTGTTCGTTGCACTAAATGTTGAATTTTTTGAAAATATATTCCTTTTTCTTACCTGATCGCTGTTCTTTTATGAAAACCCCGTCATTTGTCTTCAGTTTCATATGTTCTGTTGAAAACTGTCCTTTGAGAAATGTTCTTTTGGGGAATGCTCCAATTTTCGATTGTTCTGTGCGTTAGAGACAATTTATCTTGATATCTTCGCAGGAGTTTCATTGGTATTCTTTTAGGTAATGTCTTATACAAATTCAGTGCAAGATAGAAAACATGTTTCGGTTTTTTCCTGATCACATTTACAGCTTTTATTCTGATGTTACGTTATGCAATTTTCAGGATGCAAAATATGATTTGAAATTTCTTGCACCGCACCATTGAAAAGATGCGGATTTTCGTTTGCATTTAAGGCTCAGGTGTTCACTACGGGGAATTGTCAGTTTAAAATATATTAGACTATGCCTTATTCATTTGAATAGCACAGTTAAGTTTGCAAATACGATGCAATAACAAATCTGATTTTTAATATACAGTCTATTATTTATATTTTATTATTCAAATATCATTCCGACCGATGAGCAAAATTATTTCAATCATGAAGAAACATATTTACTTCTTTTGCTGAAAGGCATGCATATGTATTTGGCATTTTGTTCTCTTCTCAACATTTGATATTTTGATTCAGTCTTATTCCTAGTAGCACAATTAGTCCAAAAGACGTTTAGAACACGTTTTTAACGTCAAAAAACGTGTTTCCAACGTAATTTAAACGTTTTTTGAACTAGTTGTGCTATTAGGGATGACTAAGGGCGCGATTCAAGTGAAACGCGCGCGATCGAGTTCGAATCGAACGTTTTCGAACGGAACAGTCCCCAGTTCCCAGTTCAGTCACCAAAATGCTTCCAATGAATAAACCTATCGTGCTGTCACTTGATCAAAACACGATTGTTTTGTTTCAGTTGAATAAGAAACATTGATATATTTCGAAGTGGAAAACGTTCGAATTGGCTTTCACTTGAATCTCGCCCTAATTGTATTATTTATATCTCGTTTTCATAACTGAGATTAGTTCAAACTCACTTAAAAGTACGTAGGTACCAAGTCAGGTAAAGCAATAACATTTTCCTACATGATAAAAATATCTATCTGCAGCAAGTTGATCTAGCCTTTGACTCCACAATCGATAAATTATTATATTGACATTTTATTGAACACTATAAGTGACAATAAAACGAAAGATTTATCTCTAAATTTGTGGGAATGAATGGATTAGTACAACTTATGCATTTCGGAGCGACTAACACTAAGTAGACATCAGTAAACATCTAGGAGAAACACTTTTACTAAACCTTGAACCATTCATTGAATAAAAATATGCATTGTTCTGCAAAATACACGCTACAACAAAAAAAATCGACGCCCCAAGAAGGAATCGTCCGATTGCAATGAAATTTCGTATGCAAAGATGTTCGGACCGAACATGCAAATGGTTAAAATCTGAAGTCCAACAAGTGAATTGCTGAAGCGCTAGCGCATCGGAAAGGTGCATTCAGCAGGCGCATATAAGGAGCGATTATCACTCTGATGGTTAAAATTTCTGTTGCATTTCGACTGCGATATCTTAAGTCGGTTGTGACAATACCTCTCCGAAGAATTCGTGCTCATTAAGAGCAGATGTCGGAGTTTCAAAGAGGTCGTGCGATCGGACTGAAAGAGGCTGGTTGGACGAATCGAAGAATCACTCGACATCTGCTGGCGATGCTGGCGAGATTAAGTCAACAACGATAGATATCAGCATCAAAATGGTAGCGGTCGACCGTGTGGGGCACAACAGAACGGGAGAATATAGCGATTGTCAGAGCAGCTGTCACAGCACCGGATTCGTCGCTCTCAACTGTCCACCGCGTTACCGGCACACATGCTTCCAACATGACCCTCCACAGACGATTGAGAGAGCGGAATTTACGCTCGCGCCGACTGTTACGCCGGTTGCTTCCCACACCTGTACACCGTCAAATCCGATTATATTGGTGCCAGGCTCGATCAAAGTGGAACTGCACTGACTGGGCACGTATAGTCTTTAATTATGAGTCCCGTTTCCAACAGTGTCCTGACGACAACCGCAGACGTGTCTGGAGACGTCCAGGACAGGGGGGGGATCCTGCCCTGACTATCGGATGCCACACAGGCCCACAACAATGTGTTATGGTCTGGGTACCATCTCTTTTGATAGCCGGATCCCTCTGATAGTCATTTCTCGCACACTGACAGCACAGCGGTACGTTGACAACACCCCGCAACCGGTTGTGTTACCGTTCCTTTTACGACACCCTGGACTTCCTTTTCAACACGATAATGCCCCGTCGCATACGGCGCGCGTGTTGCTATGAATTGTCTTCAAGCTTTCCCTGTATTTATTTCGCCTGCTCTCTGTCCCATAGAACACATTTGGGACGTTATGGAAAGGCGATTGCAACCATCTCAAAATGTTGCCGATTTCACCCAACAGTTGGAGACAATTTGGCCAGAAATTCCACAAGACACCATCCCGAATTTTATCAGTCTGAGTCACGCCGGATAACAGCCTGCATCTAGGCCAGAGGTGGACAAGCTGCTTATTGACTTCCTCCCTTTGTAATGACCAAACTCTACGATAAACATTCAATTGTTCGGAAATTTTAATGGTTTGTTTTTTATGTGTTCTTTACAACCACCAATTTTTATCGCAATCGGACAATTCCTTCTTTGTGCGTCGTTTTTTTGTTATAGAATGCATTGTGTAAGTAAACGATCGATGGTTATTTCTTGAACACCAGTAAAACGATATTTCCTTAATTAGTTGAAATAGTTTTTGCATGATTTTATTGTTTGGTACTATGCGCATCCTTACCACCTTAGAATTTTGTGCATTCTTTCTACGTAAAAGTTTACTTTTCTTTTTGTTGCCTAGTCTTTCTTCCTTAACCCATTCGTGTCTGGATATTTTTGCGACTTTCTTCGATTTTTGCTAACACCAGCAGTAATTGATAAATTTTTGATGTCAACTTTTTGATCAAGCGAGGATTTCATTTAAAATCATTATGTATAAAAATTGAAATGTCAACATCCCACTTGGCCATATTAAAATGTTTCGTGGAATTGAGGTTCAATACTCGCGAATAAAGGCTCGGAAAAATAAATAACGTTTTCGAATGATAGCGAAAATGCCGTCCCAAAAAAGGGACGCTAGGCATAAATGGGTTAAATAATGTATGTTATCTGTACTGCAGTACTGTATGTTATCTGTACAGGAGTTTAAAGTGGGGAACAAATCGGTGGGTGGATACCTCTCTTCTTGAAAAATCACATAAGATCTACAAATATTTGAAGGATATTGAATTTAAAGTAGTTTCGAAAAATTACCATCAGGATAATTGTAGTGTTCTAGAAAAATTAAAGAACGTGACTTTAAATTCAATGTCGTAAGTAAATAACACGCAAGATCATCATTAAGGTGATGTTAAATGTGGATATATTTGGTTCAATGCATTTTTTTACTATCATGATATTTTTTATAATATCAGTTAGTATTATATGCATAATTTTTTCAAATGTCATTATGAAAATCTTAAACTACTCAATGTTTTCCTGTTTAAAAAAACTATAAAGACACACACAAGCTACTTATAGAGAAACAAATTTGAATGCTAAAATACATTTAATCTTTACACAAATCAGTAAGCATGCTTTTTAATATAAAATCCTGAATAGTAATGTGCACAGCTTCATTTAAAATCCTGCAAATACAAAGTAACTAAAAACCTGAATAATTTATTTTTTAAATTAAGTTTTCTGGAGTGTTAGAAAACTGCGAAACAGCCGAGAACAATTTTCAAGTAAGTATCTTGATAAAAACACAGAAAAGCCTCTGGGCAACATTCCAAAACAAGAACAACAAGTGGATACTCTGAATGTTTAATTAAGGTAGAAGCAAAAATGCGGCAGGGCTGACGAAGTTTGATCTTTTTCACCTGAAAAAATTCCCTCTGTCTGCGTATAATGTTTGCTAAAATATCTTATAAGGCATCAGCGGTGTAAAGATATTTACTGAATGTAACTGCTTAAGAAGTGAATTTATTATGGAAATAAACACAAGATAGAACGCGATAATCGTATTTCGCGGAAACTGAATATTTATGCGCAAAGAAAAAAATGAAGAAGCGGAACTGTCTGAGCAAATATGAAAAACCTTGCTTTGGCTTTGTACATCCATTCATCAACTTTTTTTGTTTTACTTCCGCGGCTAATTGGGAAAAATACATTCTTTCGGATGGAAAAAAATCGTTTGCAAGTAAATACCATTAATTGTGTTGATTTTGACACCAGTACCGCAATGTTGTGTTTGTTCTGAATACTGAATATAATCATTCTTTCTGACAGTTTTCTGATGTGAATTAATATGCAAGTTAAGGAGTTTAACCCTTTAACGCGCAGGGATCCCATTCTGTGAACACCAAACTCTTACGTTTTGACGGTTGCCAGTTACGAAGAATAGATTTGATTTCTATAAAAATAGTTGCGCGTGACATAGCTGTACGAGAATCCTTTACTTTTTAGCACGTCATTTCCCGTAAAAAAAATTGGTCACGATTATTTTTAACGGCACTGACATCTGCTGAAAAATGGAAGAACGCGAGAACAGCCGGATAGATTGCCCAATGCTGAAAAAAGGGGAGCCGTTGCCATCGCTCGACTTAACTACCAGCTAGATGGCGGACGATCGAAACGTTTATCGCGTGCCACAAATCTGGAGACCCTTTTTGACGCAGTTGGCTGTGCGCGAGCACAGCGTTTCGATCGTCCGCCATATTGCTGGTAGTTAAGTCGAGCGATGGCAACGGCTGCCCTTTTTTCAGCATTGGGAAAAGGTTGCGCCTCAAAGGGTTAACAAGTGTACTACTAAGAATATAGATTGCTACACTTTATAAAAAATTAACGAAAGTATATGAAATTAGAATTTGTTACGAAATGCATAAAGTGCACCGCTGAAATTTAAATTATGAGTTGCTTTCAATTAATATGCAGAATGTGTACTGAATAATTAAAATATAATGAGATTCTACTGACAAAGCTTTCATTAATATGTTTTAGAAATGAGGCAAGTTACCAAGCAAGGGAGATCGGGACTGGTTGGCTACTGGACTAAGTAAGGGCAGCATTTATAACGAGCCCTTTTAGGGGCAGATTGTGCAAAACTAGTCACAGAATAAATTTCATCTTATTTTCTATAAATGCTAATGTAGTTTTTTAGCATTATGGCCTTACAGTGGATATTTCCCATTGTTTTTCCTTTATTATCATTACCATTCGATATTGTACTGCTCCATTCTTTTTCTAATTCCTAACGCTCATCTTAATAATTGCGAATTAACTTGTGTAGTTTTTCATGCTGTGCGATTCCCTCCAACTGATTCATATATGATTTGTTTTCATTAGTCGTTAGACGATTTTTTTTTGTGTGAAGAAAAGTTTCATGGAGTTAGCAGGCCCACTGACTACAGGGCAAGTTGGCCCGGTTTTCCAACGAACCCCGTTATTTTAAACAAGCGAAAAGATGAATGTTCGAATACTTCAGTGTCAATGCTTTCTGTTTTATCGCCTATGATTTCAGATGAAGATGTGAGATTGTTAACTCGTGAAGATGTTAGGCAAATATAAAAGGCTGAATCAAGAATGAAAGCATGTAAAAATAGACGTTGGAGAAAGGCAACAGCCAAAAGATTGGTTGATTAAGCAAATCTGATATCAGTGAAGGATGGGAAAGAAGATTTGCAGAAGAAAAAGGGAAGTTCAAAAAAGCGATATAATAAAGGCAACCGGCCATATCTAAACAGATAATAAAGAAAACTTGGTTTTCGATTACTAAGAAGAGTATACATTGAGAAAAGCAGAAATATCGACAACAGCACAAATGATGAGAAATGTTAATGTCTCGTAAAGGATAGATTTTAAAACAGAGAATGTTTCATTCATTATGAGATAAAAACTTAGTAAAATGCCGAATATAAAAATATGCTTTTCGACAGTACGCACTTTTCGTGTGTAAAATATTCACCCTTCATCAGCTACAAACAGGTTTTACCAACCACGAGCCCAGTATATCGATAACTGTAGAAGTAAACATTTAGAAAACCAAGTCAAAAATATTGCTGTCATTCGGAAGAAATTTTCAATTCTCACTCTACTGCTCTTGCGATTACTAGAATCTCTTTATAGTTGATGAAGGATAAATATTTTTCAATTTTTCATTCGAAATGCGCATATTGACGGTAAGTGGATATTTATGCGTGATATTTTACAAAATTTTGTTTAATTTATCTTTTAAACACCAGATATCTGTTGATTCTTTTGTTTTTCCCGTTTCTTTCATTATTTTTATAGCTGCGTAATTTAGATTTTAACATTAAGCAGACGCAGGCATTGCCTTTGTTTAAATTTAATGGTAAAAATATAGATAAGTGTGTATCTTATTTGAGTTTCATTGAACTTTTTATAATGTATTGAGTAGCTTGACTTTAACAAGGGGGTTCTACACATTAGGGCAGCGTTTCTCAACCTGCGGGTCGCGACCTCCAAGGGGGGTGCAGAGCGTTTGCAGGGGGGCGCGAGAAAAGTGAAAGAGCAAGTAGTGATGCATGTTTTGAAAAAAAATCATCTTATTTATTCTCATTCTGACTCAAAAATATATCCATTTTCGCTTAAAATGTTCTTTCAAACTTTACTGATAACATTATTTTGTAGAAAAGTCGACTCAATGTTCATTGTTAAAGTTTAAAAAACTGAATGCATGCTGAAAAATGTGAGGAGGGGGCGCCACCGTAAGTTAGCCTTTGTTGGGGGGGGGTGACCTTAAAAGGTTGAGAACCGCTGCATTAGGGCATGATTTTTGTAAAAAAAAAAGTCTCCTGATGTTTGCTAATATCGCACCTGGGCATATTTTACGCGTCCACATACACACGTTTTACGTGCATTTCTGTCGTTATAAACTAAATCATTAAATACACGAATTGAAACTTTCGAAAGTGGCATTACTACTTGAATTAAAACTAAAAAGAATACTAAAGATTAAAATTTGTTTTGACAAGTGAGAAACATTGAAAGCGTGTACATTTAAATAACAGTATCTTTTAACTATAATTAAAACTATCCATTAACATCAAACTTTAAGGCCCTCACTTTTGAATAGAGCGAACAGATAAAAAATCAATGAGTGGTTAGATGTGCTGCACTGTATGTAAGTATCTAATATATGAAATAGTATAACTTTCAACCAATTACCAAACTAATTTTAAAATGCTCTAATAATAGGACACGAGGCTATAATTGATCAAAATGATCAAAATATTTTAGATTTATTTTGTATGAAACCTTTTTAAACAATTTCTTTGTGCGTGAGAACATGAAAATACTTCACCCTTCTCATGAATTTTGATTGCATGCATGCACTCATTGATGCATTCATAAAGATGAATTTAACTTTTGGCTTCAGATTGCTTGACGCGTGCTTCATCTTCGCTGAGAATTTCTGCCATTTACAGAGCAAAACTGATAACGTTCTCGTATTATTGCATGTATTATCAGTAGGACGCTAGGTTTTGGTGTTGAAATTCTTGAAAATGAAGAATATAGAGTAATGCAAAGTTATGTTCGAATATTAGGATATGAGGGCCGAAGGAGTTAAGGGAAGAAATCCCCCACTCAAAGCATAAAAATCACAAACAAAGCTCATACCAGTACTTGGAAATTTTTGACATAAAATATATTGAAGGTATTAAAATTATTTTTACAGGGTTATACTGGAGATTGCATATAAGATACTGCTTTAAAATTAAAAAAGTAATAAAATATAGTTTGCTGCTTATAAAAAAAATTAATGTAACGCTAAGTTTCAAATCTTTAAATTTACTGTATTGAATTTCGTGCAGGATTATAGGAAAAAATTTCAATATTTCCCAGCAAAATTCACCTTAAATTAAACCCAATACTCCTAATAATAATTTTAAACTTCACTCATTAAGTTATTTAAAAATGTTTATCTTAAATATATACAAGTATAACAATAGTTTATCCTAATTATCGATCATAGTTAATTGTATTCATATAAGAACTATCATCAAATCCTCAAAATTTGAAGCTTTTTAAAGTGTTCCAAACATATATTGCCAAAATTTTCTATTTTCAGATATAGCATATTTTCTCTCTATCTCATGAAATAAATGCCGCATGATTGAAATTTTGTATCAAATTGTTCACAGTAAGTTAAGGTTTAACTTAAGATTAAAAAATAATCGATTTTTCGGCCGAATTTCAGTGAACTGTTCCCTTGAGAATTATATTCCAATAAATATAAAGTTTATACAAGGAACTAACTTTAGTTATTTTTTAACAAGAATGTTTCGCATAGGGATCTAGTATTGAAGTGTTACCAGTAAATAGAGATTGTGTCACAATACCCTCCCAGGTATGAAAGGCTTAGATAAAATATATCTTACCAATATAGCAATAAAGTTGGCTTTATTGGAGAAAGAAATGTTAAAAGTTTTATTTAAAAAAATGTCCAATATTTGAACCTTTCGTGACAGCGACCGTATTAATGCAATTTTATTGGGGGTGAGGGGGAGAGCAGTTACTTTGTTCTCCAAGAAAGACAAAATTGCAATATTTCTTACTCCAGGTAAATCTTCTTCAAGAAAGAAACTTTGCAAGTTTTGTTTCACAAATAACGGGCTCTGTCGTCGGATTGGGCGAGGCTGTGCCGACGACAATCGTCTTCTTCAGTGGCCACCTCGCTCTCCGGATCTAATTCCAGGCATTTTTTTCATAGGGTTGCATAAAAGATTGTGTGTTCCTGCCAAAGACGAAATTTACGCCAAAGGATCACAACTGCATTTTTTACCTTGTTAAAACGAGTGTGTGAGTGTGAGAAGTATTGGGGACCGCCCAATTGGGAAAAAAGAAATTAATGTAAGAGATCCTATTTTACTTCCATAAAATGGATATACATGTCAATCTCCTATCTAGCCGCCGCTACCGATAAACTAACTGCCCTCTCCCCACTCCCACCCCTACAAAATTGCACCAATCCGTCGCTGTCACGAAAGGTTCACCAATGGGACTTTTGTGAAATAAAACTTGCAA
This sequence comes from Cheiracanthium punctorium, assembly GCA_038373885.1. Taxonomy (NCBI): domain Eukaryota; kingdom Metazoa; phylum Arthropoda; class Arachnida; order Araneae; family Cheiracanthiidae; genus Cheiracanthium; species Cheiracanthium punctorium. The sequence goes on along the minus strand of JAWZYV010003902.1, from coordinate 222,078 downwards.
CATTTCTTTCTCCAATAAAGCGAACTTTGTTGCTGTATTCGTAATATATATCCTTATAAACGTTCCAAAACCGAGACGGAATTGTGAAACACCCTATATCGATGAATTATACTTTCTTGTTGACTTGTTGAAAAATTAGCTCATAACACACATGTATAAAAATTAAGTAAATGTGATAAAACATTCGCTTAATCTGTATGCTTTTACGTTATGAGTTATGGTTTCAAATGACATTGTATTGTATATTATGTATATTATTAAATCACACAGAAAAGTATATCCCACATAAATATCAAACACTTGAAAAAGCACTAAATAAACTTCCAAATTCCGCTTTTCTAAAAATAAACATTAAAAGTAAGTACGATGTCATGCAGCCACTTAACCTTTAACTTTCTTTAAAGAGGTACAATTTAGCTTAGAAATAATTATTCCTATTTATTAAAAATTAATGTAATAACAAATTCATATTTTTTTATATCTTGGTTTTCCACAAAATAGGCCAGAATATTTAAACAGTGATACGTCTCATTGATCATAAATATAATAACTAGGTGTAAGACACATATTTGGAATGCCGCCAAATTTTGAAAAGGATCAAAGGATGGAAAAAAGGTATTTTTTCATAAAAATAACTGTACTATCGTTGTGTAAATGAATGATTTCCTTTTATTCGCGGGTTGAACACTTAATCCTTACTCTTTAATATTAAAATAAAATGTGCAGTGTAATACACGTTTAGAATATAAATCGTTATCTTGAAAGCGCTTATTCGCATATATATATATATATATAAATATATAGAGAATATATATAAATATATAGGGATGGATGCGAGAGGATTTTTTGACGAGTCAAGACAGATTTACAGCTCTTTGAGAGACGAGAAAATCATTTTTAACAGTACACTATAGGAAATTTCGAGTCGAGACGAAGGTTTTCAGCTATTTTGCGAGGCGAGATAGGATTATTTTCATCACTTGTCCATCCCTAATATGTTTTCCTATTTATATGTACTCATTTGTTCTTAGATATTATTTTGCCAGTGTGTTTTCCTGAATGGTTTTTATTAAACTGCCTCCGCTTATTTTCTAATAGCAACTGAAAGTATTTGAGCAATCATCTATGAAAAGTAATTCGGAAATTCTATCCTGCGATTCATGAGAATTTTTTAAACAAATTAGTTGTTTATAAACCTCTAATACAAAAACATAGTTTTCAGCAACATTTATCGAAGAGATTAATCACGTTATGTCAATAAAGTTACTTTAGGGCTATTTAGTAGTTTAAACTGTATTTGCATTACAAATTCCTATCATTTGGAATACACGTTTGATATGCAGTTAATTTTCCATTTAATTACTCAATTAAGGTAGATGGTAATTTTATATCATTTCATTCGTAACTATTGAACATAGTCTTAAAGGGTTTAAAATGTAATTTTTACTGTTTTCTATAATTTATATGCTTTTGACACAGTTTGCTAAATACTAAATATTTACGAAAGTTTCCTGGATTTAGTACCAGACAGCACATTAGAATTCGAAATGAAGTTTTATGGCAATTCAATAAATCGCTGAAGCTGTATGACTCTCTAAATTGGCAAATTACAACCATTCTGCTTAAATGTCTACTGAATAAAAATAAAACAGATTTTTGCTTGTAAATGCTTAAATCTTCTTCCAATTACTGTTTTTTATTTTATTTTTTTTTTTCATTATCACGAAGAAATTTTTTTCTCTATAGGAAATCAATTTTGATAATTTCGTCTTGTTGATGTTTTAAAACAAGGTTGAGTTTTTAATATTACTTTTTCTTCCGTAGGATTTGATTGCAGCGAAAATTAATCGACGAAAATCATTTAGTATTTTTTAAATATGTATCACAAAAGACGTATAATTAAATTACTAAATTGCAGAAAAAATTAGTCGATTGGTTGATGCATTACTTTTTGAATAAATCAATGCCTTATAAATGATCAAAATGCAAAAGTGCTTACATGTTACATTGAAAAACAAAATAACAGGTGAGATTAATTCTCTTAATAATCAATAACTCTTTACTCTGCATCCACTTTCTAATTATTTCAATGATTAATGAATTAATTAATTTCAGTGCACGCTAGACAATACTAAACTTGATAAATTTCCAGCAATAAAGATTAATAGTTATTTAATTAAGATTTATATACTACCCGTTGCAAATTGAGCTTTCAGTGTTTTCGGGGGTTTGTGCTTTTTGCAGTATCGATACTTAAAAGTATCTACACATTGGTTCCGAAAAGTGTAAGATATTTATAGAAGTAATCATTTGTACTGTGAATGTTCAATTGAAATAATTATTTAGGTAAGCGTTATACGAAAAATTTACCTTTCACGATTGCATCAGAAATCGCGTATATTCCATTCTTTATTTGTTAAATAAAAAATAAGTTAACGCGATTCGAGATTTATAGTCTTGAATTATTTTTTTTGTGTGTTTCTTGGAAACCACGTCTATGAATGTTTAAAATAAGTGATATACTGGCAACACTGATTACTTTCTTTAATCTTTAGGGAACACTTTTATACCGGAGAAACATTTCATCGTAGAGGGGTAAATCTAGATAAATGCGCGTGCAAGTTAAACCTGGGATATTAGGAGAATTACATAACCGTTGATTTTTTAGATAAGGTGCTCATAAAAATTGCTTGTATATCAGGAGATTATGATTTTTTTTTAATTTTTTGTTTCCTCTTATATTTCAGCTAGCACTATAGCACTAAAGGGAATAAGTATACTGCGTATTTTCTTCCGTAGCAGACATATCCACAGTAACACGTTTACAAGATTATACTATGATTCAATAATGCATAAAACCAGTAAGAAATCCAGATAGTGGGAAGCTTTTCAAATATTCGGTTCCTTTAACTAATATGGAAAAAATATAGTATTTTATTCGTTTGTTTCCATACCTTTTATACCAATCGGTTTCAAATATTATACAGCTCCGGTAAAAGAAAAGAAACGTCCATTTGAACTTTAGTCGGCCGTCATTCGAAGTACAGCAAAGTTACATGTATCAATCTTTTATGATTACCGCTCGCTTTAATTTGCAATACCTAAAATTTCCATAAGCGGTCATCTCCATATTTAAATTCGCACTGCCCCCCTAATAGTAAACCCCTATATTTCATTTCATACTTCAAAAATATAGCTCATTTTAACCCTGGATACCAATTTTCGATAAATTTGAACTGAAAATGAGTGAGTAAAGAACTTCTAAAATCCATATTATTAGCACTATTAGAAATAAACGACTAAAACATAATTTGCTATTATTATATTTTTTTATTAAAATATTAATATGATTTATGTATAATCAAAGCAATATTCAAAAAAATTATGAATAGTGACCTAGCCAAATTTCGATGGATATAAATGCGGAAAGTAATTTTATATGGCGGTGCAAAATTTCAAATTTTTACGTTCAGTAGTTTAATTTATATTTAAAATGCCTTATTTTCATGAGTTAAAGGACCATATACAAATTTATAAATTGGCATTTTTTTAAAGTTGCATAAAATAAATGTAAGTTAGATATCTTTTGCACAAAAATAGTAAACGTTTGCGGTCTAAAAAAATAGCAAATTTTGAAACAAAAAAATTGGAGATTTGTACAGTTAGGTGGTGATTCTATAGAGAGGTTATTGTTGCATTCACTGCTATTTCCCCCCAAATAAAATATTTTCCATGTGTAGAATTAGATGTAGTAGATGTATGTCTTCCAATACAACGTCCTATTTTTAAAAAACTAACATACTCAACATTCCAGGCATGAATTTGACCTTTTTAAATATGTGAAACATCAGGTCTTTGGACTTCCCCATATTATCAAACATCCAACTAACATTCACAATCACATTTTTCTGTGAAAATTTTCATCTGACTATAAATTAAAATCCCGCCAAAAGTCTTATAAAAAATTGCACACTTCAGAAGATAATATTAAATATAGAAAGTGAAATAACAAACACAGAGATATTCTTGGGTCTGTAAAAAAGTAAATGCGTTTTTCACATGAAATTCAAACAAATTAAATTTCAATTATAAAACCATTCTTCAAGTACGATCGTAGCTGAGTAGCATTCATGCTTGTAATCAGAAGAGAAGATATCAGCATCTCACTCCTGGCAACAATTCATCTAAGATAATCTTCAAATACTCTATGACAATTTCAAAATTAGAAGATTTGTTAAAATCGTAAGCAGCTGTTTAGCAACTTTTGTTATCATGTATACAAACGAAGGAAGTTATTTCTTCCCCAGGTAGTATCAGTATAAGAATAGTTAAGACTAAAAACTCCTTGTAAATGGTATTTATTTCTTGAGCGAAATTAATGAAAGAATAAAAGTTCGAAATCTACATATAGCATTTTACAATTTACAGAAACCCCTTAAAATCGCTCAAAAATTAATTCGCAATATCACCGGAAATTATCGTAGGAAATTATTGAAAATTTATATTTAGGGTAATTTGAAGGTTTCCTTACATTTAATAAAGTCAAAATAGAGTGTTGCCATTGAAAAAAACGAGGTTGATGCAGAATTAAATAGTAGGGCGGCCCCTTTCGAAAAATAAATTAATAGGAGATTAAAATATACGCTATTTTCAAACGAATGGTACATATAACTTTGCTGTACGACGAAAAACGGCTGAATAAAGAGCAAGTAGGCGTTTTTTTTCCTACAGATGTACATATATGAAGAATTATAAAGTAAAATCTTTGTCATTTTGTGTTTGTTAAAATTTACTCGTTTACGAAAAAACAGCTTATAAATACAGATTATAATGTTGTAATTATAAAACAGTTTATAATTACCTATTTGAAACGGTTTATAAATATGATAAAAAAGTTGTAAATCCCCCAATCCATTTTTCAAATATTTAGATATTTATGAAAGAAAATGACTATATAAGTAGAATTATTATCATTCAATATATTAAAAAACTTGTAGCTATTTTGTTCTGATACGTTGATTTCCCAATTCAAAAACAAATTTTGTTATTTTATTTCCTAATAACAATATGCGTTCAATATTTTTACTACATTTCACTTGTTTGTCGAATACTAATCCCCTCGGGACGTGTTCTCTCTAATAGAATGGAAACTGAAATTACTTCATGCATTCTGTAAATATTTTTTTATCATTCTAGACCTTGTCTAACACAGCTTATTATTTATTTTGAAATTCCCATTACCATTCTCAATAGTACAGCGCAGTCTCTTGAGATTCGAAAGATAAACGTGAGATTACTCTGAAATTACTCAGTCGAAATCTGTCTTATTCAAGTTTGTTTGCTTACTTATGCATTGTAATAATTAATTCACGCCACATGCCATCGGAATCGTAAAAGCACAATTGATTTAGTGAAAGTGACACAAACATTAGTTAACATAAGAAATAAATAGAAGATATGAAAAAATTGAATAATATTTTCCTCGTAAGAAGTGGAGACCATGTGAATGAGCTTATTCCGTATTCCTGATTTATACTGCTTAGAATTTGTGGATTTCCTGTTATTTAAAAGTGAAAGAAAATTAAACCGAATTGCGTTGATGAACGCCAAAACTCCTTGGCGTTTGCCTTTGCCAAAATTTCCCAAAACTTGGCCAAAACTGGACAGCTTTACCAAAACTTGCGTTCCTAAACGCCATAGTAACGCCTAAAATAATAATTAGCATTTTGAAAATAGAAATATAACATCAAATTTCATATGCGCTTGGAGTTACGGTTATACATATAGAAACTCCAAATTTTGGACAGGAAACGCCGACATTTTCCCAGAGCAAATCGTTGGAACGCTAAATACTACGTATTAAAAAGAAAATACTTTTTAAAATTTTATATATTTTCTACAAAGACTAAAATTTCTTTTCAAATTCAAAAATATTATAATTTTAATTAAAATATACTCATTGTAGTCCAATCTACCTTGGAATTATAATTAAATTCCAAGGTAGATTGGACTACAATGAGTGGGCGTTTCTTTTTATCAAAAATATAAATAGTTTTTTTAATTGATTTTTTACAGTATGTTTTCAGACATTAGTAAGCAACATTATACTCATTAAAAAGTTTATTAGGAGCATGTAATATTAACTAAACCTAATTTTACACACTTTTAAACCCACCTCATTAAACATAAAGAAAAATATTTTAAAAATTCTTACTTTTTTTATGCTAGTAAGCCGATCGGACCTTTTCTAAATTGATAGTAATGACAGAGATATTTTAGCTTTCAGGAATGTATTGGTTTCCTGGAAGTTTATTAGAGGTGGAAAAAAAGAACACATGGATTCAAGATAAAGATAAAAGCTCATATTATATTTCAAAATGGAATTAATAGACGTTTTAATGAGTACATTTTGCCAACTAATGTCGGAAAATATGGGCTACAAAGAAATATCATTTAAAAACAATTTATTTACAGTTTTGATAAAAAATAAATACCTACCCGTTTTATCTTACCATACTCTAAACAAAATATTAAGTTAGTGAAAGAAACAATATTAAATGAATATATTTGATCACAGCGCTATATTAAAAGCAATGTTCTATAGCTATTAGCAATCGGAAAAAAATGGGAGCTAGAAAAAGACAATATCTAGAGTTCAAATAAAGAGTGCAATTACAATTACGATGAAGTTTCCTGCATGAACATGGAAGAGAGGAAACACTGGTTAATAATATTAATACTAGCACTGACATAGTAATTTGAATGTAGAATATGCATGCGCTTCCAGGTTATTAAATGTGTAAAGCATCTGTTTATTTACGTCCAGCATGAATGATACAGTAACGATCATGTAACAGGAAACCCACTGCCCGGGGGCTTCTAACGTTTGAAATGATTGGTAAATACCAGAAGATTTGTCCCATCCCATCCCTTCTTTGCAGAAACAGATCTATTAAGACTAATGAATGCATTTCTCTGGGGCTATATCATAGCTTATGTGCATACATGAATGCGCTTTCAGTTGGCAAATTGCTAGATAGATCCTATCACCTAAAACTGCGTACCCAATAGTTCTAAATCAAAACTAGTGCATTTGGACTGCTTCAGATATGGGTGAAAATTTCCTAAACTGCTAAATGCACTTCATTACTAAGATTTAGTCAGGTAATTTCTCTGAGTTAGTATCGACATGAATTACCCCAAAAAGACGTGTGTCATAACGTTATTATATTCCTCCCCTAAACTGCCAAAGTTGTTCAGTTCTGATCTTTATTTCATCTACGGATTTATATATTAGTCAATGTATAATCAACCACACTGATCACTGCAATCAAATAAAACAGTTTATTCCAACCAGAAAAGAAATGAGAATAGTATGTCGAAAAGAGGTAAACTAATATGCATTTTTTGCAAAATGTAGTTTATTTAATTTTAACATGTATTTATTTTGTTAAACTAATTTGTTTAAACTAAAAAAATTACTTATACATAGATTATTTGTACACGTTAATTTTGGTGATCAAATATTTTTATAAAATATAAATGTACATGGAATAAGCTGTTTCATGTGTGCTAAACAATTTAAGTATTCCGAATTCTATGTAATATTGCATTAAAACAAATAAAAATACTTTGAGCATTAGAAAAACACTATATATTTCTTAACATATAAAAAATCTAAACTTTCAGAATTGTTAAAAAAAAAGTATTGGTTTATTACTTAAATATATTAAATTTTGAAAATTGTAAATTCATGTTTCATACTGAATATATACAATATAATTCTTTGCATTAATATAACTAGGAGAATTTTTCACGTATATTTACTTTAAGGTGCTCATTATATAAAATTTATAAACTTCAGTACTAAATGCAAATACTTTCTCCAGATACATGTATTTTTCAATTACTAATATTTCAAAGAATATAGTTTTCATAGTTAACATAAAGGCGTTGAGATATTTTCTAAGCTTTTTATTCAAAGAAAACTAAAATGCAAAATCATGACTGTATTTTTACCCGTAAATCTAAATTCCCGCGATAGATTTTCACTAATAAATTCAAATTCTTGAAAGGCATTTTTAAGGAGATATTCTAGGGACATAATTATATTTATTTCAAAATGTTTCAAAATGAAAAATCTTCACAAATACGTCTTAAAATAAGATGCTTTTGCTAAAGCAATTTTAAATGCCAGGTCGATTTATGTATTTTATAATATTACAAAACTTTGCTTCCATGCTCTGTTTATTTTTTACAGAAATTCCATGCTTTAGAAACAGAGAAAAGTAAGTGTAATATTATATATATACACACTATAAGTTGGATGTTTAGCGGATATCACATTGGAAGTATAATAGATTAGCGAACTATATTATTTTTAATGTTTCATTGTAGTTGAACATAATCTTGGGAAATAACAAGATACTCAAGCACAAAGCAAACGTTTGGTATGTGTATATGAACAATTTCTGGTAATTAAACGAATAATAAACCTCCACCCAGGCAAGCAATGTTTGAAATTTCAGGAATTATAAGGAATAGCTTTTTAATACTACTTGGAATGTAATCTTTACGTTGAAGAATGAAAATATATGTGTGCTCCATAATTATTAAGCAGACTTGCACACATGCGTTTTTCTCTTTAAACCTTGTTTCTTTTAAGGTATGGGTTAGATTAACTGTTTGGGGAATACTACCTTTTAAAAAAGCAAAACTTCATATTAATTACAAAACAATTTATAAAAACGTAATTCAAAGTTATTCAGACTGTCACTGTAAATAAATATACAAAACGAAGTGCATTCCTAATTGTATTGTTTCCCAGATTATTAATGAAAATTAACAATAATAATACTAATGATAATAATAATAATAATAATAAAGAAAACATAATTATAATAAATATTAATAACAATATTAATGATAAAGAATAAATAAATAAATAAATAATAAAAATAATAATAATAATAACATTAATAATAATAATAATAATAATAATAAAGAAAAATAAAAAAGTACTTTTCATAAATCTTTGAACCATTGTGCCAGGAATATTTTTAGTTTCATTTTGCTTCTACATACATCTTGCTTCCGTCATGACAATGCAGAGATGGACACACGTCATATTTTCATTTTTATTTTGTATGATGTTTGAAAATATTGAACAAAATGTAAAAGTTAGCGGAAAAAGTTTGGAGAAAATTAACATGATAATCCAGTATTCTGTTAACCATTACGATGAATATTACTTCTTAAGTATTTTGTATATTAATTATTATTTGAGTGTGTATATGCGAGTGTACAGTATATATAAAAATGCATTTTTTAAACATAACTCACTCTGAAGCTTTATTAATTATTAAAGACGGCAGTAAAAGTCTTAGGCGTTTTAGCTATACAAATATGACTGCAGAGATGTTAAAAGAGCTCCTGTACTGTTATTTTTTTACTATAAACATTTACCAGTCTTCACAGAAATGCTTTCATTTTGAGAATAATTAAGCCTTTTTTAATAACATCATATAATTTTAAAAATTAAGAAGCTCCGATAGAACATAAAAAAATTAAAATGAATTAAATTGTTGCTTAGAGTTTATATGATTCCAGAAATATCTTAGTGAATTTTTACGCAAGAATTTCAAAAGCAGTTTTTAATAAATAAGATTTCATGGAACGCCAACAGTCTCCATGGGAAGATGCCCGAATTTCGGGACTTCCTCTCCCATAGAGACTTTGATATCGCCCTATTGCAGGAAACGATGTTCCACCCGAATAAAAATTACTACATACCGAACTATACCATCCACAGGAAGGATCTGGCGGGTGGTGTTGCTATCTATGTGAAAAGCAGCATAAAGCACAGACCTGTCACGGACTTACAGCTCCAAACGCTGGAAGCAGTCTCCGTCATTATAGAAGCTGATGTCGACCTAATGGTCACCTCCGCTTACGTACGCCACTTCCCCGACTTCCCCACCGAAGACATTAAAAGGCTCCTCAACTACCAAGACAAGTGCATCGTTATGGGGGATTTTAACGCAAAGCACTACACATGGAACTGCAGAAGCAATGACGCCTTCATCTGCCAACTACTAAGGTTCCTGCTCAGTGACCACCACAAAATGGCATACCCGGCCACCCCCACGCACTACGTGGGAAGCGACCCCGAACGCCACTCCACGCTGGACTTCGCCCTCCACAATCTTGACTCCACCATTGAAGTCTGCACAATGAAGAGGCTCACCTCCGACCACCTCCCGATATACACGGACCTCCCAACCAAACCTATCACTCTTCCACCAAGGCCGAGAATGAAAACAAACTGGCACGAGTTTGTTGGGCATTTAACGGACTCCCCTCAAATTCTGCCCTTTTGCAACACTAGAGAGGAAGTTGACCAAGCTGCGCTCAACCTAACCAAAGAGATCAAGGAGGCCCACTCGAGAGCCTCTAAACCTACATCCAACCAAGCTTCAGGCACTCTTCCAAAGGACATCAAATCTCTCATCACGAGGAGGAACCGTGCCAGGAGGGCGTACCAGCGCACCAGATGCCAGCAGGACAAGTCCACCTACTTGCAACTGAAAAACCAAGTTCGACATGCGATCTCAAGATTGCAAACGGAACAGTGGTCTACCTACCTAGAGTCTTTGGGACCGGACGATAATTCCATCTGGCGTACAGTGAAGAGGATCAAAAACAAGAAACTCACAATCCCACCCATCAAACAGGGTGACACCTACCTCATTAACGACACGGATAAACTCAATGCCATCGCTGTCGGCTATGAGAGCCAATTTCAGAACAACGAGCAGTCGCCCCTCAATGTGGAGCAAGACATAAGGGAATTTCTCTCCCGTCCGCCCACCACCACCATCACACCTGTTTTCCCTTCGGAGCTGATAGACGTCATCCAGTCTCTCCCCAGCAACAAATGCCCTGGACGTGATGAAATCAACAATAACATGTTGAAGCACTTGCCTGCTCTGACAATATACAAAATTACGGCAATCACAAACTCTGTTCTGACACTGCACCACTTCCCCAAATGCTGGAAGGACGAGATGGTATGCCCTATACCCAAACCCCACCAAGACCTCTCTCGCCCCGACGCCTACAGGCCTATCAGCCTGCTTAGCTGTTTAGGGAAAGTCGTGGAGAGGATCATCCAGAGAAGGCTCCAGACAGTCCTTGATGAGGCTGTAACAATCATCCCGGAGCAGATCGGCTTCCTCAAGAAACATAGTACAACTCAACAGCTGTACCGTGTTGTGGACCAACTGGCCGAGGGGCGACAATTGAAACAACATACGGCCATAATCATGCTAGACGTTTCTAAGGCGTTCGACAAGGTGTGGCACATGGGCCTACTTCATAAAATGAAAAATATCGGCATACCGGACTCACTGGTACACCTAACGAAGAGCTATCTGGAAGACAGATCCTACACTGTCCGACAGGGAGCCAGCCATTCCAGAAGGCATAACATCCGAAGTGGGGTCCCACAAGGATCCATCCTGGGACCCACACTTTTCAATATTTTTGTTAACGACATCCCAAAACATCCGGGGACAAGCATCGCACTTTATGCTGACGACACTGCAATTGTCGCCAAGCACTATAACCAAAGATTTCTCAAAAACGCACTACAAGCTCACATTGGTGCCATCGACCTGTGGATGAGAAATTGGAAAGTTAAACTAAACGCATCCAAATGCACTGCGATGTATGTCGGAAACAAGGCTCCCCCCAGCCGCATCATTGTCGATAGTACCCCAATTGAATGGGTCACCAACGCCAAATATCTTGGACTTACACTCGACCGCAACCTGACTTGGAAGCAACACGTCGAAAAAACAAGGAACCAAATGACCAGCGCATTCAGTGTTGTGAGCAAACTTATTTTCAACAGAAAAATCAAAATAGCCACCAAAATACTCCTCTATAAAGCATTGGTCAGGCCGATAGCTCTCTATGCAGCCCCTGCCTGGGCCTATGCCGCCAACACCCACCTTAAACGGATCATGGCACGTGAAGCCAGAATCCTTAGAACTATACGCAACGGCCCAACCCACATTTGTAATAAGGCCATCAGAAAGGACCTCCATATCAACCCCTTCATGTCACAAGTCGGAGGAATGACGAAGAGGTTTCATGAACAACTCAGCCATCTCCCCAGCGAGATTGTCTTCGAGCTGCCAGACTTCGAGGTATCCGATCCGCGGTTCCGCAAACGGCCCAAAGCCATCCTTCACTCCTCCACCTGAGTCCTCTGTCGAGCAACCCAGAGGAAGATCGTCGCTTGTCGGCGAGGGGAATCTGGGTCGACACCCGAGGCTCCGGCTGCACCCGGCACCAGGACTCGAACTGAAACACACGGGGCACCTCATGCTCCACCACGTGTAGCCTACGGCTACAAACTTCGAACCACACGTCAATCCAAGGTACGAACAACGTATCCTCGAGCCTAACTGGAGGTTAGACTTTATAGTCAGGAACTCCCTTAAAATCCATTTTCAGTTAATAAATAAGATTACGAATTCCTTACTTCTATTAGTAATGATGAATAAAATGAACACATTGCATTTTACTCTATATCGGTGGTCACATTTCTTTTCGAAAAGGACAGTTCTGAAAAGGGGAATTTTTCCTAAAAGTCCCATCAAATTATTTCTCCATACAGCTACGGATCTTTTGAAATATAATTAAGTGCTTGAAAAACAGGCAAGGATAATTATTTTTTTTCTACAAAGGGTAGGGCGCATCGGCAGCCCCCCCCACCCCGAAAAAAAGGGGCGGTCACAGCCCGACGCCCTTTGATAAACGTCGAACATCATCACTGTTCGAAACATTAAACTATAATTATCATGTCCTACATAAAAAGCCATTTTTACTTTATAAAAACGTTAATTCTACGAGTTCTTTAAAAGTAAAGCAGTTAATAATAAATATACAACTAAAGTTTTTACCTTCCGCTTACGCATGATCAAAATGTTATTCGATTTCCCATTTTCATTTTTTAAATTACTATTTGAATTGGGAAAAATATCAATTCGAAATAAATTTGAAAAGTTATTATCCGTAAACAGAATAGTAAATTTTTGATGAAGAAAAATATTTTAAGTGTGAAACTGACATAGGAAAATTTCACTTAGTGCACGAATATTTTTTGAGAGTGTGTACAGAGACCCCAAGTTATCACAACGCTTCAAAGCTCAAAAAAAAAATGGTTACAGTTCTATTTAAAAATGGAAACGTTCTTATCTTATAAAAAAGTCTTATAAAAGTAAAAGCAATGTACCTCTAAAATTTTATTAGCGATAAAGAAAATACTGCGCTGCTGAAAAACAGAAAGCGTGTATAATTGTGCAGTTATTATTTTTTTAATCATTATATGCTACAAGAAACAGCACAATGATAACTATTGCAATAAGAACAAAACTAGTTCTAAAAAACATACAAATTTACATTTCCTCCAATTTATTAACAAAATCATACACATGATTATTAGCATATAAGCTGCTATTGAATCGAACAGATAAATTTAATTTGAAAAAAAAGAATTTCAAAAATCGTTCCAGAAACAAAATTAAGACTTAACAGCTTTTAATCATCAATATTATTTTTTGTTTTCTTTCGTTTCACCCGATAGAACAGAAGAGTGTTCGCTAACTTTATCGGTAAAATACAAAAAAAAGTCTATAACAAATCAACTATATCACAAAGGTAATCCTCTTTCACTGATTTTAAAGTGCTGGGTTTTTCCCCTCTTCAAATATACCTTTATTCTAGAAACATTTTTGTTTTATTTTTTCAAAACTCAATAGCAGTACTGGATTGTCTGATTTAAAATTTGTATTTCTACATATTCATAAATGTCTTTATTTTTGTGAGCTTTTAGGTTATCAGAAATCTCAGAAACTACGTTAGATTAAAATTACAGGTTTTTACGATGTATATATATATATATGTATATATTGGGATGATAATTTCTTATATTAACGATCGTTGGATAGGAATTGATGATTAAATATTTTTGTAAATGATATGTTTACAAATTTCAAAGAAACAATTGTGCATTTTTTTTATTTGAGAGGCTTTTACGATTAAAATATTAAATGAATTATATGTCTTATGACTATGCAATTTTAGCATTTAAAGTACAATTTATCTTGTAAAAATTGTAAATTACTTTTAATTCCTTCATAATATCTATCCAAATAAACATACTGTTACTTAAATCTACATGTCTGTTACATTTTTAATATTATTTGTGTTAATACTTTTAAAATTAATAAAAGTAACACCAAAAGCTTTTTTTTATGTGCCCCAAATTTTACAATCATGCACAAATATGTACTTAGATCCAAAATAATTTCAACGTTCATGATGTAAGTAAGAATATATATATATTTTTCGCCATAATAGAGATATCGTCTAATGTATTTAAGCTTAATATATAAATGTTGCCATCTCCAAAAAAAAATAAAGGTCTCATTTTCTAACACAGAATAATTCTGTATTTTATTTGCTCATATATTTGTGTGTTTGTTTAGTATTAAAAGATGGCTAAATTTAATATACCGTAACACTATTTACGCGTCTTAAAATTAATTTAATATTCAGCCTTTTTGATCGCATAAAGATGCAACTCCAGTAAAATGTTTTAAAACGCTTTCTAATACTTTATAAGGGAACTGCGCTTTGTTTTAAGTGCAGTTCCAAAAAATTGAGATTAAGTAACTATATATTTTTTAAACTCTTTTCTCCCTATTATTATTTATTAAACAATCCATATTTTCAAATAATTCAAGGTACAATAATTTTATTTACGAACATGTTCTACTAAGAAATTAAGATATGTTAAGATGTTTAAGATGTTAGTTTTCGATATTGATTAAGATATGTTTAAGATGTTTCCTAAATTTATTTTCGTGTTATACGGTCAGTGTAGACACTGCTTGCTCTAACGTACAATAAACACATTAAATATTCAACATTTTATTTAGGAACAATTCACTCTGTCCTATATTATTGGTTATATTATTATTCTCTGAGGCAATATATTGGCAAGACTTCAAATGATTAAATTTAGAACCATCAGTCAAGCAATCACGGTGAACTCTATCGTGTTCCTGACATCCAGAATAAATATATCTCATTCCTATTATACATATTATACATCTAAATAGATGGAAGTGAATGCATATAACAATCATTCACACATGCATGTACATAGGTATTTGTATAGGCTTTAAAGGCAATTAAATAAATTTTAACAATTGTTTTGCAGTATATGAGCTTAATAGAAGTCTTACTGATTTATAGTGATTTTACTTATTGTCACATTTTTCAGACATTATGAAAATAAATTTTACATTTATTTGATATTATTCTTATGTAGAAATATCTGTATAAGCAAACAAAATAATATATTTATTTCCTTTTCGGATGAAATGAATTTTTTTTTTTAGCTTTTCGACAATTTTATAGTTAACGTCCATGAAGTTCGTTCACTAAGGCTTTTAATTTTAAAAATGTGGGCTTATGCAATTGTTGTAAAATGCATAAACTTAAAAAAAAAGAATTCAAAGTTCGTATAAAATTTGCATTTTTAAAAGAAATTTGCAAGAAACGCTTTCCAATGAAATTCGTTCATTAGAAAGAACGAGAATAATCTTGCCGTATCTTGTACAATTCTGAATCAGTAACGTCAGGGGAAGGAAATAGCATATATGGACGAGTAGTTCCCAGTCGTTATCAGTGGTAAGCGGAAGCATGGAGGGATGGGTGGAGCTACTGCTCTTGCAAAATGCAAAATAATCATACAGCACCACACAAATAATGTTTCGCAGTGCCAAATCAGCCGAGGGTTGGAGCTACTGCTCTTGCAAAATGCAAAATAATCATACAGCAGCACTAAAATAATGTTTTGCGGCACCAATTCAGCCGAATGCTTCACTTGACACAACCTGCAAACGACCTATTACAAGTGAAAATAGCCGTTCGGGAAAGGCTCCTGATCGTAAATAAATATTGGATGATCGGGAAGTTCGCCTATTTCGTCAACATATTCGTAAAAATAGGCATTTGACAGTTGCAGATCTTGTCAATTACGAAAAAGAAAGCTTTGAAAAGACCATTTAAAAAAATGTGGATACACATTACACAGAGTAAGACGTAAAGCATTTCTCATTTCAACGAATAAACGTCGCCGTATTGCGTAGGCGAAATCTAGCCTTAGCTGAACTCTAATACATTGGAAGGACGTATTGCGGTCAGATGAATTTATTTTTTACGTTTCATGTGTAAATATTGGCCAAAAGTTTATTAGGAAGAAGGGTGAACTAACTGAACGATCCATTTAATTACACGCGTATGGTTCTTAAAGTAAGCTCTATGAGGGTGTGGGGCTGCTTGTAAGAGATTGACGGTGGTGATTTGCCTTCTTGTAAGAGCGCGATGCATGTTCAAGACCATATCCTCATTCTTGAAATGAATCTACTCTCATTAGCGCAGACATTGTTTGGCAGAAAACCATATATATTTAACAAGATGACGCAAGTCCGCATAT
Source organism: Cheiracanthium punctorium (assembly GCA_038373885.1). Lineage (NCBI taxonomy): Eukaryota > Metazoa > Arthropoda > Arachnida > Araneae > Cheiracanthiidae > Cheiracanthium > Cheiracanthium punctorium. Next base: position 205,502 of record JAWZYV010003902.1, on the reverse strand, counting down.
AGCGAAGATAACAAAAACTTCGATACGTTCAAAACGTGTTCCTGTTTCAGAGTGGCCAGCAGCAAGTCCGATCTTTCTCCTATCGAGAGTATTTAGAGAATACTTAAAAAAGGAAGATGACTCCACGTCATCCCAACAATATACAGCAGTGAAAGGGTTATCTATTGCAGTAATGAGGGAAATATTTCTACAGACCCATTAAACAGTTTAATCTCGCTCATGCATAAACGTCTTGATGCTATTATCAGCCCGTAAAAGTGACGTCACCTATTGGCAATCGAACTGAAGGAATATCTTTTGACTTTAGTTGTGCAATGAAATAGACTTGTGACGCTAATCATAACTATATTTTTTGTTTCAAACTAACATAAATACCATTAAATTGTTGTACTGAGGATATCAAATGTTAATAAAATGCTTCGTTTGCATATATCATTCTTTGTGTTTCTCATTTTCCGCATTTCACGGTATTTCTTATGTGAACGAACTTTATTGACGTTTCCTATGTATTTAAATGAATGTTTAATTTATTCTATTTTATGTATAATAGTATATTTGGGTTGATAATAATATAATTTTGTTTGCGCAAATTGATTTGAAACTAAAAAACTTAAATTATTTTCTCGTCCGTAAGCTGTCGTAAATGTCTATTATAAATCCTTAATTCATTGTACTTGATTTGAATAAATGCCTTGAAACTGTCTTAAAACTAAAGTTATATGCATGTTTTGGAATTCTGTTAAATGCACGTGTAAAAGAATTATATAATACTGCATAGACCCTTTTCGAGGGGACGCTCAGGTAGTGTAGTTGATAACGTACTATTCTGTCATACCTTGGGTCCGGGTTCAATTCCCGACTTGAGCTTGTGCGCTAACTTGTTCGTCCCTTTATTCGCCGTAACGTTGGCTGCCTTCTGGGTGCCCAAATAATAAAATGCCTAATTCTTGGAGCCTTAGTGGTGGATAGTAGTAGTAGCGGATTACCTGTCAAGAGCGCGCTCTAGGAGAAAAGAATCTTTTCGACTTATCATCATCATTCCATAAAACTGAATAGCACACCTTAATTTTCTTTTATTTGAAATAAATTTGCTTCTCCAAGGCACACTTTTAACAATGACAGACTTTAATGCGTTGTGTATTGTAATTATTTTGAATGCAGCTGTAAATAAACGATGCGTAATTTTCCATAGGGTTCATACCAGTGATAAACAATAGATAAATTTCGCGGCAATCGATGCACATTTACGGCAGCTATCATAGAGACAGTAGGACAAAAAGTCAAACCGAAATTCCCTTCTGTCATTTTTAAGACATTTAAAAATAATAATCAAACTGTAAACTAACTACAATTAATGCAGTCGCAACATTTTTCATGTATTTTATAGACTTTCACGAAATTATTTTTAAAAAAGTATTACGATGCTAACGCTTTTAATAAAAGTAGTAAATTAAATAAGAAACTTTCAAGCGAAGACGCTTGAACATTCATGAGTATATTTCATTACCTAGCTACTAAAACAAATCATAATGATTATGCTTGAATGAATGTATATAGTTCCCTCTTTTAACTCACTTGCCTAAAACTGACATACAAAAGCTACAGAGAAATTTACGAAAACTTTCAAATCCATGATGGAAAAATGATCTTACAGGTCTTTAAAATTCATATGAATGTTAATTATCAAATTATACTTCAATTAATATACCAACTATTTATTTTTAAATTACTTCAACAGCATATATTTCTAAGATTTCGATAGTAAACATACGCGCAGTAAACATATGCATTCAATAATTATTATAAATTCACATTAAGTGAAAATAACCTTTTTAAATGATATAATGATTTTATATATCAATTTTAATTTTATTTTTAAACATGTTTTTAGAGAATCAGCTAGAAGTTTCGTAATACTATACAAATGACACATTTTTTTCTTAGTTTCAAAGACCATAAAAAAGCTAGTAACTAAATAAATCAAATTATTAAATCAGTACTATTTTGTAGAACAGTAGAACTTAACAATTCCTGAACTACAGTGACTTACCGATTTTGCATTCTAGGAAGTAACGTATTATAGTAATCCTTTAAAATAAATTATAAAAAATCTGGAGTGACTCTACTCGACTTTCCGAACACTTGATATTTACCGATCGCTTAAATAAATTTCATTCAACTCAATCAAGTGTAGTGTTCAGTGTAGTAGTGCACTTAAAATGATTTGAGTGTATAGGCCGCAATATACAAGAATATTTTTGCAGCCCTGTAAAAAACTAGAAGGCGTACACTCGCTAAAATTTATGAAAAATATAAGACAATAACCTACAATATATGCGTACATAATTTGATGACAATCGAATGCACCATTTAAACATTAGTTCACATTAAATGATTCGCGTCCTTAGGCCGTAATATATTTTTGCAAGCCTGTAAACAAACTATCAGCTCTACACACACCAAAGCCTATGCAGGTCATAAGACCGCTGTAACACATACTCAATTTGAGCTCAATCGAATGCACCCTACAGACACTAGCTCACTTTGAAGAATTTACATCCACGTTCTATAATGTAAAAGAACACTCCCTGTCAAAAACTATAAGTCTTATACACAGCAAAATCTGTACATGATGTGTGACGCTGACCTATGATATACATACCCAATTTGAACTTCTTCGAGTGCACCTTTTAGACACTAGACCTTTTTGAAATATTTGCGTCCGTCGTCCATAATGTATAAGAATAATTTTTTTGCAATCCTGTAAATAAATTATCAACTCTACACACGCCAAAATCTATGCCGATCATGTGATTATGACCTTTTATACACATGCCTAATTTGTGCTCAATCGAATGCACCGTTTAGACGCTAGCTCACTTTCAAGAATTTCCGTCCATTGGCTATCATGTAGGAGAAATATTTTTCGTAGCCTTCTAAAAAAACTATAAATCCTATGCATATCAAAATCGATACCAGTCTTGCGACTATGGTTTATAAAATATGTACCAAATTTGAAATCAATCGAATGCATCGTTTAAACGCTAGCGCACTTTCAAGAATTTCCGCTCATAGATCATAATGTAAAAGAAAACTTTTTCGTAGTTCCTTAAAAAAAACTATAAGTCTTCTACACACCAAACTGTCAACGTTAGTTTATAAAATACCAAATTTGAGCTCAATTGAATGCAGCGTTCCAAATGATGTTCGCTCAAATACGCACAAATACACACACACGCATACATATATCTCGTAAAAATAACATAAATGAATTCAGAAGACGTCAAAACGTGCAAAAACACCAAAATCTCAAATTCGAATTTTTTCATGATTACAATACTTTCCTTACATGGTACATGATTGGAAAGTAAAAATCATAATAATCGGGTAAAGGTGTTAAAATATAGACTTGCCTTCCTTAATAAGGAAAAAATGTTATAAAATTAAAGTAAAACTCACACATTTTGGAGCAATTAAACGCAACAAGAAAATGCCATTTTTTAATGTATCAAATAACGTCTTAAAAAACATTATCGGTTGCATAGCGACTTATTTTAGATAATTGAAGGATTACATAAATTCCAGGGTTTGGAAGTCCAACTTTAAGAAATTTTACTGTATGCATGTATATCATAAACCAACAGCATCTTATTATATACTCCTGATAAATTCAACTTTCTCGTTCATGCATTTAAAAAAAATAATAACGTATAGTAATAGTAATTATCGATATTCGTAATGAAAATATTTAAACAACAACATTTTTTCAGCATCAATCGAAAAATTACTCAATTTGATTTGTTTTATTTTAAATTATTTTGCTTATAAACCAACATTTTTAATTTTTTTAAATCTCAAAGCACTGCACATATGCTACAAATATTTGATCACTAATAATAACTGTAATAATAAAATTGTGAAATTATTTGAAATCGTATTCTTACCTATTGTGTGGGTGAGTATAAGTATGAAGACATTAATCAGTTTTACGTTTGCCATTCCTTTCAAATTGCCGCCACGACCGCACTGAGTAACAAAGTTTTATTCTTAGAAATATACCTTTCTCTTTTTATAAACAATACAAAAATACACCTCCGGTTATACTCTACGCCTCCTCAAATCTTTGCATCGTCCGGTAAAAAATCTGTCCATCATGTTTCTCTTTGCTTTTTGTTTTGCTTTACTTTTTTTTTTTTTTTACTTTTTCCTGCCTTTTAATATGCTCGAACACTAAAGAAAGTTATCGTAAACTTTCTCGGAGAATTTTTCATGATCCGGTGTATTTATTTACGAAGTCTGAAAAAGTTTGCAACACGATTTCAAGGTAAGCAGGATAGGTGGTCGATAGATCTGCCGCTCCGAAATGCCGAGTTCCCACACTTTTTTAGCGGCATGGGGAAGCGCAAGTACTTTTCCAAGAGCGAGCAAATGCACGTAGGGTGGCCTATCTCACAAGCGAATGACGGAAACACTGTTGAGGAGCCTTCCTATAGTTCGCAGGGCCTATTGATTTCAGCGCCACCGTCGGGCGTTGGGATTCGGAGCATGGGCTTTCTCTTTCAGAAACTTATCGCCTTTTCAAGTGAAGAGTGCGCAGAAGTTTCGGATGAAGCTTCTTAAAATATTATCAGTTGGGCGTGAAGGATATAGATTTAGTGATCAAATACTTCTAAGTCTCATTGGGACATTTTTTATTTCCCGTTCGATACCGCCGTTCCAAAGTCTTTAATTATTTATTTTCACTAAATGTGTATACGTATCACAGCTTTTCCATTTACATAAGTTTCGGATCAGAACTCTTTTAAAAACATAAGTGAGGCTTAATGCATTTTGCTGACATGCATTATACTTCAAAATATATCATCTTTTATTAAAATTTAATGCAATGAAAGAAATCATTTAAATATACATTTTATTTCTCTTCTGTGCTTAATGTAACTGCGCATGTTCGTGAAATTGTCACTACTAAAATCGGATGAAGAATTCAGTGGAATTTTATGAAGATAATCTGACAGTCAAAAATTAATTCCTTCTCGTCTAAAAAATCGTGTTGACATTCCTTAATACGTTAACTGCTTAGCTGGATCTGAAAAATGCCGATTAAACAAAACAAAATCTATTCAATATGACAGCTCAACTCCAATCGTGTTTTTCAGTAATTTCCACACTTAAGTTTTTTGCATATATTTTGAAACATGGCTTTTGCCGGAGAGTTTCATTCCTACTTTTTTAAACAATTTTTTCAACTTACTGTGATTCAGTTTTTCACAAATTCCTTGTATCATATTGTAATGATTTTCCACCTGTATACTAGTTAGTTATGAGGCATTACTAAACCATCTTAAAAAAATACAGAAGAAATTTAAAGAACAAAATGTTGTGATAAATTTCGGCTAATTATATTAAAAACAAAAACAAAAATATACACTATTAAGTACAAAAAAATTACATATGTTTATAAGGGCTTATAAAAGCATGGATTGTATTAATTTAGAAACATTACCTTATTACATAGTATTATATTTAAAAATTTTAAATGAAAAATAAAAAATACAAATTTGTGATTCATTATGACATGTTGAAGCGGTATATGATATTAAAGCGGTACTTCTTTATAGTAAGTAGTTTTGATTTCTTTGAAGCTAAAACTATTTTATTTTTTACACTTAGCATGTGATATAACACTGTATTATGTTTCAAAGTAAAACTCTCGGGTATGAGTAACTAAATTATGCATAAAATCGTTTATTTTTATTATTATGTATTACAAGTTATAAGAACAAAAGCTCTATTCTAACATATGCGCATCGTTAGACGTTTCCGAACTCCACGTTAAAATCGTGTAGCCCTCCGATATATATAAGTCAGATATTTTAAAGGGGATGATTATGGAATTTTGCTGTTTCCTCTCGTCAGCCGCTCTCAATACGTTAACTGCTGGATTACAGCCTAAAATCATACTCAATAACGTCTAATTTAATAACAGAGGTATTTATTAAAATAAATTTCACTTGATGTTAATGTTTAAGTTTAAATGTTGTAAATTTGTAAGCAATACTCAACTCTACCATTCTACTGTATCTGAAATATTCGTTGTTTTTTTTATCCACACTTAAACACACACCTACGGCTAAATTTGTGGAATTAATATACTTTTGGCTTCGTCCAACGGTTTAAAGACAGTAACTGCAAAAATAAACAAGAAGTGTTTGTCACGTAAAATTAAAAAAAAAAAATCTTAATATACTAATTCGCTTGACGATACTTTTTGGGCACGGGCGACCAATGAATGCTTATTTAGTGAATAAATTCAAAGCATTTTTCACATTATCAATTACAATATAATACCAGGAATTTGTGTAAAACTGAATCACAGTAAGTTGAAAAAAATGTTTAAAAAAGTATGAATGAAACTCTCCGGCAAAAGCCACGTTTCAAAATATATGCAAAAACCTTAAGTGTAAACATTGTTTTATTTTAATTACTCTTATTATTAATTTATTTTTACGAAATGTTTCAGGTAATGTTTTCCAGGCTCTAAAATGCTTAGTCATAAAGCTGTACTGTGTATGGAAGGTATAATTTGAATAATATGATCAATAAGTATTGCAAATAGTAAAATATAGTATTTTCTTTTATGAAAACATTTATAATTTATGGAAATTTATACTCTCATCCGCCAATATGCGCTTTAGATGAAGTTATCATTTCCACAGAGAGTACAATTGAAGAAGAAAATTAATTTTTTCTTCTTCAATTGTACTCTCTTCGCAAAATGAGAGATGTACGTATATATCTCTCATTTTGCGGTTTTATTTTGAGTTCGTCTTTCCTTCTGTTACTTGAATTGTCAATGTAAATGATATTATGTCTGAAAACATTCTACTATAAAATTTCAGAAAATTTCATGTGTTAAAAAATTCTGAATCCTTTTGTTGCTGCACTGTTAAGTAGTATAATAAACATTAACTTTAAACCTTTTAACTTTAAACACTTAAAAACTAAATGTAAATAAATGTGTTCACTTTTATAAGACAAAAATTTTAATTTACAATTGGAACAAATCAATTATCATGACAAAATTTTTTTCATAGCAAAACACATGTTGGTTTATAGTATTTTGTGAAATTTAATTTAAAGGTTCGCTTTGTATATTATACACCATTTTAGAAAAAAGCAACTAAGCGTTAATTTTTCTTGAAAAAGATTTAACTTCTTCGTTGAGAATTAATTTGTATACTTTTATTTAAATTCAATAAAATAAAAAGAATTATCTACTTTTTAAAGGTACACATACATTAATTTTATGTAAAGTAATCATGGAATAATTAAAACTATTAGCATGCTATTCTTCATGTATACATTATTTATGGATTATAGAACAAAATAATTAATAATTTATAGAAGTAGTATGTTAACTTGCAACATAAATCCATTTTTAATGAAAGTACACTAAACCTCGATCGCCGGTTCCATCAGTACTTATTTAAAATGCCTGTTTTGATTTACTTGTTCATTTTAGCCATTGGTAAGCGTTGTTTTCTTTATGGTCGCCATATGCAAGCAGATAATAGCCTTAAACACAAAATAATTTAAAACTGAAAGTGTGCGTTCAACATAAAACAAACTTAATTTTTATTAAAATTATACTAGCCTTCTGTTTTAAAATTTATGTTACTGTATGCTTCATTAACAAAATATAATCAGTATATAATTAGCATAATATTTATACATATATATATAATAGTATTGGTTGTCGCGATTCAATTTAAGAATTATTACCGAATGTGCTCAAAATGTGTTTTATTAATCTAAAAAAAATATTCAACTTTTAAGTATTTTTTTATACTTGCGGCTTTTTTTCGGTGAAAATAAAAATTCTTGTATTTCGTTTAGTGTACGTGGAACGAATAAGGAATAACTGTAGTAAATAAATTATGATGATTAAGAAATGACTCTTCAGAAAAAAAGCAATATACGACACAAAATTTTTCAGTATTCTGTGTCACTATGAACAAAAGGCTTCAGCAAGAGGGAAAAGATTGTCAAATCTCATCTGTTTCTTTACAGTCAGAATGAAAAATTCAGCTGCTCACCAGAAGAGCAAGATTTACAATGGATTACACAGCAGTTGCATATAGTTTCGGTATATTAAGGCTAGAAGATAACGATAGGGTGTCAAGTATTTTTGTGTTTGTTATGTGAATTCCAAAACTATTTATTTAATTTCTCTGATTCCTGTAGCGGCCTATTCATTTTCCATAAAACATAAAAATAGGATGTAAAAATTACGTAAAATCTTTTAATGAGTCAAAAAAAAGTCAAATGCACAATTAGAACACACGATTATAATGATTTCTTCGTAATTTTGTCAAAGAATATACGAAATTATACTTGAACGAAACGTGTTGATAGCATTAGACTCATAGATAAGCAATGTTTGATATGATATATAATTAAAAGTGTACATTGGGATTGAGAATGAGATAGTATGAAGACTTTTATAATTTTCTTACTAATACGTCATAAAATTTCTATTATGCGCTTTACGTCAGGGATGTTATGCAGGGTGTCCCATAATTATTGGAACAAACTTTAAGGAGAGGTAGGGCACATAATAAGAATTCAGAATCACATAGCAATGTGGGGTGAAAAACCTCGTTTTCCCTTACCCTTTAAAAACGTGTTTAACTCCTTTCTTAACCAAGTTTCATAGACAACGGGCATTTCTCAAAAATTTCATCCATGCAATTAAATAGATTTATTAAACTATTAATTTTAGTCACGCGTTTCCTGCGAAAGATGCATTAGTTTTTGATGAACAAGGGCCGGAAAGTTCACCATTATTTCAGCACTGGTTCCATAGTGATCATTACCAGCTGCACTAAGGCAACGTTTTCGATCCAACATTGCTATGTGAATCTGAATCCTTATTAAGTGCCCTACCATCCATTAAAATTTGTTCCAATTATTATGGGACAACCTCCATATAAATGACGGTACATATGCACAAATAATTTCTAAACTTTTGCAATGTTCATTTCGTACTAAAGTTAATGCGATAAAACGCATTTCTTCCGGATAAAATAAATTATCTGAAAGGCAAAACACAAGAAAAGTAATCCAATAAAGAAGCTTGTTATGTTATGAAATGTTTACCTTTCTAAAGTTAATATATTACGTTTTATGAAATATTATGACAAACTTTGTTTAAAAATGTCTTTCTCACAGATTTACTTAGAATTTAAAGAAAAATCAATGATGTATCATAATAAAATGTTCATAAAAAACCTTCCTTTTACGATTTTATTATCAAATTGTCTCTTTAAAAGGAATTTAAAATTTTATTTCACATTTATGAATAGCATAAAGATAGGAAGTTTGTTACCTTATAAGTTTTAAGCTCTGACGCACATAAATAAATGATCAAATATTTGGATTTAACGTAATTTTGAAAACAGTACATTTTCAACCAAACTATTACTGCAAATAAATTACAATAAAATTGCTGAATTTATTTCCAAATACCATTCAATTTAAACATAGTGAAAAGGTGTAAATGAATTTTGAAACTCTTAAATGTCATTTAAACAAATGTAATTTTTTAACAGAAATTGGTGATGAATCAAATAATTACATAATAAACCAAAATAAATATTATAATGTTTAATGAAAATTATTTTTGTATGATTCTTAAAATGATATTGGAGCCACTTTTTTCCAAAAAAAAGCCATGCAGACTTCAAAATTAAAGATACAATTGTGCCTATCAGCATTTGATAATTAATTATTACTATGTGTTCTAAGTGAATCAGGGAACGGAACCCCTAGACATCACGTGATATCACTCCCAAGCTACTAATCACTATCTTGATCGGACCACCACATTTATGTCCTACAAAACCTTTATCGATTAATTTGCATTCCGAACTCTCATTGTTAATTCTGAAATTCTAAGGTCACGGTATGACACCACACGCCGGCTAGAATGTTGATGTAGACATTTAACTGCTGCCAACATTACAAAGGGTGAATATGATCGACTACTATCGTGTTAGATGCCAAACTATGAAAATGATTTTCGTGTGTAGGGCTGAGAATAATTTATCTCGAGTTCTATTGGCTATAATGGCTGCTTTGTGTTCGAACAAAGGCTATTCTTCTCAGCTGTAGATAATGCTTCAATGTGTACATTTGGCTAAATAATTTAACTTAAATGGTTATATAAAACTGCTACTGATTGCGTTAAATTTATTTCGAATGCAAGTACGAATGTCACCTTTTATTTAATAAGAAAGCCAAAATTTGACTCCTAAATACAAGGTGTCCCAGAAACGCTGGCCTTTACTTTTATTCCTCATATATTTATTATAAACGTACAATAAATTACAAAAATAAGTTAATAAAGGTATACAATTTTATGGTATTAATTAAATATATCAGAGATTAAATCTAAAAATACTTCATACGGACAGCGTAGAAAAACTTTCAAACTGAATAAAATGTAACCCATACATTCGTGAGATACTGTATAACATTTCAGCATCTTATTCTAAAATTTTTGGAGAATTGAAAATAAATTTATGCTAACTTAAACGCAGGTAGTAAAATATACCCCATACATTGATGCACACAAATTTTAAGCTTTCATCATAAAAGAGCTCAGAGATGTGGAAATATATATTTGTTGACTTTAACCACTTTTCACCGGCTCTCCGAGAAAAAAAACCAAATCAGATGATCGTGTTTCGACGTGTTGTATAGAAATTAAGATGTAAAAAATGATTGCAGCAATACATAATACTTTTATAATTTTTGGTACTGTGTAGACCCTCAATAACTTTGTTTAAACATATCACCAAGGCTTTTTATGATGAAAGGCTGAAACTGAAAGGCAAAGTTCGTATAACCCAGTACGAAGGTCTGTACGAAGGTCGTATAAAAATTTAAATTTGGTATTTATTAAGATTTAATTTAAGGAAATTTTAACCGATACCATAAAATTCTGTGCCTTTTATTGCGTATCATTGTAATTTATCGTATATGACTGCGATATGACTACGATGTTTTTTTAAGGAATGAAAGCCTACTCCAGTGTTTTCGGGACACGTCTATGCATAAAAGAATATCTGAACCATTAATATCTACTGTAGATAACAAAGTAAATGCTTTATTATCCATTGTAGTGTTTAAATGCGCAAAACAGTACTTCATTTATACGTGTTAGGTTTGTAATAAAAGGGTAATAAAAAAATTGGCACCTCAGTAGGATAAGAAAGAAAAATTTTTGTCACCCATTGTTCTTCATATCTCGTAGGAAATAGAAATATAATCTTGAAATTCTCGATTTTAGATGCATGTGTAACAAACATCCAAAAATCAATTTCAGGGTTTTATGACATTCATTCCTATTGGAAGATAGATGATCAAAAGGGGGATTTAAAATATCCCTGTGTCACTTTAAAAGGGTTCCTGTGCATGAAAAAGTAGCTGGCTTTTATTCTTCATGTACCTTTTCAGATATTTTGGGATTTAACACAAGTTGTTCAAATTTCAATCTCGAAAATGAAGTTTTCAATTTTTGGCTATTTGGCGAAAAACGGGAATTATTTTATTTATGGATTATATTATCAATGGAATATATATTATATTATCAATGGAAAAGTGAACAATCAATAAAATATCATATATTGGAGCAATTATATCTATTCAAAACGGAAGTGTTTACTGTGAGAATGCAGAGCGTTGTTGCTGACCTGAATATATGTTATTAAAGCAGATTTTTTTATGGATTTCGTAACCTCCGATCCAATATCGTTGGCGTGATTGTCTAGTGGCAAAGCGTCATGCACATCAGTTTTTGTAAACGTATTCCTTTAAGACTTTGGATTTTATTTATTTGACTTCTGAAGAGAAAGCAATAAAATGTTTCTTGTTTTCATCCATGCTTACAGGATTGAGATAATAGGTAAGGCCCGTTAAAATTTAGATGCTTCATATGCTTAGTAGCTTGGCATTAGTAATATTTTCTGTTTCCTAAATGTAGCAAATTTTCTTGATTTATTTATCTTAAAAAAACTATTTCCCTGTAAGAAGATAGACATTTAGTTGATATTTTTGAGAACATGTATTTTATAAAATTTTTGTTAAACGTAAAATGCGCAATTCTACTCGTACTTTTTTTAATAAGAGAATTTGCAAATGATATTACCAGACTAAATTTACTTCAGACGTAATTGAAGTTGAATAAAGTAAGTTAGAGAAAAAGCTTTGTCTTTGATTTTAAAAAGAGATATTTTTAAATTATAATATTTTATAAGTTAACTTTTGTTTCTAAAAATCCCTGCCTTATAATTTGTCAGCAGAAGATAGATGTTTACAATGCGGAAAAATGCACCCGTCTCTTCTTGAGCAAGTGTATTAACAATTATTATTCTGAGGACAATAAAAACCAATATATGTACACAAATAATGTCATTTTATTTATATTTTTATTTTTACTTTTATTTATTTTGTCCGACTACGATTACCGTTTGTATGATTGTAATATTAAATTATGTGTTTTATAAATGAATGCGAATAACTAGAAGCATAAACAAATTTTACCAAGTAAAAGGAAGTAATTGATTTTGACATTGCTGTCGGTGGATAATGGAACTCGATACATAAATTTTCTTTTTCTGTTTCGTCTATCATATTTTTTAATTCTGTTGGCTTAAAAAAATTGTTGAAACACTATCTGTAATGTATCGTATAACGAAAAATCGTTTTTGAAAATGTTACTTATGCAAGTAATGCAAGTTCACCGAATTTAGATCTGCGTCTGAAGCATATTTTTAATCGTTGGGATGTTTATAGATATCACAGTGTTTTAAAGAACTTATTTTGTCTATTTTAAAGCATAACAAATTATATTCTTTATACTTGATGCTTTTAAGAGTGATTATGTGGAACACTTATGCCTTTTAATTTCATTTTTTTTTCCATCGTAACAAACGTTTCATCATTTAGTCTATGAGTTTGGATTAAATAATCTATGTATACATAAATTTAGTATACACGACATTGCAGTTTGTACTGTTAATCTATATGTGTTCAAGTGCATATAATACATCTAAATTTCAATTTTAATAGAAAAATATTCATTAATATGTTAGCAAATGCATAAATATCACATACTACTACTTCTATTAAAACAAATGAAATTATTTTTGTTTTATCATATATATGAATGTGTGTGTATACATACATATATTAAAGCATATATTTATGAATTAATAAAATAATAAGAACACAAAACTGAATCTTCGTTAACATGAGTCGATAAAGTAAGCACCATTTATTCAAAAAAATAACCGTCAGTTAAATTATATGAAATAATACAGTAATCTACTTATTGACTGAGATGTATACTTTATAATAGGATTTCTTTTCCTCTGATATTACTTCAGTTCTAGAGTAACAAATTATTTTGAAAAGTTGATTTGTACGTGATGTTAAATATAAATGGCTTATTTTTCCTTAATAGTAGAAAAAAAGAATGCCTTAATTCATTAATCCCCTTGTATTACAAAGATGAAAATTATAGACAATCCAGTATCTACTACTTTGTTGGATTTTACCTCTATTTAGTTTTTGTTTTCACAGCCGAAGTGTACGAAGTTCATTTCTTTTGTCTTTATCGCATAGAGATGCAGAAGAATTGATTGTGTCTTTCCTTCTTATCGATTTCTGGATAAAATACTTTCAGAAAAATGGGGGTCTCCGGAAGCATCTCCTACATGCCGTAGATTTAATAGAGATTTCAGGATCATTCCTTAATATATCTATAGAAACATTTACTACCGAAGACAATCTCCCAGAGACATTAGTCAAAATGATATTTTTTTCCAATGACTCTAATGAAAGAAAACAAGGCTTTTCAAAGGGCTTATAGGAGTCATTAATAAAGTATAAGTGTGTAAAAGTATGTACCTGTTTGATTATCTTAATATATTTTTTTCTTCATAGTGTTAATGTTATATTAGTATAGAATTATACTAAAATTTTGACAACATGAATTCAAAACACAAAATAAAATTTTAAGGTATTTATTCGTGATAAGTATTTCCCGCATACGTGATATGTATTTTCTGTGTAAGTTATAATAAGCTAAAGTTTTTGATTTAATGGATTACAAGTACATACCGTTTATAAAGGGTATTTCCTTGATATAATGAATTGAGAGGGGTAATGGAATATCATCATTTTATTGCTGTATTGTTTAATGGCGAGTTAAAAGAGCTAAAGCAATAGAAAATGGAAAATGAAATTATCATCTAAATATTTAATTGGCGATTCCACAAACACCGATCAAGCTACAACAGTCAAAATTTACAAAAAGGTGGTCCAATACCTTAGCTTTAAAATTAGCTAAAAATGAGACATACACGTTTACTAGTGCAGGAGAATTTAAGTCGAGTGTTTGCCACAGGCATTAAAGTTCACGTTTTATGAAAATCAGGCTTGCCCATGTTACGCCTGCAGAGATTAGTAATGATAGTAGCAGAGATTAGTAAAATATAAATGAATGCATTTCATAATTACAATACAGAAAAATAAGCTGTTAATTAATGCATATAAATATGTTCAAATTGAATTATTAAGCTAAGGAAGCGGAGCCATGCGCAGAAACTGATTCTTAAGGAATATGAAATTTAACGATTATAGCAATTATTTATAATTTCTCTAGAACTAGACAATTGTTCTAGAGAATTGTTCTAGGTGTTTTCTGAATCAACAATTAAGTGAATATTGGATGTTGCATTTTATTTGTTGTTCAAAGCTTATAAATGGTCACTAAAACTACATATTAGAATATGTTTGGTGTATTTTTCCAGGTTACATATACGATACTGTGCTTCTCGTATGACTTTAATTTATGGCTTTTCTTTATACAAAGAAATGCAGATGAAAAACAAGTAGTTTACTATATTATTCAATTCTCTATTTAAATATAATTGAATTTAAAACTTTAAATTATTTTTTGTTTCAAACTCATGTGTAACAGTATTCCACTCATGTTTGTCAGAGAGATCACTTAATTGTCCCTCGATAATTTTATACTGTGGAAAATTCGCAACACTAGATAAAGTGGCTGACAAAATGCACAGGCTGCAGCGCTGACATTTTGGTCACACCACTTTGTACTCGAAAAGTCATATGACCCAGAGCGTCTGACCGTCTTAGTATGTCTATCTCAGACTAAGATGGTCACATGACTTTTCGGGTGCAAAGGGTTGTGATTAAAATGTACCCCGTAGCCTGTATAACACTTCAGCAACGACTAGATAATTTTGTCTTTGTCCTATTAAAAGTTATGACACTATAAATTTTCTTTGAAATACCTGCACGGTTTTGTCCTATAATGGCCAATAACGGATTTCAGTTATAAAAAGCGGTTTAAAAAGTAATTTAATTGTTTTTTTAACTCTATAATTCACATATTACAGAATTTCATTACAAAGGCAGGTGGCTCTCTAAATTATTTCAAACTGACGCTTAGTTTTACTCCACACTTTTTTTTGTGGAAGATATTCATTATTTTTCAATACCCTGTGCATGCAGACAGAAAATTGCATGCGTCTGTGATTAATATCAGGAATTCGCGATTTATTTATTATGCATTAAAGGTATTATTTCCCATCAATAACTTTTAAAGATAAATAAAAGAGAATACTGTGGATGAGGGCCGTAAAGAGAAAACAAAACCTCTAATGTTTCTATCTCCTCCCCTTTAATTTAGGGTGGTCTTGTTCCGTGAATAGACTCTTGTGTTCCCTTTTTTCATTATTTACGGGTTACTTTCTCTTTTCTGTATCTCGGACTATTTTCTTGAATTTTCTATGAGGTATATCAAAATGTCTTTTATATTCTTATGATAGGTGGGCACGTGTTTATCTTTGTAACATTTACTCGTTTTATGGCAGCGTTTAAAGGATAGTCGTTATGCACTGTTTTCGCTCTATATATCATATTTTTTACAAGAAAGTTTAATACCTGTTTAAAGACTTTTTAACTTGAAGAATTTTGATTGCAAATGTTAGAAAAGCATTTTGAATGATTGAACACACAATAGAAATTTAAAATATTTCTTTATTTATTTGACAGTTTAAGTCACCATTCATTCCTAACAAGGTATCTCGTACCATGTGTGGGTTGTTATATCGTTTACTCCCCAATTCATTATTATTTAATTTGTTTTGTGTTCAGTGCTCAATTTAATTCACGCTTTTCATATTTTTAATTGACAATTTGTTTCAATACTTATTTTATTACATTAGTAAGTTCGATAGAAGTAGAGGGATGTCATAATTAAATTTCCCTTATAAACAACATTCTACAGATGAAACGGGTACGCTCAGTACCACTAAATTTGGTGCATGGAACAAGATGCTTTCAAGGGATTCTTTTTGAAAAGTTTAGTTCAAAAAAAGTCCAATAGGTGTCACTATGCATGGTGAAATCAGCTCAAAAAATAACCCAAATTACTTAATAAATGCTTAAAAACTCAATTTTCAGTTACCCATTCCATTGATAAAGTTGCTATTTTTATCATGGAAAATGCCACCTAAAGAACATTTTAGAACCATTTTTTTATTTCGCAGCTTATCCTCCTAATTGTATACTGTCGAATTATTTTAAAAAGTAGTGGAAATGGCCTCGGAGGCCGTTGACTAGCGGAATTTTAATTTAGATAAATCTTTAGACTTTAAAGACTGTTTTGTTACGTATTAATTTAAAACTCGCGCCATTTTTTCAGATTCCTCTACGTTCCTTTATTTATATTTTAATTGTAGATTTATTACCTTATTTATAATATTTGTAAGAATAGCTATTTACATTCTTATTTCCTCGAGATATTATGTTTTACATGACAACTGCTCTTTGAAAATTACTTTTGACAAACTTCATTATTTTTGCTAAATTTAGTGCCACAAATCTATTAAATAGAATAGTTATGGCTTAAAATAGAATAGTTATAGCTTAATAGACTGAAACGCTTGTTCTAAAACTCTCAATATAATGATAGTAAGTAATTGCTTCGAATAAATAAAAGTGCATTGTAAAATCAACACTTATCATACTTTTAATTCAATATAAAAAATAAATCATTTTTTAAAAAATATTTACTCAGTAATAAAAAACAGAGAGAAAATATTGTTTTCATATAGCTAAGATTATATTGCTTTTAGACACTAATGGACTTTTTTTACCAGTTCTCTAAAGGGAATTCCTTTAATCAAATTTTTATGTGACACTTTATATTTAATATTTGTAGAAAGTGTCTCATATATTCATTCTTTTTTAAGGGCATAAAACCACTCTAAAAGTCATTATTTTTGTCACTGTGATTTGCGAACTGTATGACGTCTTTAGACATCTATAGAAAATCCCTTAATAATGTACATCTGTATCCCATACATGTAGAACAAATGAACAAAATTTCAATTTTTTAAAAAGAAAATGTTTCAATGTTTATCTAAGACGTATTTTGTCATGTTGAGTTCTGAAGAGATGACTATTTGAAAATACTTACTGCACATACTCAAGTCACAGAATATAATCTACTAAACTTACCTTACAAGTCACGTTTTCCGGGAGAGCTTCCCAATTACTTTCTTACTTTCCAACTATTTAATCTCTTTGGGTGCCGGCTACGGAATTTATTTTATTTCGCAAGTTTCAATCCTTTTGTACAGAGGGTTTTCTGTTTAAATGTGTCCGAAATTGGTAATTCTCGTGCTGAAATGCCAAATGCTTTGCTTAACAAAATATTTTGAATTATTTTCAGCTTTAGTAAATTTTCTTCATTGGAAGTGCAAGTCGAAGTATTGCTTTTACATCGATGCTTGTGTAAAGCAAGATAAATTTGTGCTAACTTAACAGTCTATCTGTATACGTAAATCTAAATGAAGAACTTTTCTTTAAAAAATATGAATATATATATATATATATATATATATATATATATATATATATATATATATATATATATATATATATATATATTTATTTATTTATTTATTTATTTATTTAATTTTTAATATGATACATGTTAGATATATTTAGAATTACTTACTAAAAATTTGGTCCAGAACTATAAATATAGTATAAATACATCAACAAGTGATATAATATAATTATAACATAAAAATATTATTAATAATTAGTATACTGTACAAAACTTCCTTTGAACTTGTTTGAATGACAACAAATGAATAATAGTAATTATAATAATTTATTTATTTAAAAAAATCAAAGATTTACGATTGTTTTATTAGAAATGAAATTTAATTCTTTGCAGAGTTAAAAAATGAATTTAGTTTTCTTAACTATTCCCTCAAAAGGATAGAATTACGAAATATTTTATATAGTACATTTATTGCTAATTTTCATCAAAAATGTTACTATTTTAATAAATTATAAAGAAGGTTCCTTTATTTATAATTTATTATTGCTACTTCAAAATTTTCTAAAAGAATTTATTATATCGAAACCGCCAGTTCACTTACTCTAAACTGAAATATAAAAATATACATAAATTTTTTAACTTCAAATTGAAAAAAATCTTAAAAATAGATGCTATCTATCATTAAAGCGTTAAAATGATTATTTGAAGCGAAAATGATTTAGTAATGTTATCATTTTTCAAGGAGTCAGGCCTACATTCAAAATGGTGCTGGTGGTGTAGGTGGTATTTGCTTCCACCTCAGTGTTTCATAAAGATATATCCGGTATTGATTTATTTGTTAAAAGTGCGTTCGCTGGTAGGTGATGTCTCTGAAATCAGATTTCTTTCAGATTTATACAATATTAAATTATTACTCTCTATTGCTAAAGGACTAAAAATTTTAATGTGTTTCGGCTCGACCAAACCCCTGCATCTAAAAAATACATTTGTACTCTAGCATGTTGCGGAAACAATATTTATATCATTTTACTATCAGAAAGTTTTAAAATGACATATTATATTAATCCAGTATATTAAATTACTGTGAGGAAATCTGTGTAATCATTTTAAACAAGGTTCTTATAAATAAAACATAAGTCATTCGAAATAAATTTAAAAGTTATTCAAGAAGTAAAACTTTAAACCAAGCTTAATTTGTTTAAAATTGCATTGTTAAATACACTGAAATATAAGATGTAAAATGTTTTACACTTATTAGATAGTAATATAACAATAAATAACACTTATTTTACATTATGTAAAGTATAATAAGAGAATAATTTGAAAGATATTAGGTCTTACTAGTAGGCTTAAGATTTCATTAGTAAGATATTGTAACAATAATACTAATAATTTACTATTTATAATAATGTAAACGAAAATCAATATTTCAGCTGCATCAGGAATAACTTAAATTAAGAAATATACTGTGTTAATTTTTTGGGGAAACCTGGTTTGAAATACATTTAACATTCACTTGCAAGGATAAAATTAATCAACGTGAAAATCCAACAAAAAGTGAAACGTCTGTTAAAATAATTTCATCTCTTGCGCTATAATCATCTCATTTTACCTATGGATCTTAAACAAAATGTGTGACAAGTTTCTTAAATAAAATATTTCTTTCCTTATTTACTTTTTCAAATTAACTATAATCTCAATTAGGTGGAGATAGAATAAATTTTAGGTCTAGTTCAATTTACCGAGATAAATTTTCTAGACTAAAACTTCCCGAATATTCCTCTCCAAAATATTGAACGAGCAAATTTCATATTCTAAAATCATATTACAAGTCACGTATTCTCGAGAGCTTTCCAATCGCACCTTTACTTGTCAGCACAATAATCTCTTTAGACCTTCGCTGTAGAATTTATCGTGTTTTGTGAACCTGACATCTGCAATCGTACTGGGTTTGTGCGGATACAGAAGGATTGCAGATGGTGAAATTGATAACGTGTCAATTTTTAAATAATATCCAACACATTTTTAAAGTTTCTGTGGTCTATATTTCTGTGCTCTATATATTTGAATTAACTCTTTGAATTAACTCAGCAACTTAAGTTTTTAAATTTTTGTAGTGCAATTTGCAGAAACAGATTATAATTATACTGAAAGTTTTTTTAATTTTTATATTGCAATGTGCAGAAACATATTTAATTATACTAAAGTTTTTTTTCTTTCTCAGTTTTGTAATTCATGTAAAATTTACTAACCAAAATGAGTTTGTTGTAGAGTTCAATAAAACGGTTATTTTAGTTTTTGTGTTGCTTGAAAATATATTCGTAGTATAACAAAGTACCTGAAGTATTTGTAAACACTTAAATATTAAGATATGCAACGTTGTGATTTAAAGGGTTAACATAGAAATAATAGCATAAAAAATAGCCCCAATGAACATAGGTAAGATTCAATCATTTTTATTTATTTAACCAAAAGTGATTGAATGCATTGTTCTGTTTCAATTAAAAAAGCCGTTATATACCGATCAGAATTTTAATACATATTGCCACTAATAATAATGAAAGTACCGTTTTTAGTAGCTATTTCCAGTGAAACAAATAAACGAACTCAAGTGCAGAGTAGGCTATGTGCATTATCTATTTAGACTTTGTATTAAAGATAGTCTTATATTCAAACAATAATTTAATAATAGTTACTAACACTTTTTTCGTGTAGCTAGTTCATCAGTGTTATAGAATCCATTGCGTCTAACGAGCCGATGTGCCACTTTCTAAATGTACATCGACTTTTACGAAATTTAAATATTTTGATAACATCTAGCATAAAAATTAACCTATTGAAAGCATAATGCATAGCAGTTATAACTGTTTTACAGAACTGATCAAAATATGTGCATACTATTTCTGTGTGTGTGTGTGTGTGTGTGTGTGGAGGGGTGTTCTTGACTGAAATGTTTTAGTAACATTTGCCCGACTTTTTTTCTCAGTTATGTAAATATAACAATTCCAATTTCCTTAACATTCATAAAACATATCAAAATTCTCACTTAAACTTCATGTGTGTTTTTAGGAAGCGCATTTATTCAGCGATCTACGTACATAAAAAATATATTGAGGCCTCATTTTATGTCTTTGAAATATTTATACTACATGTGCCTACACGAGATTGCCTCCGCGCACTCAACACCTTGGCAACTGAAGACCGAGCGAAAGGGGGTAACTTTTTGCTCGGCTGGAAAACGCCGCAATCTGCCACGCGGATTTCACGGGCTCGAAACCAGCTCCCGCCAAGCTCTCCCTTCGCTGATGACACGGAGAACGAACACGCATTCTCCTTATCTCCTTCCGTGACCGTGACCCCAACCACCTCTCGCTCTTTCAAAGTCCGCAACGAAGCCCACATCACATGGTGCACGGGACAAAGTCCGCAACGAGAGGCAACGAATTTCGCTACGAGGGACGACGAAGTCCAGAACGACTGTCAGAATCCTCACAAAGTCCACAACGAGGGGCACGCTCCTTAACGCTTGGAACGTCGTTTCCCAGCCTCCGACTGATTTTCTAGAAGGGGAGTAGTGCGACGGAGTTTGCCTTTGCGCACTCAGCACCTTAGCAATTGAAGGGCGAGGAAAGGGGTACTTTTGAGCTCGGCTGGAAAACGCTGCAATCTTCCACGGAGATTTCGGGGGTTCGAAACTAGCTCCCGCCACACTCTCCCTTCAGTTTCATTTTTATAAACGAAACTCAAAGTAAAAAATGTTTAAGTGAAATTAAAGCATCCATTCTTGTATTTTTTCAAAATATTTAGTACTTTTAAAAATACTAAAGTCAACGAGAACTTTACCACCAATGCATTTTATTTTTATTTAAATCTTTAAACAATATTCAATGTAATAAAAGGCTTTCATTTAAGGCATTAACGTAGAATCCTTAACTAACATTCATATACGTTTTAGTGTGCTCTACGGTTCTATTCGCAATATTTATAAAAACAATTAATCGCTTTACATCAGTGCACCAGTATGAATTACAAATATTGTCAGTGGAACCGAAATACATTACGAAAATCGTAAATGAAATTAAAAACTTTTTATTAATAGTATTATGCGTCGAATCGTCCAGTAACTAAAAGATATATCACATATTTTGATTTTTGGATTTCTAAACTTCCCAACCTATATCAAGAGCTTTTCTACTGAATGAAAGCAAAATTGCCGAGTTTTTGCATACTAATATTTAAACCTTTCCATCCACCCACCAAATATTTGAGAAATATCTCCGATCAAGGATTCTCCTCACCGAATATAATCCACTAAAACTATACTACCAGTCACGTAGCTGAGAGAGCTTCCCATTTACTTTCTTACTTGTCAGCGCCATAATCTCTTTAGGAACAGACTGTTGAATTTATTCTATTTTATTATCTTCAAACATTTTGTGTGATACAGAGCTTTTCCTGTTACAATTTGTCCGCAATTGCTGATTTCTAAAGGTGGATTACAAAAGATTTATTGATCCAGTTGTATCGTACGGTGTTTTTTGTTTTTTTTCTTCCGCTTAGAGTGAGTTAGCAGGAAGTAAAACTGTGAGTTTATTATAAGAAATGCTACGTCGTATTACATTTTAATACTCAAACATAAGACTTACCGAGTATAACAGAAATTATTGCATTCGTGTGCAAGTCGAATATACATTAAAGAAATAGAAGGACTAATTGTGGTAAGAAAACTTACAGGAGAAAGGTTGTGTGTGTGTGTAAAAAATATTTTCAAATAGGTGATATTTGAATTTTCTTGAATGCATATATTTTTTTCGAGGTGGGGGGGTTACCTCCTTTGTCTCTTAGTAAGTTACGCCTATTATTGCAGATATTTCGCACGTTTAAAAAACAGTTTTTGAGTTAAGGTTAAAAATATATTGTATACATTTATTGAAGACATATATTATCCTTACTGTTGCAGTTGCAAAACAACTTTACTTCTTTTATTTCCGAAAAATAATATCTTGAATAGTAGAGGTCAAGAGAGAAGGAATTTCAAAGTCTACTCTATGCAGACAGCACACACAGGCTCTCTGAACGTCTATTAACGTTCATAAAACGTCTTCCGAACGTGAATAGACGTTCAGAAAACCTTCGTGTGCTGTCTGGGTAGTATCATAACTAGTTCAAAAGACGTTCACAGAACGTTCAAAGACGTTCAAAGAACATCTTTTGAATTAGTTGTGCTACCTGGGTATGATGTTAATATTTTTAACGGTGACATTCAATGACTATAAGAGTGCTATATTAACAGTTTATTTATTTTTCTTAAATAAACACTCTATTATCACTCATTAGTTCAAAACCCACTTTTTCACATGTCTGCTCATTATGTAACATTATGGAACTTCTGTTGGCATATTTTGTTTGCCTATTATTATTAGAATTTCTAGCTTTGCTTTATATTTATGAGCATATGAACCATTCTAATAACTTCATAATTGTACTTATGGACTTGTTTTAAGTAATTTATATGAAGCTTGTGAAAATGTATACTTAAATAAAATGTTGCTGTGTGTATTTTTTCCTACAATAACTCCTATAAACTACAATAACTTGGATTTTAAGATTAATTTGAATCCAGACACATACACAAATAATGTCTATAAACGCGTAAAAATAAATTCCAGTTCTTACATGACGCAGATATTAATTATATTATAATTTATTATTTATACTCACTATTTTATTGTTGATCAAATCTTACAATTTTTAGGAAACATTTTTACATAGTATCATTTTTCTTCAGCGAAGTAGGGATTTTAGGAAGGATTTGTCAAAATACAAAACGTGTATATCATACATTCCTTCAAAAATCTCGGGTATAATGAAGCTTTAAAATATCTGAATAGCTGTTTTTCACTGTACATGATTTATTTTACAGCTAAAAGAATTAAGAGGAAGCAATAAATCATGTAAAAAGTCCTCTGGGAAGAAAATGATATATGACACATTGAAAGTCCTACCCTGATTATGCTTAAATATGAGACTTTGTTTATAATGAAAAGAGAAAATCTGATAGAGGTTATACTTTTCTTTTATCCTTTTTTAACACTTTATACATTAAAAAATGTTTTTTATACGAATTTCTTTGAAATACTGAGCTAATTTAAAAATTATTTCGGTAAGAAATTCAGAATACGCAGAACTTTCTTAAAAGTTTTACGTATTAATCACCAAATTTTTGTACAATACTTTTTTTCCAGAAACATATGAAACATACTATTATTTCATTATCTTCCTTCATGAGTGCACCTCGATTTTTTTATTGACGAAAATTTCTGATTTTCAATAAATAATAATGTACAAATAATGTGATATCTCATATTTATCATGAAAGTTTAAAAATCATCAAAAGTTCGAAAATCTCGCAATTGTTGTCTCTAAAACCTTTTTTTGTAAAGCGTTAAGACTATCACAATGCAGCATTCGAAATTCTTCTTAAAATGAATGTGTAATAGAGGCATTAAAACTTGAATTTAAAATATCGTCTATTTTGTGGTCATTAAATATTTTCTAACAATGTTAAAAGCGTTTATTATTTTGGTTTGTGTTTGGATGTGTACTCACTGCCCATCTGCCTACGTTGAAACTGCAGTGAATTTCATCCATTGCATCAAAATACATGTTGTTATGTATTACTTCAGCATGTTCCTTACAGATGTACACATCATACATTTTTTTTTAAATTATCCGATTTAAAAACGCTCATTTATGTTGCTATTGTATTTCTATTTTATCAAGTAAAAACGCAATACTGATCAGAGTTTGCAATTCACCGTAAAATATACTGTTCCCTTTAAGAATGTTTTAAGGTGAATCATCTTTCATTGTACGGGCATAGTAATCCTTCACAACTTGACTTTTGACCAGAAAAGTCATGTGATCGCTAGCGGTTTGTCTACGGCAGCATGTCTGTCGCGTCAGCTACCGGTTTAAGCAAATTTATTACTTATATTTCAGTCTCTAAATTAAAATTGAAGTACTTTAAAACGGAGTTATGCTTTTTAATGTCTTAACCCTAAACCGAAACTAAATAAAAAAAACTTATTTGCTAGAGAAGATCAGAAAAATTGCATATTCAAAAACAGAGTGCAACAAAATCTTTATTTCGTCCAAAGTTATCATTTGTATTTTATTATAGAGAAGGTGTTGCGTTCAAGGTAGGTGGTACTTAATTCGTGTGTGAAGTCATACAAAAATTGAAGTAGTCATAATTCTTCTTGACATTACTTGACTTCATGGGTGTAGAGTTAGGTGACTACCACAGCTTTTCTATCGCGTCACCCAAGAATTTTTTAATACATTATAATTTCTTGTATCTGCTCTATTTGTTTCTCCAATCAACCGCTACAACAAAACAGGAAAGTCTGAGTGGTGCTGTTGTTTTGTAATCCGTTTCAAAATAACCAGTGCCACTCAATGCTCTTTTTAAGCCCTCTGATACTTATTTGAATGACGCTAAAGATATTCAACTGTATGAGTGTTCTCACTAGATCACCTAGAATAAGCAGATTTCTTCACTTCATACCGACTGAGCCCTAAGGTAAGTAAGTATGTTGCCTATAGCCATTTCACAGAACTACATCCGCAAAACACAAAGTCATAAAACAAAAAATCACAACGCCAATTAACTACATATATCTGAAAACAAATTAAATAACTGATCCTAATTATAGAATATTTCATATAATTTTTGATTTATCGTTTTTTTTTTTAATTTATCGAACTAAATCCGTTCATGCATTATTCATTTTTATTTCGTGCATATAAAATAATTTTACTGTCTCTTCAAAACAAAGGCTTATCGGAAAGAAATAATGGAAATCTTTATTCCTTCTAAGGTTCTTTCTGTTCATAGAAAGTACTATCGATTTTTGAATTACAAGTACCAGGTTTAACTTACACCTGGCTTCCTTCAAAAGGATTTAAAATTACGAAAATCTCTTTAATATTTTCATCAGTACTTAAAAAAAATATCGAATTTGCAACTGACAATGATGCATAAGTTCCGATTCCATAGGACTTGGGGAACTCCAATAATTTAATATTTTTCCAGGAGGGGCTGAGCACCTTCCACCAATTTCAACCTAAAGTTGTAGAAGTTAATTAATAGTGGTAACTTCTGTGAAGGAGGGTTAAAAGAAAATCTTGCTTTTTCGGCTATTCACATTAAAAACCTTTTTGGTCTTTCGAGCATTAATAAAAATCCTAAATGCTGGTTCTTAACCCCCAAGTTATTTTATTTATTTCGGTACTCAATTTTTTAGTAAACAAATCGAGTACCGAAAGGCGTCACTAGAGGAAATGTTGCCACTGTTGACTGAATGAAATGCAATGATTTTTGCATATAGCGTCCTTTTTTGCGATTATGAATTTAAAAGGTTGGACTAGAACAACGCTTTTCATTCTGCTAATTGGTTTTCGATTACTTTTATCTTACAGGACTGTGTTTTGGTAGTCAATCTGTATTACTAGCACAACGATTATAAACCATTCCTTTTATACTCATAATTGCAACAAGGAATGTGACTACGCAAATTAATGCATTTTTTGGTAAACAGCGCCACGTCCCCTGGTGGTGACTTTTGGTACTGTTTTTTCACTATAAAAATCGAAATTTCACGGTCCACTATGTACGCTCCTCGAATATGGTTATGTTCCAATAATTTTATCCAAAGAGGGTTGAATATTAACTTAAAAAAAGATATAAGGAATCACATAACACTGTTTCATGCATTCGATGAATGAGTATAATGATTTTTTTCATGCATATAGAAAAATAAATATTAATCCATAACCATTTTTTTAAATTGCTGAAATTGTTTTATAACATAGAGAGCAAGTGTAAGCTGAAAAAAGAAGACATTTTGTTAATTGTATCCGATTGGTTTGCAGATCATCCGTAAATTAATAGTTAATGATGTATCTAATCTATCATCCGCACGCTAAAAATAAAGAGTTTCATGCACCGTGGTATGATATAGGTGAAAAATAGTGTCCGAGATCTACTTCAGTGAGTTTGAGAATTTTAATAATATGACCGATAACCCTTTTTGCATGCACATAGCTTCAAAATCGGCAAGCAAGCAGAGTTTAAAAAAATGATAAATAAAAAGACAAGTCAATCAATGTAATCAATGTAATAAAAGTTTAATTCAGTCTTATTACATTGATGGACGAAATCCGTTTTTTAATCTCGCTGTGTTTTAAAATGTGGTTTTGCTTCTTGTGCAAAATTAATGCTTTATAGAGTTTTAGAGCTCTTCGGATAACTGTAGTGAACAGTGTAAATTGACAAAAAAATGTTCAAAATAAGATAGGGAAAAAGACTACGTTAAGAAAGAATTACTTCCATTAATTTTCGAAAAAATACTCTTTTCGAATTGGAAAATTTCCTGTTAGTAAATTGTGCCTGACACACCACAATTTCTACACGACCACTGAAAACCGATGTGACTTTTTCCATTCGAAAGCCATTGAAAAGTAGCTTTAAATGCTCATATATTTATCTTCTTATCTCTGACATTTTTTAGGATACAATCTCAAATTTTGTAATTCGCCTAATCAATGCATGGAGCACATTTCACTAACTGTATTTTTTTTACGTGCGGCGGCCTGACGCAGATTTAAAAAGTGTAAATTTTTTTCTAAATTTACGAGAGGACATTTTCCTAAACGTAATCCTTCTTTCGTACTTTATTTTTAATATTTACTCAACTTACATTGCCCAGTTATCTCAAATAGATTGACAGTTAATGCGTGCTTTCATTTATTTGTTATACTCTGTATATTGATATGCAGCTGATCAAAATAAGAAAATACAAGACAAATACTGCAGTGTCAAAAACCAAGAATAAACTGAAAAACATGTTATATCCTTTACCATAAAAAACTTTTAAGAGCATAATGTATAGCCTAATTAACTGTTGTCTAAAAAACGGTTTCAGTTTAATAAATAAGTGAAAAAATGTGATTGAAATTTAAATTGAAACAAATAGTAATGGAATTAAAAACAAACAACAGATAAACAGCATTGACATATCCATGAGTTTGAATTGGAGTTGTGCTGTGATCCGACTTTTTTTCTCCGTCTAAAGAGATACGAAACTAATTAAACGGATTACAAATGAAACGCATACTTTCTAAACCGCAAAAACTATTAATTAAGGCATTTTTTTTACTATTTCTAACGTTAGACTTTTTCTGCATATGCAAAAAATATATTCAGACACACATCTAATGTAATCAATAATTTAATTGTGACTTTACTTTTTCATATCTAGTTTCGTAGTTAAAATAATTCACGAATGAACAAGTTTTCAGAATTACATCCTTCACTCATATAAAATGTCTTAATGTATAACGTTTGCAGAGCTTGAAGATATTTTATTTTAAATATCTTCACTAAAAATTTTAAATTTTAAAATACATTTTTAAATATACTATTTATCTATTCTAACTTGAAAACAAGAATATACGTTTATATTTCAAACCCATTTTTCATTGTAAACGACTTTTACATAATTTCTTTTTTTATATAAATTCATTTTAATATTAATTTGTCGTCTTAACTATAAAAGCTATTGCAGAAGGTATTTTATTTCTTAATTTCGTCAATTTATTCAATTATACGATGCGATGCGATTTTTTAAGGATATTATTTCTTGAAAGTTTTAAATTAACTATTATATTTATTTCAGGGTAACTACTGGCAGGATTACTCCGATATATGTTAGGGCGGAGTATAATCATAAGAAATATTGAGTAGTAGATAAATCAGTAAATAACTAGAGAAAAAAACCTGAAAAAAAGTAATAGTAAAAATATGTTAAACTCTTACTTAGAGTTTAAAGAATTTTAAAAGATTAAAAACAAATACATTATACTACTTAAAAAGTGCGTGTATGCTAAAATATGATTTAAAAAGCGATTTTTTTTTGTTTCGAATAAATCAACGGAATTTTAATGCACATGTATATATTCTTCGTACTTAACATAGTATAAGTACAGGGCGTTCAACAAAGGACATACTTATTTCAAAATTACATATATCGATAACAAATAGCAATAGAAGGATGAGACAGATTGTATATTTCTTTCGAAAGCTGTAAAAATTTGATTTAGGAATTTTGAAAATAGTTGCAATTATCTACGACGCTATACACTGTATAGGGTCTGCAGGCAGTCCTTGAACTCGACCCAAAGTCTGTTCAAAATATACCCGCGCACACAGATGGTGTTAACGAACAACAAAATTCGTCTTCACGCCCTGTAGTGAATTATGAGAAATGGACGCACATGCCACACAGATTATATCCTCAAGCTCATACAGTGTTGTGCGATTGATCTGGTACACACTTTCAATGAACTGCTCAAAATATTGTCACATGGGTTGAGATCGTTCGAGCTAGGAGGCCTTCCCCAGAGAAAGTGGAATAATCCAAAGCAATCACTCTATTCCTGAAGTACTCTATTCCTCCTGATATCTCTATTTCACCAGGAAGCGAAAAACCTGCAGGGTCTGGCACCATCCCCATCTTGTAAAAACCAGTCCATTGCTGGTCGCTCCTCCAATGTTAGCTGCATGGGGATAATTTTGTTCCAAAATTTAAACGTAACGTTCAGTATTAATCATGCCATGCTTGATATAGGGACCAAATTCTTTTGCTGTTGATTCCAGCCCAAACAGTCACCTTTGGAGACCCTAGCGGTTTCATTTCACTAAGGGCTTTTCGGTTCCACAAAACAGCCAGCTTTGTTAATTCGTGAACCACTGAAGCGAAAATGGTACTTCATCTGTAAACCAGAATTACCCAAGTATCAAAAACAACACGATCAACTGTTCTGAGCATTTCGTGAGCAAAATCGAACCATGGAAAAAACACTCAAAATACTGGTGTTAAGCAATAAAGTAAATAAAAAACTTTGTAAAAAACACACATAAGATGTTATAAGTAAGAGGATACGTACGTTTCAGCCAAAAATTGTTTTGGCCTTCTTCAGTCCAAGCCCTTCGTTGCAAGCAACACAGGGACTGTGAGAAACAAGCAAGATGTACAAGACAAGAGAGAAACAAGCAAGATGTTGCCACAAGGGGCAAAGAAAAGTCGAGCAAAACCACGGAGAGGGGAGAAAAAAATATAAATAAAATAAGGGAAAGGAAAGAAGCACAAAAATACAGAAATAAAAAAGGAATAAATAAATAAATAAATAAACAAAAAAAGGAACACACGAATACAAACACACACACACAAAAAGAGAAAACAGAACAAAACAAAAAACAAATAGAACACATTTTTTTTTATAAAAAACCACGAACAGGACAGCACAAAAAATATATAAATCTTTTTTTTAATATATATATATATATATATAAAATATATATATAATATATATATATTTAATATATATATATATAAACCATCTCCATGTAATAGCTCCTTCGGGTATGGCTTGGTATCGTTGTATGGAGACAGTTGTAGGCTATTTCTCATTATTTTTTGCGTGCTTGCACGCTTTAAATTAGACTCAGCTTCAATTCTACGAACGGATATTCTCGTATTTTTTTAACAATTGCAGAAACTGTGATAAACATTTAAGGACCCATTAATGTTTGAGCTGACCAGCATTGACTACTGGTTCACCGTCACACTACCTACCCTTCGGATCTTGCGGAAGAGAGTTTGGATAGTCAGCAGTGAAGGGGGCCTTGAGAAACATGAATCGTTTCTGGATACTGCGTTTCGTTGCCATTGGGCTGTCCTCGGACCTGTGATATTCCAGGAGCAGAAACACACTGGTATGCATTTTTCCAAACCTCCTTTCAAGCTTCAACGCTAAAACTGATCACACTGATCTTCGAAGTACTACTTGTAAGGAAGCGGTAATACGATTACATCTCACAGCGCCATCTCTTGCTGTTGGTAAATTATGTTTCTATCTTCAAAATTTCCGTATCAATTTGTTACAACTTTCGTAATAAATAAACAGTTTGTCTCATCCCTCTATTGTTCTTTGTGTTTGAGATGTGCAATTTTAAAATTAAGTATGCACTTTGTTGGGCTCCCACGTACATATTTAGAAAATCTAAAGTAAGCATTTTACCTTTCGACTGAGATTAGTCTTAAAGAGCTGTTGCATATTCATGCACTAAGACAGAAAAATCGATGGAAGAATTTATGCAAAAAAATGCTACTTAAGTAAAATAAAGTGTACAGTTCTTCCTTGGTGAATGTTTTATAAATGCGTTTCCTTATTTCTAAGTGTTTTACTTAAAATCTTTAAGAAAAGTATGCATTTTTATAAGTACTAATATGCTACTATAAGGCTTACTTCATCTCTGGTTTGGATTTTAAAAATAACTATAACTAACTATCATTAGGGCTGTTGCCAAAATAAAGAGTCAACCATGCATTCATATTCTTGGGAAAATGCACGATAAACAAGAATTGAATTTTAATGATGTTTTTTTTCAGTTAAATTTGATTTTCATATAATCGTTTTTCATTGTTATACCTTCAGTTAGAAAAGCCAATGACCCATGTTTTATAAGTCAAAATCTGCAAAAAGGTGCAATCTGTACTTCTAGTAATTTACGTATGACTAGAACAACCTTGCAGTAATAATGTGTAATAATGTTAATTTTTTGCTTTGCTTCAGAACTATTCAGAGTAATGCAAAGGAATTATTTCAAAAAGCAATTCAATTGCATACGCGTTTTGGTAAAAACAAAAAACAAAAATTAAAATTCTTAAGGAAATTTGATTAGAAAAAGGATGCTAGTGAACGAAAAGCAAAATAATTTTAAATTTTCAAAATTATATTCATTCCGAAATTTCAATTGCATGTCGTTGAAAAGATTTTATTAAGTTGCGAAGTGAAAGAAGTAGGATAATTTATTTACGTCAGTTTTGGATAAATTAGATATTTCATTTGTAAAAATATGTCATTTAATCAGCAATTTCTCGGAGTGTACGGGGAAAAGGAAAATATGATACACTACACATTTCTTAATAAAGTAGACTACTAAAATATACATTATCGATAAGACAAATTAATAAAGAAAAATGTACAAATCAGAAAAAAATGACGCATAGGTTAAAAAATACATGTAATCTTAAATAGAATTCAAATTACGTTTCAAGTTTTACAAAATCAAATTAATTTTTACAAAGTTAAGTCAAATTAAGTTTTACAAAAGACTTCACGCGATTGCCTATTGATGTGGCAGATTGTGTTTAGTAATTTTAGCATTAATTTTTATTTATTTTTTTTTGTTCTCGCTTCAAACCAAATGGTAATTTAGAAAAGATTTTCATGTAATGAGATTTTTCTCTTCCCGTTTCCTTCATAGTTAAAAATTTATGAGCATGCTGAGTTAAAAAAAAAAAAAAATTATAAGAATATACAACAGTAGATTAGTTACTTATGTTGTATTTTTGTATGAAAAATCATTTACCTACACTTTTCGCAGTTATAATTTCAATATTGTTAAGAAAAATACAAGAATGGTTTTCTTTGTGATCTTTGCATATCATCTTATGAGGCAAAAACCTTACCTTTTCGAAACATTTTCAGGATACGAAGACTTTTTTTATCTTGTTGCCTATAAAGACAGGAATATTGAACTTGTGCTTTCTGTTTTCACTCCTCTTCTTTTCAATTGTTCTTTTATTTAACAACAGGTAATGCATGACTCTTGCCCATTTATAATTCGAGGATTTCTTGATGGTGATATCACTCCAATACTTTTTCTAAACGTAGGAAAAGGTTAACAATAACAGGGAGAAGGCACTGCCTGGTTGACCTGAAAACTATGCCCGGCCTTTTAAAAGGTACCTTGCCTGATTTAAGAATTGACCACCCGTCTTGAAACGGTCACAATGATCAAAATTTACGAGGTATCATATTAAAATCATGCAATATATATGAATTTTTAATGGGACTTGGGACCTTTTAAATGGCGAAAGTCTATAAAAATATCGCATTTTCAATTTTTTGCTTTATTTATAGTTTTATGCGTGTAGTATAGCTGAATAAAGTTTTTAAAAGATCTTATCAATGTAAATGCAGTAGAACGTATTTCAAATATTTTAACTGCACAGTCAATCTTTTAAAAGTACGACTTTAAACTGGGATTCCACAGTTGTACCCTTTTTTCACAAAATCATACTATTAAAAATGATAAAAATTCATTGCATATACTCATTATGTAACTTGGTTTGTTCTTCCTTTTGACGGGAGGGGGTGCTTAATAGGATTAGCTTTCATAATTGTATACGCTGTTTACTAGAATTATTCATGTATTTATCTCGAACAAAGTAACAACAGTTATATTTTCTTTCTCTACATTTGGCGATGAAAGTAAAAGCACAGATGAATTCTTTAATAGCAAAATCCATCCCTAATGCTGTATAACAAACATATTTGGTAAAAATATTGATAAATGAAAGAGGAAATAGAATTTAAAAATTTTCTATTAAATGAATGTAATTTTATTTTGTGAAACTTATTCCGTTTAATAATGATCTTCCATGATATACATGTGAGTTGATGAAAAATACTTAAAGAAGAAAGCAATCTCTGTGGTGTTAGTAGTCGAGATATGCTATAAAATGTTTTTATGCTTCAAGAAAACTCCATCGTTATTTCCATACTATGTTTTTCGACAGTTGGGCATAACAAATTCTCTCTTTTACCTATCTAATAAAATTGCAGATCACTCCCGATGTTTTGAGCCAAATTACTTGGTTAGCAATCTTCATTTTCTTAATCTCGTTCGTAATGAAAATGAGTATCTAAAGCGTAAAACTCTTTTAAAAATTCAAACTATAGAAATATTCAGATACTTAAGTAAAACCTAATACCGAAGACTTATTTTATTTCTTTCTGTCTAGTCAATTTCATGGTAAATTACAATTTCGTGTTAAATGATTTATACAGCATTATTGCGTGAACGTATTTATGAAATTAAGTGCGTTGGCTCGATATAAATATTTCAAATACACTTAATTTCACTGGACTTGAATGTTACTTCAAACTAATCAGAACGGTCATATATACGTGTCAGGGATTATTTATGGTATTCGAACTATTCCTTTGCTTAAAACGCTCATTTTAGGAATTATGCTACATCACCGACAAGTCCGCTCAGTGAAACTTAATTACGAAATTGCTCAGGTTCAAATCAATTATGTGCTATCTAAATAAGCTATGTAAACACACATAAGTTTAAGAATTTATCCCACTAACGTGATGCTATTTCCACGCTGTAACAGTAGGAATTTAAGAAATAGTTTTTTAAAAGTGCATGTTGAAAAATATGGAAATTAACTATTTTCATGGCGATATTAATTGTAAATATATAACATTTATTAAACAAAATATGTGTTTAATAAAATTTACAATAATTATACATATTTAAAAGCAAGTATGTGTAATAATTTTTTAATAAGGAAAAATATAAATATTAAAGTCTATCAAATTATTATATTGTCTGTCATATTATTAAATCCCTTATGTTGTTTGTAACCATGACTTCCTTAAAAAAAACTTTACAGCTTTAATGACATGCAATGTGTAAGGTAAAACTTCCTTTTTTCAGCAATGAATAATTTAACTATGAAAAATTTGAATTATTTATAAATAAAATGTTATAAAATAGTATGTAAGGAGTTTTTATATCATCATGAACTTATTATAGTCCATAAAATATATTTTCTACATCTAACGAAAAAAATGCGTACATACGATAAATGCTGAGCTCTCAGGGCGAGTCTCAATAAACATTTTTGATTAAAATGATAAGCAAAAACTTTATGTCTGGTTTTTGTGAATAAAGCCCAAATTATGTTATTAATATTTTAAAGCAAAAAAGTTGCATAAAGTATTTTTTATTACAATGAGTAGAATTATTTGTTTTAAATATACATGCAGCCATTGTGTATATAACTCTGTCAAAATTATTTGCACATACAGACTTTTATTACCGAGGAAATACTTTAAAATATATCATTTAAAATCAGTTGTTTATTTGTATATTACCTTCACACGTTATCAGATTATATATATATATATATATTAAAGATAATAATATTAAATAAAAATAATATCCAAGTAAAAACAAAAACAAAACCAAAAAACACAAAATATCGTACCTGCATATTTTTATTTGCATAACATATATGTGGGTTTTGCTCTAAGTACGGACATATAAAAAATACACGACTCATTTTGTTTAAAAATAACAAGGCCACTGAATAATCTACGGTATTTCCATATATTTCTGCTTAGAATTAGTTAATCCATAGTATTACATTTCTATTACTCCGATTATTCCTAGTATCTTACTCTAGTTCTCTAACGATGGCAAACATTCAATCAAAGGGCGTTTAACAAGCAAGTGTGCATGTTGAATTGCTTTTCCTGGAGTAG
Source organism: Cheiracanthium punctorium (assembly GCA_038373885.1). Taxonomy (NCBI): domain Eukaryota; kingdom Metazoa; phylum Arthropoda; class Arachnida; order Araneae; family Cheiracanthiidae; genus Cheiracanthium; species Cheiracanthium punctorium. The sequence goes on along the minus strand of JAWZYV010003902.1, from coordinate 170,074 downwards.
AACGCTTGTCCAGTGACAGACACACTTTGAGCAGTTGATGGATTATTGGGGAAATCCTTGATATCTCGAAAGTCAGTCTTCGAGGGAATTTACAGCAAAATTTTCAAAATTCCCTAATCTGCGTTTTATGTTAATTAGACGGTAATATGAAACTCTTACATATGAAGCGTAATAGTTCGCACAAGAAATTAGGAGTATAAACATTTCCACACAATCAAAGGACTTTATATTCATGTTTCAAAAATGTTAATAATTGTCGATGAAATTCTACATCAAATTAGTGGCACTACAGTTTCCAATGTTTTTCATGGTAATAATTGTTTGCACGCGTAGTATAGAAAATGAGATATGAATACCGTGGAACATCCTGATATTTAGGGTGATTCAAAATTACAGGACAAACTTTAAAATACACGAAGAGGGCACAGACTCCTATAGCAATACTGGGGTCAAAAATAGTCTTCATTTACCTGTTAATGATTACTTTAGAAGAACTGTTAAAGAGCGACTAATTTCGTAACAAAGTTTCATAAACAATGAGCTCACCTTCTACAATTTCATCGATGTAATGAATAAAATAAATCTGAATTAACAATTTTTATCAAGTGCAATCTGTGAAAGATGCATTAGTTTTTTGAAAAACCGTGGTCGGAAAGTTCACTATTACCTGAACACTTCTTCTAAAGTAATTATTAATAGGTATATGAACACGTCGATTCCGACCTCATGTCACTATGTGATTCTGAACAGTTTTGTTGTAACGTATCTGTCCTAGAAATTAGTCCCTCCAATTTGTAATCATATTTTTATAACAAGTAATATGCAATGACGTTATATTGTGCGTGAAAACTAATAAGTTAAATCGTAACAGAAAATAAAAATTGGCAGAACCTTAAAGAGAATATAATATTTTTCCCCCAATTCCTACACACTCTCCCTATATTTATATATCTTGTTCAAATTTCCAATCGTTAATAAAATACTTTTTATTCATCCACTCAAGTTCAAATATATTTTTTAAACTTGTAGTGGGTGACACTTGATGTTAATACAGTTTTTTCAAATATTAATTCATGAATTAGATTTAATTAATTAATTTTAGATCCTGTTACGGGGGATTAAAAATGAATGAAAACAATAAACTAAACAAATAAACTGGATTAACGGTATCGACCCTTGCTTCACAAACGGCCCTACATTAATTAATTAAATTAATTAATTAAATTTAATAAAAAGTAACTAAATTAAAATTTTTCTTTGTTGATCTAAGTAGGAATTGATTTTAAAAAAATATTTAATATATATTTTCTTTTTTGTTATACACAGGGTCGTTATAATTAAACTTCCCCTTTAAACACGTTCTACAGCTATAATGGATGAACGGATTGCAACCAAATTTGGAATGATTAATGCATGAGACGCATTCAAGAAATTTCGAAAAAAAAATTCAAAAATAGTCCAAGAGCATGATTTTGCATGAAAGAAATATCAAATTTAACAATGGAAAGGGTAAGTGAAAATGTGCAAAGAGTTTGAACATTTATTCAAGAGTTTCTGAGCATTTATTAACGATTTTGGCTAATTTTCAAGCTGATTTTATCACGTAAAGCACCCCATTTTTTTGACTAAACTTTTCAAAAAATTCCTTCAGCGCATCTCGCGTGCAGTCAATATGCCAAATTTGTTGACAGTCTGCACACGCGTTTCAACTGCAGAATCAAGGTTTATTACAACCAACCTATATGAAGTATTATACACTGCTGGCCACCCAAATTGCAACACCAAGAAAAACAAGAGATATCACAACAAAATTTATTGTGTAGATAACATGTTGACCAAGTAACAAATGATTAAATTTACAGCATTCTATGAAGCGTGGTTCCTGCCAAAATCAGTACCCAGAGTAGCCGCCGTTGTTGGAGATCACAGCTGCCACACGCCTCGGCATTGATTCAAAGAGACTTTGAATGTGTTCTTGGGGTACAGCAGACCAAGCAGCTTCCACACGTTGCCAAAGTTGATCTGGTGTGACAGCTGGGGATGAACTCTGGGTCAGTCGTTGAGCAACCATGGACCACATGTTTTCTATCGGCGAAAGATCCGGAGAGCGCGCCGGCCAGGGAAGCAATTCAATCTGGTGATTGACGAAGAACCCTTGGACAATGCGTGCCACGTGTGGCCGTGCATTATCCTGCTGAAATATGGCTGTTGGCAAGCCCTGAAGGTAAGAAAGGACAACTGGCTCCAACACCTCGGAGATGTAGCGCTGGCTGGTTAAAGTACCGGCAATGCGTACTAGAGGAGTGCGAGAGAGATATCCGATACCGCCCCATACCATAATACCCGGTGCAGGACCAGTGTGACGGTGCATAATGCAGCTGTTCAGCATCCTCTCTCCACGGTGTCTCCAGACTCGAATCCGACCGTCGTGGTGTTGCATACAGAAGCGTGACTCGTCAGTAAAGAGAATTTCATTCCATTCTGTCGTCCACATCCTTCTTTCATCGCACCATTGGCGGCGGAGACGTCTGTGGTTCCGCGTCAGAGGTAGACAAAGCAACGGACGTCTTGCGGACAGACCATTCTGCTGTAAACGACGTCGAATGGTACGCGCAGACACTGGATGATGCGTTACAGACTGAATCTGCTGTGATATGGTTCGTGATGTGACTGAGCGGTCCGTCACTGCCATGCGTACAATCTGCCTGTCATCACGTGACGTGGTGCACTGAGGTCGATGCGGTCGATCACGTCTGTCCGTCGTAACCTCCTGCACCCAACGATCACATATCCGCATCACAGTTGTTTGGTTTCGTCCAATACGACGACCGATTTCCCTGAAAGATAACCCACAATCTCGGTATGCCACTATCCTTCCTCTGTCAAACTCGGATACTTGATCAAAAGATGATCGTTGTTTCCTACGAGGCATAATTTATCGTTTTTTTGAAAAAAAAGCAAGAAAAACACAATTGCTGTACTTGAAACCGTCGAAATCTCCAAGCCTTAAATAGCGCTTTGAGGTGGCGCCACAGGCGCGCTTGATGTGCGTCTGCGCTGAAATTCTAATCATTTGCATATCTCACCTCAGCTAATGCATGTTGTAAATTTCATATTATTTGCATGCTTCCTTCAGGGTGTTGCATTTACGATGGCCAGCAGTGTACATACTGCCCTTTGTTAGTCGTGAAAACTGCATCTGTGTTATTAAGGAAGGAATCATCCAGTATATAAATACATGTATATAAATATATGTGTGCATGTGTGTGTATTCATAGTAATACTTATGTAAATCTGTGTAAGAGAAAAAAAAAAGAATTGTGGTTTATGAATAATATATAGAATGCCTTATTTACTACACGCTTTTTTCTGCACGTATATATAGCTGTTATTCATCGTACCTTTTTTCGTAAAATGCATGGAAGAAAAATCAGCGTCTCAGATATTCGGAAGATATGAAGTGGAAACGCCATTCTTAGATATATTTAGTACCATCTATAAAGACATGGAGGATTCGGCTGTTACATTGCTGCTAATATTTCTTTATTTGTTTGCTATACGCGAGCTCTAAATTTATATAGAGAAGATTGTTCAGAGGAAGTAATTGTTATAATGCTACATTTTGATAAATCTTCTCGTTATAGAAAGTATGTTCGACAAAACAATAAAATAAAATGCTAAAGTTAGATAGTCAGTATAGATAAAAAAAAATTCAGAATTATTTAGAGTATTTTAGTTTCGTGATAAAAAAAACTAAAAAGAGATGATTTTATGCTGAAATATCAGGAATATAAAAATAAGTACTATCTAAAATTTACATGAATTCAAATCATTCAACAAGAAACAATAAATATCATGTATAAATATTGTTTTTCTCCTGTAAGATATACTACAAAGAAGTTAAGAAATCTTGAAATAAATGTTTAATTTCATTTAATAAAAAAATAATCTTCTCTAAATGTATATTAATTAATTTAAATATCATAATTCTTTATTAAAATAGTACATTTTTACTGAAGTATTTGAGCTATAATTGTGACTTAACAAACTATGTTTTTCTTTATGAAGCTGTTTTAGGGTGAGATGCTGTTGCGTATTCAATTAGATAAAATTATTACATATGAATTATAATTTGCTTAGTAGCCTTTATTGCTTAGACCATACTGACTGCTCCTAAAAAAAGTGATGACAATATTTATGCTTTTAACATACTGAATTCAAATTGGAAGTAATGTATTATATCGCTTAAATTTTGAAAACTTAAGTTCTGTTAAGAATATGACCACTGAAACAAAATTTACTTATTGACCGATGCACACGATATCTCCATTGTGCCTCTGAGTAAATAAGCACCAGAATTTTTTTTTTGTGCATACATTTATTTTTGATCATTACTACCCGCCAATTCTTATACCATAAAACTGAACTTATATTTTCATTCGAAGCATTTAAATCTGCCCAGACACATTCAGCATGGGAATGCTGATTATTTCCAAACACACGCATGTGTCAGATCTTGGAATAATTTGCAACATACCCACTTCGTAGATTTCGGAAGCCTGTGGTCTGAAACTGTTCTGTGTGTAGATTACTACATGTGTTGAGATTTTTGGCGGACAAGAGATTTCATGATATAAAATATTCGCATCTCAAGAAATATCTTTCCAGCTAGCACTTTGCTAGTAATAATGAGGTCAAGGTATATGTTTAGATCTGGTTCAGATCGCAGGAGGTAGAATTCTACGATACGGATGCGTTGCAATTAGTGCCAAAATATGACACATGCCTTAATTCACATGATGAACGTATCGAAATGCAGTTTAAGGTACGTACATTTTTCTGTATTAAAATACAAATGAAAACATACAAATAATTTTTATTACATGAAATGTACATACTTTCTGGGTGATTTATGTGATTATCTCACATTAGTACAGATTTTCTTTATTCACTAGAAATGAATTTTTATAAACATTTTTTTTCTCCATTGTTTCATGCGATGGCTTGCGGTCTTAAACTGCCCATATTACAGATAAGTGCATTTAGTAAAATTTGAAAACATGTATAAATGAGAAAAACGCATTAATATTGAAAATGCCAAGGAAGTGTATAAATAATACCTGGCACAGACAAATACAAACAAACTTACATTGATTAAAATGAAATACGTATATCACCATACTTACGCCGGTGCCAAAATAATTATATGCTGATGATCTCTTTAAAAATAAGGAGGGGATACAAAAAAAAATGTGGATTTTCTTTTTAAGGGCTAGCCTCGCTAATTAGACATTTGCCACTAGTAAGCAGATGCTGCAATCTGCCACTACAATCCAGCCACTACAATCAGACATTCGCCACTCTTCAGCTGATCTAAAATGAAACTTTGAATTCTTTTTTTATTTAAATCTTCGGTATTAAAAATATACGATACATAAATACAATAAATATTAAAAAAATTCGAAAAATTAAGTATTATCGTGTTAAGATTATTAGATATACTTAAAACAGCTATGTAACTTTATTTTAAAAGTATACATTTATAAAAAGTTTTTACTTCTTTGCATTGATAAGTTTTTGACAGCATATGTAAATACGTCATCCACTAATCAAAAATCAATACATGAAAATGCTATGAACAGTAAAAAAACTACGAATACACATATCAAGATCTCGATCAACTTGAAGAGCTTAAGAAAAACCTGATCGATCATTTATTAGCGTGTACCGTGGTATTTTAAAATAGACATCCATTTTCAAAATTGCCATAATTTGTTTCATCCCATAGATCGTCCTTAGGCATTTCCAAAATGAACAGCTTTACTGCGAAAATGCAGAAAACATACATCACTTGGAAATATTTTACAAATTACCACAGTTTTGCCTTATCAGGCTGTTTCGGACGATTTATTATTGAATTAACTTCGTGTTTTGCCAAAAAGATATTGCGTACATTAACTGAAACGACCAATTCTTCAGTAATTTTGAAATATTGAAGTGTGTTTGTACATTGAAAAGTATGGGAAGGTGGCCCAAAATGATCCCCTTAAGGTTAAAACTAGTATAACATAACATAAATATTTTAATGGAAAATTGGTACTTTGCTATTATATTTTACAATATATTTTGCATCATAAACATATTTTAATAATATTTTAAAAGCAAAATAAGTAATGAAAAAAATAGTATTTTTAGAAAAGTGTCTAAAGGTTTGTTTTACTCTCAACTCATGGATAATATGATCGTTCATTTGAAAATAATTTTCAATTGTTCTTTATCGGCAAAATAAACGATATAAAAGTAATTACGACTATGCATAAAGAAAAAAACAAATTTTACAATCATATAGTATCTATGATTTATTTTTTGGAAATTTTAAAATAAAAAGTATTTCAAACAATAAACTGAAATATTTTAAAGTATGTTTAAAAAAAGGTGACCTACGGTAAACGCAGAAATAAATTAAATAATGCAAAGGGAGTCACGCATTTTGAGAACGTTTGAAGGGCTGCCATGACTCTTAAGGCCCAGTACAGGATTTTCTTCAGTCGAGGAATAATTTTTCAAGGCAAATATGGCTTCGTACTTTCGGTCATATTACTGGAACACTCCGAGAAACATAACAAACTTAGCAGTGTAATTCGCATCTAAAAGCATACTCTATTCAGTAAATCAAGTCATATTTCGATAAGACTGTATTTCTAAAGGAATAGGAAAGTTAGTGCTTACCTTATAAGAGATAACATAAAACACAGTTTTTTGAAGGGTTCTACTCAGACACGAAATACAGCGATCGCTTAAATACCGCAATTGCTTCTTCTTGATTTGGAACAACTAGTGCATGTGTTACCTGGTAGAGGGCGCTACCTGTATCTTAGAAAATAGATGTGGATCGTTTTGCCACCAAGGATCATTTTGGGCCACCTTCTCTTACGTTACTTAGCCACCGATTGTCGAAAAGATTTTTCATAAAAACATAGATTTTAACTCTCCTTATGGTATAAAAGCAGAAAAACAGACTTAAGAATCTGTTTTGTGCTATAAAACACGTTACTTCAAATTTTAAACCTGATCACTTTTAATATTAATTCTCTTCAACAAAATTTTTGCCTAGTGTATGTCATGACTTGCATCTTTAAATCTGCTTTTTACAGTGTGCTATAGTATAAATATTATATTCTGGTAGACGATATCACGATCGCCGCAGAGCTACAAGACCGGAAAAATTCAGAATTAAATGCTTGTGAAAGGGATAATCACCAGGACTTCACGCAGGATGAAGAAATTGCTCTCAGAGAAATGGCGCTATTTATAAATTCCATTCAATTACGCGTCAATATTGTGGCATTCTCATATGCTCATTAGAGAAATGATGCTGTTTAGAACAGTGTGCATGTCACACATTATTAAATCAATGCAAATGAGGATGTAAAAAGGGAATTGCAAAAAATATAGTATACAGATTTAACATTAGATTTTTATGTAAAATCAACATTTGATGTGTTAAGATTATTACATTGAAGCTTTATACATGGCCTATATGAAGATCATTTTAGTAAATATCAAATAGGTCAAACTGGTTTAATACTAAAACTTCCGTCAATGGCCAGATTGTTTTCGAAAATGCTGACAAGTTTTATTTGTTGATTTGATGTGTTAAGAGAAAGCTACTCAAGGACTATCTGCTTATTGGAAAGTCCATGGTCAGTGGACTTTCTAAGGGATTCTAATGCGTATCCACGTTACTTCTTGCGAAAATCAACAAAACCTATAGACCATTAGATCGACAGGTAAATGCTAAGCCAGAACTCTGAAGGTTCATATTTCAACCCTGTGCTGTTTTGATTGCGTTATTTACTCGGCTATGGTGGGCCCTAAAATACTGATATGAATCATGTGTCAAGTCATTTTCATTGGTAGAGTAAATCTTTTGGGAAGTAGCAGTCTAAGGGGTTGTTTTTTTTAGGTGAAAAAATATTAAAACTCCTTTGATGTCCAATCGTTTATAGGCATTATAGACCTTTCGTAGACGCCTAAGGTGAAAAATAAACTGCCGGATTAATTTTATGAGCAAATTATAAATATCGTAAATATAATAAAAAAACAGATGATTGATACATCCTTTACTACACTTATTATTTTATGGAAATATAATATATATTGAAGGTTAAATTAAAATTGTAAAATAAGCCAGTGCTCAGCCAATTTTGCGACGGGCAGTAAAAATGTCGATACTGAGTGAGGCTCTTTGCTATTCACCATTTGTTAAGAAGCAAAACTATCCAGGATAGGTTTGACTGACCCTGTGCTGAGTATTTGACGGATTAGGAAATAAAATATTTCCAGAAATAAGTTCATTTTTTAAGGAGGAATATAGTGATTGGATTCAAACAAGGGTATATTCCTTAATTACGTTTTCCAACACATCAGAGGTGTTTAAAACAACAATTTATTTTTAATGATATTGGATTTTATGGAAGGAACTGACATTTTGCATTCTTAAGTTCGTGATCACTTAATACGCACAGGAAAAAACATATATTGCATATCATTTTATCAAACTGAACATCAAAATAATTCAATTAAACTGTAATAATTATGTATATTTATTCTTATTACTAAAAGATTGCATATTTAGACGTGAAACTGAAGATTTTTATCGTGTATTAGTTTTCATCAACATAAAATATAGTAAAGCATCACATAGGCCAGTGAGAAGTTTAATATTGGCCCCATGATTATAAAATCTAATATTTGAAACCTTCTTCCTCATCATTAAAAATATTTTTATGTTGATATCCTAACTATACCTGTGAGAGCACAACACACAAGTAACTGCAGTTGTTTCTGCAATTACTAACTGTGTGCATGCAATAAAAATTTCTCTTACATTGCTTTCTTTTCAAGATTTCTCGTTTTCTATCATTTTGGAAGAATTACGTCATTACAGTTCAACGTGCTTTAGTACAAGAGAAAGTAAAACACTAAATGGAATTTAAATTGCCTTTTCTGCTATGCATGTTAGCTTTGGATATCACGCGCTCTTAACTGCAATTTCCTACAGCGATTATCAGCGTGTTTGAGCATATAATAGTACTTTAAGCGTGTTTGCTTATTCCACTAGCATCAGCTCTTTTAAAAAATTTATATCCACCGAAAAGTGCATTTCTGCTTAGAAGTATTGCTACGTAGGAACTTTCCACAGTTTAAAAATCTATCGTCGAGATTTGAAAAACTTTGAAGTAAAATATTCTTAAATTTATTTTCAATGAAAATAAAGTATTTTCTTAGCTATTCACAAAAGAATTTTCTTGCATTCTTTAACCGACCAATTGATTTGATATCTGAAGAAAACATTATATTTCTATTAATACGGTGTATCTGTTAGATATACAATAGAAAAAGGTGTCTTTTTTTTAAAACTTTTTTTTCCTCATTTTCATTTTTATGCAGTGAATCGCGTAGATTTAAGGCAAGTGACACATCTTAACATGTCGCATCACTAGTTTGTGCTCATGAACTGAAATCGGCAACCTATACCAGAATGGCATTTACTCGAAGTAAACGGACGTTTCTCAAAAGGTTTAATTTCTAAGACGAATAATATGGTACAGCTACTGGTAAAAAATTCATCTTAAAACCAGGTAACCTTATCGCATTACCGTCAACTAGCTTCCTCTTTAAAAAACTCCTAAAGATAAATTGAATGCTTTGCAAAATCCATACGCCAAGTGATGATGTCGTCTCTTATGCCCTCTAAAAACCGCGAAGCGATGTCAGATCCTCCATATAAGACAGCAGCCCAGCCGAGAGAGGATTTTACCCTCCAAAGCACTGTCCAAGCCTATGCTGCTTCACTTTCCGTCTTCTTATGGGAACGGAGCTTAACGACTAGGCCACTGCGGTACATTAGACAAACGTAATTATAAAAAATGGAACTAACTAATGATGAGAAAAGTACTAAATTGACAGCATTGCAATATTTTATTTTCTGAACTAAAAAAATAAAGTATTATATCCTATATTACTGCAAACACACATTAAACAAACACTGTATAAAACGTAGCACGCAGAATTTCATAAGTTTAGATGGAAAGCTGAAATTGATACAAGTTTTTAAAACCTAATTTAATTTCTTTATTGCAGTAACTGCTATGTGAAAAAATAGAAAACTTACAATAAGAAAACTGTGACATACTCACAGCAATTAATTACAGAATTGTAACTTCTTTTGTGAATCAAAGAAATTCCTTGTAACAATTTAATTACTTTTACTGGTACTATAATTTCTCACATATTCTCATAACCTAAAATGGTATCCCTTTACATCAACACTTACTCCATGCATAAGCGTTTTCTTGCATTTTTATACTTTTAATTGATGCATTTGAAAATTAATTCATGGCTCTTCCATGACTGCAAAAACAGGAAAAACGCACAAAAAATCCGATATACAATGACAAAAAGGTATAACAAAAACATGTAATACACTAGTATTAATTTTCCGTATGTCACCCCGCCCTTAAAAGCTGCAAAAATTCATTTTGAATTCTTAAATTATGTTACAAATACACGAATTGAAAGTGAAGGTCTTGCATTCTGGCAAGAATCCAATAGGAAATCTATTGTTAAATATCTCTTTTGAAATTAGATAGGTCTATGCACACTAGCCGAAATCAGGAATCTTCACCGATAACATTCATCTCAGAGTGAGAATAGAAAAGGCTGAAAAACTGCAGCAGAAGACCAATATTGCTCTGGAGGTGTTTTGCTGTGTTTGCTACTCACTGTATGGCTTAATCAATATGTGTCAGAGCAAGTGTATTGCTCAAATTTTAACTTAGTTAATGTTATAGCATGAATAATTATAATTATGAAAGGATATTTACGTAATTTTTCTTTTAAGAGGATAAGCTACTGCTGTTATAGTTTCCTCAGACGGGCAAGCGAAGTAATCAATTTGTATGAATGGAATATATATACAGTGTGTCCCACCGAAATAAATCCACGGTTATTGTGTGCTGTAATTGGACGCAAAACTGACGGATAAGAACGAAACAAATATATCAGGAGAGTATACACACAAATATGTATTTAAAATTTAAAAAAAAACTGACTCCTTGCCTACCTGAGCAGGAATAAAAAATAAATGTATAAAAAAAAAGAGCGGGGAAAAGTGTAAAGCCGAAATAAAGCGCCAGTACTGTTAATAGCAATTATAATGTTTCCAATATAATTGGTCAATATAAATCACAATGTTTACATACGACTTTGAATAGTCGATGTAGCATATCATTTACCAATCTTTGGAGGACGGTAACAGTAATATTATCCAAGTGCTCATAGATGGCGGCCTTCAGTTCTGCCACAGACTGAGAATGTTTGACATTTGCATATCTTAACCTTCTGAGGATACCCCACGCACATTCTTGGGGATTGAGATCAAAATAAAAGGTCAGGACAGTTCATGATATACAACCTATCACCGAAACACCATTCGCCGGAGGATTTTGCAACGGCATTGTGTATGTTGACCTGACGGATAATCAGACTTCGGCCTTCAATTCTCTGTATCAAATGGCAGTAAATGGGTTTATAGCATTTCTTGGTAATCAGTAGCTTTTATATGGTCTGGAGGAAAAGCCAAGTTAAGTTTACCACCAAATAAAGCCTCTCCAGTCTCCATACCCTATATTAAGTCTCCGTCTTCCTGTCTTTTGGGCACAGTGTTTATATGCCACTGAAAATGGTAGATGGACGAAGTGTGAAGGTCCCGGGTTCGGGTCCCATCGCGCTGCTGTCGATCTAACGGACTGGAGTCTTCGTAGGTTTTCTCCAGATGTAACGTGATACGCGTTAGAACCCCTTAGAAAGTCCTTCTATCAAGGCACCCCCCCCTTGGCAGATCGCCCTAGTGTAGCGTTGCCGTCTTTTGGAGAAGATTTAATGTCAATAGAACGCAAAGCCGTGTGGACCATCCAAATTATTATTTTTTTTCATCTGAGATTATAACTTAACTGGCTAAATCTACTCTTAGCTTGTGGATAATGTTCAGGAGCTGTTGTTTCCTCTCCAAAAGACAAGAGCTCATTACACAATGTGGAGAGACTGTGGGTGGTAAACATAACTTGACTTTTCCTTCAAGCCATATATAAGTTACTGATTAACAAGAAATGCTTAAAACCCATTTACTGCCATTTGTCGGGAGAATTTATGGATAATTATGGACATATTTTGCGAAGAAAAACCTCAGAATTATTTAACTGTACAGCTCCTGTTAAACCGTGAGATAATTTTATCAGTTAAAATCGTTATGGGAAAAAATGTGCCGGGAATTTATAAAATTTAGATGTATTCAAAAGTTGATGTACTGTCTCTCTGCCTCATAAGATTTTTTGTTTTAATATTATCAATCTGTTAAACAGAAAGAGCTCATAGATAATGTATAATAATCCCCAAAAATGCACCTTGCTGTTACCTTTTTTACTGCATTTTTGTTTAGGTTATTCGTATCTAATTTTGTAATTCCTATATTTAATTAAAACCATTCTCATTCCCCTTGAAAGAGCATTGTTTAAAGTATTTGCGTTTTGATTTAATGTCTTCAAAATTTTATCTTTTTTTTTTTTTTTTTTTTTAGAAAGAAAAAGGCAAGTGATTTTTAATTTTCTAGTTTTGAATAATAAGTTCATCTGCATTTGTTGCTCTGGATAAGATGGCTTAGGTTTTGAAAAACTGATTTTAAGTAATTTATTTGCTTTATGTCCCCTGCGGGATTTAACTCCTACAGAAGCAATTTCCACGAATTTTCTTTTTTGTCATGCCTATCAGTACTGCAAGAGACATTAGACCTAAGAGCAAGTTATGCAGCCTTCTAAATACTTTCGTAAATGCTGAGTAAAGCATGGTCAATTAAGGTAGAACGCGTAGCACAAATCATGAACTAATCAAAAAACTGCTCACTGGAAGTAACATGATTTGCCCTGCGGTCTCGTAAGTACTAAAAATTTATCTATCTTGTATTATCTATCTTGATTGAAAAATTTCATAGTGCACACATGACAGTAGCAATAAAACCGTATAATATTATTTTAAAATTATGTGCTCATATCTTCCACTGTCCATTTAAGAAAAATTGTTTTGTTCTCTTCACTAGTTTTGGTAGTAGATGCCTAAAGCAGAAAAAATTTTTGTACAGACAGTGTTTCCATGCTTGTGTTTATGTGTACAATATGCATCATTGCTTGGTTGACGTAAATAGCAAATGTTTTGCAAATCTTCTTTTTACAGTAATAGCATTGTAAATGCAATTGCCAATCACAAATGCAGATTAGTCCCACTGCAGAAGCAAGTACAATGGGTCATATAGGAAAACCACCATATCTCTGGTGATTTAGGTAGATCGATGGAGAAATCGATTACTACATAATAGATGTGGTGAAGGAGAATTTAAGTAGAGGGAATGATCGATTTATTCTATCCTGAGTAATCAATTAATCGAATACTGATCGAATCGCATTTGATAAAGCCGAATGTATTTCTAATCCTAAGATATTACCCCAAGAATAAATATTTGTTATAGCTATATGTATTTTGTAGCCATACAAGCTGTGCTTATGAGTATGTATCTATATCTCTCTTCATATATGCAGGGGGATTTATTTAAGCATTTCATGGATTATTTACAAATCAATTTTTATAAGCCTTACTGCCTTATTCAGCAAGCACGTCATATGTGAATTAATCCACAGACGGGTGTTAAAGTCATGGATAATATATCTTACCTATGACTTTAACACGCATGTTTGATCATGGATTAATTACAAATCATGGATTATTTAAAAATCATTTTTTAGAAGCCTTACGAACTTTTCACTAAGCACTTCATATGCGAATTAATCCAAAGATGAGGATAAGTTATATTACCTATAACTCACGTGTTTAGTTTAATCCGCGCGTCAAGTGTTTTGTGAATAAGGCCATTATTGTTAGATAATGGCACCATTAAAAAAAGTAAAGTGAACATTTTCTCAAAATCTTTTTGAAAACAATCAATTTGCCTTTTCCAATCCACAGTAGATTATGCTGATTAATACTTCAACATGATCGTAATGGTGAACGTGTGCATGAACATGTTATTTGTAACCCCATATTCTCCTGTAATATCATTTCGTTATACAGTAACACAGCGCCCCTTCGAGTTTCTGTATACTTAAGACAATCATTCTGAGTGTACGCATGTGCATGTGCTAGCATGTAAATACTGTGTAAATCGTCTGGCTAAGAAAGAAGGAAAGCAATGTTACTGGATGATTTCATTTATTCACAATATCTCATCCGGTAATAATGCCTTATTGAAACATCAGGATAATATTTTAAACGATAAACATTGCACTGCACTTTTCTTATGTGCTAAGTGGCTTAAGATTTTTTCTCTGTTACAGTAAAATGGGATACACTGAGTATAACAGCATTATCCATAGAGATGATGCATAGAAATGAAGATATAGTACCGTTTTTCTTGATTTGCATGTAGGCATGTTAATAAATTTCGTGAAAGATAATCCTTTAAAAGAATTAATTACAGATTGCTATAATAGTTAACATTGAAAAAAAATATGTACACCAGGCACGAAAAAACAATATATTCTGTCGTGCATTTTAATATTTTAAAGACAACTTATTCGAAAGCAACATTTAAGAGATTTTAATATTCCTAAAAATTATTAAAATTATGATTTATTCAAAGGTGTTTTACATGCGTAAATAGTAAGCTTATGGTTATCATTTTACAGCCACAAATAAAATTTATACACATTTCTTTAAGATTCCTCTGAAATCTTCCCGAACTTTAAATTTCTGCATCACTTTTATTTCCAGAATAAAATTTCCTTTCTTACATTACTTTATTTTTTTTCTTCGGAGTACTCAGATAAATTAGGTTGAAACCGCATATTTCTCTGTTTAGAGAAAAAATAAGTTAAAGCAAACTATATTTCTCCAAGATGTCTCGTGCAGCTTCAAATTTATCGAAATATGCAGTTACGAGATAAAAGGTAAAGCTCTAAACGCATTCGATTTTTTTTTCTTTTTCTAAAAAGTGTCCGGAGTAATAAAACATGTCGGCAGAATTGATGACGTTTCTATCAGCAAGCTAGTAACTGCATTTAGATAGCTGTAACAACCATATTCTTCCCATCCCAGAACTCAAATTTTTCGAATGCAGTGAGTTTTCTTTAGCGAGATCTTTACATTCACTGAAGACACGAAAGAATGTATAAGTTATACAACTCCCTTTATTTAGAATATTTTTCATATTTGAGAATGGAAAAAGAAACTGTTTGATCCAAAGAAATCATGCGAAAATTATGTGATAAAGTAACTATGGTAGGAGTGTTTGTTATCCGTTGATAAGAGAAAATGTTGCTTATTTTATTGTATACTTCACATTTTATGCACTGCTTTTAGCGAAAAGAATAAATAATGGTTTTATATAAAAATATTGTAACTGCAAGTCTTGCATATGATAATGAGATCATTTGCTTTGTTATTTCCATGTAAAGTAGTTCAAAAGCTAAAGAGTTTGAATCACGGTTTTAATTCCACTTCCTGTTCCGGTTAAAACCGAAGCAGAAACCATTTGTTGGAAAATAACTTTTTCTAACTATCCAGGAACTTGAACTTGGTTTTAGTAGTCATAAAATTCAAGATTTGAGTACGTGAAGAGACTACTCACTAAAAAGATTGTGCACTTACAGTGTGCAGATGTGTGTGTACGGGGGAAGCAAACTGTATGTGCACTCTCAGTTCCTGCACATAATTGTGCACTCAGTTTGTGCATTCAGGATGCACAATTGATTGTGCACTTAATCTACATAATGAATGAGTGGTAAGGCTACTCATAACCGTGTACTCAATTGTGTATTCCGGATGCACAATTCAAGGCGCACTTTTGTTGCATTGCTTTTGTCAGAGCTGGCAACTCCCCTGCTTTTTTCGAGAGATTTTCCACCACTAATTTTCAATTAGTACCAAAAAATCCGGGCCCGAACCAACCACATTTTGCGGTAGTGGCAGCCGTCAACCTCCAAACAAAAGAGCCCCCTTACTGATCAAGGCATCTTTGGCACCAAGTAAGTATATGGTTAAGAATATGGTTAAAGTCAGAAATTTAATCAAAAATAAAACTCTTTAAAAAATGTGGTAGGAAATCTTCCGGAAAAAACGGTAGAGTTGGTAGCTGTGCTTTTGTGGCATTGCTCGAATTTTTTAACAATAAGAGAAGCGATTAGCTGTGCTAGAGAGTTACCAGCATTTAGAATAAGAGGTACAATGTTATGTGGAAGACTGCCACTGGTTCTCAATTCAGAAACAACCGATAAAATTCCATGTCTAAGAGCTTCCTTTGAATCAACATCTTGCTCATTTTTTTGTGAGTACGTGCACTCTATCTCCCCTCGCTGAACATCATCATCCTCAGCATTTTCAACTACTTCAGACAACAAACTAGAAACAAAAGTTACTTTTTCAATCGCTGATAAGTGATATTTTTCAATACGTTTCTTCAGATTAAATACATTTGTTCATGCACTTTTGCACCCATCATGAGAACATTTAATCGGGAATATTAAACCACATGTAAACTGATGATCCAGAAAAAAAAATTAATAGAAATCCAATTAAATAATTCGATGTTCTCTTACAAATGATGCAAAAAACATTCTAACTCTTTACTGCAAAAAAATAATAATAATGATAAATCAAAGATATGCATTTAATTTGATAGCTAAAATACAAAACCCGTTAAAACACGTTTTGAATTGCCTCGTTGCTCGGTAAGGAAGTAAAGAAATGCGGTGCTGCACATGTTGCAGCTCCGCAGCTTACCTGCCAATAAAAATTGTATCAATTTAAGTTTTAAAGAATGGCCCCAAGAAGTACTTAACTAAATTAAATGTATGTATTGTTAATAAACTTATTTTTAATTTAAGTTAATTCCATCTATTCATAATTATTTTTTAAAGACCAGAAATTCAGTGAATCTCTGACGTCAAGACTTTAGTCATGACGTCAATATTCGTCAAACTATTGTGCAATTATCGTGCAAATAGTTATGTGCGTTCACGGATCGCACAGTGATTGTGCGGTTAGAAGGTGCATAATTTTTTTAGAGTGTATGCAGCCGTTAAAAATTGTTTTTTCAGTTCTTAACTTTCTTTTTCTACTTTAAATATTCGAACTCAATCCATACATATTCTATACCTATATACAGCTATCCA
Organism: Cheiracanthium punctorium; assembly: GCA_038373885.1. Classification (NCBI taxonomy): domain Eukaryota; kingdom Metazoa; phylum Arthropoda; class Arachnida; order Araneae; family Cheiracanthiidae; genus Cheiracanthium; species Cheiracanthium punctorium. The sequence goes on along the minus strand of JAWZYV010003902.1, from coordinate 152,795 downwards.
GCTATCTTTATACATCACAATATAATATGCATGTTAACTTACTGTGGAATATGTAATTTAATTATCTAAATAGTGTATAACTGTCATTAATTCTTGTTATGTATTGCAGATAGCAGCATATGAATAATTTTCTAATCTATGCAGTAATAATTTATATATTCATAATTAATATTCTAGATTAGCATATTAATAATTTTCTAATCAATGCAACTTTAATTAGTATTGCAGATAGCACTACAAATGCCAATTTCCTCTGCACAAATTTTACAATAAAAGCATACAACTTGTGCGTCGCCGTTATACAGCAATGATTCAGAAAATTTTGCAAAGCTTTCAGAGGTAGTAGTACACACAAAAACAAACAATTTTCAACCAGGAGTGTGTGGTCTAAAATGTAATGCAAATGCACTGTAGAATGCAACAAAGCAAAAACGACAATACGAGAAGGAGATCATGGACTCAACAGAAACTGTTAAACTGTTTCCTTCCACCCCCCCTCTAATCTAAAATAGGATACATATTTTTGTTATGATTCTTAAAGGCAACAACGGGCATCTGCCCTCTCCCCTCCACTTCGAAAAATTCTAGTAGTTTAATTCCCGCATTTTAACATTCTTAAACAACTCTCACTGAAATATTACTCGATGATTTCTCTAACTACCAGCGCATTTTAAATGCCCGTATTCTTGAAAGCTCATATATGGCAGCTTTTTTTCAAAAAATCTGAGCATTTCCATTTCATCATTCGACTATTTCATGAAAAGTAATTAGTATTAATAACGGAAAATACATGCTTACGATTTTCTCCCTAATTATGACTCGCATCGGTTTCATTCTACCTTTGCACCATCGAAATATTAGCAGTCATCCTAATATTTTGAAATTCCCCACCCTCTCCCTAGAAAAATTTCTGGAGACGCCCATGCAGAAAATTCAAGAATAACGTATGCGATAAAAATCTCTTCGGTGCGGCTTCTGTTATATTCATAGAAGTGATTTCTAGGTATAGTAAAGTAGCCAAGCGCTACTAATTGAAACCGCTTACGGCTCCACCTGGAGGAAAATTGCGGAGTTAGCATTCCTATCTCGAAAACGGAATGAGGTAAGGAAAATTGTGATTTAAAAAGTTGTAGAGCATCTTCAATATTTGGTACTGCTTTTCGTACTAGGAACATCTAAATCGATGACGTACCCAAGAAGTGTGAAAAGCTCATCAAAACTTCAAAAATTAACTTAAAGAATAATTATAAAACGTTCAATTTTCATGTATAGAATTACATAAAGATTGGACATTTTAAGACCGATAATTTTTCCATGCTGTGTATGCAAGATAAATTTTTAAAAACTTTTGCTTGTTAAAAATATTCCAATCTCACCCAAACGCTAGTCCTGAAATTGTTATCACATTTTATTCATATTTTAGTAAATTTGAAAGTATGTACAGATATTTGACACATTCGTTACATCCATGTAAATAAAACGAAGTGTAAAATGTTTGTTTGTTGGTCGCGTAGCTCCGAGACGGGTGATGGTAGGCCTACCAAATTTTGTATGGAAATTCGAAAAGACGGGTCCCGACATATACCGAAGCGATTTTTTTCGAAATCACAATTAGAAATTTTTTTATTTGATGTTTTAAGCGATTTTCTCGAAATTTTGTCGTTTATGGACTTATATGTGAAGCCAAAACGCACCAATTCGATTGTTTGATAATTTTCACCTCTACAAAGTTTTCCGAATTCCGATTGTGTAAAATAGTGATCATGTGACATACCATGTATATACTGGAAATAAACATAACTGCAAACAAAGTGACATATCATAAATGATATCATTTTGATGTCACGAGTTTAAAATTGCATTAGAAATCCTGATTAGGTCAACAAGCTTTGACAAAATATTGCACCACTAGCGGAATATTAAACTTCCAGATTATCAGATGCTTTAGAAAAGTAAAATAACGTGAGCAATTTTTTTTTTCTTTTTTCACTAATTCATGTCAGATATCGCAAATAAGATTTACATGTGATATGTCAAAATGGCGTCGCAAGTAAGACGCCATTTTGACTTCATGAGTTTGAAAATGAGTTAGAAATCTAATTTACTATTGTAAAAATTCAAAGTATTTTGTTTAATGCGCCAGCTGCCCTTGGGGATTTTCGAGCATTATTACTTTTCAGCAACCATAAACAAGAAAGGAAACTTGCATTTTTTTTTAAATCGTGGGAAATTCAAAATTCGCGGCACAGGTAAAAAATACTACTTAACATAATGCATAGTATTCGCTAACTGTTTGATGACGGTCGTCGTATGTATACCCAAAAATTGCGCAAAATATCCGTAAGTTTTGACGACTTTTGGCGGTATATACATATTAGATAGATCATATTGCGATTATGTGCAAAAGAAAGGCACTCGCACAGAATGCAAAATACAATGTAAAATAATTTTCTCTTTCCATGGCGTTTGCAGAATTTTTCCAAATAACAGACTCAAATGTACTTAGAGCACTCCCCCAGAGATGATTTCTGCTAACGTTCTATTTATTTTATATTCATATTTTCAATTTGAGAGACCACAAGCTCTGGACACAACTTTAGATTTTGTTTAAATATTGAATTTGATACTATGGCAAATATTGTAACAAAAAAAAATAGGAAATTACTCTTTTATTTTAAGCGTAAATAGCAAGTGAGATCGAAGTTGGTTTTATGTAATGAGAGTAATATTGCATTAGGATTCAGTAAAGGTCATTTCAGTAACAGCTCTTTCGCAAAAGTTACGTCACGAAAGTTTTACATTTATAAAAATGCCACAATCGTCAAGGGAACGGGGTGCCATCAAAGCGTACATTGTGCATCAAAGGTTTCATGTAGCTTTTCTATATTTTGATATCAGCAAGGCATTTTTGTTCGATAAAATTTCAGTAAGGCAGTCTGCATCATGACTGCTCTAATGCATTGTTTACCCTTTAGGAGCAACATGATAAAGTAAAACAGTCGCCCACATCATGTATTGTTATTTCTGAGGTATATATTAGCGTTACAAATTAAACCTAAAAAACAGTTTTATATGATGTGGAAATAAGCCCTTTTGAAAGTGAAGAGTTTCGTTTGCATAGCGCCAAATTCTTTCTTTTTCGATCACAAGTGACACTGACCTACGTTTTTGTGTCATCCTCATCATGCTGCAATTATCAGAGGTTTGCACATATGGCGCCAATTTTTATTTACAATAAAAAAAAAATTCATTTTTTGACATTCCGCAACACCAGACATAATTCGAATTGTATCTGTAAAAAAAAAAAAAACATTCCTTTACTCTGTGCGGAGAACGGGCACGCTGCTGGAATATATATATATATATATGTGTGTGTGTGTGTGTATAGTAATAATGGTAATTTGAAATGTGTTAATTTAGCGCAAATTTAAAATTTAAAATAAATGCGTGGTAAATGCCTCACTCAGATATACAGGATGGCATCAGATTTCTGATATAGTTATTGAGAGCCATGCGCTCTAGATCAGTATAACTTCAAGCAATAGAGATCTCACAGTTGTGGTTACACTGAAAAAAATTCGAAATTTCCCATTGGCAACACCCCCCTTTTTCTGCGGAAGTTGATCAGCTCAATGAAAAACCGTAAATATCGTCGAAACGATAAACGTGTGATGAAAACGATAAACGTTGATGATACGAATGAGTCGGCGCAAAACATTTGCAAATACAGGCATTTTAAAGAACCAATGTCGACACAGAAAGCAAGTGCATTGACACAATTCGCATTAATTCACTAAATAAATAGTAACAATGGTTAACGAACAGTAGGGCATTTGAAAACTTTTAATTCCAATAAAAACAATTTCCTTGTCCTCTCTTGGGCTGTCATTAGCTCGTTGCGATGGTCTTCTTTGCTAATATCTTACGTCGCCACTTTTCGTCATACTTGTATCGTTCCAACGAGATTTAAGGGCATTCTGAATAACTATATCTGAAATCTCATTCGGATTTGTTCTGAACGTAGCTGCGACTAGAAGTCCATATATTGGGGAAGTTTTTAAGAACACCTGAAATATATATATATATATATATATATATGTATATCGGAAACACCGGTATTTCACCTCTTGATTCTGGCAGCATTCTTACAACAAAATTCGTTGTCCCATGCCATGTGATCTACATTATTCCTTTTGCAGTGTTTTTCGATTATTTTGCTCTCAAATTAATTATGTATTTAATTTCTTGTTTTTCTACAGTAGGATAGGGCCTAAATGTGCCTAACGAATATCTCTTTAATATGCCACACAACCGAAATCCTACAATTTTGTTATCTTTAATTATAATCTTCTAGGTATGGTCACCGAAGAATGTCCAAGAGTTTATAATTTCCATTCCATTCATTTTGGCATAGTTTGATTCAATGTAATTTGAATTTCATACTGTTTTCGCCCTGTGTACTGATATACTTCTTTTTCCTACGGGGTATATCATTTTTGCAGTAATATTCTTTGTGTTTTACTTAATAATAATAATAATATATATATATATATAATTTGTAATAATTAAATGTGAAATGTGTTATTTTAAGGCTAAGTTAAAATGTAAAGAGAATGCGCGGTAAATGCCTCACACGTATAATTACTGCAAACGAGAGTTGATATTAAAATAATAATAATGATAATGATAGTAATTTTAAATGCATTGCATAGTTCAGAATGTAAATCTTATGCAATTCCTCTAATATTTATACCTCCTACTTTTAATCAAACAGAATAAAAGTTTTTCCTTTCACTTCTTAAAATTACTTGCAAAATAAATGTATAACAAAGCTTTTTCTCTAAAAACAAAATTGTCGAAAACGTGAATCATGTTCACATTTATAAAAGTCTTCGATTTATCAAGCAGAATTGTTTGTAAGCTTTCTAAACACGACAGAAAATTCTGTTTCGGGAAATACTTCTACGGCAATAAAACATGTCACCGAATTCGGCATTGCTATTATACACCGAGCATCTCACTCCTCTCAGATAAGTTGAATAGAAACATGGTTACATCTTTTGGTAGAAATATATCAATCCACACACTTACAGCCTTTTTTGTCCCACGTACACACATCTCCTAGGCTTTCAAATATATATCTCGTTGCTTAGATTATGCAAAGGTATTCTAAAGGATTTGAGGTTTTTTTCTAGAGTTAAATGTAATGTTTTTCATAATACTTCAGAAAAATACTTTTTTTCTTTTAAAGGATATATAATAGTGGTCATATTGTTTTTTTCTTACGCTATATTTTTGTCGTAATGTTTGAGGATAGAGGAATTCAAAGGAAATTAACTATTTCTCTAACTTTGATTGAACAGTGAATGAACAGTTCTTTATAACAGCCGTCTAAAAGTTCAATCATTGATTGATCAGGTAGATGGCTGCTAACATCAATCAAACTAAATTTTTGGAATTGTGATGCTTTTATTCAGCTGTATCATAAGGGCAATCCAATTATCAATTACATTTGGTAGAGACTTGTAGTCTATGATATAAACCGTAGAAAGTCATTTATTTCTTCGATGAACTGAGAAAGAGAAGACTCATGGTAGCCCAGTGATTAAGGTATTGGAGTAGTAACCAGAATGCAGCGAGTTCGATTCCGATTACCTCTGAAGACCACCGTGTACACACGTTGTACGTGCACGTTAAGAGCCAGGTTTCAAATGTCCTCTAGGTGATCACTAGTAGTTTCCGAGGGGTGGCAATATTCAAAAGTCCCTTCTTCTAGTGAGGCTCCAAATTGAGGCGTGAAATTCCAGGAAGGGCACATGTAGTTTGAAACGACTCATTCCTTGGCGTGAGCTGTCCTCTCCTGACGAACAAACAAATTGAGAAAGAAAATCTTCCTCTAAGCTTCTGTGGAGTAAAATGATCCTTCAAAGAATTTTCTTCTGTAGAGGGAAGCTACAGTGTAACTCTTTTTCCAGAGCCCTGCTGTATTTTTCGTCCCGCCAGTAGCCGAGCAGGTTTCCCACCGGATCATCCCGACGACGTGCATTCGCGCTCGAAGTTGACAATTTCGGCTGAGGTTAGTCAAATAGCCATATGGATAAAGGTAGCCTGTTGCTAAACGAATCAGTGTGCGTTTCTGAATTATCTTCAAGGATCCACTCATCAGTTTATTCAATACACATACATATATATATACAGGGTGGCTATTAATTAACGTGAAGTGTTAAGAGTCCACTAGCGAGTAAAGTATAGGACGAAATCTAACCTAATTTCATGAGCATGCATAGTAGACCATGGGATTTTGATTTCAAAAAAAAAAAAAATAGTTCCAAAATTTGGCGCTGCAAAACTGTATTAGCGTAAATATTGAATGGTTAATTGACAACCAACACGGAAAACATCAATTTTAATTACAAATTTGGTTCAATATGCGCACCATTGGTAAATTCCAAGAGCTGCATACGATGCACGACATTTTCTAGTGCCACTCCAGCATATCAGAGTTGATTTGCCTCACGTGTAACGTTATTCGATCCTTTAACGCTGCGATATCGGAGACATGTCCTTGATAAACAACACCTTTAAGAAATTCCCACAGCCAAAAATCGCAAGGATTGAGATCGGGGGACCTCTCGGACACTTTTGCAGCGCCAAAATTGCCCCAGTGGCAAATTTTGAAACTATTTTTTTTTTTTTTGGAAATCCAAATCCCATGGTCTATTATGCATGCTCATCAAATTTAGTTAGGTTTAGTCCAATACTTTACTCGCTAGAGGGCTCTGAACACCTCACGTTAATTAATAACCACCGAGTACATACGAGAGTTGTAAAAACGCTTCTAAACTTTTCGTTTTGAAATGTGTGTGGATACTTAGATATGCAAATTCATATATATGCTCTATACATTTGTGTGAGTATAGCTGTATTTAAAAAAGGTCTACCGCTATACGTGCGGAAAATATCTATAAAATTAATAAGTTGCTTGGCGTTGCGGTATTTTCTGAGGTTTTGTAAAATTTCATTTTTTTTTTGTCAATTATACGAATATATGTATATATGCATTCATGGTGTTCCAAAAACATTGACATAGACTTTTATTCCTTAAATATCGATCATACATATTTACAACAATTTACGATGTTTCGTAAGAAAAGGGAACGAGAGTTTTATGTATCGATTAAAATTTTCAAGAGATTAAATCTGAATCAATAGAAAATGTAATTTATTATACAGCCCCGTACAAAAAAGTCCTGGATATTAAAATATACCCCGTACTTTAACAAGGCGATTTATGAAATTTTATTATTTTATGATAAAAGGACTCAGACTTATGTTTAAACAAACTTGGTAAGCCGCTATGCAATACAGTAATAGCAAAATTATTATGTAGTAAATAAAAAAACTTTGTAAAAAACACACATAAGATGTTATAGGTAAGAGGATACGCACGTTTCAGCCAAAAATTGTTTTGGGCTTCATCAGTCCAAGCCCTTCGTCGCAAGCAACACAGGGAACTGAAAATCTCTTTTCAGTTCCCTGTGTTGCTTGCGACGAAGGGCTTGGACTGATGAAGGCGAAAACAATTTTTGGCTGAAACGTGCGTATCCTCTTACCTATAACATCTTATGTGTGTTTTTTACAAAGTTTTTTATTTACTTTATTGTTTAACACCCGTATTTTGAGTGTTTTTTCCGTTGTTTAAAATTATTATGTATTCATGCAAACATTGTTTTAGAACGGATTTTGTGAACAGCCCCTAAAAAGCGTTCTTCCGATGTGATTGTTTCTCTTCAATAGCTATTGAAAAATGGTTTAACTCAGCATATATTTGCTATCCTGTCTCGAACATTTTTTAGGATAAAGTGCACAAATTTTGTCCATTAACTTCATCAATGTATCGGGTATATTTTACTGGTCGGGAACTTTTTTTTTTTTTGTATGGCCTTCATATAAAAATTTGAAATTTCTATTTATTTAGATTTAATGTCCTGAAAATTGTAATGGATGCTGTAAAATTCTGTACCTTTTTTTTTACGTAACATTTAATTTACTGCACGTGATTATCATCAACATTTTGGGAATAAAAGCCTAGGTCAGTGTTTTTGGGACACCCTGTATATTGCTTCTGCCTTTAATATTTTACCTGATCTACACTTTTAATTTACAAAGTCAATACTAAATACTTATTAATTGTTCGACATACAACAATTAGGACTGTTTTATTTTTAAAGACAATGATTTTTTAAAGGAAAGAGCCAACAAAAAATAGTCCCAATTCTTCGAGTTGTCTAAAAAGCATGAATAAGAAATATCTTCAGATGTCTTGCATTGGGATGTCTCAGAGCACTTCTTTTTCTCTTTAAGTGACATTCTAAATTCCCGTGGGAATTGTCTTAATGCTTCACAGCTCTTTTACAAGAATTTTAAAATTAAGTTGCGGGGTATCTGTGTTTAAAATAAGTGTTTCACTTATATATTAAATGCATTTTATTCCGAGATAATCTGTTTTTTAAACTATATAAATAGTGCAAAAATTATAAATTATTACGCAGGTATTTTGAAGGCTCGTCTGCTTTTAAAAGAATGAGGGTACTAGTAATAGTACAGTTATAAATAATAATCTAAATTTAAAAATAGTTATTTTAGAATTTAGATTATTAATTATTTATTTATTTTATTATTTATTTATTTATTTATTTTATTATTATTAAATGTTATTTTAAAAAAGTTATTTTAAATAGTTATTTTCACATGCAATGACACGTCATTAAAATTCTGAATAAAAAAACGTTTCAAATAATAAAATAATTTGCGTCACAAACAGATCATTTTTTTTTTCAGTATCAGTCATAAACATTATTAAACTAAGTAGAGTTTATTTAAATAACATCATAGGACATGCAGGTAATATTTAGCTTGTTGGAAGGAGGAAACCCTTGTCTCTAACAGCTAGTCTCTAACAACTAAACATCGAAAGAAAGAAAAAAAAGAAAGGAGGGGCAGAGACAGTCATCACATCGCTAAGCACATTTTTCTCCCACTTTGAAATGAGTGAAACACAAATTTTTTGAGCCTGCTGGACATTAGTGTTCCGAGAGCTGATGTTCCTAATGATACTAATGTCCAAATCAAATATTTGAAGGGGGCTTGTTCCCAATGCCAATGGGTCGAGACGCTTTTAGAAGTTTTTACTTATTGTAACTTGAAGAGAGTTTGAAATATTCATGGCATGACTTGCATCTAATAAGAGAGATTTTAAATTGAAACAATAAATATTTTTAGCTTAATAATTAAGACAATTAACTAGTTTTTCTTATGAAGTAAGTAGAAATGCATAAAAAAACTAATACGCGTTTAAGTTCGTTACAGACTACTCAAAATATTAAAAAAGACATGAGCATTTATATCACATGATTTTTAAAACACTACAAATTATTTTAAAACAACTTCTAAAACGACTGCATTTTAAAGGATTAAGGATTAAAAAAAAATCACGAAGTTCCAAATCCCTGCAACTGCAAAGGCCTTTCTACTTCCGAAAGGGACTCAAAGATAAAGTCGAGACTTGATGCAGAATCCAAAGAAAATTGTTTTCGAATCAGAAGCAACTAACTTTAAATTCTCCTTCCAGAGTAAAGCGCTCATATAGAGAGAAAGGCTGTATTTACGGAGAATAGCCTAAGATTACGGCCATAAATTTTCGGCTTTGTTTTCGATATTGAGATATTTTCTCTCCAACTTAAAACAGAGGAATGTTTCTATGACTTATTTTAGTGACTACATATATATATATATTTGTATGTATATTACTATAGTGAAAAGCTAAAATAATGTCAAGTAAGTAAGTTAAAAGCAGTATAACGGCCGAAAAAAAATTTAATCCTCAGACTAAAAAAACAAAATTTGAAGATTCAATGTTTTCATCAACATTTGAATTATAAATCAGTACTTGAATAAGAATTCACTTTATTATTGCTTTTATGAAGGCATTTTCGATGTTTTTCTGCTAAAGTTAAATTGGAAAAAATATTATTTTTAATTTCGTAAACGTTTACGATTTTTATACATTTAAAAACTCATTCACGGCATCTATTCATTAGCCTGAAGTTCCTCTGTTTCACATATTTAAGAAACTTCAAGCAGCGTTTTACTAATTTGAAATTGCCAGAATTCCATAATAATGTTAAATTTATATAGAGTAAAAATATGTTTATATGTTTCTTGAATGGTCATTTCAAAGCAAGTAAGTTTCTCAGAAACATTAAACAATATAAACAGCGTTTCGTTCTCAACTGGTTCCGTCTAAAATTAATCAGAAAATTAATTTTTATCTGTATATCTAAATTTTGCGGCCATATTATTGAGCAATCATCACGTAACATTGCAATATAAATACTTTCCTTCATTCAAAAGTGAATAGTAGTAATCATGATTATTCAAGGACGTAACCAGAACGGATTGTGATTGAACTTTCTCCTATCCACCTTTTTAAGCTCCTTTTAAAATTTGTTTCCAGCTACGTGCTTCCTATTGATAGTTTTCATGTTAAGGTACTGCTGACCAGGTCCTTCTCCAGGCAATTTAGCCAATTGGGGGACAGTGCCGCCAGGACGGATCTGAATTTTAAAAGTTTTCTTCTCCCCTCCCCACAAGTCCTTAAGAATTACGTAAGTATATTATTGAACATTTTATTTATTTTATTAATTTAATTGCGTATTTTTAATTTAATTATACATTTTAATTGAGCTTCTTGCCTGTTCTTCAATCCATTCTTCCTTTTTCTTTTTTTTTTTTTTTGTAAATCCTGATTCATATAGTTTAAAGGGTAGGTAATTTAATAAGGTAATTTAATAAAGAGGGTGTGCACATATACAAAGTACCACTGCGTAATTTAAAGGTGCTAAAGTAGATTTAACAATTTTAAATGTGTAACATTTTATCGCATTTTCATTTCACTGTTTTTTATTTTTTCAAATGACTATTCCATCTATCCTGCAAACTTGGGAAAGAGGATAATTTTTTTTACATGGGGGTGGGGGCAAATTTTTTTCTAGGAGTCACTGTCCCAAATGTACCCCCCCTCTCAGCTATTAACAAGCTGTTGAACCATGTTGCGTCTCGCGCGTGTACATCTATAAACATTAACTCATGATATTAGCACTGTATATATATATATATATATATATATATATATATATATATATATATATATATAGACAGAGAGAGAGAGAGATGGATAGATGCACTTATAAAGATGTATAGAGATAGGTAGATATAGGACTTCGTTTAAAAAAATATCGGAAAAGAGCCCGTGTGATAATTTATTATTCGAGGCAACTTCTGATGTGGCAACTTATCATGTGTCAGTGACATATGTATTTGTAAGTGCATCGTTTTAGTTTATTTATTTAAAAAAAAAAAAAACTTTTTGGTATCGGGAAAAATAAGGTAAGAAACACACATACATATACAGGGTATCACGCTTTAATTCTTTATCTATTAGAGATAAGTGGACAGTGTAATTTTCCAAAAGTGACAATTTTTTATATTTGCATACTATACCCGTACAAAAAGATTCACAGTTCGTAAAATGTGTCTCCTATATTAATGAAGTGATATTTTAAATTTGAGAATTATAACCTAGAAATCGTCAGAGATATGAAGGTAAATATATGCTGACTTAAACCACTTTTCAATGACATTCGAAGGGCAAAATATCACGTCGGATCATCACATTTCAGGGATCGCACAAAAACTATGATTTTTTTTTTCACTCCTGCAGTAAGCGTTATATTCCTGTATGCTCCTGATCATCTTTGTTTAAAAATATCTCTCAGACGTTTTATGATGAATTCTGGATTTTTATACATCAACCCATTAATGCATTGGGCACATTTTACTAATTGAGGTTATTTTCTTTGGGGACTGTATAAAAATTTGAAATATGCCAGTTTTTTAAAATTAATCAAAGAAATATTTTCTTAACGTAGACTCTTTTTACCTTATTTTGAGCATCCTTTTCATTTTACGTCGGCTACTTATCTCTAATGGTTAAAAAAATAAAGCTTCTTACTATGTTCTTGAGACACCCTGTACATATATATCAGTTTTATTCAACTTTATGCCCTAACTTATAAAATCATTTATCATAAATATTATTTTAAAAGTTCTTATTTACCAAATGAAGAACGCATAAATTTCTGTGTATTCTTCTAATTAATGAATTTACTTTAAAATGTTTCGTGAAGAGTTACATCCTCGGGAAAGAATAAATTAAGAATATACAACTTACATTCATCTTTAAAAAATTTACGACCATAAATAACCACTAACCATAGTTATCACGTCACTTAAACTAACGAAGGAAAGATAATTTATGTATGAAATTGAAAATAAAACGGGTTAACATTATCATGCTACAAAAGTGTCACATGCAATCACTTTAAAAATAAATGTAAGCAAACTTTTGTTGGGCTAAAAAAAGTTAATAATGCACTCATTTATTAAAACTTTCAGAATATTCCTAATTCTTTTTAAGAAAGAAGTGTAATTTATATTACAAAACGGAGATCTGAAATGTCTTTCTAACAAAAATTAAGAATATCTTAAGTGGTTAATTCTGAAGCCACTTATGTTTTAAGTACATGTTTATGTTAGCACTAGAGGTGTTTAGGGGCTATTGTGCCACTCGTAAAATATTTCACCTTGCTGGTATTTTATTTTATTACGCCGCTGAAATTTAAGAAAATATAACTTCAGGCATAGAAATCATATGTCATTTCTTGAAGGTTTAAAATACGGCTCTCCAAATGTTGTTAGATAATGGATGAAAGCTGAGTTTTTTAAATGAAGTGTTATTTGGTATGTTTTTATTCCTTATTCGAACCGCACATTAAAGTATTCCTTCAGGCTACATCTTAATGCTATCTGTATATTTTTGAATGAATAGCAAATCATTTACCCAATAAAGAGAGGGGGAAAAAAAACTTCAGGAAACTCTATCAATATTTTAAATAGTATTCATGATTTATTTCAAGTTTTAGCAAGAGACTAGGTAGTTATGCTTTTTAAAAAATCAAATCTGAATTTTAAAATACAGAGTGCTCCTAATTAAAGTTTCTCTATTCAGAACCGGGTGTACAGTTGTTCCTAATACTGCCGAATTTCCAGGAAACTTTAGAGAAACTGGGAGGAAACTTTCAATAGAAGACAATTAGTTCAAAAAGAACCACCGGATGGCGTGTCACTATGCATCCATGAGAACGAAACAACACAGGAAATATTACAAATAACAAATTATTTTGTTCCTTAATTAGTGCAAAACACTATCTATGTAGTTGACCTTCTCTGTGACCGTTACCACTATCTAAAAGCTTAAAATCACACGATCCACTGATGGTCCCAGTGTATGGCGTGGAATTTTATTTCAAATTTCGTGTGATGCTATCCTTAATATCTCACAAATACCTAAGATCTATAGACCGAGACTTCATCAAATCCAGAAATCACCCGGATTCGGATCTGGAGATCGTGCTGGCCAAACGGTGATGATGGAGGCTGATGACTCCATGATCACAAAAATGCGTTTCCAGGAGTTGCATGACCATGTGGCTATGGTCGGTTGTGCACTCTCTTGCAAGGAAGACAGCTGTTGAAAGGTAACTATAATACTGTGGCACGCTATTTAGAGGTGATTTTTGACTAACTTTTCTTTCCAATGGAAATCTGTCTCCAATGATCTCATGAAGATTGTCTTAAAATTATGCAGCATTTAGGCCATTAGTCTTTGTTGTACCTCCGCTCTGAAAAATGGAAACCTTGATTATTGAACTCTGCATAAAATGTAAATAACTATTTGAATGTTTTATACAGGAATCTAAATGTCATTTTTAACTACTTCTTAACATTACTTTTTTTCTACGTCATTTTTAACTAAAAGGATACAACTTACTTGTACGCAATACAATAATTTGCTCTTCTTTCTTTTTTTCTAACTCATTGGCGATTTCGAATAGCTTTGTTACAACATCGTGTTCATCATTCTAACATTTATGTCCGCCCACCCGTTTCATATAGGCAAGCAGTTTGTTAAGGCATAAATCAAAGTAAGTGGGTTCGAATATAATGTAATTGACCAAAAAAAATGAAAAACATAAACTTTTCGAACGTGAACTTAAAATCTGCTAGGTCGCATTCTGAAAGGTTTTCAAGAAGGAGTTTATCTCCCTTTACCTTGATTTTAAAAGTAAGAAACATTCACTTTGGTTCAGGAAATATGCCGTGGTTTGGTATAGTTTACCATAAATGGCACTATAAATGTCTCAAATATCTATTTCAATAATTATACATCTTGGACTTTATTTTTTCATTTTGCAACATTAGTGTAGGATCCTAGTCATTTAGACAATCTTAAACATCGGAAGATTAATTTATTTATTGTATTAGATTCCTTAGGAAATTTTATAAATACGAAAGAAGCGAGGCAGACTAATTTATATCTGGGTCAAAGTCCTCTTATATTGAGTAAGTCAAAGATCAAAACAATAAACCGATCTAAAATTTTAAACTTACATACTTTGAAAACTGTGCCAGAGACATTTGAACGAAGCGTGTGAAACAGTTTGAAGCATGTATCTGCAAAATCAAATTTTATATTATAAAATCTGTCCGTATTACTGAAAAATATTAGTTAATCTGAAATTATGTACGTAAATACTTTTGCTTAGATTACGTGTTTCTGTTTGACACATATTTTCATGAAAACAATTTCAGTATTGTTTTACTATATGCGAAGAAGCGTTCATTGATAACTACATTGAATTAGAATGATGTTTTTATTATCCTTATTACTATGCAGTTTTTAAGTGGATCGTTTCCTTTTTTGACATAGTGCTGCCATCTGGGGTGGATAAACTTAACTTATGATCAGAATTTATTTAAAGGAAATGAGTGAGGAGTGCTAGATAACAGTAAATCGATTATAATGACAAGTGAAGGTTTAAAGGAGTGTGCAAAAATTTCTTTTGATGTTTGCAATGATGTAGCGGCTTCCTAAGACGAAAAATATGGGTTCAAAAATTAAAATAAATGTACACCATCATTGAGAGATTAGTGGGAACTCATAAATGTTGGTCTTTTTAAGACAGAGTGAAATACTTTCGAGGTTTTAGTGTGCATTGCGTTAAGGCTAACCTGTACGAGGCGTATCTTCCTGCCTAGTTGCACAACATGTTAAAGGGTTCTAATGCGTACTTACGTTACATCCTTAAAGTTTTCGTAATATATACACGTATTTGTTAATGCAGGATGCATTACTTCGAGTGCGATAATTTTCTTGAAGCGTAGGTCACTCAAAGATGAATAAAAATCACAAAGCAATGTGGGGTGGAAAAAAACATCCTGCTTCTTTAATCACACAAAGATACATTTTTTTTCAATGCCTTTCAGCACTATAAAAGAAATAACTAAAGAAAATATTGAACTATTTTGTTCTTTACTTATTTTTTTAAATTGGTACATGATTTCGAAACTAAAGAATTTCAAGAAAATTAACATGAAAAATTCAGATCACTTACATTCCAATTTATAGTTTCGAAGATGTGTTGAAGTGTTAAATACAGGAATCCATATTTGATCTATATATGTACAGGAGGTCTCACTATCATAGCGACAAAATTCAGGGTTGAGTGTGGGTTTACTATTATTTTAATGCTTCCTCCAAAGTAATTATTAACAGACACATGAAAACGACGTTTGCGGCCCAATGTGATTTTATTTGTCCTTATTTGTCCTCAGCACAGATTTTAGTCGGATTGATCGTGAGAAACCCTGTATTTATTGATCCAAGAGTATTCTTATATTTAAAACTTATTTTTTAAACTATACATTCAAATTTAGGAAATCTTAAAATTTTAACTTTTTCTCTGTTTAAATATTTTATTTAGCTTTCAGACTATCCATTAGGTTTTGGTATGTGTACACTACAAAATAATTTGGAAGTTTTTAGGGTTAAATATTTTGTATTGTTAAGAGACATCACAAAAATGCATCTTTATGGATATAAAATGAAGTTAATTTTGTAACAGCTATATTTGACTAAGCTGAATAATCAAGAGTAAAATTATTTAATTTCATGATTTTTAAGAGCTTGAATAAAATGTTCGTTAAATCTTTTACAATTATTCTGTATTTAGAACTGACCGTTACTAAAAAATCCCATGAATTTATTTATTTATATATTTAATGCAACCTTCGATGTTACAGAAACGAATTCTGAGATCTTAGTAAATAGTCTATAGAAAATAACTATAATTCTTCTATATTTATAATAAATCTCAATAGTTTACATTTTTGGTACTTTATACAATACTATTGAAAATTCGTTCCCTTCTTTTCTGGAATTTCGATTTAAGCAATGAGGTACAGCTGCGGAAAAAAAAAAGTCCCACTTGTACTTTATTCAGCCGTCGTTCGTCGTACAGCAAATTTACATATACCAATCGTTTACGATTGACATACACTTTAATTTGCTAAACATAAAAATTGCAAAAAGGGCCGTCTCCATATTAAAATTCGCACCAACATTTTTTTCCAATAGCAACCGCTAGATTTCACTTCATATTTCAAAAATTTAGCTCTTTTTAACCCCGGATACCAATTTTCAATAAATTTGAACTGAAAATGAGTGAGTTATGAGCACCCAAAACCCCCTCCCCCTATGTTAAAATATTTTTTCATAGTTTAATTCATATCTCATACAATATTGATAATAAGAAGCTGACTTTTATTCGTACTATTAGAACTAAACGACCCAAACGTAATTTACTCTTATTATAATTTTTAATAAAATATTAAAATGAATTATGAATTATTAAATTAATATTTAAAAAAACTATGAATAGCAACCTAGCCAAATTTTGATGGAAATAGATGCAGAAAACAATATTACATGGCTGTGCAAAATTTCAAATTTTTACGTTCAGTAGTTTAATTTATATTAAATAAAATGTGTTATTTTTATGAGTTAAGGGGCCATATATAAATTTATTTAGGGACAATTTTTTGAAAATTTCGTAAAGTAAACGTAAATTAGATTTCTTTTGTCCATAAACACAGTAAAAGATTGCGGTATTTAAAAAATATCAAATTTTGAAGCAAATAAATTAAGAGTTTTTTACGGTTTTATGGTGATTCTATAAAGCGTCTGTTGTTGCGTCCACTACCATAATCCCAAATAAAATATTTTCCTTGTATAGAATTAGATTCAGTAGATGTACGTCTTCCAATACAACGTCCTATTTCTGAAAAACTAACATCCTGAACATTCCAAGCACGAATTTGACTTTTTTTAATATTGGAAACATCAAGTCTTTGGACTTCCCCATACTTTATCAAACATTCAAAATCATGTTTTTCTGTCTAAATTTTCATCTGACTATAAATAAAAATACCGCCAACAGTCTTATAAGAATATTGCACATTGCAGACGATAATATTAAATGAAGGAAGCGAAATAACAAACACAATAAAAATATTGGGTATTCAAAAAAGTAATTGCTTTTTTACATGCAATTCAAACAAATAAATTTTCAGTCTTGAAACCATTCTTCGAGTCCGTTTGTAGATGAATAACATTCCTGCTGGTAGTCAGAATAGCAGAGAACAACCTTTCACTCCTGGCAACATTTATCCTGTCTAAGCGAACCTTCAAGAGAAATACTCAATAACAATTTCAAAATTAGAAAGATTTTTAAAATAGTAAGCATTCGTTTTGCATTTTTTCCTTTAAATCATGTGTACGAACCAAGGAAGTAATGGACTCACGGATCATTTGGACCACTGACTAAATATTATAATTTCTAACCCTGATATTCTCAGCACAAAAAAAAAAAAAAAAAAAAAAAAACTTTTAAGAATAGAAACAGTGTTTCCCTTAAAAATAATATTTATTTCTTTTAACTCTCTCAAGCGAAATGAATGAAAGGCGAAAAGTTCGGAACCAACAAATAGCGTTTTTCAATTTGCAGAAAGTCCCTTAAAATCGCGCAAAAAAGAATGTGCAATATCTACAGAAATTATCGCAGAAAATTGGTGAAATTTTAGATTTAGGGTAATTTGAAGGTTTTCTTTCGTTTAATAAAGTCAAAAAACAGTGTTGCCATTGAGAAAAACGAAGTTGATGCAGAATTAAATATGAAGACGGCCCCTTATGCAAATTAAATTAATAGTAAATAGTATACGTTATTTGGAAACGAATGGTATATATGACTTTACTGTACGACGAATAATGGCCAAATAAAGAGCAAGTGGGACATTTTTTCCGCAGATGTACATTTACAGAGAGATGTATACATGGCGTTCTCGAATTCGACAGGCAAATTCAAAGCAGTGGTAGAAGGCATCAACAGGATGAATTAAACAGCGTTGAGATGGTCAAAATGGCGAAAAACACATGGATCTTTTGACGTTACGCTGGAACTACGAAAGTACCATACTTACAATAAAATCTTTCATTTCATTAATTATTACAAAAAATGTTGGAAGTGGTTCCCGCTGACAGAGTTGCACAGTCCACAACAATATAAAAACTATTCCCGAACGCGAGTATGATAGATATCAGTATCGCCATTTAATAGCTTGTTAAATCGCAAGGTATCGTATTGAAATTGTATAGATTTAAATCGTATAGAAGTGGCTGCATTTGCGATAAAAAAAAATAATTTATAAAATGCTTACCGATTGTGTGTACATTTATCATAAATCAGTCATCGGAAAAATATGGGTTTCACTTTACTATAAATTTGGTGGTTTAAACATAAATACTCTATTCCCCCAATACAAGATAAAATATGTCGTCGTATTCGAAATATAAAAAATAACGCATAAAGGATTTTAAAGCATCAACAGCCCAATATCGGGAAAATATTACAAGCATATAATGTTTTATTTTATTTTTCTTGTTCAATATTTCTTTCTTTCAAAGCTTCCAAACTCGCATGATGAAATGCATCACAGTGAACAGCATTTGCCTCCAGGGTTTTAATGATTTCTGTATCGTTTCTAGAGAACAATTTATGCACTTCTTCAAGAAAGTTTATCACTCTAAAAACTAAGCCTTTTAGGAAAAATAATTGTGGAAAAGATATTGCATTCGTGAAGATGAAAATGAAAAAATCTAAAAAAAAAACAAAAAAAAAATCATAAAATAGCAGAAGATGAAATCGCGTAAAAACTACCGGAAATTAGAAATAGAACAGAAAAAAAAATTGCTTTGTTCAATCGGAAGGTAAACGGAAAATGCCAAAGATTAAAAACATGACTTCAAACGTTTTTGAACTGGAGAAAACAGTTTTTATAGTCCCTTAAATAAAAATACGTAAGAGATGGTGCTTGAGAAAAAGCAGTTTATCTGATGTTGACAATTGGATAAACTAAGTTTAAGTGAACATCGCCAAAAGTAAAAAAAGAAAAATCGAAACAAAAATGCTGCTATTCGAGCTAATTGTAACACATTTTTTAAGTGAAAAGATAAGATGGTGGTTGTTTGTAATGGAGGTAACTGTTTACGTTTCCTTAATTATGTTTTAATTAATGTTGTTTCAATGTGCTTTAAAAACTTTCTCTTAGCATTTAAGGTATTTTTGTCACAAGTAGCTATGTACAAAAACAGATTACTTTGAATAGTTCTTTAATTCTAAATGATTCGAAAATATATGAAAAAATATAGATTAATGCATTTTATACATTTAAGAAAATATATTTTTGTTCAGTTGTGAAATTTTGAGACAGTTTTTCGTTTCTTTAAAACGAATTAATAAACTTAAAAAATGAATCTTGCGTAAGCTTTAGAAAGTCTTTGATGTGTTTTTTGTCAACACAACTATACAGTGCTTTCTAAGTTTTATATTTTTGACAAAAAAATAAGAAGCCAAAACTGTAGCTATAAATGTGAGTATGAGTTTCACTTGGTTTGTCGGGCTTCTCATAACTTTAGAATCTCGGGATTTCTCGTATTCTATACATAAACGGGAACAGTTTCCTATTAAAAATATATATACTTCATACCAACACAATAAAATAAATGTATATATAAACATTCAATAATTATATATAGAGATAGATAGATAGATAGATAGATAGATATAGATATATATACATATGTGAACAATACACACGCATTTGTATTCAATGTTTAAAGAACATACATTTTCGTTTGTTTTTCAAAAACGGCTTTTAAAATTAATGCTGTAAAGCAAGTCCGCAAATATACTTGTAGTAAGTGTATCAAAAATAGAAAATAATTATCATTATATGTAAGTACAAAATTAATCATACATGCTTTAATGATATCCTATTATAGGGAATATTACAGTGATTACTTTTCAAGTAAGATAACGTGTACTACCGTAACAAGCTTCATTAAAAAATCTTTTTTTCTAAGATAAGTTTACATATTGAAACGTATAAACAATCAATTAAAATTTAGATAACCTAAAAATACACGAGTGCATAACTCAAAAGACAGAATTACGATGCTTCGTTACGCAAATATGTGATCAAGTAAAACATATTTTCGAACTTTCATATTTTCTATTGGGACTTAAATGACGGCTAAAACTTTTTTCCAAACCGGTAGACCAGTACAGATTTATGATACTGAAACACTGGGATTTAAACCATACTTAAATTCCTGCGCACCGCCGACTGAGATTAGCTCTTTGAAGTTTATTCATTTCACGGCAATTTATCCAATTCGATCATTTTATCCCCGACATCAAATATAATTTTAATTCTTCCCTGAAATGAAATACGCTCCAGCAGTTTAAGAACGAAATTCTCACTTCAATATCAAGTTTCCTTTCGAAAGACTTTAAATAGTTCCATATATATCCTGTATTTCCCCTTTCTCCTCTTCCTCAAAAGCTTCGGCGAACATCGAAAATACCTTTCGCACATTCCCCTCCACTTAACGCCATTTTCATGCATATAGATAGGATAACTGAAATAGAAGTTTGAGACAGAATGCGAGCGCACAATATCAGATTTTTCATTCGTACAATCATTCTTCGGAGTTCAGGTAAGCTCCATTTTTGCCGGCAGAATGCTAAACTCCGATGCGTATTTCATTGTTATACGTTTCCTTTTTCGTCCAGCATTGCAGCAGCAAAGGATTGGTATGAATTCCTGTGACTTATTTTCGCCTTTAAGTACTTGCGGAGGTGTCTAAGTGGGCGCAGTGTTTCTCAGAAATTTACAACCAAAATAAAAAAAAAGGCGCCGACTGAAATAAAATTGAAATAACACCATTTATTTTATTTAGAATTTTGCTGTAATAGTTAGGATGCAGGTGGGTAGATTGAAACAATATGGGGTTTAAAGAATTTCCAGACTGAATATGAGTTTCATTTTCCGTGAATTATCTTGTGAAATAAAGACAAAACTTTAAGTACCAACTTAAGACACAAAAAAGTTGTAAACTGAGAAATATATATCTATATATATATATCTTCTACTTTGAATTCGGCTGTTGAGAGATTTTCATAATTTAGAAGGCAGATATATCGAAATACAGTACTTTGAGATCAAACGCGTAGGCAATGTTCGATGATACGTTGATTATTTTTTAAGTTTAGATAGTGTTTTTGGTTAAATTAAGATGTCGAGGTTTCTATTTTTGAAAGAAAGTGAATGTTTTTGTTTGGTGGATGAGATATTTAGGAATTCACTGACTTAGAGAAGAATTGATATAAGTAGTCCTCAAATGACAAGCGGAAAATTTGAACAAAAAAAATCGCTATGTGCTTAATAACACAGGTACCATCTTTTCGGAAACAGCTGTGTGCCTTTCCAGTAGAAAAATCATGGCTGAAGGAGTCCTGTACAGCTTCCTTCGTAGCAACGTCCGTACGGAAATGTTTCAACTGTAATACTCTCTTACGTTGCCGAGGGCCACAAATCAGGACTGTACGTACAGCAGGTGTTCCAACACTTCTTAATCTCTTCCAGGTCGCCGTAAGTTTATCGGGAGACACGTGGGCAGATATTGTCATGGAGAAGGCTCACTTATTGAAGGACTCGCGAGAAGGGCTGTCCGTTTGCTCTTCATTGCCTTCTGCAGTTCCGTCAAAGTACTGCAGTATTGTGTTGATTTGATTGTGCGTCAACCCTTGGGGCAAGAAATCAATGAAGAGTGGTCCACGGAATGAACTGTTTCAATCTGGACGCATCCATGTATAGCTCGTCTTTACTTTCCATCAACTTCCTCTGCTGCAAGCAGGTTTAACTGTTCCATGTCATATGCGATGAACACCTCCTACCGTTATTCATATCCCTATTCTTTTTCGCTGCTATATCTACAGTCAATTTGACCAAATCCTATGTGTCAACTTTGCATTAGGAGATTCCTAATACATAAAAGCACTTAAATAATTGTATTGGACCTGATATATGTGCTTCTTAAGCTAACTCTTACTAAACATGAAGTTCAGAAATTCTACAGCTAACATGGTTAGATAAAATAATTAACATTTTTAATCAAGCAATTATGCATATTTAAAGATTAATATTTAACTATTGTGCATATTTTTTGTAGAAAGAGACGGTATTAAGTAAAGAAGTATTTTTTATCAAAAAATTTTATTCACAATTAGGGAATAAACTTAGATTTGCGTATTTTCAGGATTTTAGCATTATACCATTTGTACAACCCAATCAATCCTCATCTATATAACATTACATCATTACTATAACTCTCATTAACACTAAGCATGTTCTAGATTGTAACATACTATGGAAAATGGATTATTGAATGAAATAGTATAGAATGGAGAATTTTTAACATTCAAAAAAGTGTAATGGTAGTATTAACAACCCTCTTTAAAATTTTAGACTTACTTGTTCTTGAAATACAATAGTTACAATTTATCCGTTCAGAACTTTCCATTATTTTATAATCCAATATACTATAAATCATGTGCTTCACAGCCCTTTCATTGTTTTCTTTGTTTCAAAATGGTTGTTTATTTGTTTCATACGCACTAAAACGTTGTGAAACGCCCTCTGGTGGTTATTTTTTTAAATATTTTTTTCCAGCAAATCTTTCTCCCATGATCTCAGTCAGGTTTCCAGCAAATGCATTATTTTGACGAGCAATTTCGCAGTACACCGCTCTCAATAAGGAAACATCGTGTTAGATCCCATTCATAAATTCTCCCACCAACACAGCCTCCCATAGACAGCTGTGCATTTTGCAGGCTAGTCATAACACAAAACAAACTAAGGAAATTTCAATAATGAAGACCTTCTTTATTTCACTGCTGTATGTGAAACTTTAGTAGCAAAAAATCTTCATTTTATTTTATTTTATTTCATTTTATTTTTAAAGCCACAAAAACTAATTTCAAAGAACGATTACTTTACTGTTTCCCATAACTCGCGTTTTTCCCCTTAGTCTTTCTTTATCGTAAATCCTATTAATAAAAACGGAATGGGGATTTGTAATCCCCTCATACTATTCAGCAATAATCCCATGTTCGTATTCAATACATTCACTATTTTTTTAATCGGATAGCAAAAGTACCTGTTGGGATAAATGTAAAGGAAAAATTTACCGTCAGTAACAATATCCCATCGGCGACACGAATATCTTGAAATAAAATTTCAATGGAATTACTTTTAACTTTTGAAAATGTTCCAGGTTTTTATAACGCGATTTTATTGTACCTTTACAAATAGTTTTGCTAACTGTCTAGATTTCACACACTCAGTTAAAATACATCCACACACTGTATGACTTATCGCTTTTGAAAATTATACATGTACACTAATAACAAAAATATAAATAATTATTAAGTATGAAATAATCTAGTTCTTTTGTTTTTGTGCGTTTTCTTTTACTCTGTCTGATACAACACATTATAGAAATGTTGCAAATTTTTTTCATCTATTTCATTGTCAATACCGTCAAATCTATCATGTTCATTTCATGTATAAATTATGTATTGCAATAAATTAAAACAATAAATGCATGAATAAATGTATTTTGCCTTTTTCTTAGCCTAAATAATTTTTTAATGTATTGAAAATGATACCAAATTGTACTCCTGTATGTTCATTCTTAAAACTAAATTATTAAGGAAATTAAAGAAAATGGTGAAATTTTGTTTCGCCAGTGTAAATGCGTTTTGTTGCTAATATATGAATTAACATTTCTAAAAATGCTTAACTTTAACGTATTTTGATATTATTTAAAGTTTCATTACTACTTTCTGATATTAAGTTACTGTAGAAGTCTGACTTTTTAAGCCTAACAAAATACAATTTAAATGATAGTAATATTGAATAGCTTAGAGTTAACTAGATATACGTATGTACGCATTCTTGGAATAAAGATATTGTTGTAGCGTCTGTACATGTTCATTAAAATTATATCTTTTTGAAAGGCTGATATTTTTCAGATATGTATACCTCTGAATTAATTGATTTTCTGATTAATTAGTTGGAAAGAATATTTACATAGTTAAATTTTTATTTGTTGGAGAAAATTTAATTATTTTTCGTATTCACGATGCTATTAAGCTTTCTAAGTATCGGGTTTTATTATTCGCGCTTACCTTTGAAATGCTACAGTGCTTTGCTAAAATTTCTAATTGAAACTTGAAAAGACATTTACTATATGCAGGATGGTTATAACATAAGAACATAAAGAATTTAGAAGTCCTTTAGCGAATAAAGTCATGGGCGACACATAAGCAAATTTGATGGAAGTAGACAGTGAACCATGGAATTTTGATTTTTTAAGGAAGAAAGTACCGAAAGTCACCACCAGGGGACATGTTGGCGCTGTTTACGGAATAAAATGAATCGATTTGCATATTAGATTTGCTTGTTACGATTTGGAGTATAAAAGGAAATGCTGGAATCATCGTTCTGAGGCCAACTGGTTTGAAGCAGTTACAACTTCGTCAACTTTTTGCAGACTAACCTGTTTGCGTCCCCGTCCTAGTTGCTGTGCTAGAGTTTCTGTTGTTTCAAACAGTTGCATCATGTTCTTTAAGTTTGTTATGCCTATTGGCCCTTTTCGTAACTTCTTCAACAACCGAAATTCACGAAAAGCAGCAAAGGCATTCTGCTGTTAAAGGAGACTGACTAACACAGCACTGTCCTGTAAAGTAGCCATTCACAAAAGCCATTTGACATCAGAATAATGAGAACTCTTCAAGCTTTCTCCTTTTACACTCATAATTGCAACAAAGAACACGACCATACAAATTAACACATTTTATTCGGTTCACAACACTAACATTTTCCCTAGTGGCAAATTTGTACTTTTTTCCCTTAAAAAAACGAAATCCCATGAGTCACTGCATACGTTCATCAAATCTGGTTATGTTACATCCTATACTACGTTTACTCGTTAGAGGGCTCTGAACACCTCGCCCGAACAGTGGCCGAGTGCATAGCGCTCTCGACTGGAGGAAGGACGGTGCCTGCCCAGGTCACGTCGTTCGACCTATCCGTTCGGAGTTTTCCGTGGTTTTCTCTGAAACTTTGCGTAAATACAAGTTAGGACCCTTTGAAAGTCCCCCACGGAGCGCAACCCCCTCAGCCTAGATCCTTTGTGTAGATAATCGACCGTATTCCCAAAATCTGAATATTTAACTTGATTTATAACCTCCCTGTATTTTGCATTTCATTCGATGAATAATTTTCCTCTTTTTATTATTAACTTACTTATATATATATAACGGTCAAATTTATCGATTACGTCAACTGAACGGAAATTATCAAACAATAACTATTTTTGGATGGCCGAATCAAAGCTCCAAATACAACTTTTGCTTTATCACACTTCCAATAACAGAGGTACCAGAAACAATATAAGATTCAAATAAAGTCACTTTTATTTTGCGAAAACATGAAAAATAACACCCGGTTTCTGCTTCATTGAGTCATAGTGTTATTTCCAGAATACTGATATCTAATATTTATTCGATGTTATTTCTTTTCCTTACGTTATTCTATTAACCTAAAAATTCAGCTTGGTCGTGACTATCCGATAAATTGAAACGTGCACCTAAACGTTAATAGTATGCTTTATATGTTTGTCAATATTCTCAAGCTTTAAACTAGAAGTAAAACGTGCATGGATATTTTAATTGAGTGCTTTAAGTATGCTTACAATATTTTTTTTTTATGTCAGGTGCTACAATTTCAGGAACAAATAAGTATCCTTAATTGAATTTGCGAACTTTGTTTTATAAAAGTATTATACCGCATCGCAAATTAAGTTTTATTTCAGAAAAAGAATGTTTCGTCTATTTCGAAAATACGAGACGTGTTTAAAGGCTAAGGACATGGTATTTTTTATGACCAATGTTCTTAAAATCCTTGTTAGTAGCCTTGACTTTTACTGAAATATTTTAGCTCACTTCTTAACGAAGTATAAGAATAGTTTTATAAGTGGTTTTAATATTCATTTCTATAGATAAATATACATCCATAAATATCCCTGCACATATAATCTAAGCTTTTAAATAGTTCCATGTAAGGAAAATGACCTCGGTATATACCATTTGCTCAAACATTTTCCATTACTGTTTTGCCAAGACTTTTTCTTTCTTTGGTTTCTTTTGGAAATTTAAATTCTCATTTACATTCCAAAATGTTTTAAACAGAAAGATGATAGATATTTCCTTTTCATTGGGGAGTACTTTACACGGATATCACGCATAAGGGTCCGCTATTCTCTTACCTGCTGGACAAAAAAAAGAGGGAAAAAACGATTCAATTTTCTCAAACGAACTTTTGCGTCATGGGACGAAAGTTTCAGATCTTCAAAGAAAGTTGGTCAATTTTCTAACAGTGAAATGAATACTGAATAGCAGAATTCAACGATGTGAGAAAACCCAGATTTGGAATCGGAAGAATGATGACCGGCGTCGAAATGGTTTCATTAAAACTGTTCAGTTTCTACGGATTATACTGTTTCCTTAATTACTGGGAATTAAATATGGTTCAGTTGCTGGGACCAAAAGTTATAAATTTTGCGCTACTTTTTGTTGTAGTATTGTGGTATGAATAAAATTTTAGCCTTTGTTTTGCAGTATTTTGTCTGTAGTACACAAGGAGTTACAAAGCCATCGTGTTTTTATTCATAAGAGGAAGGCACACAAACAATAGGTACAACAATGAGTTATTAAAAATAATTCTGACTTAATAAAAATTATACTAATTTAAAATTTTGCACCAAAAGAAAAGTATGCGCAGAAAAAATAAAATAAAATGATCACGTTTTACTTTATTTTGTTAAATATATATGTACTGTATAAATGACTTACATGAACCATGAGATAACATACACTGCAGAATATTCTTCGCAATGTGAAAATATTTAATCCCACAAAAGACATTTAGGGATGCAACAAATGGTTTGGTAAAAAAATCTACTCTCCTGGTTCTTAAAATTGTTTTTTTTAATCAAACATTTTTACTACTTGCTGCTTGTGATTGTTTTGGATGCTTAAATTTTTTGTGAAGCCTTCTCCAAAATTATTTTTATGTCTACGTTGAAGCATTTATCTTTCAAACATAGATGATATCATCAATTCTGACCATAGATTAAATTTATCTACGCACCGAAGAGCCATTACATTATGACCGCCCACCAGGGGCGTAGCCAGAAATTTTTCATGGAGGTGGTTACGACTACTGCAACTCATACATATGTATAGGTGTGTGTGATAATGTAGTGAAGAATATACATTTTGTACGGAAAAAAATTCATCATGAAGGGGGTTATGACCCCCCCTAACCCCCCCCCTTGGCTATGCTATTGCCCCCACACATTTTTCAATGAACTCGTCTGGATGATATGGAGAGCACGTAATTAAGTGGGAATGGTATTGAGCTGTTGCTGGAGAAGGTAAGGAATCATTCTTGTACTTACGTTTGTGAGTAATGGAAAAGGCTGTTGATCTAAGCGAATTTGATAGAAGGCAGATAGTAAGGACCAGAAAACTCGGAACGAGTATCCCCGAACCTGCACGACTGGCCGGTTGTTCACGATCTGGCATTTTTATAAAAAGTGAATGAATGACGGTGAAACCAGCAATAGACGTCAGGATGTTGGGCGTCCGCGCATCATCAAAGAAAGAAGACGGAGACTGTTCCGCCTAGTACAGCAAAATCGGCGGCCGTCTGTGGCCCGATGCAATGCAGGTCCAAGTACAAGTGATCCGGAACACACGATTTAGCGAATATTCTTGGCTATGGGACTGCGGAGAGACGTCACACTTGTATGCCTCTTCTTGCCAACTACACCTAAAGTGGGCACGAGAACATCTAGACTGGACCACGGGTATGTGAAAGGGAGTTGCCTGGTAGGGTGAATACCAGTTTCTCCTTCAGCACGTCGATGGTCGTGTCAGGATATGCCATCTTCCAGGAGAACAACTGCTCTCCTGTCCCCGGCAGCTCAGAACTTCAACACCACTATGCTCCAATAGCTCGACTTTGTGTGGCCGTTGCTTAAATATTTGGTACAACCTGTTCTCAGTATCTACCAAAAACTCGTGGCACCCATGCCCAGGAGAATTTCAGATGTTTTGAAGGCCAAACGAGGCTCACGAGCTATTGAGAAGATGATCCTAATGCAATGACTCTTCGGTGTATATCTCAATCGTTAAATTCTAGAAGGGGAATACACTTCATATAGGACTTACAACATATAATTCAGAATGTCAGAGTATATTTTTTGCTTTAAAAAAATTAAAAGTAGTCTCGAAAAAGGAGAATGGTTGAAATAGTTTAAATTATTAAAGACATAATATACGTTCAGTCTAATTTGACTGAGTAAGTCCGATTGGTATCCACGATGCTTAATCACATTATTCTTTTACCCATCCTATTGTGTCGAAATCTGAAACCGAAATTTAATTTCTAAGTAATATAAAATAAAGTTTTCTTTCTGTATAAAGCAAGGTCTTTCTGTAGTTATACTTTTTAACACCATGTGTTATATGAGCATTTAGAGTTTGTAAATTTAATTCTTTTGTTGAGGCTTGAGAATAGGAGTTACATATATGTACGGTATCTTGCGGTACGTTTAGTTACTGGTCATCACAGATTAAGGATTTATAATAATCACATCCATTATGCAATCTTTTGAAATGTTTTATAAGTATTTAAAAGCCAAATTATTAATGCAAGTACTGTAAAAATGAATACTTTTCATTATTATATCTTGAAAGCAGAATGAAAAGAAATTTATTCAATGGAAAGACACACACACACACTATATATATATATATATATATATATATATATATATATATATATATATATAGAGAGAGAGAGAGAGAGAGAGAGAGAAGAAAGAAATTCACATTAAAAATTTTTATTAGAAAGAAATTCCGTATTTCTAATTTTATGGTCGCTGGGTTCATAATATTCTTGTTTTAAGGGTCTAAGAGAAGGAACTTATTAAAAATTTTTGTTGCTTTAATTCAATTTCAAAGACTCACTATTATGTAATGTCTTTTTTTTTTCATTTGTCTGACTACTACAGATGTGGAAAAAATACGAAGTAATATAAATTCTTGCAGTATAATCAAACTAAATTTTAATTAAAAGGGCGACCGTCTTTTATGAAATATGAAAATATTTTTATAAGAACGTATTTAATCTTAATCTGGTGAAGCTTATTAGATTTAAAGTTATGTTCTTCCAGCTATCTAAAAATACCTACTTAATTCTTTTCCTTAATAAACTTTTCTTAAATTTTGTAAAAGAAATTTAAAAGAGATGCATAAAAAATAACGTAAATACAAAAGTAGCTGGTTTGTGGCACTGTTTTAATACTAGGAACGTATAATTAGGTTTAAGTAGCAGTCTTTAACTAATGATATGTTGTTATTACGTCTTCACCATTGTATTTTCTCGAAAATAATAATTAAGAACATTTCTGCATATTTGCATGGAAATGTGTTTACTTTTCCACGGACTATACTCCATAAATATAAATATTTCCAAAGTGTGTTTTCGTGACTGAATAATCCATTGCATCGAAATAATCACTTCTAGAACTGTAAGTAAAATTATTATTTCTTAATGAATTATACGCTTAAAGTGGCGCACCCAGGATTTTTGTTTGCGGGGCGGGCTAAAACTACTGCCGAACCCGGCTATAACGATCTTGATTGTACTTACAATTCTCTTATAACGTCAAAATATTCTGTGACACTCACAAACCTACTATCAAAGTAACTGGTTATAGAGTCATTAATAATTATTTGTTCGTTTCAATTTTTGTAATCGAGTTCAACTGTTTCATTACTAACTGTAAGTATTGATTAAAAAAAAACAAGTGGGTTAAAACGTATTTTAGGAATATTTAGGAGACAATTTTAAAAAATGAAATATTTTAATTCATTAAGTGGCAATTTTCCAATTTTAAAAGCTTTCTACTTCTAACCCTCCACCTTTAGGGGTGGCTTTAGCCCCCATATCCTCCTCCGTGGGTGCTCCTATATACATTTACGACTTGTGCTTTATTTGGATTTCACTGCCTTTTGATGCATATAATCCAAGAACTTTGCCTGAACTTAAACAGAATTTTACAATGAGTTTGTAGCATTTTCCTGATTACACTGCGGCCAGTTATGCAACATGCTCTTTTACGATTACAGATGATGCTGACAATGACTGTCGTCATGTTGAACATGTTTTGTTGTAATAATTTATGCAAACTATCATAATTCCATAGATGTGTAATTCATTAAAAAAACATTCCCTGGCGGCGAACATTTGAACTAATTTCTTTTATTCGCTCAAACGGATTCCCATACCTTCGTCATGCTCTACACAAAATTTCATAACTTTCTCAACAATAGTTTCGTCTGTTGTCAACTTTAAAATAGAGTTGTTCCGTTTCGGATACCCAGTATATAACAGTAATTAGGTACCTTTCTGAGAAGTGGGTGATATTTTGTGCATTGTTTTTTAGTACTAGCTTATGGGTCGATAACCTAATGGTGTGGGTCCCCTAATGGTATGGTTCAATAACCATGTAACTGAATGTTTTCGTTTTCAGCTTTAAAATCCTCTACATTGTTTATGTTCCCTTGTTTTACAACGCTTATTCTCGCAAGTGACGAGCAAAAAAATAAAGGTCGACGTCAAAGAACTTATTTTATTAGGATGATACTATGAACTGTGCACCAAATGAAACCATGCGCCGTCGGCATTCCTTCCTGCTCTGAGTATTTGAATGAACAAGGAATACAGATACTCACATATATATTATGAAATATTATTTACGTATAACTAGATATATTTATTGATATGTATGGACAAGATTGTTATAACTAAGCTTCCCTAACTAAAACTGGTGAACGCATTTTTACTAAATTTCGTAAATAGACCCATGAGATGGGCTTAAGAAATTACAAAAAAAAAGTTCAAAAAATGCCTACTAGATGGCGTTTTGCATAAAAAAAACTGCAAATTAAACGGTGGGAATTGTTGATTCAAAATGTGGAAACAATTTCAATATTTCTTCAGCAGTTTTTTGAGAATTTAAATGATTTTGGTCATTTTCTAACTGATTTAGCCATGCAAAGCGCCTTCTACAGGACGTTTTTTGAACTAAGTCTTTGAAAAAACTCACCTGTGCTTACCTCGTGTTCAATTCATACGCCAAATTTGGTGGCATTCTGCTCACAATTCCAGCTGTAAAATGCTTTTCATAGGGGACGTTTAACTATGCCGAGCCTATATAGCCAAAGTCCACTTGAATGTTTATATTCAGTGTGAACCTCTAAAGTCCGTTATGACCCTTATAATTTCTCAGCGGCAAGAGCTGTAGTCATAAAAACAGGGTCTAGGTATAGTAAAGCTGCCATGCGCTACGCAACGAAACCGCTTACAGCGACACCTGGGGTCAAAGTTCGGAATCAAAAACAATCTGAGATACGGGGCAAATGCCAATTACAAAGTTATTCGGCATCATCAATTTTGCAAGAAAAAATCTTAATTTTCATATGATGCTTATTAATTTGCACAATAATGCTACCGAAGGACCGCACCGATTAGAAACGCACTTTTTTTGGCATTGGTTTGGTCGAATTTTCCAAAACTGCACTTACCCGACATTAAATTCATTTACACTTCATGGTAAAAGCGTTTTCCGTCAGCAACAACACACATCTGGAGGCTGGTCTACAATTGCCGCTGGAAGTTGCACATAGTACAATATGGCGGTGACAGGCTCGCAAAAGTATCAGTAATACGTTTTCACGCCATGCATTTTACGTCTTCGATTTTTAATATTGATGTGCTGATGATGTCTTTTCTTCATAAATCGGTGATGCTGAACAAATTTATAATTGACTTTTTCTCGTATCTCGTACCATTTTTGAGATAAGAACGCTAACTCCAAATTAAGCTGCCAGGTGATCTGTAAGCGGGTTTCTTGCGTAGCGCATGGCAACTTTACTATATCTATACCCCACTTTTATGACTATAGCTCTTACCGTTCAGAAATTTTGGTGTGACAACGGCCTTTAGTGGCACGCTGCATGTATGCTTTCAATAATATATTTACATACAAGGTGGGTACATTAAAAATCCTCTTCCAAACAGTCAGAAAGGGAAAGCTACTGGACGAAATGTTACCAAACTTGGTGATCGCGTAAAGGAGGTCATCGGAATTAATTATCTGCGAAAACAAAACGCAAAAGAATGTTCAAGAACTCACCACCAGGGAGAAAATGGCGCTGTATGCAATATTGACAAACGAGAAAAAGACATGTAGATATCGGTTTAAAATTATTGTAATCGTTTCTAAAACGAAACTGTGTGTGGGGTTACCTCAGAAGCACTCTTAATAGGGCTATCACACTGAGAAAAATCCGACCAACTTTCCTTGCAAATCAAGTTTCCAGCCGATTTTCTCCGCCGTTACCTTGACGACCGCGACATCCAACTTTTTCCTTTCCGAAGGAAAAAATCCAAGTCGGACGAAATTTCGGCCAATCAGAGTACTTCTTCCTGCTACGTCATAAGCAATTTCGAGCAATGGCGACTATGTTCGAAGCTTGGCAGCTTGGCTCGATGTCAGAATCGCGTGTAAATAAAATTACGGCTGCGTTCATGTGGACTTTGGAATTAGAGATTGCTGCCCATCCGACGCTGCCGAAATTGCTGCCAATCCGATGTAAATATACCAACGCACGATAAGTAAAATAAGAACCTGCACGCCAAATCAGCGATGCGATGACTATTTAGCGTCGGAGAGAGTTTGTTTACTTTTGCAACTCTTAAAGATAACCACGCCTTCAAGTCCGTCCGAAAAGTTGGTCCAGCGCGAAGTTGCTCGGATTTTCTCTTTAGTGTGATAAAGCCATTATGATGATAATCTAAACAATTTGACGGAATAAAGATGTGATATACCGACATGTCCGTAATATTCCTCCTGATAGACCATCCTGCTATGAGCTGCTGTCGAGAATGCCGCAATGCGATTCAACAATGGTGGCTTTCGGACAATGGTGGGGACCACGTTGAACGTAATTTGTAACACGTTTCAGAAACGATTACGAATATTATAAAAGAATGTCTTCATGTCTTATTTCGTTAATGATTATTGTTCCCTCTGGTGGTAAGTTTTTGAACTTCTTTTTTTCCGCGGATAATAAATTCCCTTGACCTCCTTTACACGATTATCGATAACATTTGATCCAGTAGGTTTCTTT
The DNA here is from genome assembly GCA_038373885.1 of Cheiracanthium punctorium. Taxonomy (NCBI): domain Eukaryota; kingdom Metazoa; phylum Arthropoda; class Arachnida; order Araneae; family Cheiracanthiidae; genus Cheiracanthium; species Cheiracanthium punctorium. The sequence continues at coordinate 119,043 of JAWZYV010003902.1, read as the reverse complement.
AACTGACCTTTCAAAGTGGAACTTTAATTACAACCACACTGTATAGGTATCTTTATATTTGAATGTTTCTGAATGTATGTTCTATATTTTGTGATTTAAATATATTTATAAAAATCAACGCGTTGGTCAGTGTCCGACCTGCGTGTAATAGCTTCTCAACTCCTGCTCCAGTTGGTAGTGCAAGACTATTTATACTCTAATTAGAATAACTATTGTGTTTTAAATGTTTTAATACTAAAATAAAAATTTCCAGGCTAAAAAAAGCCACGTTTTAGACTTTTTTTTAATTTCTAATCCGATTGTTAAGCGGTTCATTTACATCTAGTAGAAGTACATTAAAAGAAGATTATTTAAAACTACACACACTAAAAACTGAAATTAATCAATAAGACATATAAGTTCTTTGGAAATTATGAACCATTCGTAAATAATGTTCTTTATTTAAAACGTTAAGGTTGCATTTTTCTCACACAATGAAGATAAACTAACTTAATTAACAAGTTCTGTATAACTTCCATTTCATTTTAGTAAAAATCTTAAGCAATAGGAATTAATCATCGTACGCTTAAATGCAAACATAACAAAAAATAAAACGTAGTAATGAAAGGTTATGTAAACAAAACTTGATGCAAGCATTTATTGAAAACCTTTCAAAATAAATGTTTTTAAAGTACCGTACTGTGCTTTTGATTAATAGTCCCTTGGAAGTATTTCATGAGGATAGAAGGATTGTGTCTTGTAATGTAAGAATAAAACAACTATATTTCAGTTGACTTTTCTATATTATTTAAATTATTGTTAATTCTTTTAGGCTCTAATTATATCTGAAAAAGACATTTAGAGTAGCACAAGACCACTTTACGTCCATCTACTCAAGTGACTAACATTAAAATTATTATATTAAATGTTTGATCGTTTAAATATTTAATAGAAACTAAAATATCTGTTACTAGATCCTTTACTTTATACAATAAATCCATAACAAATGGCTATGAGTAACATGCTACTTAATAAAGGAGCCACTCCTTTTTCATTTAACTACATAAATACTTAATTTTCAGAATCTCATATTTAGAAATATAACTTATCAAATTTAATTTCCTTTTGGAATAAATTCTGCGGAGGAATATCGCCTTGTTCGTGGAAATCACACTGATAAATCAGCAAGTAATTTCCGCTAAGTCAATTAAAACATTCGAACACCGTTTATCTTCAATTTCAGGAAGGAGCCTAGATAAACTCCGTTTCTGATAGTGGAAACTCTTAAAATAACTTTACTTTCGACAATTTAAAATAAATCTGTTCAGAAACTCCGAAATTATTTTGAAATTCTAGCTTAAAACCTTCCCCTTTGGATTTGTACAATTGCGCAAAATCTCAGAATTGTTGAAGAACTTAGATTTAGGGAAGTTAGTTGTTTAACGGAGGCAAAATTGTTGTGTTATGTTTTGGTCATTACAAAGTTTCTCATGTGCAGAATGAGAAGCATGTGTATATTAATACGAATTTCGAATGAGATCACAGAGATCAGTTATACATGTGTTCAAATTTAGCTTTCAAACTATAGCTTTCAAACTTTTTAATAGTTGACAGAATAATTCGTGTCCTTTAAACTATGATGAATTTTATTCTCTTTAAAATATTAAAAATCCTTATTTTCACTCAATCATCTACAGGATGATTATATTACTGCACTATCAACAATATTACCGTCCTATTAAAATGCCATATTTTTTCTTTTTTTTTGGGGATTTATTTAATAATAAAATAAAGAACACAAATGTTAAATTTAATGGGAGTGTTATTTTTCAAGCAATAATTTATTACATTAGCAATATATTTAGGGAATCTAGATGAAATTTTCTATTTGAATTTTATAATATACAGTTAAATCTGTCCAACATAACTTAAGCTTTTGGTTTCACGATGTTTTCCTAGTATGGAAATAAAAAACCTGAAAAAGTCTATAACAAGCTTAAATGACTTTTAAATTTATTTTCTTCCAGTGAAAAATTTCAGTTTTCCTATCTCACGCTAACAAGACCAAAATATTCTGGAAACCTACTACGTTATTTTCATGGATTGATTTTTGCTCTTTGTTCTACTTCAAACTTTAGAAAACCAGTAATGCATTTCAACAGAAAAATTTTGTGCAAAGTGAGGAGTTTACTGTAACACAAAATTGAAGGTTGAAAAAGATTGCATTTTTTTTCATCCGAAATTTTTCTTTTAAAGAACTCTCTACATTATTAAGTGGGTAAAATATTTTTATACTACACTTTCTTTAACTTTTACGACCTGTTGCATTCAAGATAGTTGTAGGAACAATGCACTTAAATTATTTAAGAGTTTCAACTATGATTTATTTATTGTTAGGGATTTATTTTTGAGCAATAACAACACAAAACGAAAGTGTAGAACTCATTGTTTAAAAATACCTCAAGTGTTTTACTGAGAAAGAAATTTACTTAAAAACATATCTTCAGATATATTTCAATTAATCTTGTAGTTTCACTTTTAAAGATGTTGAATATTTTGAATGAGTGCCGTCACTAATATTACTTCTTTATTTCCAAATCCATATTGATCCAAATCCACTGAACTTTGGCGATTTCTAACTACTAATATATTCTAATTGGTACTTATGATAATATTTTCTAGTATACTGCTAATGGTAATATATCCTTAAAATCATTCATATTTTGACAGCCACTTAAAATATATGTAGTCTATCCAAATGAGAGCAGACAATACACAAAACGTCATCTCTTTTAATGATCTGTGAGTGTAAACACTACAATTAGCATAAGAACTTGTTTAACATTCTACGCAAGTTTTAAGTACTATTCAGTATTGCTTTACTGACTTTATTAGTAATAATAGTGTAACTAAAGTGAGCATAGGTTCAACGATCAGTACATTTACTTGGTTTGTAGAATAGCAGCTATGCATGAGAATATTTCCAGTTAATTATATGCGCAAGTTTTTAACAGTCGTACAAATGTTTAATTCTAGTGCACAAGATGTAAATCTAAATGCAGTACACATAGAATAGAAATTATGTAGTTTTAAATTTATAAGATGGATTTCACAGAATTCTACTTTTGGTAACTTATAAATTCTCATTTACTAATTTTTATGACAATCCCATGAAATTACCTCATTTAAATTTTTAAATACCTTATACTCTATATAATAAAGTTTATATAATCACATAAAGTTTGTACGTTTTTCTAAAGGAAATTGATTTTTTTAATTATAAAATATTTCTGTTTATGTAAAGTCTCCTACTTTTCCTTTGAGAAAATAAATATTGGCACTTTCTCCTTTTTTGTGTTTGTCTACTTAGCTTGTCTACTACTACTTATATTACCGCAAGATTTATTTTTCACTCATCGATATGGGAATTAGAGTAGTGAAATTTGTATCAAAAAGTTTGACATAATTAACATATACAAAATCATATTTATATGCACTTTAAATATGATTTTGTATATGTTAATTATGTCAAACGGCATGTAGTCGAAAATATGCATAGAGTTTGGACTAAAGTTTCGCTTTTCTCGTTTGATAACAATTAATTTGTTTTTAATATTTTCTAACAAAAATTTTACTTTCGAAGAAGTACTGAATACAATTACATGGTTCACTTAAGCAAATATTCTTAGACAATCTTTTAAAATCTGCTTTCGCTTGCAAATTTTCATTTCTGTATTACACTTCTGCTTATATATATTAGTTTTCTGTAACCAGTAAAATAAAGTTTTGTAAAAGTAAAATGGCTTTAACTTGTGAAACTACCTTTTAAAGCAAAGTATAAATAGAATATGTAATATAATAGAATAATTGTGAAAGTAAGTTTAAAATTTACTTAAGTGATTGACTGATTACCAGGCGCCAAGGCCGTAGCCAAGGGGGGGGTCACAACCCCTCATGAGGAATTTTTTGCCATACAAAATGTATATTCTTCACTCCCTAATCACATACACGTATACATTTATGTGAGTTGCTGTATTCGTAACCCCACCGCCCCAAGAAAAATTTCTGGCTACGCCACTGCCTGGCGCAATGTATTTGGCTTAAGAATGAAAGTGAGAAGTACCATATTTATATTGAACATTTACAAAGTCTTAGCTATATCCATTCCAATCCTCTCAGTGACTGATATGCAACATTTTGTTCAGATTTAACAACAATCGTATTTTTTTCCAAATTTAACGTATTAGTTTTTAAAATTGATTTTCACTTCATTTTTATTTAAATTACATAATATATTATTTAAATGACATAAACTCAGAATCCAAATTATTCTAATGAGCAGCTCATCCTTTTACATATTCGATACTTAACAGCAGTTTAATCCGTTTGCCTCCAAAGTTGAAAGTCATCCCAAGGAGGAGTCTTTGAATGCCCCTAAACTACTACGATCGTTTCAGCTTAACAAAAAAGTATTCAGTGTAACAATCTAACATTAAAACCACTATCTACACATTAGCTTCTATATTTTAAAATTATTTGGTTTCAGTTTTATAAATATTTCAATTTTTTCTTAGCTTTTTACCTTTCTACAAAAGATTTAAACCAAAAACTAGGATAAAACTTCTTCTATTTTTTGATTAACTATGCTAAACATGCTTTTCTATTAAGCGCCATCTTCTGAAAGAGAAGTGACAGAATCTATATTAAAATAATAATTCTCGGCACCACTCCTGGGAATACAGTTATAATGATGATGGCTTGCATCATACATTACGCTACGAGTTAGTGTTAAAACGTGAGTTGAGTTATTAAGTAGCAATTCTCATCCCAGTTATAGTCTTGATGCCCTGAAGGAAAAGTTAAATTTCCAATTTATCAGACATACTAAACGCATATTTATTCTAGTTACTAATGCAAATTTCTCGATATTGCAGGTGACAGACTATAAACTGATGCATAATCCCAGAATGCATGTGTTAGAAAAGGGGGAATGCTTGTCTGAAGCAAATTTCTATTTTAATTCATAATTATTTATATAAGGATTCCGTTTTTATTTAAATCATTTCCCTGAATATAATTTTAATGCAATTCATATTGAAGTAAGTCGTAGTAAATATTGATTTGAGATACATTATTACTAAATGCTACAGATACTATGCGAAATACACATATAGGAGAGTTATGCAAATCTTACATTAAAATATATATATTGCGGATTATATTGGCAACTGCCGCCGTTTTTAAAAATTCTTTAAATGTTTATTTTCCAATAAAAATTAACTACTAATTAATCAATATTAACCACTAATTAATCAATACAACATGTTCTCCCTTGCTGTTTAGAATTTCTTGATCGTACTTTAAGGGTTTAATTGCTCTTCACTCAATTGGACGGCCAGAATAAAATTAGTCTTTGAGATCAAAATTTTTATTTTTGAACTTGGCATACCAATCATGGGCGGTTCTTTTAGCTATAATGCTCGCTCCATATACATCACAAATTTCACAAAGCTTTTGCGGCCTTAGAACGTTGATTAGAAGCAAAAAGAAAGAGGTGCCGAAAATTCTGTTTTTTCCTGAACTTGACATTCCGTTTTAAGGATCAGAGAAATAACATAAATTAACTCCCTCTCCCCCCCCAAAAAAAAGGAACATGTTCAGGTAGAAGAAAGCATTCTCTTTCGAATAATTTAGAGGATTATGGCAAAAACATATAGTGACATACGGAATGTTAAAATTTAAAAAAAAAAAGCGGTGTGAACTTAGCTGTACTACCAATAATATTTATAATGCTTTCTTAATTTAAAAATCTTTACATATACCTCCAAAGAAAATTTTACACTATATAGCACTCATACTTAATAGTTTGCCCATCATTGAAATTCTTTTAAATCATATTTATTTTATAAAACTGCAACCATTTCTAATTGAACCATATCGCTAATCTATTTTTTTTTACCGGAATCCTGCGGTGGTTTGATAAATTCCTGACGCTAAATAAATGAAGACATGAAAAATGTTTTTTTTAAATTAGTTATCAATTTATGAATGATTAGAAAGACATCCGTCTTATATTCCTGGAATAAAATTTCTTATCCGCGAAACATAGATTGATCATATTTGCTATGTTTGTTAAGGCAAAGCTGCACGAGAACTGTATGCTAAGAGGAATATGCCTTGGGCAAAAGACAGTATAGATTGAACATGAAACTGTAGCATTTCCCAATATAATTAAAGTCTTTGATAAAATAAAGAATGACACGAGTAATGAAAATTTTATTTCTCCTTTTTAAAAAAAAAAAAGAAGTACTATTCTCTGTATTAATTCAGTTTATATAACATTTGCAATGTAGTATACGCAAATGAAAGAAAATGACATCCAGAAATAAAATATGAAAACTTCATTAATTTGACAATTGTTTTAATAACTTGTATAGTCAGACAGTATAAGTCTTATTGCAAAACTTTGTTTCAAAAGGCAATAAATACAATATTACTTGAGTTGTAATACATACACAGTTGGTAATAAATATGATATTTTCCAAATATTTTTCATCAGACAACAAAAACTGTTGTCTGAACAAATATGAAATAAATAAATTATTATTTAGTAAATTAATTATACATTTCTATGTGCCAACATATTTTTAAACGCAGTGTAATGAACACTCCTGTTTAGCCTAAAACTGTTCACTTTTCATATCTTCCGATGAATACAAAACCAATGAATTTCCAAAGGGATATCGTAATATAGCACATAAAAGGACGGAATGAAACAATAGGGACAATAAAACATCGAGTAATTAAAACATTTTATCATTATTCATATATTTTATGATTTGGAAATTAAATCAAACTCCACGGTCATTAAGAGAATTTTACACATTAAAAAAAGGTGACAAATTGTATGTCTTGTACATTATTCAAAATTTTAACGCACTATGTCGCTTCTCTGATCTTATAAATAAATTCACTGTATATCATTACTGCACTAATGCGCAGATCAAATCATGTTTTCTGAAGTTGAAAAAGTGTATTTTTATCCTATAGTAAACATGATGAAATATTTTCTCCAAGAAATATATAGTCGGTTAAAAGTTCCTTCGATTAGCCATTATGAGTCAAAGGAAATTCCAAGGCACGTTTTCCGGAACGATTACCCTAAATCCTCCAGAGGTTCCTCTCGCAAGTCAAATCTTCTCCAGTCCTGTGTGAAATCTAAAGCTGCAAGGATATTTCCTCCTTCATTCATTTGAAAGAAGCACTTTACAGCACCACAGATCTACAAATTTGTCACGTTCACGCGGAAATTAAGGGGCGAACTCCATATCTAAAAAAATACCCGAATTTTTGCTGTGGAGTTCGGCTAGATAAAGTTACTTGATAAAGCGAGTTTTATGTGGAGTTTATTTTAAGGTATACAGTGGTGGCTAAAATTGTGGACTCTTTTGGAAACGTATAGAATTTCAAACTTTGTATGCTCATAGGAAGTGCTATGCTTCACACAATGCAAACTCATGTATCATTTTAAAGAGAATTTAATTCTGATTTCAGTACACAAAACTAAATTTAAATATGTGCAATAGAATAAAAGTTATAATTACTTTAATCTCAAAAACAAATGCAGTGATGGAACGGATTGTAATTTCTAACTTTCCAGGTCAATCACTGTTATTTTTCTGAGCTTAAAACTCTTGTCAGCTCAATGAAACACTGATGTGAAGCGGTAATAAAAAATTAAGGCTGCCCTACAAAATGTAATCTTCAACATCTAATGTATCTCGATAATTATTGCCGTGTATTAAATTATATTTAAAATGATGTGAAACAGTTTGCATTTTGTGAAAAATAACATTTTTGATACGTATATGAACTTAGAAAACAACAACAACAAACAAATATGTTTCTAAAAGTATCCACAATTTTGGCCACCACTGTAGATCTCTCATTTAATGGTACAGTGCCCACCTATGGTTTACAGGAAAGTAATGGTTCTGTACTTATTATTTATTCAGGTGCTAATAGCTGGAAAAATCTAAAAATATATTAAGTTTCTTGCATTAAACATAAGAACAGATTTGTAAGTATTATCGTAAAGTAAAAGTGATAGATAAAAGAATTTGAATTGATTATTTCACTGAAAACTAATCATGTACTATATATATATATATATTAAAACCGAGCATAATAAAATTTTGTGATTGAACCTCCAAATAAAAATATTATTGAAAAATTAACTGCTTTCATAAAGTCTTAACGACCGTACTCAAAATAAAAATGTACAAGAAATGTATTCTAACTGTTGGTGCTATAAATAATTTTTCTTTCAAAAGATGTATCAGAATACGCATATATTAATGCATAAGAATCTGTATTTAACATTCGAATCCGAAATTGAGTACTTTTGTAACACATATGTTATAAAATTTAAAGATCTAACTGTAAATTTATGTTAAATTTGTGTTTAACATTCATTTTTTAAATTTTATTACCTTTTGGAAGACATTTAATATTCCTAAAAGTGTATGAATTTTTTAAACTCAGTTTTTATGAAAAAATTCACTAATTATTATTTATAGCATTGTTATGTAACGTTCGAAATATGTGCTGTGTATTTTGCAGGTAACAGCCAATAAAAAATTTACAAAAATAATCTTTGAAAAATTTAATAAAATAAAAAATATCTTTCTATTGGCTGCAATCAGTTAGAAAAACAAAGTTTTCATGGTAGCTAAAAAAGTCTCAGAATAAAAATTTAAAATTAATTATACAAATCTAATTTTGATAACAACGAGACCACTTTAGTAACAGAGAAATTTTTAACAGTATTAATCTTTTTCCTTTCAATTATACATTAGCTAATTCTCCTTTTTTTTCATATCAAATATTAGATTACCTTTCACTGAATAAAGTTTTACATATTATTTGTTTTGATATCGTTTTAATTTATTATCCAAAGAGAAAGATAATAATAAGAGCATGAAAACATGAAATTAAAATTACGTTATTAAAAGAACTATTAATTTTGTTTGAAAGTTATAAGGAGGAAAAAAGTTCTTAAAAACTACCAAACGTCTCATGTATGTAGGCATACACACCGATTGATATATCAGTGGAATCACTTATTACTTTTACTACTGAATATGAAATGCAAATGTTTAAAAGAAGAGGCTTTTATTTTAAATGATAAAAGTATTTTGAATAGTTACACTATGCTTTCAAATAAAATTTTGACAACAATTCAAAAATAAAACATTTTTTAAGAGAAAATTAACACAATATCCTATTGAATTATTTTCATGTGCCTAAATAAAAAAAAAGAAATGAAAAGAAAAATGAAGAAAAGTGAAAGAAAGAATTTAAAAAAAAAACAGTTAACTAACAGTGTATAGTTATACTTTAGATTTCTTAGGCTTTCAAATATTAAGTAAAACAAAAACTTCTAAGCAAACAGCAAAATTTTTTCAGCAAATTGTAGAAGATTTTATTTCTGGGAATTCGTAAATAATAAAGTATATCAAAAATACTTTTAATAACGTTGCCCACATTTGAGAAAAAAAATTAAATTAAAAACTGATAGGTCTTTTTTCATATTTTCATACTTTTTTTAAACGTCGATAAAAACTCTAAATTAAAATGACTTTTTATTTAATTTTGCGCCTAAAACATTGCTATTAAGAAAAGCTAATAGTTTTTAGAAAGTGCCCTTATTTATAAAGCCTACTTTATTTAAGGAAAAAAGAAAATGATTCCATTAATTTATATAAAAGAATATTAAACGTGCATTTTATTATTTTATTTTATAGAGATTAATTGATTAAAACTGACAAAGTAATCACCCCAGGCACATACTTTTTACACTAAAATAAAAAGCACTGTTAATATGTTAGATTACCTGCGCTTCGTAGAATGTAATCATGCGGTCGTATATTTATTGAGTCTTGTAAAGTCGCCAGGACTACGCCAAGAAAAAATTCCTCTCGTTCATTTCTAAAAAGTTGCACTTTCTAAATTTGTATAGAACTCCTATGCAAAGAAATTCTCAGTTTTTAAAATTCTAATGAGATGATTTACAAAATTTGATAATTATAGCGTGAAAATTGTTAGAAGTATGACGATAAATATATGTTGACTTAATCGACTTTTCAATGGCTATCGAAGGGAAAAGAATCATTTCAGGGGTGGTACAGAAATCACGAAGAAAAAAAAATTTGTTTTCACTCTAGCTATAAAAAATACATTCATATTCATACATAAATTCCAATTCATAGATAGCCCCGAACATCTTCGTTTTCAGATGTCTCACTGTTTACATTTGTGTTGAACACTGTATAAGACGTTTTATGATGAAGGGCTGAAATTTTGTAAACCACATTTATTTTATATGAGGCGCATTTTACTATTTTTTTTTGTACCGGGCTCTTATACAAATATAGAAAGTGTAAATCTTTGGAAATTAACGAGAAGAATTTTTTCTTAACGCAGTTGTTTTTCTACCTTAATTTGAAAAAAAAATCAATTTACATTGCCCACGTATCAATAAATAATAAAGTATATCAAAAATACTTTTAATAACGTTGCCCACATTTGAGAAAAAAAATTAAATTAAAAACTGATAGGTCTTTTTTCATATTTGCATACTTTTTTTAAACGTCGATAAAAACTCTAAATTAAAATGACTTTTTATTTAATTTTGCGCCTAAAACATTGCTATTAAGAAAAGCTAATAGTTTTTAGAAAGTGCCCTTATTTATAAAGCCTACTTTATTTAAGGAAAAAAGAAAATGATTCCATTAATTTATATAAAAGAATATTAAACGTGCATTTTATTATTTTATTTTATAGAGATTAATTGATTAAAACTGACAAAGTAATCACCCCAGGCACATACTTTTTACACTAAAATAAAAAGCACTGTTAATATGTTAGATTACCTGCGCTTCGTAGAATGTAATCATGCGGTCGTATATTTATTGAGTCTTGTAAAGTCGCCAGGACTACGCCAAGAAAAAATTCCTCTCGTTCATTTCTAAAAAGTTACACTTTCTAAATTTGTATAGAACTCCTATGCAAAGAAATTCTCAGTTTTTAAAATTCTAATGAGATGATTTACAAAATTTGATAATTATAGCGTGAAAATTGTTAGAAGTATGACGATAAATATATGTTGACTTAATCGACTTTTCAATGGCTATCGAAGGGAAAAGAATCCTTTCAGGGGTGGTACAGAAATCACGAAGAAAAAAAAAAATTGTTTTCACTCTAGCTATAAAAAATACATTCATATTCATACATAAATTCCAATTCATAGATAGCCCCGAACATCTTCGTTTTCAGATGTCTCACTGTTTACATTTGTGTTGAACACTGTATGAGACGTTTTATGATGAAGGGCTGAAATTTTGTAAACCACATTTATTTTATATGAGGCGCATTTTACTATTTTTTTTTTTGTACCGGGCTCTTATACAAATATAGAAAGTGTAAATCTTTGGAAATTAACGAGAAGAATTTTTTCTTAACGCAGTTGTTTTTCTACCTTAATTTGAAAAAAAAAAATCAATTTACATTGCCCACGTATCTCTAATAGATAAAGAAATAAAGAGTTTTACCACCTTTTCGGACATCTTGTATATATACAATTAAATTGAACATATGTTTCATCAGATATATACTAGAACATCAAACATGCAGTATAAAGCATGTTTTATAACAAAATGCTCTTAATTTTCACTGCTTCAGATAAGGGAAAGCAATTTCATCCAGTTGCATATTTAAAGAGAATATGTTTTCTGCCTGTTACAAGCAATTAATGCATCATCAAAAATTAATAATCTATCAAATACGTTTCTCCTAAAAATGATAACTCTAAACTCGATGTTAAATTATAAATGTAAATATACATCTCGCCTGTTGCATCAAACATCATTACGATTAACTTATCGAGAACGCAGTTCTGGCAGTAGCTTAAGTTTATGTTAAATGTTTTTCCGAAAGCCGATATTATAAATTTATTGCTCTAAAGGTGAGAAAATTAGCACTTTTATTATTGATCTCTTTCTCAGGCCGTCATATCGATTCATAAATAGTAAATGAGAGCTTCCCACATGATGAGCTAGGTGAATAAGGAAAATGGTTTGCCATTTTTCAACGCTGTTTCCGAGGACGCCATTAAATAAATGTAGTAACTATCACTTTAATATTGGTAACTTGGTGACTGTTTACGTTCAAGTACACTGTAAGAGGGTTATTTATGAATCGATTGGACGGCCTGAGAAAGAGATCAGTAATAAAACTGCTAATTTTCCCACGTTCCGTGCAGTAAATTTATAACATCGGCATTCTTTTCGGAATAAAATTTAACATAAACTTACACTATTGTCAATTTAATGTAGCGAGTCCTTTAACCCATTTGTGTCTAGCGTCCTTTTAAAAGAACAGTTACATAATTATCTCTAAGTCACTGATTTTTTTTTCTTTTTTTCACCCAAGTAACGAAATATCACAAAAGTGTTGTATTTGTTATTATCCAGTAGATGGCAGCACTGCGTTAATTTTCTATTCGCGTTTTGATGTTCTCATGTTGGAATTCGTAGTTTTCCAGCTTTTCAAAATGGCGTCACGCAAAAAGTTAGTTCATTTTATTGTTTTGCACTGAGATACGAAAATGTTTCATGCTATTATCATGCTCAATACTCTTTTCTAAGACATGCATCCTTCAAAATTATTAAAATTATTTTTTTAACTCTGTTATATATTCTAGTGCGTAACGTTCAATCTATAGGTCGCTAGGCACGAGTGGGTACATGTTTTCCCGCCCTGTCTCACTGTACGAATGTTTCTTTTTCATTCTCAATGTATGCTATTTTACTGCTATAGAGAATGAGAAATGTTATTTATTTTGAGGAAAATGATGCTAAAATTTATTTTAAAAATGAGAATTTTTAAATAGTCCATATTTATGAAAATAACATTAAAATGAAGTTGAGTTAACTAAGGAAAAATAAAAATATATCTTGTTTAAGAGAAAAATTAACTTTTAACCTCGTATATTAAAAAAAGCTGAAGTGAGTTTTTATATATTTACTGATTTTAAACTCTTATGAAAAATAAAGAGATATATTTCTATGTCTATAATTTAATTAATTTTAAGATGTATAATTTTAACTTTTTTCTAAAATGTATTTGATGTAAATGTATTGAAATGAACAATGGATACGTTTTAACTCTTATAATTATATTTTTGTTTCAAGTTCGACTGTTGAAGAGGCATTAGCTTCATGGCAGAGGAGGTCAACTAGGAGCAAAAGCAGTGGTTACTCTTTCTCAAAGGAATCAAGTGAGAGAGATTATTGGTGAATCTGGCAATTAAGAAGATGCATTATACTGTTCCTCATAATCGAATAATAAAAGCAGATTCCCCCCAAAAATCGGAGGTGCACTAGAAGTGATTTTCCGGAAAACAACACCTTTCAGTTCGCATGGAATGAAGTAAAGCTACTATTCTTGAACATCCATCGGTCACCTACATGAGTTATTTTTAAATGACGAAATAATTGGACACATTCTAGAACAATCGATTTTGTATGCTCGTGAGAAAGGAGATCATGATTTTGTTATTGATACTGAAGAACTAAAATTATTTCTTGCTATCACTTTTGACTAGCGGATACAATTTTCTCCCAAGAAGACGAATGTACTGGGAAAATGCAAGTGATGTGAAAAAGAATGCGATTTCGAAAGCCATGCCACGGTGTCAGTTTGAGAAAATATTGCAATACTTGCACTTTGCTGAGCTGATAATAGCAGTTTAAATAAAAATAATGAGACCGCTAAGCTGCTCTCATTTTTTAATCACTTGAAGAATGTTTCATCATTTTTACTAATGCACTTATCGTTTAATATCATATTTGCTACGTGTCATTTACAAAGGAAAATCTGTTAGATTCGGCTATAAAGTTTGGTGCCCTAATACTAAACTAGGATATTTAATTCAGTTCGAGCCATATAGAGGTGCAGTAACTGTTTCGGATGATCATGGAATCTGAATTGGTGGGGCAGTTGTTCTGGATCTAATTTCCGAGCTACCGAAAAATAAGCGATATGACTTATATTTTGATAATTTCTTACTTCACCTGCGTTAATTGAAAAATTAACAAAGAAAAGAATCGGAGCAACTGGCACTGTACGTGTTAACGGAACTGAAAATTATCCTCTTTTAGATATCAAATCTCCTTTTAGATATCAAATCTATCAAAAAGAAGATATGGGGAAGTTTTGATTTTCAGCAAAAATTTAAAAATGGTTCCGTGGAATGACAACATTATCGTTACTTTAGCATCTAACCATTATGGTATTGAGCCTGTAGCTCAGGCCAAACGTTTGTCAAATATTGACAAAAGATTTATAGAGATAGACGAACCGCATGTTGTGTCTCAGTACAATAAGTTTATAGGAGGCACCAATCGTATAGATCGGAACCTTTCCCAATACCGGTATTCCATACGGTCTAAAAAGTGGTGTTGGCCACTGTTTTTGTTTGCCTTACTTAGAAGCATCAGTTCAAAATGCATGGCTACTGTACAAATTAAATGCCCATCTAATGAGGAAAACAGTATGGATCTCCTACAATTTAGAAGGGAAATATGTCAGGCATATTTTTCAAAGTACAGTAAGGGATCAAATAACAGTCTGGCAGCCGGAAAATCAAAAAAAAATTCCAAGAGTTTCTGATGATGTCCGCTATCATGGAAAGTCTTTATTACTGTAATCCGAGCAGATAGATGCACTACTGTGGAAAAATCTGTAGAAGTGCAGTGTGTTAGTTGATCACTTGATAAATGCCTTGATATATTTCATACTAAATAGCTTGTATATATGTATGGCGTTAAAAAATACAAATAACTGTTTTTTATTACTTTGTATTTCAGTAAATCCTTTTTATGTGTAAATTTAAACATAAAAGTGTGTAAAATGTGCCATAAGACATATTTGATTTAATTTGTACCTTTTAACCTAGGAATTTTGGTTTTTAGTTTAATAAATTGTTGTCATATTTTTAAATTATTAAATTACAACATTAATTCCCTATGTTTATTTTACTATGCATTTTTTTTTCACAGTTTCCGTTCTTTTCAACCATGTATTTATCTAAATATGATATTAAAAGGAATAGTTTTTAAAAATCTAAGGGTTGAAGATTTTGTGTGAAAACCTGTACCCTCTCGTGCCTAGCGTCCTTTAAATAGAACTGTGACATTTTGTTGAATAAAAATAAAAATTTTAATGCAGGATTTTTAAAAATATATTTCCAGGTCATTTTACACCTGTACAAACATAATTAGCTAAAAAAAAGTTAAACATTCAATGCTGGGCATTAAAGGCTTAACCAAAATGTAAATTCACGATATCCAAGAGGTATAAAGACATAGCAAGGTATTAGTACAAAATATTTTCCAACATAGCTTCGACGAACATCAAATCAGATTTCCTTCCCGTCTGAATACCAATCCGTCGAAAACGGCATTGAAGAAATGGGGGCCCTGGTCACTGAGCCACTTAAAAGACAACGTTTTGAACTGCTTCACCGGTTTGGAAGTGCCGTCCTGCTAGCTGCTTCTTCAACGGCCCGAAGGGATGGAAATCACACAGTGCGAGATCCGGGCTGTAGGAAGGTTGTCTGTTCTGTCATTCTACCAAAACTACACCAACTTTCTTGACATTAGATTTTGTAAGTGCACTTCCACCACACTGAAAAAAAAAGTCTATCAAAAACATATAGAAAGAAACTGTCAGCCAGGATGCCAGTTTTTTTTTTTTTTTTTTCAGAAATCCTCCGTTAATTTTACAGATTCTCAGTTTATTTTACAGAAATTTTCCGTATACGGAAAAAAATACAGACTTCTGTAAAATTTTCGGAAATAAACTGGAGTCCTAGCTGACAGTTTTTTCTGTCAGCTTAACAGACTTTTTTTGCAGTGTAGTGGACGATGAATTTCTGTTGGGAGGGTTTTCTTTAACCACAAAAATCGGTATATTTCACATTTTTATGTACCATGTATTCGTCAATGCCTCCAACTTTTCAATCAAATTTCAGAGCTTTGCGGCACTACTTGCTCCATGCAATGACATTTGATTGCTGTGATCGTCTTTTGTAATTACACATGGAATTTCATTCGCTCGAGGGATATGTCCAACCGTAGCTTTTTGTTTGCTTTATTGTTTGAACCACCTAGATGCAAGCAACTTAAGTAAACAGAAATATATTCGTGAATGTGCTAAGTGATATATTTTCCGAACTCATACTGTTCAGAAATGAATGCATCTAGACAGTATGAGTTCGGAAAATATTTCATTACAGTTAGTTTGAGTGAATGGTCATATAAAAGTAATTAAAAACTTTTCAAAATAACAAATAAAGGTAACGCAAAACAATTCATCATTTTATATTTCATGTTTAGTTGACGGTATACATACAAAATTTCTTCAGTAAAGTGAAATGTAATTATTATTAGTTACTCAGACCTTCCTCTACATTAGCAACTTTGTGCTTCAGTCTTTACTTGTTTGGTTAATTTCCTATTTTGTGTTTTAAATACACGACATTAAACTGCTCTGAAAATATTTCACTGATAATCGAGTGCAAACTAGAACAAAATATAAGCTACTTTTAAAATATGAAAATTCAGACGTCTCCAGAATTTTTAAGGATTATTATTACATTTTTTTACGATTATTCAACTCTCTAGAGAAAAAAGCAAGAAGTCAAACATTTCAATTATCGTACCGTTATGGGAAAACCGAGGATCGATTTCTATTGCAAGAATGAAGCCACCTGTTTTTAAACGCAATACCCTTGCCTAAGTTTGTATAAAAGTACAAAATTTCAGCCATTCATTATTAAACTTCTCAGAGATATCTTTAAACAAACATAATCAGGGGTTATAAGGAACTTAAATGTAATCTTTACATGGAAAAAAATTATTTAATTCCTAATTTTTGTACGACCCCTAAAACGCGGTTATCTGACGTGATTTTTTCCATTCGAGGGAAATAGAAAAGTGTTTTAAAGCGCCAGTACTTTTACCCTCATATTTCTGACACTTTTTAGGCTATAATACTCAAGCTTTGTGCATCCGCCCATTCTTATACGAAGCACATTTTACTAATTGGGGATTACTTTGAACGGAGGTCTTACACATATTTTAAAAATGTTACTTTTTAAACGTAATGAGGGAAATGTTTTCTAAATGCAGTCTTTTCTCCTACCTTCTCTTGCTCATTTATTTTTCAATTTACATTGCCCACCTATCTGTACGAATACAGAGTTGAAGTATGCTACCATCCTTTTAGGGGACTCTGTATATTCTTGAAAACATTTCACTTATTTTGTATAATAGAACTCGTCGTGATTGTTTGCAGGTTTCTAAGTGGATACTTTTATTAAAGACTATTAAAAGTTGGAATGCATATATTCCCTGAAAATCGGAATCCAGAAGTTTGCGGAATTATGTCGATTTGCGAAGATGTGATTAACAAACGCATCCTCGAAGGTTTGAAAATAAATTCTACGTGAAAAGAATTCCTCCTGTTATGTCGTTTTCGTAATCTTATGAGGGGAATACGGATTCATGATTTACTGAGAACTGCATAGTCCTCCATGGTTTATCCCGATCATGCAAACTTACATTTTCAATAACATTAAGGTGCGTTCATAGCAAACTGGATGTGTAGTTAGGGTGACCAAATTCAGTCCTTTTGATGAAGCTGGTTAATTTTTAAGAATCAAATAAAAACAGAACCATTGCATTACAGTATCCTATTTTAAATTTTTTTCTTGAAGAAATAGTTCATGTTTTCATTGCAACAACATTAAACAACCGTAATGCGCTTTGTATCTAAATATTTGATTTTCAATATTCAAAGCGTCCAGGAAAATTAGGACATTTGGTCACCATATGTATATAGAATTAAACTATTAAACAGGGAATTCATGAGGATGCATATGTGTGATCTTGGAAATTTCTGAATTGTGCGATCAATTTAGAATATGCGGAAGGAATACAGTAATTAACTGAGTATAAACATTTTTTGTTTGTGTTGTTAAGGCAACTCTACACTTAAGCGATCAGCCTAGGATGGGGGTGCCTAGCTTAGAGAACTTTCGTAGGAGTTATAACGAGTATTCACGTTACGTCTGGAGAAAATTGACCACAACTCTAGACCGTTAGATCGACAGTCGCGCAATGGGGCCCGAACCCTGGATCTTCCCACTTCTACCGTCTACCATTTTGAGTGTCTTATCCACTCGGCCATGGTGGAGCAAAAGTATGACCATTTTTCTTATTTGATATTTTTCTGCTTCTGTACTTCCTCCGATTAAAAAAATAAATGTTACTTAAGTGCAAATAAGTTGCCTTTATTTAAAATCGTATTATGAAAACGTAGACATAAAAATAAGAATTCTTTATGAAGTATTGTTATAAAAAAATGTTACTTAAGTGCAGATAAGTTGCCTTTACATACAGTCACAGCATGAAAATGTAAGCATAAGAATAACAATTCTTTATGAAGTATTGAATAAAAATAGCAAACAAGAAGAAAACTTCCATCTTCAGATTTAAACTAGCCTGATAACTTTATGTCTATTTATAACGTTTCAAAGAAAGCGGAAGGAACCTTCCCTCGCTTGAACCGCGTTGCGTTGAACTCTGCATTTTCAGCAGTGTATATAGTTCCATGATCAATAACACGATATGGGAAAGTGCAGCGCTGTTCTTGAGCTCTGCATTTTGATATCGGTAAAAGATTTATGTCAGCAAAGTTCTGGAAAAGTAAATTTATGAAAATAGCAAAGTCTTCAAGTAGAATTTGAAAAAGAAATCTGGAAACATGATAAAAATATTCCTCTTTTTGTGTTTTTTAGATATTTCCTTTAAAGTTCAAATCGATAACAAGATCGTGAAAGATTGTGATTCTTATATATATCTTATCTGCACTTAAACGTAAAATATATGTAATATATTTATTACCATATTACTAGAAATTTTATCTGATTATGTAACTATTGAATTTTCAAAGATATGACATCGAATATGAAAAAATTGTCGCGTCACCATTTATCATTTTTTTGCGCTCACAACTGAGTACGCTTTCCTATTCAGTCTCTCATTACTTAGTCCCTTTCTTACCACAGAAAATCTAACGATGGAATGTACACTTCAAGTCGTTTATAACGAACCCTAATTTAACGAGGAAATCGGACATACCCGAGATCTTGATTGGTACAATTTTAAGTCTGTGGGAATATACTCTCTTTTAACAAGTTAGCGTAACTCGCTTTTAACAGCATTGCTATAACCCCGGTTATAACGATGAATATGTTTGAAATTCTTAAAATTTCTATTAACCCCCACCTCTCCAGCTCAGCTAATATTTTCTTAGAAAAATTCCTTTAACATTCCGAAGTCAATGATGGCGACGACGATAACAATGAATATGAAGAATTTCAACATGAACCGCCCCCAACATATTCAATAGCTATAGAGTGCGCAGAAAAACTTCAGACTTTTACGAAGCCTTTGGTGTAACTGATGATGTCTATTGGAACATAAGTCTTCTCCAAAGGGCAGTAACACAAGAAAGGACAATAAGACAAGACAGTCAAAGCAAATTAAACAATTTCTTTTGTACTGCACGAAATAAAAAATAAAACATGTAGTAAGTATTCACGAATATTTATGATTTCATCACGAAACCCATTTTTACAAGCACTTGTTTAAACGAGCAAATATCGCGTTCGTTATATGCGAGTTCGATTATATCTCCTACGGCAAAACTCATAATTGGTTACTCAATTAAGGAGGTCAGTTGCAAATTATCTCGTAGCTGACGTAAAGAACTCGTTTTGAGAACTATGAGTATTCTTGTAGATGACAGCAAACTTTCTGAGTCATGCTTCTTCTTCTGGTTTAAAATAGAGTCTTTTTAAATCAAATTATATATTTGCAGTCAAACTTGACTTACGCGAGCTGTGCGTTCAGAGAATCCTCGCGATAGTGGAAAAGTTGCGTTAGGGAGTATGTACGACTTTTTCAAACAATTACATAATTCTTTAGCCGCTTACAAACATACTTCTAACTGTTTTAAGCAATTCCCCTAACTATATATTACTACTTACTACATAAAGCAATGAATAAATGAATGTTGGCGCTTCTTACTGGTGGTGAAAAATCTCACGTTGCAATTGAGAAGTAATATTCATTTGCGTAAGATAGATCGCGTAGCAGGCGAGGGGTAATATTCATTTGCGTAAGATAGATGGCGTAGCAAGCGAGGGGTAATATTCATTTGCGTAAGTTAGATAGCGTTTTAACGCGAGTTCACTGTATCCGTAAATGTAGAACAACTTGTTTTACATGAAACAATTCTCTGGAAATTCTTAAAATATTAGGCAAATATGCTTCAAATTTTACAACACTGATAACTACTTCAGATTGTTTTATTTTATAACTCGTGAAAGGCATCTGATAACATACTCGAAAACTTTCTTTCTGTCATATAGAACAGGAATCCGATACTTAGTTTCCTTATACACAGACACAGCCATATTTCAAAGAAATTCTTCAAGGAAACTGCTCAAAATATTACATTAAATGACATCAGCGTAGGATTTTTCGTTCATTCTCTAAGTAATGCTCAGAAGACCCTTTCCAATGATGGAACCATTTTCAGGACTTAACTAGAAGCACAAAATGAACGTGTTAGGTTTTATCTTCCGTAACGAATATCTTTAGGACATACTTTCTCTGGGACTTACCCTCTAACGGAAACGTAATAGGTTTCATTTATTTTCTACTTACTGACCACATCATCTCCGAATGCCTTGCTTAATGGTTTCGTGGTGAAAAGTGAAGTAGACTTTCGTAAAATATTTTCAGTATGAGTAATAGAAAATCGACTGGTTAGCAGAAGAGCGTTTTAATTCATTAGAAAAGTTGTATTATTATGAATTTGTCGATGGAACTAGATTAAGCTTTTCCCTGTCCCTGTAAAAGTACTTTAGTATTTTATACGATATTCGAAAATAATGATAAGTATAGAAAACTTTTCCGTATCCAGTAACATTAAATGTTCTGATAAAATTGTAAATGGATTTTTGGGAAACAGAATTTATGCCCGTAATTACTATTTTTGTTATTTAGATAAAACTGAGTAAGTTTATTTTTAAAAAAAGAATAACTTGAACATTACATATATTTTTATTTTTCAGTCAAAGGAAAACCTTTTGACAATATCTTAATAATTGTGAACATAAAATAATATAAAATCTTAATCACATAATTTGAACCGTATGGAATTCCCTGATTTTGAAAGTTTGGGAATTGTATTTCAAGAAGTACAGACACACACACACACACACACACACACACACATATATATGTATATATATATGATACTGACTTAAAGCACTTTTCAATGGCTCTCGATGGCAAAGTATCACGTCAGTGATCGCAATTCTGGGACCGTACAGAAAAAACGAAATCTTTTTTTTCCACTCTAGCAATATGCTTTTTCATTCCTATTCCTTCTAAAGCCCCAATCATTTTGTATAAAGATATCTCTAAGACATTTTATGATAAAATGCTGAAATTGTGTGCATCACTTCATCAGTGTATAGGCACATTTTACTAAAAGGTTATTTTTTGCACGGGAGTCCTATACAAAAGTTGTAACTTTCTGAAAACCAACGATAGATTATTTTTTTCTTAACGGAGACTAATGTTTTGTTGCTAAAAATGTTGCATTTGCTGGTTAATTTGGAACTTTAAAATTATTATTAAAGCTAATTTCCGTTTTTAAATCTTAGTTATAACAATTTCATTTACACGTTTCGTGCAGCTCATATAAAAAAGTCTTATTGGTAATGTAATTGATTCACGGCTAACTTTAATATTTTCATAAAACTTTTATGAAAAGTATTACTCCTATTATTCTCCTATACTTCCCATAATTTTAACGATGTATTTAAGAGTGCGTGCTTAGCCAGTCTCCTGGATACATTACTGGTTATACATTTATGTTTGGAAATTAAAGTGTTTTACGTAATGTTATTAAAAAATGAAATATGATCCATTTTTGTAAAGAATAAAACAAATTATGCAAAAAGCACGTCTTAATAAAACATAACATATACTACTTATGAAACGCGAGATTCCTAAACACTGTTATTCATATACCGTATATCCCGGCGTATAACACGCATCATTAAATTTAGGATATGTCAAGAAATTTATTTTATAATTTATATTATGCATTTTATATTCGGTGTATAACACGCACACGAAAAAGTGAAGCAATTTTTTGCAGTGGAAAGTGCGTGTTATACGCGGAAATATATGGTATGTCTTTGTAAAAGTAAAGGATAATTCACGAACTACAAGACAGTTAAGTAAATCAAACCGGCCAGTTTCACAAGTCAGTTATTTGAAATAGAATTAGATCAATCTTGCAGACATCTGCCGGAAGCTTCTAATTTCATATCACGGCAAGTTATCCCGGAGCTCGGTTTCTATACGTTTGATGTCGGTAGCTCATAAGTTTAATAATGTATCTAACAGTGTATACTTACCCACTCTCTTCTATATAGTACTGCTTATATATTTATGTTACGAAATTAAAGTGTTTTACTTAATTTTACCAAAAATGAAATAAAATAAACATTTGTTTTGGGGAGGCAAAGAATAAAATTATTAATAGAAAAACCTGTTTTAATAAAGTGCACATATTTCAAAATTCAATCACTGATCTACTCATTATATTCAGAGAAATAAAAATGATATATTTCATCAATTAACACTTGATATAAAATAAAGTGTTAATCGGAGAGTATAACTCTTATGTTGATTTATATATCTCCAAATATATATATAATTAGGTTTTACTTAACTGCTTTTATATGCGTACTTAATATGTGTTTTTAGTATTATAAATATTTTTTGTATCGATGATTTCAATTCATGCACTTTAAAACTTGCTATGTAAGTTGCAAAATCGATTTTTTCGGCAAATCTACACATCCGAGTCCATTATGTATACTTTTACTTCCGGCTATTTTTGATGGAATTCAATTTGAATATATTGCGAAATTCAAATGTAAGGTCATGTAATTTCAAGTAAACGTCTTCTGACTGCGTTACATTTTTATTTGACTGTTTACATATAAATATAAAGTGTCCCAAAATCACTGACCTAGCCTTCTATTATTTAAATATTGATCATAGACTTACACAATAAATTACGAACTTACGCAAAAAAGTGCATGCATTTATCGTATCGATTGAAATTTTCCATAAATTAAATAAATACTAGGAATCGACTGATGGTATCGGTGCCGATACCTCATTTTTGAGGTGTCGGTATCGGTACTTTCACATTTTAAAAGTATCGGTAAAGTATCTGTTCCCGATATATCCGTGCGTTTTTCAGAGACTTTTCAACCGATACTAAGTTCTTCTAGACCAAAAACTACGGAGGCCGCATTAGAATCTTTATTATGGTGATAAGAGACGTCGCTATATTCGAACAATTTTCGCGCGGCTATTTTTCTAACTGGTTGGACGTTCATTTTTCTTAAACAAGCTTTGAGTTCTTTTTTCAACAAATAAACGACACTAAATAATGGGCTCAAATAAATAGCAGTCAGTATAATTTGGGGAAAAAAACTGTTAACTCCCATTCATGTATATAGATATCGATTTTATACTTTAAGACATTTAATTTTAATGTTTTTTAATGACGCAAGAACATTAGATTCTGCTTGCGAATGGGACTGATATCGATACAAAAACTGGGGATGGGGGAGTATTGTCCTTCAGATGATTTGATGTTTCAGGAGAAGTCTGCAAAAATTTGATATCGATAAACATGAATAATCTCTTAGTTACATTGCTTAGAGAGATGGTTACTTGTGCTCTCACCCCAGGGCCGTTCCGAAAACAATTATTTTCAAGGAGGGTCTTAGTGAAAAAGGCAGAATTTTTCACACAGAGACTTAATCACTATCATTTTGTTAACAAAATCGAAATTTCTTGTGTGTGGGGGGGGGGGGGCACTGGCCTTCTGAACCACTCCTCTGAGTAAGTCCTTGACAGGGTCTGTGCTTCAGTTTGAACTGTGGCTGACGACAAAGACAGGCTGCGTTGCTGACATTTTGGTCACACCCTACGCGCTATATGACCTAGAGGAGTGGTCATTTTAGTCCGAGATAGCCACAGTCAGATGGCCACACCCCCTAGATCACATGGTTCATAGATATCAACGCCGCTGCCTGCCGTTTTTCTCGTCAGCCGCGAGTTCGAACGGCCCAAAGGCAAATGCAATGCGCTAGACAGTGTTTAACTTGCTTGGACAAGATACTGGTGAGTCTTGGAACACAGCTGTTCAAAATTTCGCACAGCTGTTTGACATTGATATCTTGCTTTCAGTCAGTGGTGTAGTAGAGTAGGGACCCGTTGCTCTAGCTGGATTCTGGTTGATCTCCCAGAAAATTTTAAGATTTTATGTTGGCGTTGGGTACATAGCATTAAGGAAGATGATGGAGGACGAACAATACGCTATAAGGCTCGCTTAGTATCACGAGTATTTGACGAGGAAAAGGGACATGTATAAAGATACCTACAGGCCTGTTGTATAAACTTTGTCAGACGTCTCTATAAAACGTCTATTTTCAGTTTTAGTTACGAAATTAAACTGGACTCATCAGCAGGTTGACGTAAAGAATGCACACTTGTACGCGCTTCAAAACGAACCCAGTTATATGCATAGTTCTCATGGTTTTACCAACGAGAAGCATGCAAATAGAGTCTTCTTGGATTAGACCAATCCGGGCGCCAATGAAATATTAAAAGAACTACTACTCTAAAGAAACTGGCATTTGAACAAGTAAATTTGTGAAACTGTGTTTCTCATATGGATAACAGAATCATTCTGCTCCTTTACGTCTACGATATTATTATACTAGTTAAAACTGAAAGCGATGCTGAAAGCTCTATCTGCACGATGAAGAAATGTTTCCAAATTAAGTCTCTTGGGCGAACAAGAAAACTGCTGACTGTCGAATTTATTCAAGAAGTAGGATATGTATATCTTAGCCAAGAAAATTATGTAAACGAAATTTATGATCGGTTCTCATAATAATAGTACACCCATTATGTAGCAAGACAACCTGTCTGTCTCGTCAGCCACAATCGATCACTTACCTGTATATTTATTTTTTCTATCCCTTGAGCCGACAAGAAAAAACTTATCAAGTGTGGGGAAAATAAAATGCGGTGACGCAAAATAAAGAGATATAAAATTGATATCCTAATAACGCATATTACACAGAAGGTTTTTGGCAAAATGACTTAAATTTTCCACCGATATTTTTACTATTTTCGATGCATATCGTTATATATTTTATTTTAAATTTTAAATTAAGTTCTAGTACATTCTTTCCATTTTCATAAAACAATGAACTACTTTAAATTTAAGAAATTTACAGTTAGTGATAAAACTTACCAAAATCAATAAAATCGCAAAATTAGAGATAGCTAGAAATTAATTCATTTGTTAAAAATCCATAATAAGCCCCCACTACATGTCCTTTTTATTCTAGGTAATTTATCTAAATAAACATACTTTTGGTTGTAAATGTAATTTCTAATATAATTAGACTAGTAATACTTTTTTAATAAACCATTTTTAAATTTCCTGTGCATTTCAAATAAATTAAAATTTAGTTTGAATGAATACAAACGATTCATATTTTATGCTTGGTAGAGATTTTTATTTTTTTAAACAAATTATCTGTGGAAAAATTTTAGGTAAATATGAATATTGTGTCTTTTTAGCATCGTTTAGTATTAAAAACATTAATTTTTTAACGAAAAATGAAATTAAATTTTTTTATCGAGAAACTCTTGATACATTTTTAGGTGACTACAATGTCCATTAATAATTAATAAAGTAATTTATTTTTCTTTCATGAGAGGTAAAGCAATTTATCAAATTTTCTGTCGCTAAATTCTTCCACTAATGTTAAATACTTTAAATTATTCTTTCTTTCTGTCTTTCTAGATAAAAAATAAAATATACAAACACACAAGATGATTTTTTATGTTCAAATGAAAAACATACTTACATACATACATTACATAAATGTATGTGAATTAAGCAGCTTTCAAAGTATATTATAACTTTATATCAGTAGCTATAATCATCTGTATATTAGATCCCTATATCTAAATGTATAAGGACTATAATGTAAAGTAATAGTCTTTATTACTTTACAATATTTTTAAGTAACCATGACTTTTTTTTCTTCCTCGTTTGATCAGTGTTACTTACAATGTTCAATTGCTAATCATAGATATGAAACAGAATTTTCTATTAGTTAATTATGTTTATAACTAGCTGGACTATGTGAAAGAGAAACTTGACATTGTCGAGAGTCATAGAATGGAATATTCTGTCTAAAATTTAGTTCCATAAACTCAATGTTTTATAACTACTAGTCTCAATG
The DNA here is from genome assembly GCA_038373885.1 of Cheiracanthium punctorium. Lineage (NCBI taxonomy): Eukaryota > Metazoa > Arthropoda > Arachnida > Araneae > Cheiracanthiidae > Cheiracanthium > Cheiracanthium punctorium. The sequence continues at coordinate 92,501 of JAWZYV010003902.1, read as the reverse complement.
GAATTAAAAAAGTTATTCCTTAAAATATACCAATTGATAAATGTTCCTGTGGTAATTTTTGTAATATGTTTAATAATTCAAAACTTGTATGAAAATCATACCCAATAAAAAACAGGTTTTGGATGTCTTCAGACATTTATAAATTTCTTTTGGCATATGGTTGAAAGTTTGAAACTTCACTAACATTAGATGAGGTGATTTATGTTCCTTTGCAAATCAGTGAAAAATAGTGTAAAGATAATTCTGACATTTTCTTACTACATGTAACATGTAAAGAGTATCTTACTACGAAAGGGGCAGTTGGTATCTTTATACATGTCCCTTTTCCTGGTCTCTTACTACATGTAAAGAGACATACAGACGTATCTAATGCGATAGGCCAAAACTCCGAACCTTTATACTTCTGCCGTCTACCACGTTCAGTATATTAACTATTAGGCCTTAGTGGTGCCACTGCTGCTTACTAACTTCAAGTTATGCAGATACAATTAGACATAAAATTTCTCTTTTGAGTTAGCCGTATAAATGTTTTTTTTTACGTAATGGCTGTTTCTGAAGAGATAACAGCTCCCACTGCTAAGTATTTCGCTAAAAATTTCTTTCCTCTTCGTTAGTGAATAAATTCAGAAATTACAGTCTCATCAGAAGAATGACACTTCTGAATGTTAACAGCCCTTTATTTACATTTCAGCCAGTAGGAGAGTCCGTCGGTGTTGAAATATTTTTAAAAATTTCACTAGTACTTTAAATAAAGTGCTTAATGGTACTCTGCAGAATAGAAATAACATTATGTATGGAAGATGTCTTTTTCAACAGTGATTTGTTCCTAAATACTTGTTTTCACCACAACATATTGGTTTGTAATGTTATTTTAATAAAATCAAAGGTAACTGGAAAAAAAAAATTTAAAATATCTTAATTGAAAAGTCTGGGCGTGTGATGTATGTTCGGGAGATTGGCATCTTTTTTTTTATTATTACATACATAAAGAAAAAGAATCTAACATTTTTATAAGTTGCTGCATGAAAATTTCAGATAAATAAATGTGTTAAAGTTTTCAATCTTTGAAACTTTGGGTCATTCAACGGCAATAGAAAAAGCTAAAAAGTAAATGTTTTGAAATTCTGAGTACCATTGAAATTCTATAGTACAATGCTACGTTTTAAATGATTACGTATATTAAACAAATAAGGTGTAATTTAATTAGGAAGTATTAGCAATTTTTGAATATCCTACTTAAGTATAAATAATAAAATTGATTACTGGAAAAAGTTGTTCTCTAAGACGCGATGTCCCGAATTCCATACTTGTGTATTAATGTTCCTTTAAATATTCTAAAATAACCACGGGAATTCTTGGTTTTATGAAGTTCAGTTGACAATTTTCCTTTTGAAATTAACCCCATTTCAAAAATCGTGAATCTTGTTTGGAAAATCATACTTTTATCTTTTACTGAAAAACAGTTTGAAGTACCAATGCTTTCTAAAGATCATAACCATATACTTCGATTGATCACTCTAATATTTAGAACGTTTTAGATGAAAGATCAGAGAACGAACTTTCAATCGAAAAGCATAAAATTAATAATAAACTTAAAATTATCTGAGTCATTGAAAATTCTAAATTGATGCACAGTCACGTATATTGTCATTACATACACTTTTTTTAATGATTATTTACCCGATTCTTTATGTATACTACTTTAGTATTCTAATTCGCTTAAAGTAGTTTGGAATTGATGCAAGTAACCTGAAAAAAATTGACATGTAACTTCAAAGTACGTCATTTGAAATCTCGTTGAGGAGAAAAATTCGAGAGACATGAAACTAAGAGGGAAATATCAAGTATTTTTGGAAAACGTAACAGTTTTTAAAACTTACAAAAGGATTACGCAAGAAAATTTCAATAATAATATGCTTTTATTTTAAACCATTTTAGCTGGCTTTGTGAAGAGGAGTTCTCTTAACGCTTTTACAGCAACGTTAATTAATATTTTTTATTATTCTCCTAAAAACATTAATATTAGTTAATATACTTTGTCGCTAGTCAATGTACACCACATTTAAAAAATGTCCAACTGAGAAAGCTCTCTGTAAATTTTCATAAAAATCTCTAAAATTTTAATTAACAAATAGAATGCACCAAATTTAACTAATAACTAATTTTATAATTTCTCAAATCAAACCTTTCTTACACAAGTAATTAAATAATACGCACTTTTGTCTCCGAATGCACTACAGTTCACAACCCCCCCTCTTCGAGAGGGTTTTATAATATATTTTTAGTACAGGCAATTTCAATTACCTTTATTTCCAATCTCGGCCACTAGCAGTTTATGTGCATTGGCTACGACTAAGTCGGAAATACTGGTCATTTTTTTAATGGAGATGTCTGATTGATGGACCAGCATTGCTTCCCATCCAGGGACGAACGAAATGACACCCGCAGTCATGCCGGGAATCGAACCCCGATCCGTAGTTTATTAAACTGGTTCTCTAGCCACTAAGCTATCCCGGCGGCTGCAGTTTCCATCATGCACTTGGAAACAAATGACCTCGTTATTTGAAGATGTGACCGCATTTTCAGTTCGATATCTTAGTTTGCAATGACTAGCTGATGAAAACAGTAAAAGATATAAAATAAAAACTATACATGTACATGTATCCAAACACATTGAAAGTTATTGGGATATGTAACTATTGAGTGATTTTCTTTCTCATATAATGTTATTTCTCAAAGACGATTTTTAGGTATTATTTTCTGCGTATAGATAAACTGGAGTAAATAGAACCTCATTTTAAAACAACATTAACAACTGATTTTCACAGCATAAAATGGACACAATAACTATAATGATACTGAAAAAATAAATAAATAAGATGTATAACCAAGCCTCCACAGATCATTTGGCCATTAACGGATACCTTCTAAAATTATGAGATTGGGTTCGACACCCGACTTGGGCTCTATTATAAACTTGCTCGTCCCTTCATAAGAGGTAACGTTGGCCGTTTACAGGATGGCCAATTAAAAAATGGAAACATTGCGGTTTTTGCGGAGCCTAATGCCTATTTTCTAAGCGCCCATGATGAGGAATTAACACCCATGCTACAAACAAACGTAAAATACATTGACGTTTTGGGAGGTTTTTTCCAGACGCAGTCTTAGTACGCGTTAGAATTGTTAGAGTCTTCCGCATTAGGTATTTATGCTATTGTCGGATGGTCTTAGTGTGTTTGTCCAAAACGTACATAGGTTTCGTAAAAAAGAAGATGGTGTTCTGCAAAGAACTACTTTTTTTAAAATAAAATCTGTTTCCTTAAGCATTGATTAAATTTCTCTAAATTTTAGAGGGAATATGACATTATTATTTAAGCTGTAATAAGGACCATTTTGTCGAGTTTCGATGTATATGTAAATAAGGTGATTTATCGGAAGATATTTAAAAGGAAATGAATTTCTTTTCCCTATTAACAGGTAAAATCTATTCAGCTGTATCTAAAGACTGTTAGATTTCTGCGAATCAAGGTTGATATAATTAGAATCATTTTAATTTGCGTTCATATACTCAAATCATATTCTTATACTTGCATTATAATTGCGTCATATACTTGCGTTCATATAGTTAAATCTGATTTTATACTACCGGGGCCTCCAGCATTGAAATATTATTGTTGCTTTTTCGTCATTATTCAATTATCAACTATAAAGTTTTAAAATTTTAATTCAAAGAGATGTTTTTATCAATAAACTTTATAAACCCCATTACTTTAGGGAATTTCTGTGGTGCAAATATGTACATATGTAATATCATTTCCGCGAGGTAAAATTTATTCGCTTTGGAAGTGAGAAAATCAATCATGGGCTACAGTCAAATTGAGAATATCCAATACAAACATTGTATTAGAAATCTAATTTAATGTGAATAATAGTATAAGTTGAGTAAACTAATTCAGAGATTGTTTATGCAAATTATAATGATCAAATTTCCAAATCCCTGTACTGATCAGTGTCCGCTAAAACGTGTAAATATCTGTTGGGCAGATTTAATTTCAGATCTGTGTGAATTGTATTTATGAATGCGGTCAAGAAGTACTTCCAATTTTTAACATATATATTCATTTTAAAACATTATACATGTTCTTTTCAGAATGTAGCTTGTCTGCAGTTTATCTGTTTAATGGTACTGAAGATTTCACACACATTATGCATTTTTTGAAACTTAATTGTTAAATTACAGTCTTATTATCTCAATATTTATTTAATTCAGTTTCGTAAAAAATGCTACAATAATAATGATGACAGTTAATAAAAGTTGCAATGACTAAAAGATGATTAAAAGTTTATAACGGGTTGATTGTTTAAAATTTAATTGCTGTTAGAAAGTTATATAGTGTGCAATAGATTTTTTAGATAAATAACTGAGACCCCCGAATAAATGGTAGTAAATTTAGATTTTCAGAAGTGATTAGACTTCGTTTTCCAGTTGAAAACTGTGCTAAAGTTGAATTGATTTATAGTCCTTTTGATAAAATAAATCCTTACGCAAATTTTGAATGAACTACATAAAATGTTACTTCAAAGTTGTACATTAATTTTTTTAAGCGGACATAGAATATATAAATATACATAAAATCTTATTTGTTTGGGCTTAATTATATACAATGTGCTATATTCTACACTTAATACAACTAAATTTTAACATTATACTTTGAAAGATATTACAAAAATTTAATCAAATAATACAGCCACTCTTTTTTCTAGAGGTTTTCTTTTTTATTATATTCTCAAAAATCGTTCCGGAAAACTTTATAAAGCACATTTTCTAGTGACCAAAAATCCTAGAAAGCCATTTTTGTAAAATAATCCGGAATTTCTAATCATTAGCAAAGACTATTTTGAACTAAATATGAATTAACTGATAATAAATCACAGACTAACACCTACGTTGACTAAATATAAGTAAATTCTTTTATTTATTTTTCATTCGTGAAACTTACGACTTTCACATTATTTTCATGTATAGAACTAACGTAAATGATTCTTATTTATTTATTAATTTATTCGAAATTTTCTGAGAGGATTCACTAAGAGAAAGAAAGATTTTTAACTATCATTTTGTAAATTTGACATGTTTTACGAATTAAATATATATCTATGCATTACAAAGTGTGTTATTTTGTAGTTAAACTAACTCGTATTCCTGGACTAGTTCGTGTTCGTTCTTCAATGCAAAAGAAATAAAGCATTTTGCTTTATTTTTTAAATTATTGGAGTTAGCATATTTCTAACAAGTAATGTCAATGTTTCTATAAAAGTTTCATTAAATGCATACTGCCTGTGAGTTTAAATTATATTTGCCTAAATATACATATATTTAAGTTTTTGACAGAAGTTGCTACGCAGAGTTTTGTTATTCGAAACGGTCAGTGTCTCCAAACAGTCAGTGTGCTAAAACTGTAACATCTACCCGGAGGATCATAAAGAAACTCAAAAAACTAGTGTTATCATATAAATAAAACTGTGTAAATTAAAACGCATAAAAAGGTTCTTATCTTAAACAGTGCGATCGTTTCAGCGGAAAAAAACTTCCGCCTTCATCAGTTGTCAGCAGAGTCTCGCAGAATAGTGGGGACTGAAAGATAAATAAAGATGCATCTTTATTTATCTCCCAACGTAGTTAAAGAATACATTTCGTAATATTAAATAATTCTTGCAGTGTAAAAGGTGGAATAAATATGTGAATATTTTTTGACAATTAACGAAAATATTGGCAATTAACGAAAATCATTTATTTATTACAAGAATTAATCAATTCGAAATTTTACTAATGATAGAAATAAAACATCGCATTTAAATTATTTTCAAAAATCATATTCACATTGAATTTTAGCAACTCTTATAATGCTCAGGATATATTATTCATAAGATATATTTAAGAAGCATTATCGTTTAAAAAATATAATAAATTAAAAACCTGGGGTTAAAACACCGTAGGTTTCAGGCGCAAATACATTATCTGGCGCACTTTCGAGAGAAAACATAAATGTAATAGTTTGCATGATGCAGGGTATCACATGCTAACTAACCAATCTCACGTCATATCTGCGAGACATAATATATTATCATAAAAATTCTGAGTAGAGTGAACCCACAGCTGATCCTGCGAAGTGTTTTCGTTATTGAAAATTATCTGCCTTAAGTGAAGTATTTGCAGAGGGAGAAAGCGAATAATGTAGTACTTAGTAAACGAGGTGGAAATGCAAATGTGGGATTTAAGTACAAATGTTCTAAAGTTTACAGTAATTAATATGGACTCTGATATTTTACTTTAAAATTCACACTCGGTTATGCAGTAGAATTGAAATTCATAAACGTAGTTAAAGAATATATTACGTACTCCCAACGTAGTTAAAGAATATATTTCGGAATATTAAAGAATTCTTACAGTGTAAAAGGTGGAATAAATATGTGATTATTTTTTGGCGCGCCTTCTGTAGGTACTTTTCGTGCACATTTAATGTGTATAGTTTATTTAGTATTATTTGCAACTTCTATAGCCAGAAAGTTTTCATTTTTAAATTAGCAGATGTAAGTGTTATGCGTAATATGATGATGTATCTTTAAATCATTATTCAGAAAAAATAATAGAGGTAGGTGTATAAACGTTTTGAATTCCATCATTTATGTTGTAAATAATTCTACAGCTAGAGTATTCATATCTTAAATTTGATTTTGATTTATCACTACAGCAGTTTCGATGTGGTACCAAAATTCAGAAGATACTAATTGTCTACTTAATTAAATTTTAAATTGGAATTAACGGTTTCGAGTGCTTCATAAACATTTCTTACTATTTAGTCTTTTAAACTACAGCATAGTGTATTAAAATTATTTAGCCTGGATCTTGCCAATATTTTCACTTCAGAAATGCAACCTGATTTTTTAACCGCGTAGAGGTTTTAAATAGTATGATTATGTAATGGAAGTAATAGCAATTTCAAAATTCGTATTCGGGGAAACTCTTTTTAACGTATACTTTATAACAATTATGAAAGCTTCACACATTAATTCTACCAAAATCTATTGTAGAATAAAAATTGCTTTGAAGCCTCCAACACTTACCTCTACATTTATTTTTGCAAGTCCTCCAATCGATAAGAAACAACTGCTATCAAATATGAGATGAGATAAAATGTGTGGTGACGGAAGAAAAGATATAAAATTGATATCCTAATAACATATTTTACCCGGAAGGTATTTTTGACAAAAAGATTCTTAAATTCTCCACCGGTAGTATTTTTACTATTCTCAGTGCATTACATAATACTTTTTAGTTTAGTTTTTTAAGTAATTTTTAGTCTCTCTATCCATTCTATTTTTTTAAATAAATCAAAGCACAGTTTAATGAAATTTCTAGTTAGTGATAAAATTTGAACAAGCAAATTCTTAAATTAGAGGATATTTTTTTAAACTCTTAAGTGACATTAATGTATTACTGATTATTTTTTATACAGCAAACAGCCTAAAAATTCTAAACCGATGTCACTTAAAAAATTGGCAAACTATCTTACTGTATTATGCCAGCCAAGTACGCGAAAATTGAAGAAACAATTTTAATTTTTTTGCTTCTCGCTCCGGTAAAAACTTACAGGATAAGCTTTCACCCTGTATTTCTCGTGCCCGTGATGTTTCCAGTGTTCAAAAGTTACTCGCTGGAAAGATTAGAGCATTTCTTATGAACAGATATTTTTATATCTCATTTTACACAACAGATGACAGTAACAGACAGACTTAAATTGATTGGAGATAGTTTATTTTTAAATAGATGGTAGTACTACTCAGAGACGTGTATTTCTGATACCCATTTTGAAATCTTAGCTGACTTTTCCATTTATGTTCCATAAGAAAACTAGAAATATTTATTTATTTTTATAAGGTAAGTTTAATAAATTCTCCTTTAGTGTTTAAAACATAAGTTTTTAATGATTTCCTGCTTACTAGAAATCACGCATTCAGACATGATAACATTAAATTTTGGCTTTAACTAGGAATTTAATTTTACTTTTTCTTTCGTGCTAAAAATATGTCCAAAACCTTAAAATAAATGCATATTGTACATACACTTATTTTTATACAATTTTATTGAATACAAAATACGCAGAACATGACCATTTTCTTAAAAATAATACAGCCTCTAAGGGGTTAATAGAACTACCTCATAAATTTTACTGTAATGTATATAAAAATGAATGCATTTAAAGGAGCCAGCTACACACTGAAATAGTAAATAATATGTTTGATAGATGTTGCAAAATGAAAAACTTATCTAACTTCTACAAAACGATATATTAAGATTCATTCGTGTTTGCGGAGTTTACATAAAAAGGTCTGGCTCTTGTTTTCAAATCTCTATTTAATTTTAATTTTATAAAAAGAGTGAGTAATTATTTAACTTTTAGAATATATGTACATCAAATGTTTAAGGTGTGTGTAAAATTTGTGCTGCTAAAATTATTACGTAGATTTTCTTTAATATTTTTGTAGATTCTTTAATGAGTCGTGAATCTCTCATATAAATCTACAGTTCCATGCAAGTGAATCATAAAAGATATTTAAAAATGCAAACAAATTTCTATTGGAAAGGTCTAAATGTGCATATTATACAAAGCGAAATGATGATAACTATTCAGTTCTAAACAAATGCAACTTAAAACATACTTTTACAATTTGTAGTTAATTACACCAGTATCAATATTTAATGTCTTTTTCAGAGCGTAATTACTTTTAAGTAATACTCTTGTGAACTGATGTTAAAAAAAATCTATGAAAATCAATAAAATTTCAAAATTATGAGTATAGTTCATTTCGTTAAAATTCACAATAAACCAATAAACCAGAATGCGTATACTTTCGAGTGAATTATGTAAATTTTTGCATACATTTTACATTCTTTTCGTTTTAGACTGATAAAATTTTCAAAAATTCTGAGAGCAGGAAGTATTTTTGAGGAAAAGCCGAAACAGCATTGTTGATTTTGGAGTTAAATTCTTCAGATCCCTAAAAAACACAATGACGGCCATGTAGAATGAGGTCCAAATAACTTTTAAAAGATCAGAAAGAAAATTGATATCATGATGTCAAACATTATCTTTTGGGATATCCTGAATGTAAATTTTGTGATTTATAATATGGAATTTTAAGCAACTTTCAGCAAATTGTTAAAAACAAAATGGCGGCCATACGAAATGAGGTCCTACTAACTTTTGAAGGAGCAGAAAGAATATAACGATCTTGGTGTCAAACATTTTTTGGGGGGTGTTCTGAATCCAAATATTATCTTTTCTGTTTGCTTCAAATCTCTAAAAAGCAAATAGCGGCTACGTGCATTCATGCATTGTTTTGTATCCAGACTTTTGACCTACGAATAAAACAGTGGTTCCGCTGTAGCAATAGGTTTAAACAGAAAAAAGCTATAGATCATTGCTAAAATAAAGCTGTATAGTATTAATATTATTTAAAACATAAGACCACATTGAAATATTAACATTACCAGTGTATCGTATACCCACACCTTATACATTTTCAAAAAGAGTTTAATATTTTTCTAGTCATGGATATTCATGATTTTCTAGTCATGGATATTCATGGATATTCCATAGCGGCAGTATGTAGACATTTGCAAGCCGCAGTAGATACAAGCTGGCATTTTCTGCAGGAACATGTATATACCGCATATATATAACCACCCAAACATCCGTAGATGGCAATGCCATTACAGGATTGTGGAATTGGTTGCAACATTTGAAGGTTTGGAATAGGTGGTGGTAATACTTTTTGTTGGTGTGACCGACAGCCTCCACACTGTGGCTTGACAGTTGGCTCGTTGTATATAAAACGGAAAGAATTGGAGGGGGGGGGGCGTTCTTGTGGTGTTTTTCCTTTGCTGAACATCTTTAGCTTTGCCACAGTTATTTGACTGCGATACACAACAACACTTGAATATGGACTTCTCTGCCTTGTGTGATGTTTCATGTTTCAATTCTTCAACACCACGGTTTAGTAAATCATAGTAAATCATTATTATTAGTCTTAAATATTTTCCATGCTGCCTTCTTACTAATCCCAGCATTGTAGGATAGTGTGTCGCATCCAGTAATGAAGTGAAATAAGATGACATTAAGCTAAAAACCGGATCCGTAAATTAAAGCTTCTTTTTGGTTTCATGCACTGGAATGTATTTTTTTTTTTTTCGTTTTTCATGTTCCTGCTCTCAGCCACAATGTCGTACATCTTATCTTGTGAAATAACGCTACCATTTCCAGAAACACATATGAGTCACGTGCTGAGACAGCAATGTTATCAGCATCAGAATGAAGACCGTAGAGGACAAAATGCGAGTTTGCTTCTTCCTAATTTGCCTAATGTGCTGTCTTCCTAATGTACTGTCATCCTCCTTGTGAAATACACCGTAAAACACAAACGTTTTGTCTGCAGGATCATTGTAGATCAAAGATTAGAGAGAAAACAGCCAAATCTGTATTACTCTCGGACTTAGCAAGAAAGTCACTGCATTTGTTGAGTGTTGTCACGGATCCGGTTTCTATTTCTCTTTTTACCCAATGAGCAAATGAGCATGTTTCCAACAGCTATCCCATGTTCCAGCCTTGATTGGAGTTTCACTATATAGATCAAATGGTACATCAATCAATTTAAATCTTCTTCCTATAGAATCAACACGGTTAGGAAACAACAAAGAACACTCTAAGTTAAGTGTTTTCCTCACGTTTAAGAAATGTATCGTCCACTTCACCAAGGTTTAAAAATATTGCAAGCATTCCAAATGCAACAGCTAATGACTGACCCTCTATTATAAGGCAAGATGCAGACAAAATCGGTAAATCGGGTGGACAAATTACATCCTTGATCATTCCATCAGCTAGAATGACTTTGTGTCCTGTTTTCAGACCCGTTTGTGTTGGCAAGGTAGACTGGAACTTCATGAGTTCATGACACATGAAAGAGTTCATGACACAAAATGGGATTCAGATCCACATTACGACCTACTTCATAGAAAGTTACGAGGCGTTAGAGAGTATTCCTGTCGGTTTTCAAAGTGTTTTCATTGTCACTTATTTCATAATTTAACTTCATAGAGGGACTTAACTCTTTGAGGCGCAACCCTTTCCCAATGTTCGAAAAAGGACCGTCGTTGTCATCGCTCGACTTAACTACCAGCAAGATGGCGGAAGATCGAAACGTTCTTGACAGTCAAGAAAGGGTCTCTAGATCTGTGGCAAGCGATGAACGTTTCGACCGTTCGCCATCTTGCTGGTAGTTAAGTCGAGCGATGGCAACGGCTGCCCTTTTTTCAGCATTGGGCAATCTATCCAGCTGTTCTCGCATTCTTCCATTTTTCAGCAGATGTCAGTGCTGTTAAAAATAATCGTGATAATTTTTTACGGGAAATGACGTGCTAAAAAGTAAAGGATTCTCGTGGAGCTATGTCACCCGCAACTATTTTTATAGAAATCAAATTTATTCTTCGTGACTCGCAACAGTCAAAACGTCAGAGTTGGGTGTTCCCAGAGCGGGAACACTGCGCGTTGAAGAGTTAAAGGTCTTTGTATTTGATAACTTATCCCCTTCAATCACAAGCATTTTCACTGTATTCACAACTGGATAGAATGAATAGTGCCGAAATTTTTCAGCTGATGCCATCGATCCATTTAACTACCAACAACATGGCGGTTGATCGAATAGACCATCAGGTGCCACAGAGCTAAAGAAGTTTTCTGATACAATTGGCTGTGCGGCTGCACAGACAAGAATGCTACCACTTTTCTTCCCAACTGCATTTAACCACTCCAGGCTGTGATCAGGATCTACTTGGTTCAGTCTTCCGTTTCATTCTTTCACAACAAAGTTTCTCTCCTGAAATTTATCAGTGATTTAGAAAAGGGAATAAATTATTCTTTATTATGATGTGTTATGCAATTAAATTAGAGTTGATAGCTTTCTAACTACAGCAATTCAAGTAAAAGTAAAACAATTAATACTGTATCATTTTACAGTTGTAAAAGTCATTATAGCATTGACACTGGAGAATATAAATGTAACCTAAGTGACGAGTAACGAAGCCACACCAGCATTTTCTTTTACAGCGATTTAGAGCAAAAATCTTAAAATTTCAGAACAGAAAATATAATATTTGGATTCAGAATATCCAAAAGCAATGGTTGATATCATTTTTTTCTGCTCTTTCAAAAGTCACTGTTACCTCATTTCCTATGGTCGCCATTGATTCTTAGCTATTTGAAACACACAATATCAAACGCGAGAATATAAAAAAAATTAAAAAATTTAGAAATCATAACATCAAATACCTTCAGAAAATGTCTGTCTGTGTTCCCTCAAAATTGCTTCCTACAATTTTCACAGGCTTCCTGTAATTTGCAACATACTGTTAAAAATATAATTCTTAACTTAAATGGACAAATTGTTCCTATATTTCATGCCAGGAAGAAATTATTAATTTATAAAATTTTTCTTTGAAACTCTTTTTTTAAGAATATATGTGTACTTATGTGTTTTATTAGCATCGTTTAACTTATAAAATCATTAATTTATTTACGAAAAATGAAATGAAAAATTTCCACGGAGGAATTTTTAATGCGTTTTTTAGGTAACCGCAATGTCCATTAATAACTAATGAAGTAATTTATTTTTTCTTTCATGAGATATAGGGCAATTTATCAAGTTTTATGTCACTATATTCTTTCAACAACGTTAAATATTTTAAATTATTCTTCTTAGATAAAAATTAAAGCGTGAAAGAAATCCAAGTAATATCTTATTATCTTATATCAAATTTAAAAAAAAATCCGTTGTTTTGTTTTTTGTTCTTGAAGTTTATATATTCGGAGGTACTACTTGATATTAATGTTTCGAGAAACTGAAAAAGGTAGCACATAGAAAATTTCAGGGAATATTTTTATTTGAATAAATTTAGAATTTTTCAAATACATTATTTTTCTCTAATGGCCGGCCTCTGCCTTGAAGGCTTTAGACACAATGGGCCGGAATTGTTGGCCACTTTATTAGGGGGGCACCTAGTAGGTGGACCAACGTCGCCCCCTGTGAAAGGGCAGACATGACAACCACGCCCAGTGGGGGATCGAATCTTGGCCGCCAGGAGTTCAACCCGAAACTTGAATACTGTGCTTTAGCCACCATACAACTAGGTCGGATCAAAGAAATTGTAACTTTATATATATATATATATATTTCGGGAGCTTTGTTACGCAGCTTCTTTAACGTAGATATGAAATGTTTAACACAGATATAAAAGGCAAGTTAACAATTGTAATTTGTGTAAATAATTAACTAGTCTATGTGCAAGAGACATGTGACATTGCAGAAACTCGTAGAGTGCACTGGACAGTCTAAATTATATTTACACTCATGTTCATAAATTAAGGATAATACCAGCTCAGGCAAATAAAGAGTCAGAAATAAGACAAATGTGACTCACTTATAAAGCTCATGTATGAACCAAAAGATAAAGAACAAAAGAGATAGTGTATGTCCGATACCAGTCATAAAGAACTACGATTTTTGCTCCCTGGAGCAATTTAAAAAAATACCCCTTTAACATTACGTGGTTGGTATGATGGTTAATGCAATGAATGTCTCAAAGACGATAAAATATAGTCCGTGCAACAATTAGGTATGCTGCGCATTAAAATTATTAATCTGATCTTGGGGAGGCTTACTCCAATCAGCAAGCAGTGTCCTCCGACGTTCCGGTACACATGTCGGCGGTGGTTCAGGGGCTGTAACTCACCGGGCAAGAGTGTCCCACACAAGCTGTATCAAGTCACGTGAGAACGCCGGCCATTCCGTATGCTTGATATCCTCAAATTGAAGATATCCGTTTAAGATGTTTGCACGGTGACAACGGGCGTTGTCATCCATAACCCCAAATTCTGTGCCCATGGTACCCCAAAATAAACTTACATGTTGTTCCAGAATGATATGATAAATTTAGCCTGTCATAGTTTCGATTTAAACACGCAGATCTGTTCTGGAGCCCAGTATAATTCCCCAAAACGAGAAATCTCGCACCACCATAACGGTGTTCTTCGTTGTTGTTCTCTTGGTGGTAACGGGTATTTGGTTTTCTCCATACAAAAGTTCGACACGTATTGACTGCAAGCTAAACCTGGACTCGTCCGAAAATATCACACAAGCCCAATGTAACGGTGTCCACAATGCATGTTGTCTACTCCAGGCTCACCACTCGTGACCGTGAGTTGCCATGAGCAGAACACATCTGAAAGATCTGCCAGCATGTAGATCAATATGCCCTGAACGTCTGTACACGGTCTTCCTTAAAACTGTTATACACTTGGCTGAAGAGAGCTGACCAGACAGGTTTGATGCTGTTCTCCGTCTGCTTCCTTTGTCAGTTACTGCGTAATACCGGTTCTCATTCGGCGAGGCACGGGGGTGACCGGTACTGTGACGTCTACTGATATTGCCATCCTTTTGGAATCGTTACCAAAGCCCGGAGATGACACTTTGGACGATTCTAAGTTCCTCGGTTACTTCCATCTGAGTACTCCCACTCTACAGTCGGCCGATAATTCTACCACGTAAAAAATCATCCAAATTCGTCCCCTGTGCCATAACTATTCGGCTATTGGACTGAGCGGCTTATAGAGATTCATTCATATTTAATGGTAAATTTTACGTCCTTGCATAAAAAATGTCAACTAAACATATCAGTCAAAGATGTATAATTTTTTTCAACAATTCTTTATATGCACTACACTTGGCGGCAGTTTAACTATTTAAAAAAGTAAGTTTTCAATCTTTAAAAAAATAATGTTTTTATGTCCTTACCAAGGCTTGTCCCAATCTTCAAACTCTATTATTCGAACCCTTGTTTTAAAGAATTGAAAAACTTTAAAACAAGGACCAACAGTTATCTAGGTAATTTCATTTACCTATTTTCATTTTACTTGGAACTTTAGCTATAAGCGTTGAAAAGCCATTAGAATTGCATATTTAAAATTTGTCCCTCAAGGTAACTATCATTACCAAGGTGTAATTTTTTTTTCTACAGTTGTTCACTAAAAGGCTCTGCCATCGTTATAGAATTGTTAAGTGAACAGGATCACATGTCCTTATAAGCAGATACTATGTCTGTTTCAGTCGACGTAAACTTTATTTTATTTTGTTTTTTTACCCAAATTTATCGCGTATGTACTTATGTGTCATTACCAAGTTCATTATTACTGAAATGCGTAATTAATACATTTAAATATATTATAGGATTTATAAAGAGCTTTGGGACTACATTTAATGAAATACTCTGTAACATTTTAATTTTTTAGTTTAAATTTAGCCTAAATAGGCTTAACTTTAGAAAATATTATTATCCAGGCCCTCTGAAAACATCAAAATGACTTTTAATGGCAGACCCTACTAACAAATTAGATCGGATTACCATGGGCCACTTAACCAGCCGATGATAGCCCTAGAAAGATTGCTAGTAGGGGAGTTTTAAAGTAAGGGATAGACTTTAAAAAAATGCATATTGCTATTCCTTAGTTGATATTGTGAGCAGTTTATTAAATGGAGTAATTGGGGCTTGTATAATTAAGTTCTTATTATTTTCACTAATGTCATTTCCATGCTTCAGTGAAAATTTGAATATTTAATTAAAGCTAGTAATGTAGCCAGAATTTTCTTTCGGTTGGGACGTAGAATGGGAAAAATGTCAGAAAAGAAAAAAATTCTTCTTTTTTCCTGTGTGTGTCAGTCTACGACTCTAATTTCTTTAAATCTGGACCCCTAACCCCACCCTTTCGCAACCCCACATTAAAGCTATGATTAGGTCATATATCTCTGCTGGTAATTTTCTTCATGATATCAGACGTAGATAATTGTATTATCATAAGAAATTGGGGATCAAAACCATCAATCAAAATTATATATTTCTAAATCAAAACTGCACATTATCTGAGAATGACCCTAGAACGCTTGTGAACAATTTTACTTCTTACACGCCACGTACTATCAGAACCATCTGATGGCTTCAAATAATCTGCATGTTATTCTTGAAGATGTGTGCGATCATTTTACAGGTGAAATATTTACTTTAAGAGTTCTATTTCCATGTGAATCTGAATTATTTTACGGACATAAGTGTATAGAACATGAACATTTTGAAACTACTGTTCTGAATGAAATTAAAACAGACGGATAAATGATTCTATATACGATATTTTGGAATATTATTTGGCTATTCAAACTACACTCCTGAAAGCATGCCACAGATTTAAGAGATATATACATGGGCACTGATATACAGCGTGAATCTAAACTCTTGGAGAAAACTGTAAGAGGTGATAGGGCACATAATAAGGAATCAGAACCACATAGCAATGTGGGGTCGGCAACATCGTCTTCATGTAGCTGTTAATAATCACTTTGGAAAAAGTGCTGAAACAACACTGCACTTTCTGACCATTGTTCGTCAGAAACTAATGATCTGGTAACAGAAGACTAAAATTCGTACTTTAAAAATTCTATTTTATTTCACGGAAGAAATTTTTGAAGACGAGCCTATTATTTATGAAACTTGGTTAAGAAATTGTACGAACACTTCAATACTCTTCACAAAGTGATTATTACCAGGTAAGTGAAAACTGCGTTTTTGACCCCACATTGCTATGTGATTCTGATTCCTTATTATGTGCCCTATCACCCCTTAAAATTTTACCCAAGAGTTAAGATTCACTCTGTATACACCGGGTAACGGGATTCGAACCAAAGCGACCAAACAGGTCGTATGGCGCCCAGCAGCGTCAGGTGAGAAGACCTGCTCTGCTGAGGGCCCTCCACTGCATCGTGCTATTCCCAAATGATTAAATGCCTTACTACTTAGAACACCCGATCACTTGAATAATTTTTATACCGGGGCTCTAACACGATCTTTTCGGAAATCTTTCCGAAGCGGGGAAAAATAAACCTTTTCTCACTCATGACGTCTCATTCCGAAAGGGCGTCGATATGGTCTACCACGATGCTCTCGTGAACGTTCCGATATCGGAATCACTGTCAAAAAATCCTTTTTTTTTTTATCCCGCAGCGTAAACACAAGTGAGAAGCTCTTCCCGCTTCGGATACAAGTCAGCGTGTGTCGTTATTTGTTCTGGTCGTATTTGTTTACACCAAAATAATGGTTTGATTTTTAATTCTAGCAGCTGTTGCACAAGAATAAGATGCTAGAAGGGTTCCTGGGAATTGAATTTCGATTCCCAGGTGTAGAGCGTTTGAATTAGACGGCGACGAATTTATCAACATCTTTCGGTTGAATAAATCATTAGCATTCCAATAGACATGTTTAACCCACTAAACGCCAAAGCTCCCATTAAGGGAACATCTATTATATATTTTTTTTCTTAAAATATTTTAACGCAATTTACGAAATATACATTTTATGTAAACATTTACACTATAGGGCATGTTATATATTTTTATCGGAACAATATATTTTAATTTAATGTTTTTTTCTAATTTTAAGAAAATGTGAAATTTTGTCTTTATGACTGTCTTATATAAAACTAAACTAAAATAAAATAAATGGTCCCTTAAATGTTTCAAGTAGAATGCATATTTAAAACCAACATCTTGAAGAAAAGCATTCTTAAAATCCTGCATGTATAGATTCCTATAAAGGAATGTTATGAACGCTTATATTTCTTGTTCCCACAGCGGGAGCTTTGGCGCCCTCCCACTAGTTAGCATTTCCAGTTACTCATCTGTATTGGGTTCCTGGTCATTCTGGCATTCCTGGTAGTGAGATGGCGGATTCTCTTGCCAGGTTGGGCTCTGGCTCTTTTTTGTTGGACCTGAGCCGGTTCTCGGTATCTCCAGTAAATATTACAGGGATACTGTGTTTAACCACTTTAGCAAGCTTCAGTATTCCAGCTGGCTTAACTGTAACTGCCAGAGGCAGGCCAAAGAGATCAATCTGGGCTTTCATGGTGTTAGATGCAAGGAACTTCTGTGTCTCAACAGGTCCGGTCTCCGTAGGGCTATTGGCCTGTTAACTGGGCACTGTTGCCTTAAAAGGCATCTTAACATAATGAAGGTTGTCGATGATCCCACTTGTCGGGGTTGTCTTCTTAAGGAGTAAACTGCTTTACACATCCTCTGTGAGTGTGAGTACTTCTCTGATTATAGGTTTGAGCATCTTGGGCGCCATGTCATTGAGCCCTGGGAGCTTCACAAAATGTCTGTTAGGTCTATGCTGATGTTCGCATCTGCCACTGGGCTCTTTTCGTAGGGCCTTTTCCATATTGCTTGGGGATGATAAAATAGACGCATGGTCGTGGTGCCTGGCCCTTTTTGGGCCTCCCCTCCAAGTCATAAGTCACAGCATTTCCAGATTGATTTTGCTACCGTTCAACAATAAAGAAATGTTTGGCACTTCGCAGGCTGGTTATTTCGTACATTATAGTATCAACAACAAAAATAATTACTTTATATATACAGTTTTGAGCAGCATCTGCGTAAAAAAAGGGATTGCTGTATCCAAAATGGAGAAAGACATTTATCCCCATAACACGCCAAAGCTCCCGCTACGGGAACATGCTATATTTCCTAAATGCTTTGAGTTTAAAAAAAAATTTGAACTGTTCTATAATAGAGGCATGCAATGTATGTTAAAAATGTATATACATTTAAAAATTTCTCTCTGATTCTCATAACGGCGTTTAATGGGTTAATTTATTTAATCTTTTAAACAAGCATTATAAATTCAAACTCATAACATATTTTTAAATTGGCATAAAATTCAAAAATATGAAAAAAATTATAATAATGCTAACTTTTAATGATATTTAAAATTTATAAAATAACAGTCTGCTGACCTTTCGCCAAGCTTTCACATTTTTAATAGCACCTCCACTGCTGTTTAATTTTTGTACTAGAGATTCCCCATCCTCACTCGAATATTATCTTTTTTTCAAGACATTTTTATAACACAGCCAGAGATCGACCAACGAGACAAGATGTGGTAGGAAAGTATGTCATAAATTTGAACCAGGGGCTCGAATTTGGCAAAGAGTGCCTTGTTTTGAATGGTTGATAGCGTCCAGTTCCGATCTTCTCGGAAGAGGCATAAAAATCCTCATTTCCATTAGACAGAACCATGGTGGTAAAGTCAAAATGAGGGTAGAGGCTATTAATCCGAAGATTTTCAGTATCCGTGCGAGAGAACTATCCGCCACGGATGCTTTCCAATAAGATCGTGCTAGAGCGCCAGATTTCTAGAAAGATTTGGGAGTTTTTTTTCCGTTCTATTTGCCAGGTCAGATGCTGACCACAGGCTTGACCGCTACGAAGGCCGGGCAAGCTGCTGATTTTACTTTAGGGGCTCCTGGACAACTGGCCAACGTTACCCCCTTCCATGGATTGCCTCCCAATTTTTAATCAATTCAGCATGAAACACTTCGAATCTGAATGGGCAGCCATAGAGGTATTGATTGAAAATAGAGGATATTAAAATTGTAGATAAAAACTATTAACGGTATTAGTTCATTACTGTTTTTTCACTACAGCAATTGTTCTTCAGTTACTCACTTACCTGTGGTTCATCCCTCCTGTAATCGTAACCTAGTTTTAGCCCTGGAATATCCACGTTTTTAGCTATCTAGGTTAGTTTACTAAATTTTCAAAAGACTGAGTAGGATTTATGTAGGGAAGATTAGAAGCTTTCTTTATACTTTTGTTTACATAAAAAAATAAACTCCCATAGTAAAATGCATGTTACTTTGTTTTCTTGTGATTTTGGTATGCATGGGGAAATTCTGGAGTAAAAATAAATTTTTCTAACATGACTTTTCAATCTTTCATTAAAATTTTACCGAGCATAAGCAGCGTATATATTTCTATCTGTATTTTGAACATATCGATGTTGTTTAAAATGAAAATGGTATACATTTATAATAATTTATATTATAAATGATATGTTTTAAACGAATAATGTGTAGTTTGTCTTCTATATGCGAAATATTAACCATTCTTTGTTCCCACGCTTAAATCTAAGTAATAACATTAATTACTGGAAAATTTCTGTGAGACGCGATAGCTAGAATTCTAACCATGCGCAGCAACTATGATTTTAATATTCTAAAATATCCACGAAAATTCTTCCTCTGGTTAAATCCCTCTCTCAATTTTCCTTATCCTCAAATTAACTCAGCTTCAATAATCGTGAAATCTTATTTCGAAAATCAAATTTAATTTCTCTAATAGAAAACGATTTAAAGTGCGCATACATGTAACGGTATCTTGCTATTAGTTCTCAACGAGTTCCAGTGCCTTCGAAATTCACTATTACTTAGTACATTTTAGATAAAAGATCCGAGAATTTCTTTCAATAGGAAAGCACAACATTACTAATGGAATGAAAATTATCTGAGTAAATGAAAAATCTGAATTGGAAGGCGATAGTATAGTGTCTGCAAACGCTGAATTTTTACCCGATTCTTTCCATATATAGCTTCTGTGTATAGATTCTTTCGAAGTTGTTTGAAAAAATGTGACCATGATAAAGATGATAAAAGTAACTATTGAGATTAAGAATTTAATTTTAGAAGCCTTAATAATGAATTTCATTGAGTACGAACAAGAGAAAAGTGTGAAACTTGGAGGGAAGAAAATAAGTGTTTTTGAAATACGATATTCTTAAACTTATAGTAGGATTTTTCGAGAAAATTTCAATAACAAAATGATTTTTCATGTCAGAATATTTTTATTAGTTTTCTGAACAGGAATTCTGAATGTCTTTGTATTTAGCGCTTTTATTAGCGTTTTTATTTTAATAGCAATGATTATACTCAAATTTTATAAACCTAGTTTGTCGCTAGACAGTGCAGCTTTACATTAAAAAAGAAGTTTAGTTTGTTTTTACTGGGAAAGTGCTCTCGAAAATTTTACAAAACGATCAAGAAATTAATTAACCAAATGGAATAGCAAAAATTAGATAAATGTACTAATATTAAAAACATAACATAAAACGTCCTTTTTATATAAGGATTTAAACAACGCCCACGTGTCTCTAAATTCAATCTCTTCCATTGAAATTTCTTCTTAAGTGTTGGACTTTAGTAAATGACTTTAGAATGGACTCCTTTTGCCATAACATAATTTTATTACTAGTAATTTCGATCATAGTCAAAAAGAAAATGTCCTCGTTATTTCAAGCTGTGACCGCTTTTTCAGTTCAATATCTTAGCTCGCAATGAAATAGCTGTAAAATATACTAAAAGTTTTATAAAACCATTTGTGAACATGCATAAAAAAACATTGAAAACTATTCAATGCTGTTGAGATAAGTATATTTTCGTTTATTTTTTCATTACTCGTATAATTTTATTTTTCATTGGCAATATTTACCTACTACATTTACTGCGTGTATAGATAACTCAGAGAACATAAAAACTCATTTTTAAATAGCATTAACTATTGTATTTCATATCATAAAATGTAGACAATAACTGTAATCGTGGTTTATAAAATGCAATACAAGGATCCTTCCTAGTGTATGATTCAGCCGTCCCATATTTTAAAGTAAGGACCCATATTTTAAGTGGGAGGACCGGAGAGTCCTCCCAAATATGGACATACTATTTTATTATTAGAGTAATTTGACATGTATCAGAGTAAGATATATGTGCGCTCTGCCCTATATAATGCCCGCTCTTTTTTTTTAGTAATATATTAGAGTAATTTTATTATCTCCGAGAACTCATATGCTTTTACACATTAGCACAGCAGGGTGCCACACAGACCCCGCTGCTCGAGGGGGCCCCGGAAGAGCCAGGGTCCCCAACATATTTAAAATAGTTAAATGTGGTTTTTAGGCATGGAAACCTAGATTTCAAGTATTACATATTCTATTCCCATGGAACGAAACCATGAATACGAATGTTGTAAAACAAAAGAGCAAAAAAAAAAGTTGGTAGCGCACTTAACCCATTTGTGCCCAGGTATTTTTGCGACTTTCTTCGATTTTTACCAATGCTAACAATAACACATAAATTTCTGATATCAACTGCTGAAACAAGGGATGATTTTTTAAAAAATCATTCTGTATAAAAATCAAAATACCAGTATCTTACTCGATGAAGTTAAAATATTTTGTAGAGTTGAGGTTCAATACTCGTTAATAAAGCCTAGGAAAAATAAATAACGTTTTCAACTGATAGCCAAAATGCCGTCCCAAAAAAGGGACACTAGCCATAAATGGGATAAAATAGAAGAAGAAGTCGGCAAAAATACAGATAGAAAGCCAGGCAAACATCGGATGGAAGTCAGGGAAGAAGAGAAGAAGCTGGTCTATTTTGTGGCCCCTGTGAATTTAACCATTTAAGATTCCTTCCTTCCACAAAAAGAAATGTTCAAAAGATTGTGATTTTGTGATTAAGGCATAGCTACACAAGGGTTATCTGCCAAAAGGGGGATACCTTGGGTGAAGCACTTTTTATGGGGCTCTAACGAAGCGTTCAAAAGAAATTTGTTTTATATAATGTGCGGTTTTGCGTCCTCTTGCTGTCTTGCACCCTGTGCGGGGAGTCCGACTGCTGCACCCCATTTACTGGGTCGCAGAGAAGGTCAGGGAAATAAAACCTCTGACTTCGCTAGAAACCTTGTATGTTGTTTTCCATTTGATATAGCAATTTTTAGAGAAAAAGCATGTGTAATTTTAAACTACCAAATATTCTAGATTATCCGAGAGCAGTCACTGCCCATTACATCGAATAATCGAGGTTTTACTCAGAGGCGTGCAATAGGAGGAGGGTTTGGACGTTTGAACCTCCCTTGTGCACAAATTTTTTAATATTAAACCCACGTACCTTTAATTTTCAGCAAGATTATGTCTGTAATTTTCTCCATTATAAAAAGCTTATAAAAAATTTGAAGCATTATCCGCTCTGCCATGAGCTGCAATTTGTTATCCCAAAATGTTTCGAATAAAGTACAATTACGGTAAGTTTTTATTTATTTTTAACCCTTTAACGGCCGTATTATGTTCAAGTAAACAGTCGTGAAATTGATTATTTTCTATTCCAGAAAATTATATAAACATAAGTGCATGCACAATATGTATTCATTTTAAGGTTTTGGACATATTTTTATTTATTTTTTTTTTTTTCGCGAAAGAAAGAAAAAGTTAAATTTCTAGGAATAGCCAACATTCAGGGTTATTGTGACTGGAGGTGTGTTTTGTAGTAAGCATGTAATAATTAAAAATATATGTGAAGGTGAATTTTATTAGCTTACTTCGTAAAATAAATAAATATTTGTAAAGTTTTCTTTGAATATAAGTAAGAAAGTGAGCTGAGATTGCACAATTCGTATCACAAATGCGTATTTGATTACTTCTACCATCTATTTAAAAATAAACTATATCTGAATTAAGTTAAAAATAGTCTGGTATTGTCATCTGTTGTGTAAAATTATAAAAAAAAATCCCAGCATAAAAACTGAAATGTTCCTACCTTTCTGGCGCATAACATTCGAACACTATTGTTCGGCGATGTCACGGGGACGAGAAATTGTGAGAGAAAGCTTTGCCCGTGATTTTGACCGGAGCGAGGCTTAAGAGGTTAATTAAGATCAATTTTTAATAGAATATCATCAAACTTTTTCCCCCTAAGCTATTAAAAAAGTGCTTTTTATAAAAGAAATTATTTGTTTTGCCTCCTACCTAGTTAGATAAACTCACCTATATCTAAAAATTGTAAGTTGAATGTGAACTGTGATCCGCATAATTACAGAGCCATTTAATTTGCGTGCATATAGTTTCAAATATAATCGAACACTATTGAACTATATTGTACGAGAGCCACTAACAATGAAATAGTATTCACTTTTACTGTATCGTTTAAATATTTTCAAAAAGATTTCAAAATGTTAAATCATGAAAGATGTTTTCATGTATAAATTTCATAAGACCCCATACTTCATAGAAATCCCTTTGTGCAAGTATATAAATCATGTACATAGGTAATATCATTTGCTTGAAGTAAAATTTATTCACTTTGCTAGGAGATAAAATCAATCACAAGCTGTGAAATTGAGAATCTATTCAAACATTGTATTAGAAATCTAATTTAATGTGAATAATAGCAGAAGTTGAGCAAACTAATTCAGAGATTGTTTATGCAAATTATAATGATCAAATTCCTAAATCCCTAGTCTGAGCAGTGTCAGCTAAAGCATATATACATCTGTCAGGCAGATATAATTTCAAATGCAAACTGCATTTCTGAATGTGCTCACACGAAATTTTTTTCCCATAATGCGCCTTTCCTGCAGAGTATATATTTTATTATATTGAACATTTCAAAACGGTTGTGCATTTATAGAAAAATAATTGTTTTTTAGGATCTTAGTACTTGTAATACATACTTTATTAAGCTTCGTAAATAACTGTTACGTAAATACTGATAACAATAAGCGATCTGGTCAAAAATAGGGAATGCAATCCCGTTCTTGCAGGAAGACTATATTATGACTATAACTTTCATATTTATGTAGGGTATTCTATTAATTATCAAATATGATAAAGTATTAAACTTAATAGTGGTTACAATCTTACTTTTTCCTACTTTTCTCTATTAAAATTAATTTTTATTTGAATGAAATGTTAGTCCCGCGGTATTGCTGGATACCGCGAGATCAACAAATCTCAATCCCGAAATCCCGCGAAACGAAAAACAGTGAGGGATTGCATTCCCTAGGTACTGGAAGAGATACATTTACCGCATCTAGTTCTATACATGGAAAATATTTAATTTCATGAGAAATAGTAGTGGACTCAATCAACACCTCCTACACATAGAGAGCCTAACAACTGAAACTTTTACGTCATCACTAGGCCTTCAAGTAATGACGTCATCGCAGTTTTACTTTCACAAAGTAAAACTATTTAAATTTTCCGGTGAATGCTACAGATATTAGAAAATATCTCAAATAAAAATTAAAATTAAAATACCTTTCTCATACAAAATTATTCATTTCGATCTATTTCCTTATCATATTATCTAATTAGTCGTGGTTAAAAACTGCCATTTTTCATAAAATTATATTTTTTATCTCAAATTATTATTAATAATTACATAAAAATTGTTATGCATGAGTAAATTCACCAGAAACTTTTTATAGTTTTATTTTGTGAAAATAAAACTTTTAAGTGAAGGCCTATTAATGTCGTCAAAGCTTGGTGACGTAGGAGATGTTGACTCAATCCCGCGAAAAGTAAAACAGTGCGGGATTGCATACCCTATAGTCAAAAATCACAAAGTATAATTGATATCGCATACTTAGTGGAGAAAAATAAGATCGTCAGGTTGAATCAGCGAATTTTGAATTTCAGTAATATTTAGCCTCCGTTTCTAAATGAAAAATTGTGGTAAAATCAAAATGATTTACATTTCTATTAATAAAATTTGTGTTCCTTCGTCAAAGTTATACTTTAACGTGAATTGTGAATGCATTTATATAAAGTTTTACAAGAAACTACTACTTTAAATGTGTTAAGCTAACGCGTAAATTTTATTTATAGCTTCATATAAAATATTTAACTCATGTAGACAGTTCTGTATTTGACAACTTCGTACCACTAAATTTTATAATTATACAGTGAAAAATATTACAGTTATAGAAATCAAATAATAATAGGAATTTATAAAAATATTTTTTTATCGGATTTCTTTTCTATAATAAATTATTATTCTAGAGAAATTTATAACGCACATTTTCGATTGCCAAAAAATATAGAAACACATATTTGGAAAATACCTCGACGTTTTTTAATCATTAATAATATTATTTACTAAAGCAAGAATTAAAAAACTAAAATGTCAAAGTAGCATATATGTTGACTAAATAAATATTTTTTTCAATTGAGGGCGCTTATCAATGAGTTATTCGCTACTACTTTGGATCCAATTATTGAGCATTTAATTATGAAGATACACAGTCGGCGGTCTACGTTACCTCCTATGAATGGACGGACCAGTGTAAGAGAAAGGTTCTTTAACCACTACATTACGCAGGCGGTTAAAGCAGCCTGTTGACAAAATATAGGTATAGATAGGGTTGCTGGTAACTCGACGAATTCCTGGTAAGACATGATAGTGGAGCCAAAATGCTACAATTTTAACACCACGTATGTATCGTCGAAAATCAACAGTTTTTGAGAAAACTGAATTTTAAACTTTTTTCGTGAATAACCAAAAATTTGACACGTAAGTGCAAATTAAAAAAAAAGTCTAATTAAATGCCTATCATTTTAATTTTTTTTCGTAGATGCATAGCTGCCAACTATTCCGGAATATCATCAGCCATTTTCTACGAACAGCAAATTTCTATAAGTATTTTTTCAAATAAGTAACCAGCCCTCCCGGGGATTTCAAAATTTATGCTATATTTTAAGTCCAATCTTCCTGTTTAAAAAAAGTGGTTAATGATATTCCGGAATAGTTGGCAGCTATGTAGATGAAACTCTAACTAAGCTAACATAATCGTAAAAAGTACAAAACTGTTTTAAAATTCGCATTCGCGAGCTTATTGCATATATTTGTTTTTAATTTTTAATTCGCATGTTTCCTTTCAAAAGATGTTATGTATTTTACAGAGTGCAACAGCAGTGAGCATACAAATTACATTGCTGCCAACTATTCCGGAATATCATTAACCACTTTTTTTTAACAGGAGGATTGGGCCAAAAATATAACATAAATTTTGAATCTGGCGGGAGAGCTGGTTACTTAAATTATGAAAAAAAAATACTTATAGAAATTTTCTGTTCGCAAAAAGTGGTTAGTGATATTCCGGAATAGTTGGCAGACCTTAAATTATAAATTAAGTTTCTCCGATAAATCAGCTACTCAGAATCATATTGATAATCTAAAGATTTGTAATTTGATAATTGATTTATCTAAAGATTTGTAATTCGTAAAAAAGTGTGAGTTTTACTTAGCGCTGGTGGAAACGTTAAAGGTTGCACCCCCAATTCATTTTTGAGGGCCGTTCCTCAACCGATCAAGTTATTCAAGTTATGACCGTTTTTTACTTACCGAACATGCACACCATGTAAGGAAAGTATTGTAATCATAGAAAAAATTCGACTTCGCGATTTTGCTGAATTTACACGTTTTGAGGTCTTCTGAATTCATTTATGCTATTTTTATGAGATGTATGTATGTATGTGTGTGTGTGTGTGTTTCTGTGTGCGTGAGTGAATATGATAGCTCCTAAACGGGGCATTCGATTGAGCTCAAATTCGGTATCTATGTTATAAAACACCATTGTAAGACAGGTATTGATTTTTGTGTGTCTAGGAACTACAGTTTTTCTAGAGAGCTACGACAAAGATTTCTTTTAGATTATGGCAGCGGTTCTCAACTTTTAACATCACGTCCCAACTTTTAACATCATGTTAACATCAAGGCTAACTTGCGGTGGCGCTCCACTTCAAATTTTTCAATTAGTCGAAAACGATTTAGTTTTCTACAAAATAATGATATCAGTAAAGTTTGAATGAACATTTTAACCGAAAACGGATATATTTTTGAGTAAAAATGAGAATAAACAAGATGATATTTTTAAAAACATGCATCACTACTTGTTCTTTGGTTTTCCATCGTCCCCCTGCAAACGCTCTGCGCCCCCCTTGGGGGTCGCGCCCCACAGGTTAAGAAACGCTTCATTAGGGCCTATGAGGGGAAATTCTTGAAAGTGCGCTAGCGTTTAAACGGTACATTCGATTGAGCTCAAATTGAAAAAAAATCTAAGAATTTTTGCTGAATTATTCATCGATTAAGATTTATTTAAATGCTTGTCGATGATCTTAATCGTAAGTGTTCGGATAGTCGAGTGGAGTCACTCCAGATTTTTTAATTTATTTTCATACCTAACACTCTCTCAAAGTTAATGTAATTATGAAAAAGTAAAAAAGATTTCAAAATTTTAATTCACGCACGCGCGCGCTCTTTACATATATTTTTTCATTTATTTACATTTTCATTCAAAAATGTTTTTTATCACAAAAAATTTTATTGCAGTAAGAGAACATATTATAAATAAAATTTGTTCCATTAATTAGCTACCCAAAAATGTATTAATGTCCATCTGAAGACACATAATTCGTATTGAAGGGTGAATTTTACTTAGCTTAGGTAAAAAATGCGAAAAGATGCGGCTTCGTTCATCGTTCAGGATCGACGGTAAACTATTCAACGTCGATTAGTTATCACTGCCTTATGGGCTTAAAATCTGACTTGAGAGCATCAGATTATGAGCTTCAAACTGGTGTGTGTTGTGTCATCGTATTAGTTAGTTTCGACTCTGCGTTAAACATGTTTTGTTGTCAAGTAAGATAAGAACAAAACGCGCTTACGTGACGTAGACTAAAAACTAACCCGACGACCCAGCACATAGCCGTTTGAGATTCACAATCCGATAGGGTTAAAATTTTAAGCACGTAAAAAGAGTGATAACTTGATCGATTGACGAACGATCCTAAATAATGAATTGAGGCGCTCCTTTGGCGTTTTTACCTGCGCTAAGTTAAAATCACTCTTCTTTATGAATCACATGTCTTTAGATGGACATTAATACGTTTTCGAATATTTGATCACTGAGAAAATTTTTATTTGTAATTTGTACGCTTACTGGTATTGTATTTTTTGAGATAAACTACATCTTTTGAAAAGAAAATGTAAATAAATGAAAAAAGTACACGTAAAGTGGGCGTGAATTAAAATTTTGAAATATTCTTGTATTTTTTCATGATTACGTTTAGCTTAGTTACAGTGTCAGCTAAAAGAGCCGTGATAACTTGATAGGTTGACGTATGATCCTCAAAAATTAACGGGGGTTCATCCTTTGGCCTTTTTACCTGAGCTAAATAAAACTCACACTTTTTTTTACGAATTACATGTTTTTAGATGGATTTTAATACGTTTTTAGATAGCTGATTAATGGCAGATATTTTATTTGTAATTTGTACGCTTAATGCTATTGCCTTTTAAAAATAAATAACTTCGTTTGATAGGAAGCTTGTGAATTAAAGCCCGTGAGTTTGAACTATAAAGTAGTTTTGTACTTTTTGCGATTACGTTGGCTTAGTTAGAGTTTCAGGTATGAAATTAAAATAAAATGGAACCGATTTAATTCGATGATTTTTTTAAATGTGCACGAGAACGTCAATTTTAGGTCATTCAAGAAAAAAGTTTAAGATTAAATTTTCTCACAACTGCTGATTTTTGGTCATACATATGGGGGTTCAAATTGTAGTATTTTGGCTCCCCTATCACGTCTTACCAGTAATACTTCGAGTTACCAGTAAACCTGTGTATACAATGTTTCAGGTGATTCAGGTCAATAGAAACAAGATCGGTACTGTAGCATATATACATATGGTACCATGGGTAAGGTCACGGACTTACCCATGGAGAAGAATATCCGCTAGTACGTTGCGAAGGCTTCTTCCCAATGTGAGGTCTCTATGCAAGGTGACCACTTGTATGTGTCCCCCTCAACGGAAGATAGAGAAGGGCACGTTTATCTTGGCCAAGAGAACACGTTCCTTGGACCAGGCAGCGATGGGCTAATGTACTCTCTACAGACGAGTCCAGATTCACACTGGAGAGCGATTCAGGACGTCTGCTTATCTGGAGGGAACGCAACATCCGATACCATCAATCCAACACGGTGGAAAGACACAGTTATCGAGGTAGTAGAATAATGGTTTGGGCAGTGACGCCACTCGATGGTCACACTGACCTGAATGTGTTCCAGGGAGGAACTATGACTGGTGTGAGATATCGGGGCGAGATCCTAGATGCCTATGTTCGGCCCTATGATGCTTCTATTGGCAATGATTTCATTCTGGTGGATGATAATGCCCGAAATCACCGCGCTGTGCTTGTTCATGATTATATGGAGAGTCAAGGTTTGGAGCGAATGGAATGGCCAGCTTCAGACTTCAATCATGGAGAATCGATGCCGCCAGTGCATGGAAGTTAGAGATGGACACATTACTTATTAGAACTAAATTTGGTAATGTTTCCACAAAAAGCTTTGATAAACTGTTTTCTCCAAAAGTGGACTTGGAGCCAAATAGCCATCACCAAAGGCATGTGTCACCAAATGTGTTCTTTTGCTTTTACACCATGTTTGTGTTGAATTTATGTAAATTTCTATGTCGTACTCAATAAAAAACTATTTAGTCATAGCTGCCAACTATTCCGGAATATCATTAACCACTTTTTACGAACAGTAAATTTCTATAAGTATTTTTTCATATTTCAGCAGCCCTCCCACGAATTTCAAAATTTATGCTATATTTTAAGTCCAATCCTCCTGTTTAAAAAAAGTGGTTAATGATATTCCGGAATAGTTAGCAGCTATGATTTAGTGCTCAGCTAGTCCAAATTTTTTGCTTATATGTTCATTCGTTTCCATATTATTCATAAAAAACAGGCTGTACCTTAACTTTTGGAGGGCAGTGTATAGAAAAAGAAACAGCAACTACAATTTTTCATTTCACTAAAAACTATTAGTTTTAGTTGTAAAGTCAACTAACTCGGCTCAACTAAATTAGTTTTAGTTGATCAGTAAACTAAAACTAATTTAGTAAGCCGACTTAGTTGAACCTTCAACTAACAACTATTATAGTTGAACATTTCCCAGACAGCACAGCAAACTTGCATCAAACTTGCAGCAAGCTTGATTTATCAAGTCAATAAGCTTGAATTAAGCTTGAAAATTTCCAGCGTGTAAGCTTAATGCAAGCTTGAATCAAGTGTTCTAGTTTACACTTGCCCAGCTTGCATTAAGCTTGACATTTCAAGCTTGAATCAAGCATGACATTTCAAGCTTAAAAAATTTTCTAAATACACGGGGCACCCGCTGGTGAACGCGCCCCACATACTTTATTTTTCCGCGCTTTTTCCCCCTCTATGCTGATATTTTAAGTTATTCCAATTTGTTCCATCAAACGTCGAGGGATGGGTTCGATCCCGGGAACTTTAGGCTGGAAGGAACGCGTTCTAACCGCTCAGCCATTATTGCCTCGGGCGGCGATGACTACAGTTTGAAGTGACTATTGTCACGCCAGATCGATAAGTATGGGCGACGATGCTGATAAGTTTCTTTTATTTTTCTATGGGATGAATCAAAATTTAAATAATTTTATGTGTGATTTATAGACTCTACTAATAGGGAAATAAGCATAATATAAACTTAAAAGCAGGACACGTTTTAAAACATTCAATATCGCAACACTCATCGTTGAGGAATACTGCTGGCCAAAATCGAGACAAACGACTGATATTGAAATCAATTTCGTAGTATAATTGTATTTTATTTTGAAGAATTTTCATATTTGGAAATATAGATATAGGTTTACTTACTTAACACAAATTCTGTGTTAAGTAATCTGAAATCAAAGAAACGATAGTTAAACGTTACTTCGAAATGCTATATCACAGTTGCTAACATGTATGGAATACAAACACTTTAGTCATTTTTGTAAATATTTCTTTAAATAACAAATACATAATTGATAAATTTTGCTATTTTTTAACGCTAAAAATTCTCTTTACAAATGTGGTTATTTTTCTACATATTGGTATGCTATATCGATATAGAGCATTTCGAAGAATTAAAAAAAACTTCAAATTAATTTATATAAATGTAAATTTGAATTATTTTCATTGTTCATATTTTATGATTAAAAAAATTATTTAACTTCTAAATTTTTTTATCCTTTGTAATTTTTTTTTAAATTACAATAATGTAAGATGTAAGATTTTTGGGCCCTAAAATCTGTAGGCCCTGGGCAGTTGCCCCGTTTGCCCTGCCCGTAATATGGCACTGGTAATAAAATAAAACACATCTTTTACGAACTTTAGGCAAATTTGAGGACGCTAGACAATTAATGTCCATTCTCTTTCACAGATGGCGCCATCACTGCGCACTTTGAAAGCACCTTAAGCTAAAATCCAGCTTAAGCCAAGCTTGCATTGCCAAGCCAAATGTCAAGCTTGATTTAAGCTTATGTGCTGTCTGGGTTAGGTCTGTTCAGTTAAAACTAACTTAGTTTTTAGTTGAATGTTTAGTTCAATTTTAGTTAATGATGCCCATCTCTGGAATGGAGTGCATACGCTTGAAATCTCCGAAAAGCACTATAATTTTCTTTCGTTTTTCCAGTTAAGTAAAAAAGTTCAAAATGCACAAGTATCATTCTAGCTTCCTTTAAAGGAACAGAACAGCTGTATTTTTTCAGTCAAGCATACTTGTTTATTAACACAGCTTATTATAATTTTGTTTTACAAAAAAAATGAAGGTCTTAAATTTAAGAGCACAACATGTGCTAGTGTTCATTATACGGTCCAAAACCTGATAACTTCGAAAAATTTTCATAAAAAATCTCACAAGAAAACAAACAACCGTTCCAAAATGATTTAGTGAAAACATTTACTCCCTGATCGTTTTCTGATATTGTGACAGTTCCGTCGTAAATTTTTCATTAAAAATTGAAGAACATAGTTCATATACTTTAATCAAGTGTAGCGTGCCAATAAATGTCTACACCAAAGTACGTTGTGTGTAAATCATCAAACAAATATGTGTTTTAATCGTAGTTTTCGGAAAGCAACATGCATTTTTAATGACGCGTAATATAGAGCTCTAAGTCTTTATTATACTCATCGTTCAAGGACACAATTGTGTGTTAAAAGCACTGAAAATTTTAATTGCTTTTAAACTGTGCTAAAACATTTATTAGAATAGAAAAGTGATATCTAAATAAAGTATGAGGCTAATGAAAATTGTAATATATATGTTGAATATACTTGGAAATTTTCTTCAACGCTTTAGATATTTATACCTCTACGGATTTTTAAAGTGAAAATTATGGGTATTGTAAAATTATCTGTATATAATTGGGTATTTATGACCATCTGATTTCTCTTGATATTTAGAGTCCTTATCTCCAGTTCGAGCGACATATCCAATTTGTATGCACAGCACACCTGGAGAAGATTGCCTAAAAATTTAAATTGTTAAATCAATAGCCACGCGAAAGCCTGCACAACTGGACCTGCACACTTTAGACATCGCCCAATAATCCATGCCCTTTTGTCCATAGGTTGTCCTTAGCGAACTTTCCCAAAATATGTATAGCACCCGTTTACTTAAAAGTTGATGCTTTAATGTTACGTAACGTAAAAGTGTCAGTGACTTGATTGAATACCAAACAGTTCTATATGTTTTCGTCCCCCAGGTAGCGTAGTGCCTTAAACACCATTCTATCTTGCCCTGGTTTAATGTTGAAAGACCACTCTGAATCCGCTAAAGGGGTCAGAACAATTTCTGAATGGACAATTAAATCTCTGTTAGCGATGAAAAGTAGTGTAAATAAGTTTATATAATCCGTCGTTAAGGAATATTTCTGGTTTTGATATTTAATGTGATGTACGCAAGCTTTTTGTTTAGTGTAAGTGTTTCTATTTTGTTTTCTTACGGCAAAGTTATCTGTTTGGGGGGGGGCGTTATCACAAGGTTTATGTGTGTAAAGAGGGAGATGCCTTCCCCGTCGCAATAATTAATGTTATTTGAATGTTTTGCAGTTAAAAATGTTTCATTTATAAAAGTCGCAAAAGTTACTGCTATTATAAATATATTAATTCACATTTAAATTGTTACTGAAGACATGTATTTGAGTTACAATTAAATGGGTTTGGAAGAGTTGTGTGAATTACTGCAGTTATGTTGTAAATGCTCTCAATTAATTTACAACGAGAACACACATACTATTAAAGAACTGACAAAATAAATCTATTATGAAGATTCGGGAAATATTTTTAAATGTAGTACTTTAAATTCCTTATGAAATAACACTGCTCGGTATTTTGCTTCATCAAAAAAAAATATTTAATTCAATAATGTAATTTACTGAGGCGATAACAATAAACATTTTATGATTTCAGTTATATTCATTAATTGAATGCTTATTTAATTTCTTTTTTCGGTATTTTCGTTTTGCACTAATAATTTCAATGGAAGAGATATGCAAAGCAACTAACAAAAATAAAAAGTCATTCTTATCTCTGTACTATACTACCTCCCATGTTTCTAAGATTAGTTTAATAATGACTGGAAATAATTCATATTTTCAACTCTACTGTTCAAACTATGTAAGGTTTCTTATCATAAATAGGTAATATTACTGTATGTGTTTATAATCCGCAGAATTTTAAAAAAATGAGTAATTACTTACAAATACCACATTTTTGTTATTAAATTGTAATTAGGTTTGTGTATTAAAAATGTTGCTGGCTCATAAAATTATTATTAATCCATTTACAACTGCAACTCGACAATTATGTGTGGTGCCAATGAGTCTTCTCTCTGATACAAGTCAATATTTTCGAAAGTAGTATAACGTCATTGTAAATGCTCTTCAAACAGATTAAATTATTTAATTAATATATACAAAAATTGTCACAATTCCTTATGTAGCATCGCTATTATTAAGAGGCTAAAGAAATCAAACAAATATGTTTGTGATAACTGAGTTGTTACTCTATAAACATTTTATGTGTTTTCTGGGCACAAAATCAAGTGTATACTCCATGCATATGATTCTGCCTTTTCTAACAGTGTAATTCATTTACCTCGACGTGATAGAGAAGAAGAAATTTTTGAATGATGCATGTTTCGTTTTCTTTAACAATAGCAATAAACAGAGAGTAAAGCATTAAAGAAATAGTCAAAGCATTTTTAAAAATTTACAAGTGTAAGTATTTAATTTAATATTTTTAGCGGGAAAATTTTTAGAAACAATGCACTTTTTAAGTGAGCAAACATGTGTGCAATGAAAATTTCTCCAATTTTTGTATTTTCTGACGCACTCTTATTGGCATTCTTTAAAGTTCCTAACTGCCAATATCTCAGAATATAGCTAACCAAATTTCGTAAATAGTAATGCTTTTAAATATCTTTGGAATAGCATGCCGGGTGGCCAAGGTTGCCAGATGGTCGGTTTTCTAAGACAGAACTGGAATTATTATATGTTTACTATTATGATAATAAACGAAATACGTTGATGTGAATTCCGCCGTAAACAGAAGCCAACCTCTAAACCTAGCTTTGGCACGATACAGCGGCAACGTTTTTCTTCTAAGAAGAATTAGCACCTACAATTTTTCATTTGGTCTTAAAAGAACAACCTGGCATAATCAGTGTCGGACAAACTCCGAAATTGTTCTACTCTCTAAGCCTGAAATATCACTCTTTACAAAAATTGTTTCATTATATTTCGTACATATTAGCAGATATGAAAGTTTTATAACGTTCAACATTGAAAATACACAAAATTACGAATTCTGTGATTATCAATTTCTTTAATTTTATCATTTGTTTTACACTCCTGAAACATCTACATTACCACAGGCTTGGATGGTAGCCTTATACGTATGATACATGTCAAAAAATGTTCCTCTGGATATTCTTTCATGATGAACTAACTCGCTCATATTCGCATTGTATCCCACAAAAAAGTTAAAACTTCGTAAAACGATCCCAATCAGTTTCGCCTACTTTAAACCGAACCTCTCGTC
Organism: Cheiracanthium punctorium; assembly: GCA_038373885.1. Taxonomy (NCBI): domain Eukaryota; kingdom Metazoa; phylum Arthropoda; class Arachnida; order Araneae; family Cheiracanthiidae; genus Cheiracanthium; species Cheiracanthium punctorium. The sequence continues at coordinate 56,781 of JAWZYV010003902.1, read as the reverse complement.
ACCTCATACATTTCAGAATTAAATTACATAGAACAGATACTGGCTGTTCAAATGCACAGCTGCCAACTATTCCGGATTATCATTAACCACTTTTTTTGAACAGGAGGATTGGGCTTAAAATATAGCAGAAATTTTGACTTTGGTGGGAGAGGGGGTTAATGTTTTGAAAAATTACTTATAGAAATTTACTGTTCTCAAAAAGTGGTTAATGATATTCCGGAATAGTTGGCAGCTATGCAAATGTAAAAATAGTTAAATTATGTTTTAACATATGTCATTTAATCCATATTAACACTTTTTGAACTTTTTTTTTCTAATTTTATTTAAGCACAAATAGCACCGATGCCAATGCTGACGTGTGATTTAGTCTTTATATAAATGTTTGATTTGTGAATGCATTTATATGAAGTTTTAGAAAAAAAAAAATCTACTTTAATTCTGTTAATCTAACGCGTAAAGTTTACTTACAGCTTGATATAAAATATTTAAATCATGTAGACAGTTTTATATTTGACAACTTCATACCACTTAATTTTATAGTTATACTGAGAAAAATATTACAGTAATATAAATCAAATAATAACATGAATTTATAAAAATATTTTTTATTGGATTTCTTTGCTATTATAAATTATTATTCTAGAGAAATTTATGACGCACATTTTCTAGTGTCAAAAAATCATAGAAATACATATTTTGAAAATACATCGACGTTTTTTAATCATCAATAATATACTTTAATAAAGCATGAATTAAACTAAAATTTCAAAAATAGCATGTATGTTCACTAAATATTTTTTTTCAATAGAGGGCGCTTGTCGATGAGTTATTCGGTAGTACTTTGGACCGAATTATTGGGAATTTAATTATGAAGATAATCAGTAGGCGGTCTACGTTACCCCCTATTAATGGATGGACGAGTGAAACAGAAAGTTTCTTTAAACATTACATTACGCAGGTGGTTAAAGCAGCCTGTTGACAAAATATAGGTATATACATGGTTACTGGTAAATCGACAGATTCCTGGTAAGACGTGATAGGGGAGCCAAAATTCTACAATTTTAACACTCCATATATATGACCGAAAATCAACAGTTTTAGAGAAAATTGTATTATACACTTTTATTCTTGAATAACCAAAAATTTGAGATTCAAGTGCAAATTTTAAAATATTTGCTTACTAAATGGGTTTTATTTTTATTTATTTTCATAGCTGAAACGCTAAATAAGCTAACGGAACCATAAAAAGTACAAAACTACTGAAAAATTCAAATTCTCCAGCTATAAGATGTATTTCTTTAAAATTTCTATTCACGATTCCTTTCAAAAGATGTTGTATATTTTAAGGAGGGCAACAGCTGTAATTTGCAAAAACCGGTGAGTTTTATTTAGCGCAGGTAAAAAAATTAAAGGCTGCATCCACCAGTTCATTTTTGAGTATCGTTGCTATACCGAGCAAGTTATCATATTTTTTAATTCATTTTAATACCTGACACTCTAACTAAGTTAATGTAATCATGAAAAAGTAAAAAAAAAATAATTCAAAAATTTAATTCAGACGCTTTACATGTATTTTATTCATTTATTTATATTTCCTTTATATAAATCATTTTTATTTCGAAAAATTTGATTGGAGTAAGCGAACATATTACAAATAAAATTTACCCCATTAATTAGCTACCCAAATATGTATTAATGTCCATCTAAAGACACAAAATTCATAAAGAAGGGTGAGCTTAACTTAGCGCAGTTAAAAAATGCGAAAGAATGCTGCTTGCCTCATCGTTTAGGATCGCCGGTCAATTATTCAAGGTCGATCAAGTTATCGTCGCTTTTAAGGTCTTAAAAATCTTACTAGAGAACATGGGATTATGAGCTTAAAACTGGTTTGTGTTGTGTCATCGTATTAGTCATACTTATTATTCAGTTAGATTCGATTGACAAACGATCCTATGGAATGAACGGAGGTGCTCCCTTGGCGTTGTTATCTGAGCTAAGTCAAACTAATTCTTCTTTATGAATCACATTCCAATAAATGGTCATTAATACGTTTTTGGATATTTGATTAATCGGGAAATTTTTATTTGTAATTTGTACGCTTACTGGTATTGTATTTTTTGAGATAAACAGCATTTTTTGAAAGGAAACTAAATAAATGAAAATAGTACATTTAAAGTGCGTGAATTAAATTTTGAAACACTCTTGTACAGGGTGATCTTTTCTAAAGTGACAGTGTTTGGAGCGTCCTGTAGCGTGATCTAATAGCCGAAGTGGCACCAAACTTGATATTTAGACTAATCAAGACATGGGAAAAAGGATTCCGTGAAAAAAAAATTTAGTTGCAAAGAGCGCGTCTAAGGCATTTGCACTGTACAATGTATAAAATGTGAGAAACGTAAAATACGAACACATACAATCGTACAGTTAAATTATTAATGTTTATTTACTACATTAACTTCTCCGCAATAAACCAATGCAATAACACCTTGCATTCTGTGATCAACATTCTCCACAGCCGCATGTAACATATCCCGAAAATATTCCGCACTGCCTTTGTTATGTTGTCCTTTAGAATAGATAAATTTGATACTCCACCAACATAAACTTGAGATTTCAAATATTCCCAGAGCCAAAAATCGCTTGGAGTGAGGTCAGGGGAACGAGGCGGCCATGCAACTGGAAAACTGTGATGATTCTATCATCAGTGAAGTTTTGGCGCAACGGCTGCTTTACCCGATTATTAATGTGTGGCGGAGCACCATCCTGGATAAAGATTGTCTGTTGGAGACGGTTTCTTTCCTGAAGTTGTGGAATGACAAACGTTTGCAGCATTTCGTCGTACCTTTCTGCATTTATGGTGCACGTTTGGGGTCCTATCGGAGTGATGGTCTCAAAAAAGAATGGCCCAATTACGAATTCGTCTGTGAAACCACACCAAATAGTAACTTTTGGGGAATTTAATGGGATTTCGAGCACAGTGTGGGGCTGCTCAGAAGCCGAAATTTGACTATTTTGTGTGTTTACGGACCCATTGAGATAAAAATGGCAGACATCTCCCCACAGAATGTGCCATGGGAAAGCATCATTAATTTCTACCCTGGCAAGAAACGATAGAGCGAATGTCACTCGCTTATCATAATCAATTGGTTTCAGTTCGTGCAAGCGGCTGATTTTGTATGGGTAAAATCCAATAACGCGCCGAAAAAATTTTCCATAACGTGGAATAATTAATGACCAATTGGCGAGCTACACCCCGGAAGCTGCTACTACCAGCATTGGTTCCAAGCGATCCTTTGACAATTCCAGTTGCCACATCAGTTATTGCATCTTCTGATACTGGTTTACGTCCTCTCCCAGCGCGAATGGCCAGTGACCCCGTTTCCTCGAAATTCATAATCATTTTCTTAAAACCTTTCAGCGATAAAGACCCTTTCGTAATTTTTTTCTAGGTCGAAATTCCCGAAGAGCTGCGGATGCATTACATTGATTCATGTAATACAGCTTCATTTGCATTTTTTTATACCCGTGTTTTATGCTAATTCTCGTTATTGTAAGCTACAGCAGCGCCATAAAATGCCCTAGCGGAGCTGTTTGGAGCTAAATTTTTTTTTTTTTTTTTTTTTTCGGAATCCTTTTTCCCATATCTTGATTAGATGATCAGGTTTGGTGCCATTTCGGCTATTAGATTGCGCTACAAGGCGCTCCAAACACTGTCACTTTAAAATAGATCACCCTTTATTTATCTCTTACGTTTAGCTTAGAGTGTCAGCAGAAGAAATAAGTTTATAAAAACGGCAATAACTCTATAGATTGGCGGTGGTGCATCATTTTGCCATTTTACCTGAGCAAAATAAAACTAACATTTTTTTAACGAATTACACGCCATTAGATGGGCATTAATATTTTTTTGGATAACTAATTAATGGGAGAAATTTTATTTGTAATTTCTACGCTTATTTCTATTGTCCTTTTCAAAATAAATAACATCGTTTGAAATCAGACTTCTGAATTAAAAATAAAAATAACACATATAATAGCCCGTGAATTTGAATTTTAAAGTAGTGTTGGACTTTTTGCGATTACGCTGGCTTAGTTAGGATTTCTGCTATCAAAATTAATTAAAATGAAAACGATTTTATTGTAGATTTTTTTAATGAGCACTTCAATGTCAAATTTTAGGTAATTCAAGAAAAATGTTTAAGATTCAATTTTCTCAAAAACTGTTGATCTTCGGACTTACATATGGGGTTCAAATTGTAGCATTTTATCTGCTCTATCACGGCTTACTAGGAATACGTCGAGTTACCTGTGACCCTGTATATACAATCTTTCAGGTTGTTCAGGTCACTAGAAACAAGATCGGTACTATAGCACATATGCATATGGTATCATGGTTAGGGTCACGGACTTGCATATAGGCGTATCGTCGACTATCACCAGATGGGCGAAATCGTGTCCGCCTCTCAAAGGAAAACAGTCGACACACTTTAAATGATTAAACTACATAAGCGCTGTCTTGCGGCGAATCATGATGCTGCAAATACAGGTACATAATAGATTACAGTAGACAACAGTTTGATGTTTTTACTAAAAACATTAGGGGTCCTAGCCACTGCTCGGTAATACTAGCCACACTCCCATCGCACATGCACATTTGCGTTATCCCCTCAGCAGAGAAAGCGCCCTCTGGTGTTGGATTAAATAAGATTTATTTTTACTATTATAACACCTATCCTTGTATTTTGACCCACTTGTGCTTGCAATGTTTCTAAACTATATCCTCGGTGTTGTCTGCTTGCCGAGTATCCTTTAGAATTGAAGACTGATTTTGCTACTTCGAGGGCGTTAAAGGTGTAGACATTAGGTAGGCGGACTCTAAGAAACCTCATATAATCCTTTTTACTCTGTATTTCGGCAGAAAACATAGCCTAAATTCCATAAACTTATAAATCTTGCAATATATTTATGAATAAAATTAAATATGACATAAATTTCAAATGGAGGAGAGGACGTTCAACTCTTGATAAAGTAATTAAACAAATGAAAACAATTGCAGATTGAATAAACGAAGCGCATTTATTAATTAAAAGGAATTGTATCACTCGAAATGCTATTTATGATAGAAACAAAGTAAATCATACTTAAATGATTCTCACGAGTTATATTAACGTAAATTTTCAGCTCCGCTTATGATGTTCACGATGCATTATTTACAAGTTATGTTTTAGAAAAAATTATCCTTTCTTTTTTTAACTTAAACAACTGCAGTGTAAAATACATTATCGCAGAGATGAATGTAATAGTTTGCATGACTCAGAGTATCACGTATTTAACCTACCTCACGTCATATTTGTGAGGCATATAATATAGTGCCATAAAAATTCTTCCGAGTTGAGTAAAAGCACAGATGTTAGTACAAAATGATTACATAATTGAAAATAATCTGCAATGTGAAGAATTTGCAAAGGGAGTAATCGAATAATGTACTACATGGTAAATGGTATGGAAATGCAAATGTGGGATGTAAGTACTGATGTACTGAAATTTACAATAATTGAAGGGTCCACGGGAAGAATGATGAGAGTCCACTTTTCGTCAATGTTGAGGTTTCTACTGCATTCTGTTGTTCATTAGTGGCACTATTAATATCCGTTATCCATAAGTCGAAAGAACGATGAGAATCCACTGAAAAGATACCCTAAAGATGCAGTTTACTGGGGAAGAGCGATGAGAGTCCACTGAAAAGATAGCCCAAAGATGCGGTTTACTGGGGAACAACGATGAAAGACCCGTACGCCTTTCGATTTTTGGACAATCAGCTGTATTGGACTCGCATCGTTCTTCACGTGGACCCTTCAATTAATATGACCCTTGGGGTTTTCCTTTAAATTCACACTAGGTTAAGGTAATGAGTATAACCTCATTACCTAGGTTAAGGTAATGAGGTAATGTAATTCAAACAAATTAATTCCCAAAGCAGTTGTACATTTAACTTTGGCACAGCTGCCAACTACTCCGGAATATATCAACCCCCTTTTTTTAACAGGAGGATTGTGCTTAGAATGCAGCAGAAATTTTGAATTTCGCCAATTCCTCTACATATACAAAGCCTAACAACTGAAACCTTGACGTCATCATTAGGCCTTCAAATAATGACGTCATCACAGTTTTACTTTCGGAAAGTATAACTATTTAAAATTTCTGGTGAATGCTACAAATATTAGAAAATATGTTATTGAATAACTTAAAATTAAAATACCTTTCTCATACAAAATTATTTATTCCGATCTATTTACTTATCATATTATCCATTTAGTCATGGTTAAAAACTGCCGTTTGTCATAAAATTATATTTTTTTCTCAAATTATTAAAATATTGTTATTCATGAGTAAATTCACCAGACAGTTTTTTTAGTTTTATTTTATGAAAATGAAACTTTTAACTGCAGGCCTAGTGATGACGTCGAAGCTTGGTAACATAGAAGTTGTTAGGTGTCCTTTATATAATAGGTGTTGATTTCGCGCGAGAATGGCGGACTGTATTGAAAAAAATGATTATTAGAAATTTACTGTTCGAAAAAAGTGGTTAATTATATTCCGGAATAATTGACAGCTATGCCTTAGGCTTTCAATGACTCATCTTTACCGTCTAAGAGACTAAAAGTATATATATATATATAAAAGTAGGTGCATCTTCTGTAGCTATCATTTCTCTATACAATGCCCGCAAAATGTACTTCTACTTAACTTGGTAATAATAATGCCATGGTAATAATACTTAAATACTTAATGGTACCATGGTAATAATACTTAAATACTTAAATACTTAAATACTTAAATACTTAAATACTTCAATACTTAAATACGTAATGGTAATAATACTTAAATTGTGAGTCAAAAATCTGTTGAATGCATTCATGAAAATGCAGGTATGGTTAAAGAGAATGCGTGCGAGAGAAAAATTACTTCAAGAAGTTGGAAGGTTTTTGGGCATATAAAAGTTTTCCAGCGGTGATGGAAACACTGAAAAACCTGCGATTTTCCGATAATTTTAAGTCAGAGAAAATTAAAAATATCGGGTAAAAATTTTTTAAAAATCATTAAATATGATCAAGAAATAAGTTAGATTTATAATAAGTCTAGATTTATAAATAATCTTGCATTTGCATATATCTGGAGTCAGTGGCGTAGCAAAGGGGGGGATAAGGGGGTCACAACCACCCCCATGAGGAATTTTTTGCCGTGCAAAATTTATATTCTTCTCTCCCTTATCAAATACACGTATACATATATGTGAGTTACAGTAGTCGTAACCCCCCCTCCCCGTGAAACATATCTGGGTACGCTACTGTCTGGGGTGTCTAAACATGACTTGATATGTTGCTTTAGGGAAATATTTTGCTTTATTGTACGTCTAATTTAAGTTACAAAAGCTTTTTCCTCTATTTTTCCTAAAATTAGGCGCTCCGGCAAAAAATTACCGTATATGCTACATTTGAACATGTACATGAAAGCATTTTTTATTTTGATGTGTTTCAGACAAACGAAAAATGTTAATGTAACTGATAAATGTTGATTTTAAATAATTTCTCAGGTCAAACTTCAAGAAATTCGAGGTCTATTAGCCAATTTTCTTTTCAAAATGACCGGGCACTGCCCACTAGCTTTGCGACCACAGAGCCCGAAGCACACTCTACCTGTGCACCGTCTAACAGCACAATCAATGTGCGATCCGTGAGTACACATACCATTTGCACGATCATTGCACAATAGTTTGACGAACATTGACTTCAGGACTAAAGTCTTGACGTCTTCAGAGATACACTGAATTTCTGGTTTTTAAATAATAATTATGAATAGATGGAAATAGCTTAAATGAAAAATAAGTTTCTTAATTATACATAAATTTAATTTAGTTCACTACTTCTTGGGGCCATTCGTTCAAAATTATATTCATACAATTTCTATTGACGGCTGTGCTGCGGAGCTGCAACATGTGTATTGACGCATTTCTTTGCTTCCTTACCGAGAAACGAGGCAACTCAAAACGTGTGTTACCGGGTTTTGTATTTTAGCTATCAAATTAAAGGTACATCTTTTATATATCATTATTATTGGGTTTTTTTCTCAGTAAAAAGTTATAATGGTTTTTGTAGCATTTGTAAGAAGATCATCGAATTATTTAATTTGATTTCTATAAAAAAACATTTTCGCGATCATCAGTTTGCATGTGGCTTAACATTCCTGATTGAATGTTGTCAGGATGGGTGCCAAAGTGCATGTATAAATGTATTTAATCTGATGAAACATATTGAAAAATATCACTTATGAGCGATCGAAAAAGTAACTTTTGTTCCTAGTTTGTTGTCTGAAGTAGTTGAAAATGCCCCGGATGATAATGTGTATGGAGAGGTTCAGCCAATGGAGGTAGAGGCCACGTATTCACAACAAAATGAGCAATATATTGATTAAAAGGAAGCTCTTCCACATAAAAATTGTATCCGTTGTTTCTGACTTGAGAAGCAGTAGCAGTCTTCCACATAAATTTGTAGCTATTGTTGTAAATGCTGGTAACTCCGTAGCACAGCGAGTCGCTTCTTTCTGTGTTAAAAAATTCGAACAATACCACAAAACCAGAGCTGCCAACTCTCCCGTTTTTTTTTTTTGGGAGATTTCCCACCACAATTTTTAAACATTTTTATTTTGCATTACATTTTTGGCCCTATTTTCACGACGTATATCTTTGGCGCCATGCTTACCTTGATCGGGAAGCGGCACTCTCGGTAAGAGGCTGTCACTTCCGCAAAATGCGGTTGGTTGGAGTGCCCAATTTTTTGTACTAATTAACAATTCGTGGTGGCGAACCTGAAGAAAAAATTGGGGAGTTGGCCGCATTGACGAAAGTGATGCAACTTAAGGGCGCACTGGAATGTGCATCCCGAATACAAAACTGAGTAAACGGTTATGAGTAGCCTTACCACGCATTCATTATGTAGATTAAGGGCACAATCAATTGTGTATCCTGAATGCACAAACTGAGTGAAAAATTATGTGAAGCAGCTGAGAGTGCACATACAGTGTGCTTCCCCAGTACACACATCTGCACACTGTAAGTGTACGGTGTTTTTAGTGAGCAAAGGACATTTTATTATGGGCGGACAAAGGGACGGCCAATTTGACATCAAAACCCCTGACGGTAATCGAACCCGCCCAAGGCGTGATAGAATGGTAATTAGGCCAGTACACCACCTGGGCGGCTTTGCAAAATTTTACAATTTTCCCTTATATTTTTTGTTGACGTAGAATTTCCGAACTATTACAGGTTTTTCAGATGTTGCCTTGTCTACCGCACGTCTCCTTTGTCTCAGTTCTCCCTATATTCTTAGAATCCTAGTGATGTCAATCGGCCTTAATCCACAAACAAACCAGTGGATGTCCACCATAAAGTCTCCGTTTTCTAATACAGACGCTGAAATATGAAAAGCAAATGAGCTACAGCATGCATCACGTTTGTTTATCGATTTGCCCAATTACTGAAGCGTTTAGTCTTTCTGAAGCGGCTTATATTTGTGACATCTTGTTACTTTCCGAACATTTACCATGTAAGGAAAGTATTGTAATCATGAAAAAATTGTACTTCGAGATTTGGGTGTATTTACACGTTTTGAGGTCTTCTGAATTCATTTATGCTGTTTTTACGAGATGTATGTATGTGTGTGTGCGTATGTGTGTATGTGTGTTTGTGTGTATGTGAGTAAACACGATAGCTCCTAAACGGGAGATTCGATTGAGCTCAAATTGGGTATATATGTTATAAACCACCGTCCCAAGACCGGTATCGATTTTGGTGTGTATAGCACTTATAGTTTTCCTACAGGGCTACAACAAAGATTTCTTTTACATTATGGCCTATGGGATGAAATCCTTGAAAGTGCGCTAGCGTTTAAACGGCACATTCGATGGAGCTCAAATTGGGTATACATGTTATAAACCACCATCGTAAGACCGGTATTGATTTTGATGTGTATAGGACATATAGTTTTTCTACAGGGCTACAACAAAGATTTCTTTTACATTATGGCCTATATGGGGGAAATTCTTGAAAGTGCGCTAGCGTTTAAACGGTACATTCGATTGAGCTCAAATTGGGTATATATGTTATGAACCCCAAACATAAGACCAGTATTGATTTTGGTGTGTATAAGACTTTTCTGGTGTGTTCTTATCTGGAGTGGACTTGGAGTTTTTCTGGTGTGCGATAAAGAATACTTTACTTATGGCATACGAGGAGAAATTCTTGAAAGTGCCCAAGCGTTTAAACGGTGCATTCGATTGATTTTTCAATTTGGTATATATGTTTGAATTTTTCATCGAATAAAATTTATTTAAATGCTTGGTAATGATTTTAATCGTAAGTGTTTGGAAAGTCGAGTGGAGTCACTCCAGATTTTTCTATATATTTTCTTTAATTACTGACGGTGGCATTATCTGATAACATAGTACAGGGTGTGACTATATACACATACATTACTCATAAATTAAGAAAAAAAGTTATACAGATACAGGTTGTTTAAGGAATCAAGTGGTAATAGAATGATTCTTTAGCCACAAGAACACAATCGCGACGCTTTATCTAATGTAAATGATTTATAAAAAAGAAAGATAATAAATAAGATTATAGAAGTAGTATAAAAATATACAGAGGAAAATCATCAGCAAATACTCTCATATGTCGACATAGCCGTTCGAAGTTTACCGTGGTTTTCACCAAAACTGAAAGTAAATACTGCTTACGACCCTTTAAAAGGCTCCCACTGAGGGCATCCAACCATTCGTCTAAATCCCGTGTGTAAATAATAGACCGGGCCGATGTTATACCTTTATTCCCATTTAGGAAATAGATGAGAGCTTAATGCGGAAAAATGGGTTTCTTAATAAATCGCAAATTTGGGCCGTTTAACTATTTTTTTACGGAAAATACAAATTTTTGCGAAATTTCGAAATTGATTTAGTCAAGTGCGGTTACGTTCTTTCTAATTACGTTCACTCTTAACAGAAGAAGAAACTTTAACTCACAGCAGTTAATGAATTCCAAAATCCCGTAAAATTATATTTTCGATGAAAATGTCTGTTCTTTCCTAAGAACCGATTTTGAATGTACCGGCTGTGCCATCTGAAGATATAATGCCGACTAAAACAAATAAATAAATTACACAGTTAGTAAAAAAACCAAGAGACAATTTCTCAGAACTTGGCTGATATCTATATCGAAAATTCGCAAAAATTGTATTTTCGGAAAAAAAAGTGCCTGTTTTTGATCCAAATTTTCGATTTTAAAGCCGCTTGTGCCACATGAAGGTACTATCCGATTACAACAAAAAATTAAATTAAATTAAAAAATTAAAAAATAAAAAATACATGGTTAATAAACCAACGGACAAATTTTCCGGGCTAGGCTTTTTTCTATTTCGAAAATCTGTGTTAAAGACGACGCAGCATTAAAAGACGAACAAATTTTTGTTATTAAATTGTAATTATATTTTTTATTAAATTGTAATAATGTTTCTGTATTCAAAATGTTACTTAACGTAACTGGCTCATAAAATTAATATTATTATATCTACAATTACCACTGGACATGGACTTTGTTTTAAAAGGGGTTGTTTTTAAGGGGTCCTAACCATCACCTCCTAGATATAGAAGTCCTGAGAAAGGAAACTTTTGCGTCATCAATAGGTGATCTAAGATGACGTCATTGCAGTTTCCATTTCTGAAAATAAAGCTATTTAAAATTTATGGTGGACGATACAAATTTTGGAAAATGTCTAAGTGTCACTAAGTGGGATCAAACAAAAATATTTCAGTCAAGTTCAAGACTGTCCTGTAGCCTCTCTTTTATAGGAACTCCCTGAAATGAGGGTATTGTAAAAATTCTATATTCCTTTCCCAAGAGAGTACTTTCTTGATACTTAGGACTATCAACAAAGAAACAAAAAATAACCTAAAATGCATTCAAACTGCTTCATTCTAACCTTCATATTCATATTGCTTTAAAGGAAATCTGCCGCGAAAGTTTTTAGCCTGAAAAGGGTGCCGTGAAATGCTTTTAGCCTGACAAGGGTGCCCCGAAATCCTCTTAGCCTGACAAGGGTGCCGCGGGGAAAAAAGTTTGGGAACCCCTGGTATAAAGTAAAGAAAATATATAGCAAAAAATGAAACAGTTTTGTTTTAAAAGTCATTTATGTCTCTGTAGTACACTAATTTGAATGTTTCTAAATTTAATTTAATAATGAATGAAAATAATTCATATTTTTAACTCTCTGTTCAAAATAAATAAAGTTTCTTATTCTTAAATAGGCGATATTAATGTATGTGTTTACTATCCGCAGCATTAAAAGACTAACACATTTTTGTTATTAAATTGTAATTATATTTTTTATTAAATTGTAATTATATTTTTATTACATTGTAATTATATTTCTCTATTCAAAATGTTACTTCACGTAACTGGCTCATAAAATTATTATGATTATATCTACAGTTGCCACTGGACATGAACTTTGTTTTAAAAGGCGTTGTTTTTAAGGGGTCCTAACCATCACCTCCTAGATATAGAAGTCCTGAGAACAGAAACTTTTGTGTCATCAATAGGTCTTCTAAGATGACGTCACCGCAGTTTCCATTTCTGAAAATAAAGCTATTTTAAATTCATGGTGGACGATACAAATTTTGGAAAATGTCTAGTTAAAAATAAAAATTAAAATGCCTTTCTGATAAAAAATATTTTATTCAGATCTATTTCTATATCATATTATATAATTAGTGATAGTTACAATTTCCTACTTGTCGTAAAATTGATTTTTCTGTCTTTAAAATGTTTCATTCGGGAGTAAATTTACCACAAACTTTGAATAGTTTTACTTTGTGAAGTTAAACTTTTGATGACGTCATTTTAGTGTACTTAGTGATGACGTAAGAGTTTCAGTTCTCAGGCATTGTATATCTACAAGGTGTTGTCCTAACCCGAATTACGCTAATTTTCGGAAAAAACCACGGAAATCGCCGAACGGTTAGGTCGGCAGACGCGACCTGGTTTTGAACCATGCACGTTCCGTCAGCCTTATACTTCTACAATTGAATCGATAGTCAAGTCATTAATAATCTAAGGAACTCTTCTAGCTTTAAAGTTTAATATACTACAAACTAACTTTCAGTTGAGGAAAACGCTTAAACTACCATACCATTAACAATAAAAAGAAAGTACGCAAACTCGACAAACAGCTCCGAACACGTTAAACGGTTCAGAACAATTTCTGGAGGACTTCATAGACTATGCAACGTTACCAACCAAGAAGATGAGTCAATAATTTTATACAAAACATCACTAAGGCAAATTTCTGGTTTTGAAATTTAATATGATCTGTACTGATTTTTTATTTGAAGTTCAGTGTTTTCATTTTGTTTTCTTTAGTCGAATTTACACAAAGGATATATGCGTAAGGGGAAAGGGTGCCTTCGACGGTTTTAATTAATGTTATTTATGTATTTTGTCACTAAAAAGTTAGATTCTTAAAGTAGCAAAATTTAGTGATATAATAAATACATTAACCCATTAGGGCCCAAATTTTCTAATTGCAGCGTTTATGTTGTAAACAGCTCTCACTTAATTTTACAACGAGAGCACTCACATTTCAAAGATCTTATACAGTTAAGTCTTAAATATAGAGGAAATTTTTCAAATATTTCTAAATGTAGCACTTTTAATTCCATATGAAATTAGACTGCTAGCTGAATATTTATCTTCATCAAAACATTTAATTATTTAGATATAGGCGATATACAGCAAACACTTTACGATTTCAGTTATATTAATTAATAGTACACTTATTTAACTTCATTTTGCGGTATTTTATTTCTGCCCGAATAATTTAAATGAGAAAAGGTGTATAAAGCATAGGTTCCCAAACTGGGTGCCGCGGCACCCTAGGGTGCCACGACAGCATGTCACGGGTGCCGTGGAGATAATCAAGAAAAGCGTTTGGTGGAGTATAATCAAATAATTTCCTCTGAACCGGTATCCCCAAGAAAGTGAGCCAAGCCGATCACTAAGTGGGATCAAACAAAAATATTTCAGTCAAGTTCAAGACTGTCCTGTAGCCTCTCTTTTATAGGAACTCCCTGAAATGAGGGTATTGTAAAAATTCTATATTCCTTTCCCAAGAGAGTACTTTCTTGATACTTAGGACTATCAACAAAGAAACAAAAAATAACGTAAAATGCATTCAAACTGCTTCACTCTAACCTTCATATTCATATTGCTTTAAAGGAAATCTGCCGCGAAAGTTTTTAGCCTGAAAAGGGTGCCGTGAAATGCTTTTAGCCTGACAAGGGTGCCCCGAAATCCTCTTAGCCTGACAAGGGTGCCGCGGGGAAAAAAGTTTGGGAACCCCTGGTATAAAGTAAAGAAAATATATAGCAAAAAATGAAACAGTTTTGTTTTAAAAGTCATTTATGTCTCTGTAGTACACTAATTTGAATGTTTCTAAATTTAATTTAATAATGAATGAAAATAATTCATATTTTTAACTCTCTGTTCAAAATAAATAAAGTTTCTTATTCTTAAATAGGCGATATTAATGTATGTGTTTACTATCCGCAGCATTAAAAGACTAACACATTTTTGTTATTAAATTGTAATTATATTTTTTATTAAATTGTAATTATATTTTTATTACATTGTAATTATATTTCTCTATTCAAAATGTTACTTCACGTAACTGGCTCATAAAATTATTATGATTATATCTACAGTTGCCACTGGACATGAACTTTGTTTTAAAAGGCGTTGTTTTTAAGGGGTCCTAACCATCACCTCCTAGATATAGAAGTCCTGAGAACAGAAACTTTTGTGTCATCAATAGGTCTTCTAAGATGACGTCACCGCAGTTTCCATTTCTGAAAATAAAGCTATTTTAAATTCATGGTGGACGATACAAATTTTGGAAAATGTCTAGTTAAAAATAAAAATTAAAATGCCTTTCTGATAAAAAATATTTTATTCAGATCTATTTCTATATCATATTATATAATTAGTGATAGTTAAAATTTCCTATTTGTCGTAAAATTGAATTTTCTGTCTTTAAAATGTTTCATTCGGGAGTAAATTTACCACAAACTTTGAATAGTTTTACTTTGTGAAGTTAAACTTTTGATGACGTCATTTTAGTGTACTTAGTGATGACGTAAGAGTTTCAGTTCTCAGGCATTGTATATCTACAAGGTGTTGTCCTAACCCGAATTACGCTAATTTTCGGAAAAAACCACGGAAATCGCCGAACGGTTAGGTCGGCAGACGCGACCTGGTTTTGAACCATGCACGTTCCGTCAGCCTTATACTTCTACAATTGAATCGATAGTCAAGTCATTAATAATCTAAGGAACTCTTCTAGCTTTAAAGTTTAATATACTACAAACTAACTTTCAGTTGAGGAAAACGCTTAAACTACCATACCATTAACAATAAAAAGAAAGTACGCAAACTCGACAAACAGCTCCGAACACGTTAAACGGTTCAGAACAATTTCTGGAGGACTTCATAGACTATGCAACGTTACCAACCAAGAAGATGAGTCAATAATTTTATACAAAACATCACTAAGGCAAATTTCTGGTTTTGAAATTTAATATGATCTGTACTGATTTTTTATTTGAAGTTCAGTGTTTTCATTTTGTTTTCTTTAGTCGAATTTACACAAAGGATATATGCGTAAGGGGAAAGGGTGCCTTCGACGGTTTTAATTAATGTTATTTATGTATTTTGTCACTAAAAAGTTAGATTCTTAAAGTAGCAAAATTTAGTGATATAATAAATACATTAACCCATTAGGGCCCAAATTTTCTAATTGCAGCGTTTATGTTGTAAACAGCTCTCACTTAATTTTACAACGAGAGCACTCACATTTCAAAGATCTTATACAGTTAAGTCTTAAATATAGAGGAAATTTTTCAAATATTTCTAAATGTAGCACTTTTAATTCCATATGAAATTAGACTGCTAGCTGAATATTTATCTTCATCAAAACATATAATTATTTAGATATAGGCGATATACAGCAAACACTTTACGATTTCAGTTATATTAATTAATAGTACATTTATTTAACTTCTTTTTGCGGTATTTTATTTCTGCCCGAATAATTTAAATGAGAAAAGGTGTATAAAGCATAGGTTCCCAAACTGGGTGCCGCGGCACCCTAGGGTGCCACGACAGCATGTCACGGGTGCCGTGGAGATAATCAAGAAAAGCGTTTGGTGGAGTATAATCAAATAATTTCCTCTGAACCGGTATCCCCAAGAAAGTGAGCCAAGCCGATCACTAAGTGGGATCAAACAAAAATATTTCAGTCAAGTTCAAGACTGTCCTGTAGCCTCTCTTTTATAGGAACTCCCTGAAATGAGGGTATTGTAAAAATTCTATATTCCTTTCCCAAGAGAGTACTTTCTTGATACTTAGGACTATCAACAAAGAAACAAAAAATAACGTAAAATGCATTCAAACTGCTTCACTCTAACCTTCATATTCATATTGCTTTAAAGGAAATCTGCCGCGAAAGTTTTTAGCCTGAAAAGGGTGCCGTGAAATGCTTTTAGCCTGACAAGGGTGCCCCGAAATCCTCTTAGCCTGACAAGGGTGCCGCGGGGAAAAAAGTTTGGGAACCCCTGGTATAAAGTAAAGAAAATATATAGCAAAAAATGAAACAGTTTTGTTTTAAAAGTCATTTATGTCTCTGTAGTACACTAATTTGAATGTTTCTAAATTTAATTTAATAATGAATGAAAATAATTCATATTTTTAACTCTCTGTTCAAAATAAATAAAGTTTCTTATTCTTAAATAGGCGATATTAATGTATGTGTTTACTATCCGCAGCATTAAAAGACTAACACATTTTTGTTATTAAATTGTAATTATATTTTTTATTAAATTGTAATTATATTTTTATTACATTGTAATTATATTTCTCTATTCAAAATGTTACTTCACGTAACTGGCTAGTAAAATTATTATGATTATATCTACAGTTGCCACTGGACATGAACTTTGTTTTAAAAGGCGTTGTTTTTAAGGGGTCCTAACCATCACCTCCTAGATATAGAAGTCCTGAGAACAGAAACTTTTGTGTCATCAATAGGTCTTCTAAGATGACGTCACCGCAGTTTCCATTTCTGAAAATAAAGCTATTTTAAATTCATGGTGGACGATACAAATTTTGGAAAATGTCTAGTTAAAAATAAAAATTAAAATGCCTTTCTGATAAAAAATATTTTATTCAGATCTATTTCTATATCATATTATATAATTAGTGATAGTTACAATTTCCTATTTGTCGTAAAATTGATTTTTCTGTCTTTAAAATGTTTCATTCGGGAGTAAATTTACCACAAACTTTGAATAGTTTTACTTTGTGAAGTTAAACTTTTGATGACGTCATTTTAGTGTACTTAGTGATGACGTAAGAGTTTCAGTTCTCAGGCATTGTATATCTACAAGGTGTTGTCCTAACCCGAATTACGCTAATTTTCGGAAAAAACCACGGAAATCGCCGAACGGTTAGGTCGGCAGACGCGACCTGGTTTTGAACCATGCACGTTCCGTCAGCCTTATACTTCTACAATTGAATCGATAGTCAAGTCATTAATAATCTAAGGAACTCTTCTAGCTTTAAAGTTTAATATACTACAAACTAACTTTCAGTTGAGGAAAACGCTTAAACTACCATACCATTAACAATAAAAAGAAAGTACGCAAACTCGACAAACAGCTCCGAACACGTTAAACGGTTCAGAACAATTTCTGGAGGACTTCATAGACTATGCAACGTTACCAACCAAGAAGATGAGTCAATAATTTTATACAAAACATCACTAAGGCAAATTTCTGGTTTTGAAATTTAATATGATCTGTACTGATTTTTTATTTGAAGTTCAGTGTTTTCATTTTGTTTTCTTTAGTCGAATTTACACAAAGGATATATGCGTAAGGGGAAAGGGTGCCTTCGACGGTTTTAATTAATGTTATTTATGTATTTTGTCACTAAAAAGTTAGATTCTTAAAGTAGCAAAATTTAGTGATATAATAAATACATTAACCCATTAGGGCCCAAATTTTCTAATTGCAGCGTTTATGTTGTAAACAGCTCTCACTTAATTTTACAACGAGAGCACTCACATTTCAAAGATCTTATACAGTTAAGTCTTAAATATAGAGGACATTTTTCAAATATTTCTAAATGTAGCACTTTTAATTCCATATGAAATTAGACTGCTAGCTGAATATTTATCTTCATCAAAACATTTAATTATTTAGATATAGGCGATATACAGCAAACACTTTACGATTTCAGTTATATTAATTAATAGTACACTTATTTAACTTCATTTTGCGGTATTTTATTTCTGCCCGAATAATTTAAATGAGAAAAGGTGTATAAAGTAAAGAAAATATAAATCAAAAAATGAAACAGTTTTGTTTTAAAAGTCATTTATGTCTCTGTAGTATACTAATTTGAATGTCTCTAAATTTAATTTAATAATGAATGAAAATAATTCATCTTTTTAACCCAATGTTCAAAAGAAATAAAATTTCTTATTCTTAAATAGGAGATATTAATGAATGTGTTTACTATCCGCAGAATTAAAACACTAACAAATTTTTGTTTGTAAAAATATTCCTCTGGATATTCTTTCATGATGAACTAACTCCCTCATATTCACATTATATTATACAAAAAAATTAAAACTTCGTAAAACGATCCCAATCAATTTCGCCTACTTTAAACCGAACCTCTCGTCACCTCATACATTTCAGAATTAAATTACATAGAACCAACACCTCCTAGATAAAGAAAGCCTAACAACTCCTACGTCACCAAGCTTTGACGTCATCATTTGGCCTACATTTAAAAGTTTTATTTTCATAAAATAAAAGTATAAAAAGCTTCTGGTGAATTTACTCATGAATAACAATATTTTAATAAATTGAGATAAAAAATATATTTTTTTGACTAATTGCAATTTTTATATATGACTAATTAGACAATATGATAAGAAAATAGATCGGAATGAATAATTTTGTATGAGAAAGGTATTTCAATTTTAATTTTTTACTTACTACATGTTCTAATATTTGTAGCATTCACCAGAAATTTTAAATAGTTTTACTTTGTGAAAGTAAAACTGTGATGACGTCATCACTTGAAGGCCTAGTGACGACGTCAAAGTTCCAGTTGTTAGGCTTTTTATATGTAGGAGGTGTTGATAGAACAGGCTGTTCAAATGTAAAAATAGTTAAAATAAATTCTGTATTAACAGATAATATTTATTGCATATTAACACTTTTTGAACATTTTTTTTCTAATTTTATTAAGCACAAATAGCACTGATGCCAAAGATAACGTGTGATTTCGTCTTTATATAAATGTTTGATTTGTGAAGGAATTTATATAAATTTTTTAGAAATAAATCTACTTTAATTTTGTAAATCTAACGTGTAAATTTTACTTACAGCTTCATATAAAATATTAAAATCATGTAGACAGTTCTGTATTCCCCTATTACAATAACCTGAATTTATAAAAATATTTTTTATCGGATTTCTTTTCTATTAGAAACTATTATTCTAGAGAAATTTTTAACGCACATTTTCTAGAGTCAAAAAAATCATAGAAATACATATTTTGAAAATACATCGACGTTTTTTAATCATCAATAATATTCTTTAATAAAGCATGAATTAACAAACTACAATTTCAAAAATAGCATGCATCTTGGCTAAATATTTTTTTTCCTTGGAGGGCGCATGTCGATGTGTTATTTGGTACTACTTTGGACCGAATAATTGGGCATTTAATTATGAAGATACTCAGTGGGCTGTCTACGTTACCCCCTATTAATGGGTGGACCAGTGCAACAGAAAGTTTCTTTAACCATTAAATTACGCAGGCGGTTAAAGCAGCCTGTTGACAAAATATAGCTATATACATGGTTACTGGTAAATCGACAATTTCCTGGTAAGACGTGATAGAGGAGCCAAAATGCTACAATTTTAACACTCCATATTTATGACCAAAAATCAACAGTTTTAGAGAAAATTGAATTTTATACATTTGTTCTTGAATAACCAAAAATTTGAGATTCAAGTGCAAATTTTAAAATATTTGTTTACTATATGGGTTTCATTTTTATTTATTTTCATAGCTGAAACGCTAACTAAGCTAACGAAACCATAAAAAGTACAAAACTACTGAAAAATTCAAATTCACGAGCTGTAAAATGTATTTTTTTTAAATTTCTATTCACGTTGTATATTTTAAGGAGGGCAACAGCAGTAAGCGCGCAAATTACAAATTATGTTTCGCCTGTTAATCTTCTACTCAGAAACGTATAAATGTTCATCTAAAGAAATTCGCAAAATGGTGAGTTTTACTCAGCGCAGGTAAAAATATTAAAGAATGCATCCCCAATTCATTTTTGAGTATCGTTGCTCAACCGAGCAATTTATCATATTTTTTCATTCATTTTTTCACACCTGACACTGTAACTAAGTTAATGTAATCACAGAGATGCCAAGTCTCCCGCTTTTTTCTGGAATTTTCCCACAACTAATGTTTACTTACAAAATTTATTTGTGTACAAAATTGCTGTTCTCCTTCTAGTCTTCGAAATACTATTTAACAGGATGTGGCATAACGGTTTAAATGAAAATAATTCCTGTACAATCTTTCTTTGAAACTACCTCGGGATTTATTAACGTATATTTACTTATCGTTTTTAGTTTCAAAGAGAGCTGCCAAGTCTCCGGCTTTTTTCGGGATATTTCCCACCACTAATTTTTACTTACAAATTTATGCTTAAAATAAGTCAAAATATTTAATTCAAAATAAAACTGTCTAAAAATTGTGGTGGGAGATCTCCCGAAAAAAGCGGGAGACTTTGCATCTCTGTAATCATGAAAAAGTAAGAAAATAATTCAAAAATTTAATTCAGACGCTTTACATGTATTTTATTCATTTATTTATATTTCCATTATATAAATGTTTGTTATTTCACAAAAAATTAGTAAGCGAACATATTACAAATAAAATGTACCCCATTAATTAGCTACCCAAATATGTATTAATGTCCATCTAAAGACACATAATTCATAAAGAGGGGTGGGCTTACTTAGCGCAGTTAAAAAAATGCGAAAGAATGCTGCTTCGCTAATCGTTTAGAATCGCCGGTCAACTATTTAACTTCGATCAAGTTATCATAGCTTTTAAGGTCTTAAAATCTTACTAGAGGACATGGGATTATGAGCTTAGAACTGGTGAGTGTTGTGTCGTCGTATTAGTTAGCTTCGATTGACAAACGATCCTAAGGAATGAACGGAGGTACTCCCTTTGCGTTTTTACCTGAACTAAGTCAAACTGATTCTTCTTTATGAATCACATTCCTTTAGATGGACATTAATAAGTTTTTGGATATTTGATTAATCGGGAAATTTTTATTTGTAATTTGTACGCTTACTGATATTGCATTTTTTGAGATAATCAACATTTTTTTTGAAAGGAAACTGTAAATAAATGAAAATAGTACATTTAAAGTGCGTGAATTAAAATTTTGAAACACTCTTGTACAGGGTGATTTTTTTAATGTGACAGTGTTTCGAGCGCCCTGTAGCGCGATCTAATAGCCGAAGTGTCACCAAACGTGATATTTAGACTAATCAAGACATGGGAAAAAGGATTCCGTGAAAAAAAATTAGTTCCAAACAGCGCGGCTAAGGCATTTTGTGGCGCTGTACAATGTATAAAATGTGAGAAACGTAAAATACTAACACATACAATCGTACAGTTAAATTATTAATGTTTATTTACTACATTAACTTCTCCGGTGAGGAATTAGATCACATTTAATGTGAGCATTGTTCTCAGAAATAACACCGTGCATTCTGTGCTCAACGTTCTCCACAGCCGCATGTAACATATCACAAAAATATTCCGCACTGTCTTCGTTATGTTGTCCTTTAGAATAGACAAATTTGATACTCCACCACCATAAACTTGAGATTTCAAATAACCCCAGAGCATAATATCGCATGGCGTGAGGTCAGGGGAACGAGGCGGCCATGCAACTGGAAAACTGCGATGACTCTATCATCAGTTAAGTTTTGGCGCAACAGCTGCTTTACCCGATTATTAATGTGTGAAGGAGCACCACCCTGCATAAAGATTGTCCGTTGGAGACGGTTTCTTTGCAGAAGTTGTGGAATAACAAACGTTTGCAGCATTTCGTGGTACCTTTCTGCATTTATAGTGCGCGTTTGGGGTCCTGTCGGAGGGATGGTCTCAAAAAATAATGGCCCAATTACGAATTCGGGTGTGAAACCACACCAAACAGTGACTTTTGGGAAATTTAATGGGATTTCGTGCACAGTGTGGGGCTGCTCAGAAGCCCAAATTCGGCTATTTTGTGTGTTTACGGACCCATTGAGATAAAAATGGCACTCATCTCCAAACAGAAAGTGTCATGAGAAAGCATCATCAATTTCTACCCTGGCAAGAAACGATAGAGGGAATGTCACTCGCTTATCGTAATCACTTGGTTTAGTTCGTGCAAACGGCTTATTTTGTTCGGGTAAAATCCAATAACGCGCCGCAAAACTCTCCATACCGTAGAATAATTAATGTCCAATTATCGAGCTACAACCCGGGCGCTGCTCGTACCAGCAATGCTTCCAAACGATCCTTCGATAATTCCAGTTGCCACATCAGTTATTACATCTTCTAATACTGGTTTAAGTCCTCTCCCTGCGTGAATGGTCAGGAACCCCGTTTACTCGAAATTCTTAATCATTTTCTTAAGACCACCCTTTCGTAATTTTTTTCTGGTTCAAATTTCCCGAAGAGCTGCTGATGCATTACATTGATTCATCTAATACAGCTTCACTAGTAACGCACGTTCCGGTAACGTGAGAGGCATGTCCACTGGAGCTTGTTACTTCAGCTGAGGTTATTTGTCGGAGCTGTCTACTACTTGCTTTTATAGCCCCTATTACTGGCTCTGTCATCGCGCAACATTTGTATTTTTCTTTCATACCCGTGTTTTATCCTAATTCGCGCTATTGTAAGCTACAGCAGCGCCAAAAATGCCCTAGAGGCGCTGTTTGGAACTTTTTTTTGCGGAATCCTTTTCCCCATGTCTTGATTAGTCTAAATATCAAGTTTGGTGCCATTTCGGCTATTAGATTGCGCTACAAGGCGCTTCTAACACTGTCACTTTAAAATAGATCACCTGTATTTCTCTCTTACGTTTAGCTTAGAGTGGCAGCTAAAAAAATAAGTTTAAAAAATGGCGATAACTCTATATATTGGCGGGGATGCATCCTTTGGTCATTTAACCTGAGCTAAATATAACTCACATTTTTTTTTTTTTTTTTTTACGAATTACATGCCATTAGGTGAACATTAATATTTTTTTTGGTAGCTGATTAATGGGACTACTTTTATTTGCAATTTCTACGCTTATTGCAATTGCCCTTTTCAAAATAAATAACATCGTTTTAAATCAAACTTCTGAATTAAAAATAAAAATAACACATGTAATAGCCCGTGAATTTTAATTTTAAAATAGTTTTGGACTTTTTGCGATTACGCTGGCTTAGTTAGGATTTCAGATATCAAAATAAATTAGAATGAAACCGATTTAATTGTAGATTTTTTTAATGTGCACTTCAATGTCAAATTTTAGGTAATTCAAGAAAAATGTTTAAGATTCAATTTTCTCAATAACTGTTGATCTTCGGACATACATATGGGGTTCAAATTGTAGCATTTTATCTGTTCTATCATATCTTACCAGGAATACGTAGAATTACCTGTGACCCTGTATATACAATGTTTCTGGTTGTTCAGGTCACTAGAAAAAAGATCGGTACTGTAGCATATATACATATGGTATCATGGGTAGGGTCACGAACTTGCATATAGGCGTCTCATCGACTATCACCAGATGGGCGAAGCCGTGTCAGCTTCTTAGAGGAAAACAGTAGACACACTTTAAATGATTTAACTACATAAGCGCTTTCTTTCGACGAATCATGATGCTGCCTAAAGTTTTGTTTCACAAGGTAAGACTGTTGACATTTTCTGGGGAATGCTACAAATATTAGAAAATATCTTTAGTTAAAGATAATTAAGTACCTTTCTAATATAAAGTAATTCATTATGATTTATTTCATTATCATATCATATGTATAACGAGTGATGTGTAAAATCCCCATTAGCCATGAAAATGAATTTCCTATTTCAAATTACTAGAATGTTGATGTGCGTGAAACAATCACCGGAAACTTTCAACAGTTTTATGTCCAAACATTTACACGTATTGGTAGAAAGAGCTTCTGAAGCTTCGCGTCAAAATAGAATGTTGTTCAGCTTGTTTCAGAATCCGGGTGATCTTCCTGTGTTTCGCAATTGCCAAGTGCTCCGGAATAGAATTTACCTCCTTATGCTACAATGATTCTTGTAAATTATTTTTCGAATCGGTAATCAATGCCCGCGTTTAGCAACAAAACTTTGCAATAATTTAAGTCAAATGTTACTCTTTGAAAACGTGGTTAGTTAGATTCCCGAGAAATTAGCAATTCTGAAATTCCTGTCCGGGCGTAACTTTTTCACTGACGAAGACTGCAAAAACTACAACGCTATGGCTCTTCTCGCAGGTGGTAGACTTCTATGACGCTT
Source organism: Cheiracanthium punctorium (assembly GCA_038373885.1). Classification (NCBI taxonomy): domain Eukaryota; kingdom Metazoa; phylum Arthropoda; class Arachnida; order Araneae; family Cheiracanthiidae; genus Cheiracanthium; species Cheiracanthium punctorium. Next base: position 31,997 of record JAWZYV010003902.1, on the reverse strand, counting down.
GAGTAAAAAAGCTTGCCCGGCGGTATGGGAAATGTTACAGTTCATGTTATTCTTATGTGAGAAGTAGCTGAAGTATTGCTCTATATTTTGCAATAAGTTTTCCCTTGTAATAAGTTTTTTTTTCAATTTTATGGCGGTGAAAAACTTACTTTTCGCACGACCCTCGTTTATATACGTATATCGGCAAATACAGGCACCTAATAGATAAAATAGAGAACAGTTTGATATTTTTATTAAAAACACTAGGGGTCCTAGCCACTGCTCGGTAATACTAGCCACACTTCCATCGCACATGCACATTTGCGTTATCCCCTCAGCAGAGAAAGCGCCCTCTGGTGTTGGATTATTTCAGATTTATTTTTACTATTATGACACCTATCCTTGTATTTTGACCCACTGGTGCTTGCAATGTTTCTAAACTATATCCTCGGTCTTGTCAATTTGCAAAGTATCCTATAGAATCCAAGATTTATTTTGCTTCACATTAGGTAGGCGTACTTTGTGAAATCTAATATAACATTTTTTTACTCTCTATTTCGGCAAAAATCATTGCCTATATCACATAAACTTATAAATCGCGCAGTAAATTTAGGAATAAAATTAAGTATGTCATAAATTTCAAATGGAGAAGAAGATGTTCCTATGTTGATGAAGTAATTAAACAAATGAAACAAATCACAGATTAATAAACGAAACTCATTTATTAATTAATAGGAATTTGAATCACTCGAAATGCTGTTTATGGTAGAAATAAAGTAAATCATACTTAAATGATTCTCATGAATTAGTAACGTAAATTTTCAGCGGCGCTTATGATGAACACGATGCAATATTTATAAATTATGTTTGAGAAAACATTATCCTTTCTTTTATTAACTTAACCAACTGCAGTGTTTTAAAATTCATTATCACAGAGATGAATGTAATAGTTTGCATGACTCTGAGTATCACGTATTTAACCTACCTCATGTCATATTTGTGAGGCATATAATATAATGCCATAAAAATTCTTCCCATTTCAGTAAAAGCACAGATGTTAGCGCAAAATGCTTTCATTATTGAAAATAATTTGCAGTAAGTGAAGAATTTGCAGAGGGAGCAAGCGAATTATGTACTACATGTTAAATGAGGGGGGAAATGCAAATGTGGGATATAAGTACTAATGTTCTGAAGTTTACAATAATTAATATGAACCTTGAGGTTTTCCTTTAAAATTCACACTAGGTTAAGGTAATGTAATTCAAACAAATTAATTCCCAAAGCAGTTGGATATTTTATCTTGGCACAGCTGCAACTATTCCGGAATATCATCAAACACTTTTTTTGAACAAGAAAATTGGGTTTAAAATAATGCAGATATTTTGAATTTCGCACGAGAGGGGTTTAATGTTTTGAAAAAATACTTATAGATATTTACTGTTCGCAAAAAGTGGTTAGTTATATTACGAATAGTTGGCAGCTTTGTCTTTTGTTTTCAATGACGAATGTTTACCGTCTAAGAGACTGAAAGTATATATACATATATATAAGTAGGTGCATATTCTGCAGCTATCATTTCTCTGTACAATACCGCCAAAATGTACTTAACTTGGTAAAAATAAATATTCGATATTTAAATTGTGAATCAAAAATATGTTGAATGTATTCATGAAAATGTAGGTATTGTTAAAGAGCATGCGCGTGCGAAAACATTTATTTATGGAAGTCGGAAGGTTTTTGGGCACAGAAAAGTTTTCCAGCGGTGAGGGAAACACTGAATAGCCTGCAATTTTCAGGAAATTTTAAGGAAGAGAAAATTTAAAACATGTGATAAAATTTTTTAAAAAACCATTAAATGTGATCTAGAAATTATTTAAAATCGACATTTATAAATTATCTTCCATTTTTCATATATCAGTCTCTAAAAATGATTTGATATATTGCTTTAGGGAAACATTTTGCTTTATTGTACGTCTCATTTAAGTTACAAAAGATTTTTCTTCTATTTTTTCCTAAAATGAGGCGATTCGACAAAAAATTTCTGTATCCGCCACAGTTGAAAATTTACGTCAAAGCATTTTTATTTTGATTTGTTTCAGACAAACGACAAGAATTTCAAGCTTCAAGAATTTCAAGGTTTATTAGCCACTTTTTTTTTTCAAAATCATCGGGCACTGCCCACAAGCCTTTGCAAACACTAAGACCGAACCAACTGGCCATTTTATTACGGGCACGCCAAAAGGGCGGACAAAGGCGGACAATTTGACACCGAAGTCCAAGACGATAATCGAACCCGGCACAAGGAGTGATAGAATGGAACTTATGCCACTACACCACCTGGGCGGCTTTGCCATGTTTTACAATTTTCCCTGATATTTTTTGTTGACGTAGAATTTCCGAACTATTACCGGTTTTCAGGTGTTGCCTTGTCTACCGCACGTCGCCTTTGTCCCAGTTCCTCCTATAGACTTAGAAACCTAGTGCAGTCAATCGGAATTAATTCACAAACAAACCAGTGGATGCCCATTATGAAATCTCCGTTTTCTTATGCAGACGCTGAAATATGAAAAGCATTTGAGCTACAGCATGCATCACATTTGTTTATCGATTTGCCCATTTAGTGAAACGTTTAGTCTTTCTGAAGTGGCACATATTTGTGACTTCTTTTACTATTTATTTTATTTAATAACTGTCGGTGGCATTATCTCATAACATATTACAGGGTGTGACTATATACACATACATTAATCGAAATATAAGAAAAAAATCATGCAGATACAGGTTGTTTCCGGAATCAAGTGTAATAGAATGATTCTTTAGCCAATAAACCAAATTCGGGACGCTTTATCTAATGTAAATGATTTATCAACAGAAAGAAAATAAATAAGATTATAGAAGGAGTATAAAAACATACAGAGGAAAATCATCAGCAATTACTCTGATGTGTTGACGCTTTCTATTCTACTCCCTTTGACTAATATACGCCCTACCAGTGACCGAAAGCATAACGCTCTCAACTGCGAGACGGAAGGTGCCTCGTTCAAACACAGGTCGCAACCGTCGACATAGCCGTTCGTAGTTTTCCGAGGTTTTCTCCAAAATTTAAAGTAAATACGGCTTACGACACTTTGAAAGAGCCCCACGGAGGGCATACACAACTTGGTCTAAATCCCGCGTGTAGATAATAGGGCGGGCCGATGATGTACTTTTATTTCATTTAAGAAATCGATGAGAGCCTAGTGCGGAAAAGTTGTCCGTTGGGTTTCTTACTAACGGTGAATTTAATTTTTTATGGCACAATATCTTCAAGTGGGGCCGGCGTCTTTAAATTCGGAAATTTGGGAAGTTTAACTATTTTTCCGGAAAAATACCAATTTTTGCGAAATTTCGAAATTGATATTAGCCAAGCACGGTAACTATACACTCTAAACAGAAGAAGGAACTTAACCTCACAGCAGTGAATAAATTGCAAAATCCGGTAAAATTATATTTTCGATTAAAATGTTTGTTCTTTCCTTAGTACCGAGTTTAAATGTGTCGGCGCCTCCTGAATATATAATGTCCGATTTAAAAATAAATAAATAAATAAATTACACAGTTAGTAACCAAACCAAGAAACAATATTTCAGCACTTGGCTGATATCTACTTCGAAAATTCGAAAAAATTGTGTTTTCGGAAATAAGTGTCTGCTTTGGCCAAAATTTCGATTTTAAAGCCGCTTGTGCCACCTGAAGGTTTTGTCCGATTTCAAAAACAAACGAACTAACTAACAAAAAATACACGGTTATTAAATAACCTGGGGGATAAATTTTTCGCGCTAGGCTCTTATCAATTTCCAAAATCAGTGTAAAGTGCATTTTCGGTCCGCCCAAGTAGATAATAGGCCGTAATTCAAGAAATAAAGAAGACCGACTATTATATTTAAACAGAGAGAACTAACTTCCACCACTGAAATTATTAATTCGACATTTAAGAAATAAACTTGCACATTTTATTGTTTGTTTGTGAATTAAGTCCAATGGACTGCACTAAGGTTCTAGGCCTATAAGGGTAATGCCTTCCATGGCGGATTTTGTAAGAAATCCTGGCCCGTATTTACGCGAGGTTTCGGAGAGAACCACGGAAAACTCCGAACGGCGAGATCGACAGGCGGGGCCAGCGTTTGAACCTGGCAATAACCGCCGTCCAGTTTCGAGAGCAGAACCTCTCAGCCACTGGAGGACATGCGTACTTTAATCACAGCAAACACATTTAGCAAAGCAAAATCGCATTCTCAAACACAGTTACGAATTAGTTAAACGGCTCAGAACAGTTTAGATATATTTATGCGTTTTTGTTTGTGTTGGGAGATGATGGCCAATTATTTACGCATGGGATCTTGCCCAAAGGTGTGGAGTGCCCTCTGTTGGGGGCTTTTCTAAGGGTTCCTAACCAGTATTTACGTTAAGTTTCGGAGAAAACTCCGGAAATCACCGAGCGGTTAGGTCGGCGCAGGTGAACTGGACTTGAACTTTCCGTCCCAGTAATCTGCAGAGGGAGCAAGCGAATAATGTACTACATAGTAAATGAGGGGGAAATGCAAATGTGGGATATAAGTACTAATGTTCTGAAGTTTACAGTAATTAATATGAATCTTGAGGTTTTCCTTTAATATTCACACTAGGTTAAGGCAACGTAATTCAAACAAATTATTTCCCAAAGCAGTTGGATATTTTATCTTGGCACAGATGCAACTACTCCGGAATGTACTCAAACACTTTTTTTAACAAGAGTATTGGAATTAAAATGCAGCAGAAATTTTGAATTTCGCGCGAGTGCGGTTTAAAGTTTTGAAAAACTGCTTATAGAAATTTACTGCTCGCAAAAATTGGTTAATTATATTCCGAATAGTTGGGAGCTTTGTCTTTGGTTTTCAATGACGTATGTTTACCGTCTAAGAGACACAAAGTATATATACTTATATATAAGTAGGTGCATCTTCTGTAGCTATCAATTCTCTGTACTTACCGGCAAAATGTACTTCTACTTAACTTGGTAACAATAATGTCGATATTTAAATTGTGAATCAAAAATCTGTTGAATGTATTCATGAAAATGCAGGTATTGTTAAAGAGCATGCGCGCGAGAGAAAAATTATTTATGGACGTCGGAAGGTTTTTGGCCACAGAAAAGTTTTCGAGTGGTGAGGGAAACACTGAAAAGCCTGCAATTTTCAGAAAATTTTAAGGTAGAGAAAGTTTTAAACATCTGGTAACTTTTTTTAAATCATTAAATGTGATCTAGAAATTATTTAAAATCTACATTTATAAATTATCTTTCATTTGTCATATATCAGTCTCTAAACATCGCTTCATACATTGCTTTAGGGAAACATGTTGGGAGATGATGGCCATTTACTCATGGTATCTTGCCCAAAGGGGTGCAGTGCCTCTCTTGGGGGCTTTTCTAATGTGTCCTAACCCGTATTTACGCTAAGTTTCGGAGAAAATCCCGGAAATCACCGAGCGGTTAGGTCGGCGCAGGTGAACTGGTCTTGAACCTTCCGTCCCAGTAATTTAAGACACTCTTCTAGCTTTAAAGTTTAACACACTACACACTATCTTGCAGTTTAGAAAAACGTTTACGCTATGATACCATTGACAATGAAAAGAAAGTACCTAATCTTGAAACACAGCTCCGAACCCATTAAACGGCCCAGAACAACTTCTGGAGGACTCCGTATTTTCTATACCTCTTCCGCTGCAAACCGGGAGTCAATAATTTTAGTCAATACATCACTAAAGCTGATTTCTGGTTTTGAAATTTCATATGATGTGTACTGATTATTTATTAGGAGTTTAGTGTTTGTATTTTGTTCTGATTAGGCTAAGTTACACAAAGGCTATATGCCTAACGGGGGAAGGTCCCTTCGACGGTTCTAATTAATATTATTTATGTGTTTTGTAACTAAAAATATTACATTTGTAAATTAGCAAAATTTAGAGATGTAATAAATATATTAACCCATTAGCGCCCAAATTTTTGAACTGCAGCCTTTATATTGAAAATAGGTCTCACTTAATTTTACAACGAGAGCACTCACATTATTAGAGATGTAATACAGTTAAGTCTAAAATAAAAAGTAAATTTTTATAATATTTATAAATATAGCACTTTTATTTCCATGTGAAATTAGACTGCTTGCTAAATATTTTGTTTTATCCAAACCTTTTATTTCAATAATATAATTCACTGAGGTTTTATGCAGAAAAAATATTACGATTTCAGTAATATTTAGTAATAGTAAGCTTATTTAATTTCATTTTGCGTTATTTTCTTTCTGCCCGAATGATTTAAATTAGAAAAGGTGTACAAAGTAGAGAAAATATCAATCTAAAAATGAAACAGTTTTGTTTTAAAAGTCATTTATGTCTCACCTTAGCTGCCAACTATTGCGGAATCTAATTAACCACGTTTTTTAAGCAAATCTTTTTGCCTTAAATAATAGCAAAAAATTTACACTACGCGTTATTTTGAAAAAAATACTAAAAAATATACTGTTTAAAAGAAGTGGTTAATTATTTTCCGTGTACTTTGCGCCTATGTCTCTGTAGTATGAAAAATCTAATTAGAACATACGCGGTGATTTCGGCTACTTTGAATATTTCTAAATTTAATTTAATAATGTATGAAAATATTTCATATTTTAAACTGAAATGTTTAACTAACTAGTTCAAAATAAATAAAGTGTCTTATTCTTAAATTGCCGATATCAATGTATGTGTTTACTATCCGTAGCATTAAAATGCTAACAGATTGTTGTTATTAAATTGGAATTATAATTTTTTATTAAATTGTAATTATGTTTGCAATTGAATATGTTACGCGAATGTTTAGAGTGATGTTTTGAAATATGTTTTGAATAGGTTACACGAAGTAACATATTCAAAATGTTACTTCGCGTAACTGCCTTTAAATTTTTATGAATATATTTCCAGTTACCACCGGACATGGACATTTATGTGTCGTGCCTTTGGGTCTGCGCTTCGATACAAGTCAATATTTTCAAAAGTAGTATAACAAAAGTAGTATGTAAATGCGCTTAATACAGATTAAAATATTTAATTACTAAAAAAATTGTCACAATCCATTATGTAAAATCGTTTTTAATAAGAGGCTAATGAAATCAAACAAATACTTTTGTGATAATTGAGTTGCCTCTCTACAAACATTTTATGTATTTTCGCGACACAAAAGCATGTGTATACTGTATAGAACTGCGCCAAGGGAGGAACTACGACTGGTGTGAGATATCGGGGCGAGATCTTTGATGCCTATGTTCGGCCCTATGCTGCTGCTATTGACAATGATTTCATTCTGATAGATGATAATGCCCGAAATCACCGCGTTGTGCTTGTTGAGGATTATCTTGAGAGTCAAGGTTTGGAGCGAATGGAATGGCCAGCTCAATCTCCAGACCTCAATCCAATAGAACATGTTTGGGACTATCTTGGCAGAGAAGTGCTTGCTTCAAGTCCTCCTCCAAGATCGTTGCATGAGCTGGAACAAGGTGCGTGGTCTTCGCTCCTTATTGAGGTGTGGGGCAGCTTAATTAGCAGCATGGAGAATCGATGCCGCCAGTGCATTATAGTTAGGGGTGGACACACTGCTTATGAGAACTCAATTTCGTAATGTTTCCACAAAGAGCTTTGATAAACTGTTTTCTCCAACAGTGGACTTTTCTACCAAACACGTTCTTTTGCTTTTGCCCCATGTTTGTGTTGAATTTATGTAAATTTCTATGTCGTACTCAATAATGTACAATAATGACAATAAGAACTATTTAGTGCTCAGTTAGTCCAAATTTTTATCTTCTATGTTCATTCGTTTCCATATTATTCAGAAAAAACAGGCTGTACCTTAACTTTTGGAGAGCAGTGTATAAAAAAAGAAATAACAACTACAATTTTTCATTTCACTTAAAACTATTAGTTTTAGTTGTTAAGTCAAGTAACTCGGCTCGACTAAATTAGTTTAATTGAGCAGTAAACTATTAGGTTGTAACGGAAGTTTTCCGCAACCGCAAACATCGTCAGCACACAGTTCTCGTTGGCGTATTTGCCCATATTTTGTTAAACGATTTTTACCATTTGAAGGAAAGAGGCTTACTTTATAACACTGTGTTGTGAAATCTGTAAAAAATATAGTTATCATTAAGTATAAGGTGTCTCAAATGGAACTATCATTCTAGAGGATTAGAACCATGATTTACTTCCAGTTGTGTTGCAAAAAGTCAGCTACATAATATCAACGAATTATGAGTACAGCTTTAAGTACTATTGTTGTATCATGTGACACTGTGCAGGTTTGGTACCGAAAGTTCAAAAACAGTATCTAAGGAGTAAGAAGTTAGTTTTTCAGGCAGATACGGCGGTAAACTTTCGTTACAACCTAATAAAACTAATTTAGTAAGCCGACTTAGTTGAACCTTCAAATAACAACTATTTTAGTTGAACTTTTAGTTTTGTTCAATTAAAACTGACATAGTTTTTAGTTGAATGTCTAGTTCAATTAACATTTTAGTTAATGATGCCTATCTCTGGAATGGAGTGCATACGCTTGAAATCTCCGAAAAGCACTATAATTTTTGTTTCGTTTTTCATGTTAAGTAAAAAAGTTCAAAATGCACAAGTAGCATTCTAGCTTCCTTTAAAGGAACAGAACAGCTGTATTTTTTCAGTCAAGCATACTGTCACGTTGACACAACGTGCATATTTTTTTAATGAAAAATTATTAATACAAATCTTAATAAATATTGTCTAAATTTAAACTAATAATCTATTCTAAATTTAATTTAAAAGTTTTTAATAATAACTATCTTTTAAAGCTTTCAATTTTCCTCTTGGTCGTCTCAATTACAGCGCAATAACGTACTTCTAAAGCATTTCCCTCTTATCAGCTGCTTTGAAATAAAATAACAGTTGACGCCGGCTTAAAGAATAATAATAACAACACCTCTCCCTTGCTTATTTCTCTGCTCCGCTGAAACATATGTGTTTGTGGTTTTCCTCTGCTGCGCAAGAAGCATATTGCTCGAAAATCACCTGCTAAAATTGTTCCAGAAAGTTCGAGCTTCCTTTTTCTTCATTCTCCTTTCGGTCATTCTTAAGCAGTTGGAGAGTAATTTTTGGTGGGCCAAGCCACTCACTTCATGTGAGGAGGCTTTGCCCACCACGACGCGTTGCACGGATTAGCATCTATGAGGATCACTTTATGGTGACGGAGGCGTTAACCCACCGAGGTACCAGGCCGCTTTAATATGAACGCCGTGATGTTTTTGTCAACACGCTTCCCCAAGTTTACTTTTAAATACAATGTATTGTAGAGTTTTAAATGTATAATCCTGCGTTTTGAAAATTGGTGACTGTTCCAGTGAGAAAATAAAATAATATGTTTCAAGTTTAAAGATGTTGAGTGAGACTCCTTATTTAAAGGGAATGTGGTCTTCAAAATGTGTTTTTCTCCGGAAGTAAAATGTGTTAGCCCAGTGAAGTGTTCAAAGTGTTTTTGTGATCATGTTTCAGAGGAAGTAAAACGACATGCGCCATCAAAAGCGAATTTCATTCTTGATTTTAGAATTTGTCCTTCCTCGTCGCTCTGATGAGGGATTTCTAGTGCATATGTGATTTCGTTCAGTGGGGAAGAAAAGCATGTTCACCTAAGGGGAATAATTCTCCTTTCGACATCGTTGCGAGTGTGAATTTAAAATGTGACCCACTATACGATCGTGTTCTTAAAACTATGTCGCTCTCACTACAAAATCGTACCAGTTATAATCTTTACAAAATAATTCATCGTCTCCTTACGATCACTACCTTCCACCGTACATCTCCATAGGATACATACTAGTTTATTAACATAGCTTATTATAATTTTGTTTTACAAAAAAAAAGAAGGTCTTAAATTTAAGAGCACTACATGTGCTTAAGAGTTCATTATATGGTCGAAAACCTGATAACTTTAAAAACTTTTCATAAAAAATCTCACAAGAAAACAAACAACCGTTCCAAAATGTTTTAGTGAAAAAATTTACTCCCTGATCGTTTTCTGAGATTTTGACGGTTCCGTCGTAAATTTTTCATTAAAAATTGAAGAACATAGTTCATATACTTTAATCAAGTGTAGCGTGCCAATAAATGTCGACACCAAAGTATATTGTGTGTAAATCATCAAACAAATATGTGTTTTAATCGTAGTTTTCGGAAAATAACATGCATTTTTAATGAAGCGTAATATAGAGCTCTAAGTCTTTATGACACTAATCGTTCTAGGACACAATCGTGTGTTAAAAATACTGAAAATTTTAATTACTTTTAAACTGTGCTAAAGCATTTATTAGAATAGAAAAGAGATATCTAAATAAAGTATGAGGCTTATGGATCGTATAGTGGTTAGTACATTGCGTTGTACCCGCAATAACCCAGGTTCGAATCCTGGTCAAGGCACCAAGTTCTGTGGTGAAGAATCCAATGGGAAACATTTTATATTCATAAAAAGTAATTTCTTCTAATCTATCGTATAATGGCATTTAAGCAACAACCAGGAACGCCATGCCTATAGAGATATTTTATTGACATTATCATTAATTAAAGGTTATATAAAGGTTAGTGCGGTGGCTGGCAAAATAGCGATAAGAAACGTGACCTGTTGGGCAGAGATCAAAGCATGAAGTCTCGATCAAAAACGTGTGAGAAGCCAAAGCCAACCTGGCGATGGAGCTGAGCGCTAAAAGGAACTGCCGCCAAATAAATCGCCAGAATGTAAAAATGACAAGAAACGTTGGGCATTACGTGTGTTTGCTAAAATTTAAATGTGACACGCCACAGGGGGACTCAATAGAGATAAAATGTAACCCATGCAAAATTATTAAAGCCCCGTGGGAACGAAGAAAATAAAATAAATTCTCGGACGAAAGGCACCAAGAAATTGTATTGCACATGCTAAAACCAAAGTAATTTAAGAATGGAAGATTAAGATTTAAAAATGGCAAAGAGTATTAAATTTAGAATAGGTGAAGGGAAAACAGTAGTAATTTAAATGTGTGAATTAACTGTAAGAAAATTAATTATAAATATGTGATTAACTGCATCACAGCATCGCTATTATTAAGAGGCTAAAGAAATCAAACAAATATGTTTGTGATAACTGAGTTGTTACACTATAAACATTTCATGTGTTTTCGGGGCACAAAATCAAGTGTATACTCCATGCATATGATTCCGCCTTTTCTAACAGTGTAATTAATTCATTTACCTCGACGTGGTAGAGAACAAGAAATTTTTGAATGCTGCATGTTTCGTTTTCTTTAACCATAGCAGTAAACAGAGAGTAAAGCATTAAATGAATAGTCAAAGCATTTTTAAAAATTTACAAGTGTAAGTATTTAATATAATATTTTTAGCGGGAAAATTTTTAGAAACAATGCACTTTTTAAGTGAGCAAATCATGTGTGCATGAAAGTTTCTCCAATTTTTGTATTTTCTGAAGCACTCTTATTGACATTCTTTAAAGTTCCTAACTGCCAACATGTCAGAATATAGCTAACCAAATTTCGTAAATAATAATGCTTTTAAATATCTTTGGAATAGCATGCCGGGTGGCCAAGGTTGCCAGATGGTCGGTTTTCTAAGACAGAACTGTAATTATTATATGTTTACTATTATAATAATAAACAAAATACGTTGATGTGAATTCCGCCGTAAACAGAAGCCAACCTCTAAACCTAGCGGCAAACGCGATAACACGTTAGCGTTAACACACAGCGTAAAACACGATACGGCGGCAACGTTTTTCTTCTAAGGTTAAAGAAGAATTAGAACCTACAATTTTCCATTTGGCCTTAAAAGAACAACCTGGCATAACGAGCGTAGGACAAACTCCGAAATTGTTCTCCTCTCTAAGCCTGAAAATCACTCTTTACAAAAACGGTTTCATTATATTTCGGACATATTAGCAGATATGAAAGTGTTATAACGTTCAACATTGACAATACACAAAATTACGAATGCTGTGATTATCAATTTCTTTAATTTTTTATCATTTCTTTTACACTTCTGAAACATCTACTGTATGACAAGCTTGGATGGTTGCCTGATACGTATGATACATGTCAAAAAATATTCCTCTGGATATTCTTTCATAATGAACTAACTCGCTCATATTTGCATTACATTCCACAAAAAATTTAAAATTTTTAAACGACCCCAGTCAATTTCGCCTGTTTTAAGAGCCGTTGCAAAAGCAAATCTGGCAGGTCAATAGAATAAAGTTCCCATCACCATCTTAGAATTTATTCAAATTTTATTAAACTCCATTCAAACTTTTGAACAGTGCAGTTATATTTCTTCATATAAAGTGAATCCAATGTTAAAAATTTTTGAAAGCCAAAAGGGCCCCTCAGTTGGATTAATCTGTTAAATTTTTCTTGAAAACGGTGATGCTTTCAAAGAATATATGTTTTGATAATATGAAATTACTATGTTGAAACTACATCTCCATGCCAATAGTTCTCATGTGCGAAGTCAGAGCCAGCAGTACCTATGCTTCGAAATTGCATAAATTAGCGCTAAGGACCATGTTTGGGTCCCCGTACCGAGGAGCCCTTGGGGCTTTCAAAAATTTTTCACATTGGATTAACTTTATATGAAGATATATAAATGCACTGTTCAAAAATTTGAATGGTTCAAAAATTTTTAATAAAATTTGAATAAATTTTAGCGGCGAATGGAGACAATTACTACAATGTCTACGAATTATTTTGAGTGTTCCTGTAAATTATGGTAAATGGATGAATTTAGCCTATGTTACTCAGGAATAGTGTAGCTTTTAATGAAAAGGTCTTTAGAATCACTGTTCAAAATTTTGAATAGAGTTTAATAAAATTTGAATAAATTTGAGTGATGAACGGAGACAGTTACGACAATGTTTACGAATTATTTTGAGTGTTCCTGTAAATTATGCTGCACGCATGAATTTTAGCCTATGTTACTCAGGAATAGTGTAGCTTTAAGAGAAAAGATTTTGAGAATCGTTTCAGTAGTTACAGAGATGTCCATATAGCGCCATGTGCTAGAATTCGTTTTAGTGTCCTTGTAAAAGAACTAGTTAAGCTACATGCTGAAAGGTAGCTTATAATACTCAGGAATAGTGTAGCTTTCTATCAGTGAAAAAAAATTTCGAATCGGTTCTGTAGTTGCAGAGATCCCCATTCAGGGTAAGGAATTCTTATGAGTGTCTCTGTAAAAGAACTATTCCTGATATATGGGGGATACGTTTGCGATATATGCAGAATAAATTAATTTTCAATACTGCTACAGTCGATTAAACTTCTAAAAGTAACGCCGAAAGTCCCCAATGCGTGCCATTGGAATGTCCCAAATAGGGAGGTACTTTTTGGGATTTTTCTTGGAAACAGTTGTACCTTCAACTACTACGTTTATACTACATCTCCATGCCTATAGTTATCCTGTGGGAAGTCGGCTTCAGATGCAGCAATACTTCGAAATTGCGTAAATTTCCATGTTCGGGGCCCCGACTTTGACCACTCATAACTCCAAAACTAAAAGAGGTAAATCAAAAATATTTCAGATTTGTTCTTTCCTTGGATAAGGAAACACAATAAAAGAAAATCATGAAATTCTGAGATGGTGATAGAAACGCCCTGCCCGATTTGCCCCTGCAATGCCTCTTAAATCGAACGTCTCGTCACCTCATACATTTCAGAATTAAATTTTATAGGACAGACGCTCGCTGTTCAAGTGTAAAAATAGTTAAATTATGTATTAATGTATGTTATTTACTCCATATTAACACTTTTTGAACATTTTTTTTTTCTAATTTTATTTAAGCACAAATAGCACTAATGCCAAAGATAACGGGTGATTTGATCTTTATATAAATGTTTGATTTGTGAATGCATTTATATAAAGTTTTAGAAAAAAAATCTACTTTAATTTTGTTAATCTAACGCGTAAATTTTACTTACAGCTTCATACAAAATATTTAAATCATGTAGACAGTTAATATTTGAACACTTCATACCACTAAGTTTTATAGTTATACTAAGAAAATTATTACAGTTATAGAAATCAAATAATAACTATTACAGTTATAGACTATAACTATTACAGTTATAAAATTATTACAGTTATAGAAATCAAATAATAACAAAAATTATTTATTCCGGTCTATTTCCTTATCATATTATCAAATTAGCCATGGTTAAAAACTGCCATTTGTCATTAAAATTATACTTTTTTTACTCAAATTATTCAAATATTGTTATTCATGATTAAATTGAACAGAAACTTTTTATAGTTTTATTTTGTTAAAATAAACTTTTAAATGAAGTCCTAACGATGACGTCAAAGCTTGGTGACGTAGGAGTTGTTAGGCTCTTTTTATCTAGGAGGTGGTGGCTACACCCAACACCTCCTACATATAGAAAGCCTAACAACTGAAACCTCGACGTCATCATTAGGCCTTCAAGTAATGACGTCATCACAGTTTTACTTTCGCAAAGTAAAACTAATTAAAATTTCTGGTGGATGCTACAAATATTAGAAAATATCTTAAATAAAGAATTAAACTTAAAATACCTGTCTCATACAAAATTATTCATTTCGATCTATTTCCTTATCATATTATCTAATTCGTCATGGTTAAAAACTGCCATTTTTCATAAAATTATATTTTTTATCTCAAATTATTAAAATACTGTTATTCATGAGTAAATTCACCAGAAACTTTGTATAGTTTTATTTTGTGAAAATAAAACTTTTAAGTGTAGGCCAAATGATGACGTCAAAGCTTGGTGACGTAGGAGTTGTTAGGCTTTCTTTATCTAGGAGGTGTTGCTACACCCCAGGCGCTTCTAGTACCAGCAATGGTTCCAAGCAATCCTTTGACAAATCCAGTTGCCACATCAGTTATTACATCTTCTGAGACTGGTTTACGTCCTTTCCAAGCGCGAATGGTCAGTGACCCCGTTTCTTCGAACTTCTTAATCATTTTCTTAAGACCATTCAGCGATAAAGGCCCCTTTCGTAATTTTTTTCTGGTTCGAATCCCCGAAGAGCTGCGGATGCATTACATTGATTCATGTAATACAGCTTCACCAGTAACGCACGTTCCGGTAACGTGAGAGGCATGCCCACTGGAGCTTGTTTACTTCAGCAGAGAATATTTCTCGCAGCTGTCTACTACTTGCTTTTATAGCCCCAAAATGCCCTAAAAGCGCTAATTTTTTTTCGCGGAATCCTTTTCCCCCATGTCTTGATTAGTTTAAATATCAAGTTTGGCGCCATTTCGGCTATTAGATCGCGCTACAGGGCGCTCCAAACACTGCCACTTTAAAAAAGATCACACTGTACTACTCCCTTACGTTTAGCTTAGAGTGTCAGCTAAAAAAAAAAAAAAGTTTAAAATACGGCGACAACTCTATAGATTGGCGGAGGTTCATCCTTTGGCCATTTTACATGAGCAAAAAAGAACTCACATTTTTTTTACGAATTACATGCCATTAGGTGGACATTAATATATTTTTGGATAGCTGATTAATGGGAGAAATGTTATTTGTAATTTCAACGCTTATTTCTATTGCCCTTTTCAAGATAAATAACATCGTTTAAAATCAAACTTCTGAATTAAAAATAAAAATAATACACGTAATAGCCCGTGAATTTGAATTTTAAAGTAGTTTTGGACTTTTTGCGATTACGCTGGCTTAGATAGAATTTGAGCTATCAAAATAAATTAAAATGAAACCGATTTAATTATATATTTTTTAATGTGCACTTCAATGTCAAATTTTAGGTAATTCAGTTAAGAAAAATGTTTAAGATTCAATTTTCTCAAAAACTGTTGATCTTCGGACATACGTATGGGGTTCAAATTGTAGCATATGATCTGCTCTATCACGGCTTACCAGGAATACGTCGAGTTACCTGTGACCCTGTATATACAATGTTTCAGGTTGTTCAGGTCACTAGAAAAGAAATCGGTATTATAGCATATATGCATATGGTATCATGGGTAGGGTCACGGACTTGCATATAGGCGTATCATCGACTATCACCAGATGGGCGAAATCGTGTCAGCCTCTCAAAGGAAAACAGTCGACACACTTTAAATGATTAAACTACATAAGCGCTTTCTTTCGACAATCATGATGCCGCCTAAAGTTTTATTTCACAAGGTAAGACTGTTTACTTTTTCCGGAGAATGCTACAAATATTAGAAAATACCTTTAGTTAAAGACAATTAAGTAGCTTTCTACTATAAAGTTATTCATTATGATTTATTTCATTATCATACTATATGTATAACGAGTGATGTGTAAAAATCCCCATTTACCATGGAAATGAATTTCCTCTTTTGAATTATTAGAATATTGATGTGCGTGAAACAATCACCAGAAACTTTCAAGAGTTTTATGTCCAAACATTTACACGTATTGAATACACGAAACTGTGAAATTCTGCCTTACAATAGAATGTCGTTCAGCTGTTTCGGAAGACGTAGGTGATCTTCCTGTGATTCGCAATCGCCAAATGCTCCGGAATAGAATTAACCACATTGCCCTACGATGATTATTACGATGATGTAAATTATTTTTCGAATCAGTAATCCACGGACTCGTTCAGCAGCAAAATTTCAATAATTTAAATCAAAGAATACTTTTTGAAAATGTGGTTAGTTGAATTCCCGAAAAGTTAGCAATCATGAAATTCCTCACCGGGCGTAACTTTTCCACCGACGAAGACTGCAAAAACTACAACACTATGGCTCTTCTCGCAGGTGGTAAACGTCTATGACGCTTGACTAAAAAAGCTTGCCCCACGCTATGAGAAATGTTACAGTTCATGCTATTCTTATGTGAGAAGTAGCTGAAGTATTGCTCTATATTTTGCAATAAGTTTTCCCCTGTAATAAGATTTTTTCAATTTTATGGTGGTGAAAAACTTACTTTTCGGACGACCCTCATTTATATACGTATATAGGCAAATACAGGTACCTAATAGATTAAAATAGAGAACAGTTTGCTATTTTTACTAAAAACACTAGGGGTCCTAGCCACTGCTCGGTAATACTAGCCATGCATATTTGCGTCATCTACTCAGCAGAGAAAGCGCCCTCTGGTGTTGGTTTATATCAGATTTATTTTTACTATTATGACACCTATCCTTGTATTTTGACCCACTGGTGCTTGCAATGTTTCTAAACTATATCCTCGGCCTTGTCAGTTTGCAAAGTATCCTATAGAATTCAAGATTTATTTTGCTACTTCGAAGGCGTTATAGATATTAAAATTAGATAGGCGTACTCTGTGATATCTAATATAACCCTTTTTATTCTGTATTTCGGCAGAAAACATAGCCTAAATTACATTAACTTCTAAATCATACAATATATTTATGAATAAAATTAAATTAGCCATAAATTTCAAATGGAGGAGAAGACGTTCAACTCTTGATAAAGTAATTAAACAAATGGCAAAAATTGCAGATTGAATAAACGAAACGCAATTATTAATTAACAGGAATTGTATCACTCGAAATGCTATTTATGATAGAAACAAAGTAAATCATACTTAAATGATTCTCATGAATTAGTAACGTAAATTTTCAGCGGCGCTTATGATGTTCACGATGCATTATTTACAAGTTATGTTTTAGAAAACATTATCCTTTCTTTTTTTAACTTAACCAACTGCAGTGTTTTAAAATACATTATCGCAGAGATGAGTGTAATATATTGCATGACTCAGAGTATCACGTATTTAACCTACCTCACGTCATATTTGTGAGGCATATAATATATTGTCATAAAAATTCTTCCGAGTTCAGTAAAGCACAGATGTTAGTGCTAAATCCTTTCATTATTGAAAATAATCTGCAGTAAGTGAAGAATTTGCAGAGGGAGCAAGCGAATAATGTACTACATAGTAAATGAGGGGGAAATGCAAATGTGGGATATAAGTACTAATGTTCTGAAGTTTACAGTAATTAATATGAACCTTGAGGTTTTCCTTTAATATTCCCACTTGGTTAAGGTAACGTAATTCAAACAAATTATTTCCCAAAGCTGTTGGATATCTTATCTTGGCACAGATGCAACTACTCCGGAATGTACTCAAACACTTTTTTTAACAGGAGTATTGGAATTAAAATGCAGCAGAAATCTTGAAATTTACGCGAGAGCGGTTCAATGTTTTGTAAAAATACCTATAGAAATTTACTGTTCGCAAAAATTGGTTAATTATATTCCGAATAGCTGGGAGCTTTGTCTTTGGTTTTCAATGACGTATGTTTACCGAAGAGACTCAAAGTATATATACATATATATATAAGTAGGTGCATCTTCTGTAGCTATTATTTCTCTGTACATTACCGGCAAAATGTACTTCTACTTAACTTGGTAACAATAATGTCGATATTTAAATTGTGAATCAAAAATCTGTTGAATATATTCATGAAAATGCAGGTATTGTTAAAGAGCATGCGCGCTAGAGAAAAATTATTTATCTAAGTCGGAATAATTTTTCTAAGTCGGAGTAGGTTTTTGGCCACAGAAAAGTTTTCGAGTGGTGAGGGAAACACTGAAAAGCCTGCAATTTTCAGGAAATTTTAAGGTAGAGAAAATTTAAAACATCTGGTAATTTTTTTTTAAAAATCATTAAATGTGATCTAGAAATTATTTAAAATCTACATTTATAAATTATCTTTCATTTGTCATATATCAGTCTCTAAACATGACTTCATATATTGCTTTAGGGAAACATGTTGGGAGATGATAGCCTATTATTTACTCATAGTATCTTGCCCAAAGGGGTGGAGTGCCCTCTCTTGGGGGCTTTTCTAAGGTGTCCTAACGCGTATTTACCTAAGTTTCGGAGAAAATCCGGTTAGGTCCGAACGGTTAGGTCTGCACAGGTGAACTGGTTTTGAACCTTCCGTCCCAGTAATCTAAGACACTCTTCTAGCTTTAAAGTTTAATATACTACACACTAACTTTCAGTTTAGAAAAACGTTTACACTATGATACATTTGACAATAAAAAGAAAGTATCTAATCTTGAAACACAGCTCCGAACCCGTTAAAAGGCTCAGAACAACTTCTGGAGGTCTTCAGCGAGCGGAAGCGATATGTGCGATGCAAAAGGGGAGTCAATAATTTTTTTGAATACATCACTAAGGCTGATTTCTGGTTCTGAAATTTAATATGTTGTGTACTGACTTTTTGTTAGGAGTTTAGTGTTTGTATTTTGTTTTGCTTAGGCAAAGTTACACAAAGGCTATATGCCTAACGGGGGAAGGTCCCTTCAACGGTTTTAATTAATGTTATTTATGTGTTTTGTAACTAAAAAAATTACATTTGTAAAGTAGCAAAATTTAGAGATGTAATAAATATATTAACCCTTTAGCGTGTAAATTTTTGAACTGCAACATTTATATTGTAAATAGCTCTCACTTAATTTTAACCGAAGGGCACTCACATTATTAGAGATGTAATACGGTTAAGTCTAAAATAAAAAGTAAATTTTTATAATATTTATAAATATAGCACTTTTATTTCCATGTGAAATTAGACTGCTTGCTAAATATTTTGCTTAATCCAAACCTTTTATTTCAATAATATAATTCACTGAGGTTTTACGCAGAAAAAATATTACGATTTCAGTTATATTCAGTAATAGTATGCTTATTTAATTTCATTTTGCGTTATTTTCTTTCCGCCCGAATAATTTAAATGAGAAAAGGTGCACAAAGTAAAGAAAATATAAAGCTAAAAATGAAACAGTTTTGTTTTAAGGGGACTTAGTACCTTTAAACGTTCAAAAAATCGATTTTTCAAAAATAATTTTAAAAAATTGTATAGAATGTTCTGAACATTTTACAACAAACCGCATCAAAATCGGGCAAAAATTACGCCTGCAGCAATAAAAAACGTAAGTGACGACAGCCAGCTGCCCTTCAAACCAAATGTAAACAAACCCTTTTTCGACTAGTTTCGGTTTCGGAGTAGTGGTTGTCGGCTGCTTTTGGACGCTACATTCTTATATTTTCCCGCACTCCAGTTACTTTTAGGCTCAATATTTATTTTCTTATCGCTGTGAAGGCGACATACAACTCTACTCCACACCACGTTTTGTTTATGCTTATCCATGTGTTGTTTTGCTAGTATCTTACTATTTGAACGCTTCTTTTCATTGTGCTAACTTGTGTCACGCTCGTTTTCTCTGTGATTTAATATTTTTTATTCATTTTGTAAAATGTCGAGTAAAGCACAGCGTAGATCTACTGATTTTCGTCGAAAAAAAAGATCTTTTCGTGGGAATCAATATAGTGCGAATGCATTGAATAATTCGGATGATTCCTGCAGATTTACGTCTGCATCTGCTAAAAAACTTTGCTTAGAGGATCGTATAAAAGTAAATATACCAAAGCCTAGCAGTGGATATCGACTTATTAATATTGATATTTTGCTGGCAGAACTGTCACAGTTTTTAGTATGCAACTACTGCAGCTCTAAAGCAGTTTTAAAAGAGAAAGTGATCTATGGATTGACTTCTGAATTGTATGTTGAGTGCTGTACTTGTAGCACACAATACAGCTTCAAAAGCTCACCAAAGACTGAATCAAGCCACCATGAGTATGAAGTTAACTGCAGATTAATTTATGCCATGCGTACAGTTGGATTAGGATTAGGTGGACTGAAGAATTTTTGCACAGTAATGGATTTGCCTCCACCTCCTTCTCAAAAGGCCTATGAAAGAATCTTGGAAAAAATAAAATTGGCCACTGGGGAAGTAGCTGAGAAGTCAATGAAGAATGCAGCGGTGGAAGAAATTTCCTCTACTGAAAGTGCAGAAATCTGTGTCAGTGGTGATGGCACATGGAAGACTCGAGGCCACACTTCTCGCATTGGAGTGTGCAGTGTCATCGGAGATGTGACGGGAAAGGTTATCGATGTTGAAGTTCTGTCTTCCTATTGCAAGGGCTGTGATGTGTGGAAAGGACCAAAATCCGGTAAAGAGTATGAGAATTGGAAATTTAAGCATCAGCCACACTGCAAAAAAAATCATTCTGGCTCTTCTTGTAAGATGGAAGTAGATGGAATGCGACGTATTTTTGAAAGATCAGAGTCTACAAGAAATGCCAAGTACGTAAAATACATTGGTGATGGCGACACTAAAACTTTTCCCGTACTCCAAAAGAGTGTTTCATATCCGGTAGAAAAAGTGGAATGCGTTGGACATGTGCAGAAGCGAATGGGTTCCAGATTGCGGAAATTAAAACAGATGAACCGTGGGAAAAAATTGTCTGATGGCAAGAGTCTTGGCGGGAAAAACCGACTTACTGATAAATTGATTGATAAACTGACAGTGTATTATGGTAACGCAATTCGAGAAAACAAAAATTCTCTCGAAGGCATGCGCAAAGCCATTTGGGCAATTTATTGTCATTACAGTTCGAGCGATAAAAATGTAATGCATCACTTCTGCCCCGTCGGTGAAACATCATGGTGTGACTACCAGAAAGCTGTTTCAAACAACAGTGTTTCTTCATATGTGCATAAATGTACTGTGCCAGCTGTAGTGATTAATGAAATTAAACCTATATTTGCAGAACTTTCTGCACCGAAATTGTTGAAAAAATGCCTCGGTGGTAAAACGCAAAATGCAAATGAGTCGTTTAACTCTACTGTTTGGAATTTTTGCCCCAAAACATCAGGGTCATCAAAAACTATAGTTGACATAGCGGTTAATGAAGCTGTAATTCTTTTTAATGAAGGTATGGCAGGTCGAGTAAGTGTTATGAAATGTCTTGGTTTTAAACTAGGTCATTTTTCAGTTACTTCTGCTTTTCAAGCTGATTATGTCCGTGTAAGAGGAGCAGAAGTAAAAATGAAATCCTCAACATTGGAGACCCGTAGGGCTAATCGAATGAGGAGAAAAGCCTTACATGAACGTTTTATAGAGCAAGAAGGCACTACATATGAAGCAGGAGCATTTTAAAATGCAAATATTTTGTAATGTGGTAATGATTCGATTTTTTTATCTCTGCGATTCATTTTCTACGTTTCCATTTTTCACACTTTTCCGCGATATTAAAAAAAATGTTTTTACTTTACAGTTATAATATTTTATGTGAATGTTCCCATCATGGTTTTGTATTATTTGTACCTCAGTTGTGATAATAGAACCAATATTTTTCATTTACAGCAAAATTTGTCTTTACGCTCCATTTTGTCAATTTTAATTTTTCTCCTTTTCCCGCAATTTTTCAAAAAAGTTTTGATTTTACATTTATGATATTTCATATGAATCTTACCCTCATGATTTTGTATTATTTGTACCTCAGTTGTGATAATAGAGCCAATATTTTTTCATTTACAGCAAATTTTGTCTTAATGTTGAGGATTTCATAAACCAAGACATTTCTTCGCTCAATTTTGCCAATTTCAATTTTTCTCATTTTCCCGCAATATTTCAAAAAAAGTTTTGATTTTACATTTATGATACTTCATGTGAATGTTACCCTCATGATTTTGCATTATTTGAACCTCAGTTGTGATAATAGAACCAATATTTTTCCATTTATAGCAAATTTAATCTTTCCGCTTCATTTTCTCAGTTTGAAATTTTCACACTTTCCCGCAATATTAAAAAAACGTTTTAATTATACAGTTATAAAATTTTACAGGAATGTTTCCCTTGTGATTTTGCATTATTTGTACCTCAGTTGTGATAATAGAGCCAATATGTTTACATTTATAGCAAATTTTGTCTTTACGCTCCATTTTGTCAATTTCAATTTTTCTCATTTTCCCGCAATATTTCAAAAAAAGTTTTGATTTTACATTTTTGATACTTCATGTGAATGTTATCCTCATGATTTTGTATTATTTGAACCTCAGTTGTGATAATAGAACCAATATTTTTCCATTTATAGCAAATTTTGTCTTTACGCTCCATTTTGTCGATTTCAATTTTTCTCATTTTCCCGCAATATTTCAAAAAAAGTTTTGATTTTACATTTATGATACTTCATGTGAATGTTACCCTCATGATTTTGTATTATTTGAACCTCAGTTGTGATAATAGAACCAATATTTTTCCATTTATAGCAAATTTAATCTTTACGCTTCATTTTCTCAGTTTCAAATTTTCACACTTTCCCGCAATATTAAAAAAAAAGTTTTAATTATACAGTTATAAAATTTTACAGGAATGTTCCCCTCGTGATTCTGCATTCTGTGAACCTCAGTTATGATAATAAAACCAATATATTTTTATTTATAGCAAAATAATCCTAAAAAAACTTACTAATTTCAAATTTTAATTAATATTTTAATTTTAAAAATCATAAAATACTTGACAAGTCTAAATTTTGAGGTTTACAGAATAAAGACATTATTTAGCTTTAATTTGAGACAAAAATGAAGATTCTACAGTGTATCATTCAAAAGTTATCTTGCGGGAACGAGGAGGTAAGTGAATTAATTTTTTTAATATTTGCTCGCATATTTTTCTTAATTTTGAAAAATGTATTAATTAAATTTAAAAAACTAAATTAATTTCTTAAAGCTAGTATTCTGTTTCAAAAACTATTAAAAAATCACATTAAAAATAAGAAAACTTATTGATTTTTGAGCGATTGTAAAAACCATGTTATTATGAACATTTTATGGGTTCGAAAGGTACTATGTCCCCTTAAAAGTCTGTTATGTCTCACCGTAGCTGCCAACTACTGCGGAATATAATCAACCACATTGTTTAAGCAAATTTTTTCGGCTTAAGTTATAGCAAAAATTTGCACTGCGCGCTATTTAAAAAAAAAGTTATTAATTATATTCTGTGTACTTGGCACCTATGTCTCTGTAGTATATTTATTTGAATATTTCTAAATTTAATTTAATAATGAATAAAAATAATTCCTATTTTAAACTCAAATTTTTAACCAACTAGTTCAAAATAAATAAAGTTTCTTATTCTTAAATTGCCGATATTAATGTATGTGTTAACTATCCGCAGCATTAAAATGCTAAAAATTTTTTGTTTTTAAATTGTAATTATAATTTTTTATCAAATTGTAATTATGTTTGCGTACTCAAAATGTTACTTCGCGTACGTGCCTTTAAATTTTTATGATTATATTTCCAGTTCTCACTGGACATTATGTGTCGTGCCTTTATGTCTGCGCTTCGATACAAGTCAATATTTTCAAAAGTAGTATAACCTCATTGTAAACGCGCTTAATACAGATTAAATTATTTAATTCCTAAAAAACTGTCACAATCCATTATGTAAAATCGCTATTATTAAGAGTCTAATGAAATCAAACAAATACTTTTGTGATAATTGAGTGCGATATTTATGTAATAATAATAAACGATGCGATATTTTATTACCCAGATCCTCTACTTTCCCCTTTATGTAAGTATCGAACAATACATAGAACCGTAATATTACTATAGACAAAGAGGCATTAATAATAATAGTTTTCCGTCTCCTGTTTCATTCAACCATCCCTCTCTCCGTAAGTCACCCGCATGGTACGACCCGACCACGTGGCTAAATCAAATCGTTTCTTAATTCAATTCCTGTTGCTTTCAGTTTTAATGCGTACCCTGTATTTGGCTCTGCCTGTGATATGCCAAGTAATGTGCTTCCAACTTACGAACATGTAATAGGATGTGTATGCTGGCTTTCAAAAGAGAACCAAAACAATAGAAATGCATCTACTAAGCAATGGAACAGTATTTCCTCCTCGTATGAAAAAGTTGCTAATAAGTTAAAAGAGATCTGGAAACGAGCTTCAATCCCAATAATAGACCAATGCAGCATTTTAAGAAAAATATGTTCTTACCACAACAAGCATCGCTCCCTTCTGAAACCTTACAAAGCAAGAAAAGATATTGAGGACTCTCAGTATCTTTTCTTGCTTTGTAACTCTCTTAGAGTCGCCACTCGCTACGGAATGTAATTAACCACTTTTCCTAAACAGTGAAAGTTGTATTAGAAAATAGGAAAATTTTAGCATTCGAAATGTAGTGTGACATGGGTTCTGCGTGGAGTTTGGAAAAACATTGAAAAATTTGCTGATTTCGAGAAGTGGTGAATTATATTGCGTAGAGGTTGGAGACTGCAGAGAGTTATGGTAAGCAAATGGATACTTTTCGAAAGAAAGAAATTTCTATATTCCATATATAGGCATGCATTTGTAAATCGTTTGAAAGTTGCCGCTGTAATAAAGAACAGAAGGTACCAATAAAGTAGCGTGAATTTCTATTGGACCAGCGAACTGAGAAACAGATGGTAATTGGATCACTATATCAGAAAGTCACTTTCAAAAGATTTAAAGCTACTAAATAAAAATTCAAACAAGAGCGATATGAGGAGATAAATAAAACACTGACTGATGTTTGTTTCAATTCAATGGCCTTGAATGATGAATGTAAATTGAAGCGGCGTAAGTTTGAGCATACAGAATTTTCTTCACCAACAGCTATCGCTGAAAATCCTAACACTGTAGCCGATTCCATACCTGTAGCAACGAAATTTTTCTGATGTATCTAGAACATTAGATAGTTTTGGAATTTTCGACAGAGCAGGCGCTGCCATCTTGTAAGCTGCTCTTCAAGACGTAGGAAATATTTCACGAAGAAACATATCGAATGCTATTGAGAGAAATAAAATTTGACGAATGAGATAAAATAGCAGAACTTCTGTAACATCTCAGCCAGCTCTAACGAATATAGTTATGACCAGTTTGGTGTATACTTGGATGGACGTAAAGACAGGACACTAACTATGGAAGACAATAAAAGAAAAGTGATAATAGAAGAACATATAAGCTTCATAAAAGAACCTGGTTCAAAGTACATCGGTCATGTATTTGTAAATTGCGGGAGAGCGCAAATTATTGGAAAACAAATACATGAATTTCTGTCACATACTGGCAATAACATAGATGTAACAAAGTTGATTGCGATCGGTTGTGATGGAACATCTGTCAACACAGGTGTCAAAAGGGGTGTTATCCGAATCATGGAACTAATCCTGAGGCGTCCACTTCAGTGGTTTGTGTGCAAATTGCATGCCAACGAGCTACCGCTACCTCATGTTTTCACGGACTTAGATGGACCCACGGCTGGACCCATAAGTTTCACTGGCGAAATTGGAAAATCACTGGCCGGATGCAAAAAGCTACCCGTAGCTACATTCACGCCAATACAATGCACACTAAGTGAAGTGAGTTATAAAACAGATTTATGTACTGCTCGCCTGTACCTTATGGGACACTGTGGACAACTGTGGACATTACAGCGATTGTGGACGTTACAGCGTTAATCTGTCAAAGAGAAACCCAGGAAAACTTTGTCACTCAAGGTGCCTTACAACTGCAAATAGAATTCTCAGACTCTATATAGCTTACGAAAGTCCGTCCGAGGCTGTCGTGACTATAACGACATTCATCCTAAACGTCTATGCCCCTATGTGGCTCAACATCAAGACAAAACCGTCGGTAATCTATGGTGCACAACATTTACATCAGTCAATCGTTTTATCGCGTTATTTGTCCAGTGATTTGAAGGTTATCATCGACACCGTTATTCAAAGAAACGGCTTTTTTGACATTCCTGAAAATATCATTATATCGATACTAGCGGACAACAGAAGTCATGAAAGGAATTGGCACTTCGGAGAATTCTGAAAGCGCGCAACGTCAAACAGTCTAATGCAACCAGAACCACTGCAACGAATAATATTCGTGTCTTCAATTTACCATATTTTGACCTTTGTGTAACGGATTATATGGACTTGATTAAGTGGGAAAATGTAACAGAGCCTCCACTGGCTGAACAATTTAGTGATGGCATGATTTTAGAAGCTATAAGAAATCCAACAATTATTCAAGGCAATACTACCTGCTATTACAGAGTTTCCCTGCCATACTCAGGCTACAGAACGAATAGTTAAAATAGTCACTGAAGCATCTGCTGCTGTCTGTAGACCCTCCTGAAGAGATGGTTTAATAAGAAATCGTCTGGAATCGCGAAACCTCATACCAGTTTTCAACACCAAACGGGATTACCGACCATTGTAATTTTGATGGAATTATTCTAGGTTTTTTTTTGAGTTACTATTTAAATAAGATATAAAAGTATCAAAAGATATTTATGTAGGCATTCAGTATGTCTTCTCATTTCAAAAACATTAAGTAGTACCAAATTGTATTTTTATTCTTAACAAAAATCACTTTAGCTTTTTACTATAAAGAGACTGAAATATCTAAATTTCATCTCCCTCGAGACAGAGCTTAATCTAAAATGTAATTTTTTGTTTTACTTTTCCAGTACTTTATGCATCATAGAATATCTTTTCTGCATAGTTGTGTTCTGATAAGCAATAATCTTGTTTTCACATTCGACAAGCAAAATTTTGTCATATTCCCCTTTTTTCGAAAATTCAACAGACTTGCGTCAGCATAAAACTTTAAAATTAAATTTTTTAATTATTTTCACCTTTATCTCACATCTTTTCCGCATAAGTAGGTTCTGATTAACATTACTTTTATTTTCACCATATTAAAGCAAATTTCACTCTTTTTTTCATTTTTTTTGTTAAATTAACCCCCCTTGCGGGAGCATTAAATTTTAAATTTAAATTATTTAGTTATTTTTCCCTTTATCTCCATACTACAGAACATCTTTTCCGCGTAGGTAGGTTTTTAAATTCCGAAAAAAGTTTTCTTTGATCCACCCTACTGCCCAGAAGCCTTTGCGACCACAAAGCCCAAACCACACTCTAACTGCGCACCCTCTAACCGCACAATCAATGTGCGATCCGTGTGTGCACATACTATTTGCACATTCTTTGCACAATAGTTTTATGAACATTGACGTCATGACTAAAGTATTGACCACAGAGATACACAGAATTTCTGGTTTTTTAAAAATAATTATGAATGGATGGAAATAGCTTAAATTAAAAATAAGTTTCTTAATTATACATAAATTTAATTAAGTACTTCTTGGGGCCATTCGTTCAAAATTAAATTCATACAATTTCTATTGGCGGCTATGCTGCGGAGCTGCAACATGTGCATTGCCGCATTTCTTGACTCCCTTACCGAGAAACGAGGCAATTCAAAACGTGTGTTACCGGGTTTTGTATTTTAGCTATCAAATTAGAGGAACATCTTTTATTTATCATTATTATTGGGGTTTTTTTCAGTAAAAAGTTAGAATGTTTTTTGAAGCATTTGTACGAAGAACATCGAACTATTTATTTTGATTTCTATAAAAAAAAAACATTTTCGCGATCATCAGTTTACATGTGGCTTAACATTCCTGATTAAATGTTGTCAGGATGGGTGCCAAAGTGCATGTACAAATGTATTTAATCTGATGAAACATATTGAAAAATATCACTTATGAGCGATCGAAAAAGTAACTTTTGTTCCTAGTTTGTTGTCTGAAGTAGTTAAAAATGCTGAGGATTATAATGTGTATGATGAGGTTCAGCCACTGAAGGTAGAGTGCACGTACTCACAGCAAAATGAGCAATATATTGATTAAAAGGAAGCTCTTCGACATAAAAATTTTATCCGTTGTTTCTGACTTCAGAAGCAGTAGCAGTCTTCCCCATAACTTTGTATCTATTGTTGTAAATGCTGGTAACTCTGTAGTACAGCGAGTCGCTTCTTTTTGTGTTAAACTTTCGAGCAATACCACAAAACCAGAGTTGCCAACTCTCCCGTTTTTTCCCCTCCATGGGGAATTTATTATTTTGTCCAAGGGGGATGGACAATTATTTACTAGTAGTATCTTGGCCAAGGGGGTGGAGTACCCTTCGTGGGGGGGGGGCTCTTTAAGGGGTTCTAACCCGTATTTACGCTTAGTTTCGGAAAAAACTCAGGAAATCCTCAAACGGTTAGGCCGGCAGACGCGACCTGGTTTTGAACCATGCACCTTCCGTCAGCCGTATACTTCTGCAATTGAATCGATAGTCAAGTCATTAATAATCTAAGACACTCTTCTAGGGTTAAAGTTTAATATCGTACATACTAACTTTCAATTTAGATAAAGGCTTAACTGCGATACACTTGACAATAAACTAACTGCGATGCCACGTGTTCTTGCTAACGAAAATTGAGAGTCAATAATTTTATACAATACATCACTAAGGCAAATTTCTGGTTTTGAAATTTAATATGATGTGTACTGATTTTTTGTTAGGAGTTCAGTGTTTGTATTTTGTTTTCTTTAGGCAAATTTATACAAAGGCTATATGCGTAACTGGGGAGGTTGCCTCCGACGGTTTTAAATAATGTTATTTATGTATTTTGCCACTAAAAAAGTTTCATTTTTATTGTAGCAAAATTTAGTGATATAATAAATATATTAAACCATTAACGCCCAAATTTTTGAAAGGCAGCATTTACGTTGTTAACAGCTCTCACTTAATTTTACAACGAGAGCACTCCACTCATATTATAAAAATTTAATACAGTTAAGTCTAAAATATAGAGGAAATTTTTGAAATATTTCTAAATGTAGCACTTTTAATTCCATATGAAATTAGATAGCTAGCTGAACATTTTGCTTCATTAAAACATTTAATTATTTCCATATAAGCGATATACAGCAAACATTTTACGATTTCAGTAATATTCAATAATAGTATGCTTATTTGATTTAATTTTGCGTTATTTTCTATCTGCCCGAATAATTTAAATGAGAAAAGGTGCATACATTAAAGAAAATATCAATCAAAAAATGAAACATTATTTGTCGTGCCGTTGGGTCTGCGCTTTGATACAAGTCAATATTTTCAAAAGTATTATAACGTCATCGTAAATACGCTTAATACAGATTTAATTATTAAATTACTAAAAAATCGTCACAATCCATTATGTAAAGTCGCTGTTATTAAGAGACTAATGAAATAAAAAAATACTTTTGTGATAATTGAGTTGTCACTCTAATGTAAATGATTAATCAACAGAATCTATCTAATGTAAATGATTAATCAACAGAAAGAAAATAAATAAGATTATAGAAGTAGTATAAAAACATACAGAGGAAAATCATCAGCAATTACTCTGATGTGTTGACGCTTTCTATTCTACTCGCTTTAACTAATATTCGCCCTACCAGTGACCGAAAGCATAACGCTCTCAACTGCTAGACGGAAGGTAGTATAACGTCATTGTAAATGCGCTTAATACAGATTAAATTATTCAATTACTAAAAAATTGTCCCAATCCGTTAAAATCACTATTATTAAGAGGTTAATGAAATCAAACAAATACTTTTGTGATAATTGAGTACCACATGCTTGGATAGTTGCCTGATACGTATGATACATGTCAAAAAATATTCCTCTGGATATTCTATCATGATGAACTAACTCGCTCATATTCACATTATATGCAACAAAAAAAAGTTAAAATTTCGATTCTTGTAACTAGAATAAAACCCTTTTTCAACATTTTTTTTCTAATTTTATTTATGCACAAATACCACTAATGCCAAAGATAACCTGTGATTTGGTCTTTATATAAATGTTTGAATTGTGAATGCAATTATATAAAGTTTTAGAAAAAAATTCTACTTCAATTTTGTTAATCTAACGCGTAAATTTTATTTATAGTTTCTTATAAAATATTTAAATCATGTAGACAGTTCTATATTTGGCGACTCCATACCACTAAAATTTCATAATTATACTGAGAAAAATATTACAGTAATATAAATCAAATAATAATAGGAATTTCTAAAAATATTTTTATCGGATTTCTTTTCTATTATAAATTATTATTCTATAGAAATTTATAACGCACATTTTCTAGTTTGAAAAAAATCATAGAAATACATATTTTGAAAATACATCGACGTTTTTTAATCATCAATAATATTCTTTAATAAAGCATGAATTAACAAACTATAATGTCAAAAATAGCATGTATGTTGACTAAATATTTTTTTCGATGGAGGGCGCTTGTCGATAAGTTATTCGGTACTACTTTGGACCGAATTATTGGGCATTTAATTATGAAGATACTCAGTGGGCGGTCTTCGTTACCCCCTATTAATGGATGGAGGAGTGTATCAGAAATGTTCTTTAACCACTACATTACTCAGGCGGTTAAGATAGCCTGTTGACAAAATATAGGTATATACAGGGTTACTGGTAACTCGACAAATTCCTGGTAAGGCGTGCCAAAATGCTACAATTTAAATGCTAAAAGTTTCAAGTACAAAATGCTACAAGTTTCATAACGTTAAATATGGAAAAATTACATAATTATGACTCCTGTGAATATCAAATTATTTTTATTTGTTTTACACTCCTGCTCCATCTACAGTACAAACAGCTTGGATGGTTGACTGATACGTATGATACATGTCAAAAAAATATTCCTCTGGATATTCATTCATGGTGAACTAAATCCCTCATATTCAAATTATTTTCCAGAAAAAGTTAAAATTTCGCACAACGATCCCAATTAATTTCGGCTGCTTTAAAACAAACCTCTCATCACCTCCTACATTTCCGAATTAAATCATAGAGCAGACGCTACTTGTTCGTATGTAAAAATATTTAAAATAACTTATATATTAACTTCTGTCATTAACTCCATATTAACACTTAAAATTTTTTTCTAATTTTATTTAACCAAAAATGGCCCTGATACTAAAGATTATGTGTCATTTGGTCTTTATATAAATGTTTAAGTGCAAATTTTGATGAATTTAGTGCATACCCTAGAAATCTTCGACAAATACTATAATTGTTTTTCGTATTCCCAGTTAAGTAAGAAAAGGTTCAAAATGCACAAGTAGCATTCTAGTTTCCTTTAAAGGAACAGAAACGCTTTATTTTTTCAATCAAGCATACTAGTTTATTAACATAGCTTACTATAATTTTTCTTTTTCAAACAAAAAGAAAAAAATGACGGTAATAA